>JAYWIR010000082.1:0-322330 GCA_036172245.1 Raillietiella orientalis | reverse complement strand
TACGGTCGTTCCGGTTGGCTGTACTTGAGAGAATGAGTCCTCCTGGATCCGCCTGGGTACTCCTACGGATAGGTGCTTCAAGTGCGTAGGCGTTCCGTTGGGCGACTTCTGCTCAGCAGAAGAGTGATCGGACTGCCTTCGAAAGGCAAGAAGTGCTCTCGGCCCTATGCAAGGTGACAATTTCGTCTTCAGGAAGCGAAACTCCGTATGGAACACGTTAGTTGCCATCTCGTCCATCTCTTGCTCTTTTTTTTATGCCCTCCACTATATTCGGCCAAGCTCCAGACAACGTCTGCTGCGTCTCTAGTAGATGTTTTCAGCGTTTCAGAGGAAAAGCATTTCCCCTCCCATTCCCCCCCACCTCCACTCTGAGCCAAGGAGAAGAAAAACCATGGAAACATTCGTTCGGGCTGCAATTCATTTCGAAAGGAAAACGAAGAAAGGCAACATGCAGTTTCGGGGCGCGGGCAGAGAGTGCCAGCAGAAATATGGGGAAGCCCTGCGTGGGATGCGGCAAAGGATAGACCGGTTGATCGACGAGATCAAGGTCGTTTCGCGAAAAGGGAAGGAAATCCCTGCTGCGGATATTGCGGACAGAGAGCGCAGGATCGAAAGGACTCTGGGATTCAAAAAGAAAATAACGAGAAGCCTTTACTATTACCAGAACGTGGCAAAGGAGCTGCAGGAGAGACTAGGTAGCGGAAGAACCACCCCTACCCCCGGGTTTCTGACCAGGTTGATATCCATGCACCGTTGGATGGAAAACGCGCTGCAGGTAAGAGCGCAGAATCCGTGAAGCAGCGCCGCATCCGGAAAGCGCGCGCTGGTCGTTGCGCGCAGCGGTTCCGCGTCGCGCCTGAATTTCGACTCTCTTTTTTGCGCCTCAGGAATTTGTTTCGATGGTGCCGATGAGCGATCGCAGTCAATGTTTATCGTTCACGGTGCATGAGCTTGTTACGCTCATCAGGAAGGTTTCCTGCGTGGTGATGGACCTTGGATTGGACGACGATCAGCAGATTCGGAACGTAAACATCTTGGGGAGGCCGGTAAGCAGCTGCGAGAGGGAGCGCGCAGCGGAGCGCATCGGCGCGCCCGCGGCTTGTCTAACGCTTGTCCTCCTCTCCACTCGCACGTGCAGGACGACACGGAGCTGATGGTCAGCGAGGATGACTTCGTGATTGCGGTAAGAGAGGGCGTGGAGGGTGCGCAGGGTGGGTGTGCGCGCCTTCAGATCGCCGACTCGTCGTGGGATGCGCTCGAGGACAGGGAGGCGGCCCGTCTGCCGACGCGCGTCCCCAACGACGCAAACAGCGTTCGCGTTCTGAAGGACCTGTGCGCTTTGCTGACCACCCAGCAGGACTGCGCACGCCTGTTGCGATGCGTCGATGCGGAAGCCCTGTGGATGCTCTTCTACTGCGTGTGCGACCTGGGTGCCGCCCAGGTCGAGGGGCTCGTCCGCCAGGCGCAAGACAAGCCGGAAGTCCTCCTGGCTGTCATGCGCGCCGTCCGCGTCAAGCTCAGGGACGTGCTGGAGGAGAGGAACCGCAAGGCGGAAGCGGTTCTCCAACACCTCCAGCGGCTGAAGATCCAAATCCGACTTCTGTTCGCTACTCACCGACGAACAACGAAGTCGGCAGAAGCAGTTTTTAGAAGGCAGCGAGGAGGTGGAATGCATCCTGAGGTTCCTCTTCGGCCAGGAGGAGGCCACGCTGGAAAGAGTGAAGAAGGACCTGAACGGAGACTTTGGAAAGTTCAAAAGGTTTCTCCGAAGCGTTATGTCCGTCGACATGACATTGATCGATCGACGCCGGGAGATGAATGCGAGTCTAAAGGCTGGACGAGATCGGAAAGCGGCAGGAGGAGTTGAAAAAGCAAACCATGAGTGGGCGCCTGCCCGCACTGAAGATGGAAAACCTGTGGCTCCAGCAGGTGAGTTAGGGGGATGCAAAAGGAGCGATGCTACTTGGCGGTACGTGAAAGGGACCGCTCGCCGGGACGTGCAAGTCCGTCGGTGATGTGTGTCGGGGAGTCTCGCATTCGCTCCCTTCCAGGACAAAGGGGTCAAACTGGACGGCCGCCGGGACCGGGCGAACATGTTCCGATGGGCCCTGTGCCTGCGGAGGGGCCTTGCAGAAGTCGCAGCCCGGGGAGAAGGCGGTGGGTGGCGGCTGGGCTGTTTGCGCCTGCGGAAGGGATGGAGGGGAGAACGCAAACCTGGAAGGGCTTACATGGCGGGAGGACGCAGGTCGGGGAAAAATCATTCCCGCCGGGCGCCGTGCGTTGGTGGCCGACGTCATTTCTTTCGACACGGAAGGTCGTCGATTGAACGACTCGCCGCCGCCGACGTCCTCTCGATTCGCGCGCTTCGGTGCAGCTCATCTCTGTGCACTTTTTGCAGAAGGAGCAGCAAGGGCCCAAGAAGCGCGGCGGCGCTTCCGGCTCGAAAACGCGCAGGCGACCCCATCTCCCGCAGGCGAACGCCGCCACTCGACGGTCGCAGGACGCCCCCGAGCTTCCCTTGAGGAGGACCAGCGTGCTGGTGAGGACGTTGCTGCTTCGACCGCTGGCGTGCCACTCGAGCCGGCGCCGAGCACCCCACACGCATGGTCGTACTTTTTAGAACATACTGGAGGCCAAGTTCGGCGACGTGCCGGAGGACTGGCCGACGAGGCTGCGCGCGATCATCAGCAAGCTGTTTGAGCACGCGACGAAGAGAGCGGAAACCAGGTCAGCCAGACCGCCTGCTCGTCTCCTTTCCCCGCTTCCCTGGTCCTTTTCTTGGCCCGCAGGGTGGAGGTACACGACGCAGAGCAGGCGTACCGGCACCAGGCTCCCGCGAGCGCCGGGCTCGCTGTGCAGCCGTTCGTGGAGCGGCCGGTGCACCCGTGCGACGCCGTGGGACCACCTGCCACAGACGTAATGTTGGGGTGTCGGTGCGCGATACGGGGAGGAGGGAGGCGCGGGTTTGCGCAGCGGGCTCGCACTTTCTCCGGCGGGACTACGGCAGGCGTCGTGGTGCTGGCGCCTCCGCGTCGCGATCGCGCTGCGCATGCGGCCTCCCTCGCCAGCGTCCGTTTCTCTCGTCGCCGCAGTCGTCGCGTGTCCTTCTTTCTTGCAGACGGGTTGCGAGCTGACCCAGGCCTGCCTCATCGACAGCTGCCTGCGCAGGTGAGCCAAGTCGCCGAGCGCCCGTTCGCGCCCTCCGCGCTAGCGCCCTCCGAAGTTTCGCTCGCGTTTGGCTCGTTCTCCCCAGGATGGGAGACATGACGAAGGTCTTTGGTGACGTCGGACACAGTCTGGAAGAGCAAGACGCATCCACGAGGTGAGAGGAGGACCGGTATCCCGGCGATGGGGCAAAGCGGGAGGGAGGCGTTTGCCCCGGGTTGCCGTGTCCAGCCCCGCGGAAGACCAATTCGCTCCGTGCTCCATCAGGTTTCGCACGCAAGGCACGGAAGGTGGCGCCCTGGAACCGCCGTCGCGTCTCGATTACCGCACGTTGCTGGCGGACGACGAAGACGCGGTGGACGAGACGCAGGTCAGCCACGCCTGTTTCCACTCTACCTCGCCATAACGAAGACCGCGTTCCTACCTCCTGGAATTCACGTCTCGCTCTCGTTTCAGTTTACCTGCGACGCCGGTTCTCTGCTACGCAGCCAGGAGGAGGAAGCGGGATGCGAGTGAGGCGCGCGCCCTGCGTCCGAAAGCGACGCGCTTTGCACAGCCCGCCAGCCACCGCCACTTGCCGAGCGTGTTTCCGTTGCAGGCGCGGCCTGGAGAGCTTCCTCACCACGCTCGCCACCCACATCGACAACATCCGGTGGAGCGTCGACGGGGAGCTTTCGGCGTGCTGAACAGCGCGGTGGCGGAGCCGGCGCCGGCGGTCGGCTGCGGCGGGGCCGACTTCTGGCGCATACCACACAGCGCACGCACCCACACGCATCCGGCTCCTCAAATAAAACACTATTCCCATCCGTGCTCTTCGTTCGTTTGCGAATCTCCGGGTCGTGTCGCAGTTCACGGTATCGAAGGCGATGCAACCGAAGCTCTGGTACCTAGCAGCAGGCAAGCTGCGAACCGTGGTGGCCTGCGCGCCGGTTCTCCGCACCTTCTTCCGAGATGGAAGCAAGCGTCCTCCCATTCAGTTGTGCGTTGATTACCATAGAAATAGAGGTCCCGGTGCACCACGAAGCGACTTTGGGGTTCGTGAGTATGTGGATTTAACTCGGAATCCCATGACACGTGACGTGGAGTGCTCATTGGCAAGCAAAGCAAAATTTGTCTGCGGAAGGTGGGCTGTGGTTGACTTTTTTAGAAGATCAGAAAGTGCTGTGAGAAAAATGGGAAGTACTTTCCCATCAGGAGTCAAACGGAAGCTGCACGTTTCGGGCATGGACCAGAACGTTTGTGAAAAGAGATTCACAGTCGCGCGAAATCCAAAGACCATGGAAGCAAACCTGCATCGCGGACTCTGCACGGGTGAAAACACGTAAGGGTTGAGGTAAACACTGGCTGACTGAATCGTGGATCGGATTACGCTTCATCTTGAATCGCGCGCACACATGGAAAAGGTGTCACGCGATCAAGCCGAACACCATGGGTGAGCGCGCAAATGGCCGCCAGAGGGTGGGCCGGTTCTCGACAAAAAGTTTCAACCCAGTGCCACAGTCCAGCATGCAAGCCAGGAAGGGCGCACTTGACCGAGTGAGCGAATTCGCTCTGCGTCACCCTTGAAATATGAAGGTGTGCCGTCGGAAAAGAAAAGTCTTCCCAGCCGGCACAGAGAAAGATGAAATTGTGTGAACGGCATTCCAACCGTATCAAAGCACTGGTTTTTCAGTCCGTGCTTCTTTATCCAAATGCGATTTTGAAGTGTTTCGCTACACTACACGCGAAAGACAAAAGTTGTTTGAATTTGTATGATGGCGCAACACTTTCCCCGCGTTTGACGCAAAATCTGCAAGGAGCTCTCCAGAGAGACGCGAAGGACACTGCGAAGGCCGCTGAGCATCCTGTGAGGAATGGATGGCATGGCTGCTGCCAGTTACGTGGGACGCACCACAGTGCTCGCGCAGCGGGTGGACACGGACGCCCCCTGAAGTTTTGCATCAGACGAAAGCCATCCACGGGGGTTCCGTGGATGGCTCGGGCGGGGAAGCCTCCCGGGGACGCTAATTCCACCGGGCTGGAGAAGTGGGATGCGTGGCCCACGGGCGCAAGGCGTCGAAGATGAGTGCAAGGTCAGCTCGCGGTCGGAAGCGGCTCAGCCTCCGTGAACGTTGCGCGCGACCGCTCCCAAGCGAAGCCCGCGCAGCCATCGGCTTCTCTTACCGGGGTGGCGCGAGGGAGGAAGGACTGCATGCAAGTCTTCCAATACACCAATCTATCCGACAAACTGTTCAACGGAGAAGGGGGACTTAAGATTCAATTTGATTGCTGCTATCCGAAATTTCGAGCTCGTTGAAATTTGAAAGAAGTCTACTGTTGTTGGTTACGTGCGTGTCGAGGAGCGGCACGTGCCGGAGCAACAGGAGCGCACAGCTTTGCCGGTCGAGCGCAGGCAGGTCGTGTCGTTCGGAGAGAGCTGGCGCGGAGCACATAGGAGTCTTCCATGCAACGGGAACGTTGGTAAAGCGTTTGCCTACGAAGGATAGGAGGCATGTCGGGATGCGTGTAGCTGCTTGGAGGATGTCGCCGTCGGTGGACAGGTAGCGAGGAAACTCGACCTTGATAAACTATAACGTGTGAAGTGGGTTCCTTCGGACTCTCGCCCATCCCTCCGGGAACCTCGGCGGGTCCTTGAGCGACAGCGCGCAGCAGTGTGTGCAGAATACGGACTCCGCCATTGGCTGGTTTTGCTCTCAGACTGGTGATCATGGGAATCTTGTTGAAGGAGGATCCGGAACGAGGGTACCTGCGCGGACGCATGGTACTTGCGTTGCTGCAAAACTTGCGCGGAAATGCCGACTTTATTTTTTTCCACTTTTCGTTGATCAGGGGACGGGCGTCCTCTGGATAGGGATTGGTCATTACGGCGTGGACAAGAGTCATGGCTTTCTTTCGTTTGTCGTCCAGGTTGCCGGGAGGAGCATCTCCCGGTGACCAGATGACTCACCTTTTCGAAGGACGATCCTGTCAGCAAGGACAGGCAGTAGGCAAGCGGGGCGCGCCGAAAAGAAGACCAGGAACGGGGACCAGTCTGCGTGGCTGAACCGATGAGAACACATCAGCGAGCATCGCTAGGGAGAAAAGGAGGGTGGGAGAGCGTTTTTTACAAGGTCAAAGTGGAATCCAGGAGGGGAGAGGGTAGCGGCAGAGCATGAACGTCCTCATGGGTTGTCTGGCCTGCCCATGAACCCGGGACATCCCCTCGAGCTGCGAGGAAATGCTGCCAGCGGACCGTCCACCGAAAAGCCACTGCAGATGAGCCGATGACCAGCCTGGCCAATCCAGCGGTACCGCAGCGGCGGATCGAACAGAATTTCCTTTTGGTGGGGTGAACGTCAGAAGGAAACTAAGTGATCCTCGGGAGCACTCCAGTTGCCGCTGTGCCAGGCGTTTCCACGAGTACCACTTCCTCGTGGCATTGGCAACGGACTCTGGCGTACCGTCGACTGCATCGGAGGGTTTTGCCTGTCGGTTCCTGGCGTTCCTGGGGAGCCTTCTCCGATGTGCAGTTGCTTTCAGTGAGTTCTGCTGCTTACGCCCATGGAGCAGTTGATCGCACCGCCTTCTACGGTGGCCGTTGACCTGGAACGATGCTGGCCCGAAAGCGCCCAGGATTCAGAACAATAGTAGGATCACACCGGCCACCGGAAGGAAAATAGAAGTATCCCAGTGGCCTGGAAGTACCACTGAAGCAG
This sequence comes from Raillietiella orientalis, assembly GCA_036172245.1. Taxonomy (NCBI): domain Eukaryota; kingdom Metazoa; phylum Arthropoda; class Ichthyostraca; order Raillietiellida; family Raillietiellidae; genus Raillietiella; species Raillietiella orientalis. The sequence continues at coordinate 315,470 of JAYWIR010000082.1, read as the reverse complement.
ATCTAAACGACCACAAACAGCCGTTTTCGTTCTCGGAACCAGACGTCCAGAAAATGAAATGCAGTCCACTCTATCATGCGCGAACGAAACCAGTTCCTTTCGGGAGACGCTCCCAGTGTCCTACTTTCGGATATGAGCAATTTCCTCCCCTCATTTTGTGTGCGTTTACCTCGAGGCTGCTCGATCGCTCTTTGGTTGCAGCGGGACCTACTCAGGATTGAGGATTGCACATATTTCAATACATTTTATGAACACAACATGCGAAGGAAAAAAGTTCGCTTTCTGATGGCACATCAATTCAGAATCGCTTAACTGAGACCTTCCTCCACACCCTTCTTCCCGGGAGGTTCCCCTTAAGAAATACATTTCCGTTCATGTCCGATGTTCCCAGATATCTCCAAAGTAAAACATTTTGGCACAGTTGCGCTGCTGAATGAATGGAAACACTTCTCAAAATAAGCAGCACTGAGCATCCTGGTTAACTTGGAGACCAACGGGTTGGGAGCACGAAAACGGTTATCAATACAATTCAGGGAAATCCTTTTTGCGTTCTGCAGCTTGGAATCCATTTTTCGGCGACCGCCAAAGAATGATTGCCGCAGAGGAGTGAGTGCATCGATCGACAAGGATGCATTTTGACTTCATGAAGCGATCTCATTGGACACTGAAGACTCAACCGAACCATGAAGACCAGAAGTACGAACACACGTGTGCTGTTACACATGAGTGCTTACTACTAATCTTGCGAAGCCTTCAAACCATAATGGATCATCTGCTTTCGTGCTGAATTGTGGTCTCGTTGCTTTGGTCTTGGATGCAGGCTGGTTTTGGAGGATCGTTTTCAAAACTGATAAGTATTCATGACTGCAGTAATCCAAGGTTCTATTGGAACTGGTTCTGAGACCCTTTTGTATAAACAGCATGATGAAAGACAACCAGCAAATCTAATGCTACTCATGAATATAGACCACATGTTCCTGCAAGACCATCAACGCAGTGCTGCTTGGGAGAGTCCAAAAAAGATTCACGATCACCAGCTTCAGCACATCCCTTTATGAAGTCTGTGCCTCCCGAAGACTGCGAGAAAACGGAGGAAGTTATTTGGATGCAAACACAAGCAGCAGTCTGGGAAGGCAACTCTTGTCTCGTTTTCAATTCATCAGCAACTTCCCGATCAACAGAGTGCAGTCAAAGAAACCTTACACAGAAGCAGATACAGTGAATTACACATGAATTTGCGGAAAGCAAACTTATCCTGGAAGATTCCCTAAAAGAGTTCCAAAGTTAAAATGTACAGGAAATAAAAAATGAATTCACAACGAAGAACGCTCATTGCAAACAGTCACGCTGCTCCTGGATGCTTCTCTGCTCTCTTTTGTTCCACTTTCAGATCCTAATTTCCCAAAGTTATGATCAGCAAATTGTCCAGTATTTACAAATACCAGCACGCGCACGCACACACACACACACACACACACACACAATGTATGTATACGTACGGTGTGTGTCTATACTGAGGATGCTCTTAGAATAGATCATATGATCATAACAGATGTTCGCCTGAAGATTGATATATAGATTAATGTGTGTCATAGGGAAATTAAGGAAAAATAATTACTTATATTTTCTACATACTTCATTGAATTCGCATATACATGAACGTACGGATGAATATAGAAGTTGATATTTGCAAACACATTTATTGATGTAATTCGAAATATATTCTCGTATTTTAATAACTTAAATGGTAGAGATTACAAAAAATTAATACACATGTTCATTACTGGGTACATACATATGAATTTCTGCATGCCAGAAACCCATATGAAAGTAAAGGACAGTGTACGAGACCTGTAAGTTAGAAATGCTAGAAGGCACCCATACACCATCACATACTTAAGGTCAGACGCCTTAGGAACGAAAGATGGCTTCTCATTTCACTATGCCACCTGTTGAAAATTCTCAAAGGTTTGCTGCAGCAAATCGACTCTCCTAGCTGCACCATAGAACGCAAATGGGAAGCTATTGTGGCTTGCTGTTGCTCGAACACCTACTTGGGTTCTCTATGTAGAACACAAGCAGTTTTGGGTTGAGGCAAAGTAAAGAACGGATGGTTCCTTCGAACTCATCCTTTCTAAGGAACCAAGACTTTCCTGCGCCTACAATCTGATCGAAAATGCCATATAAGAGTTGTTGACAAGTATCCTAGTTCGAGGGAAGGCTACCAAAGAAATGTACTACCATGGATAAAGAAAGTCCAGTATTTTTCCTCTCTAAAGCAAACGATCGTGATCCTTCTGGATGTTTAGGACTGCATATATTTCCGTACCCACTAAATGGGCTGGAAATTCGAGCCCAGTCTTCTAATCTACCCTGAAATAACCACGTGACTTTCTAATCCACTTCCATACTCGGGTCTCAGCGACCTTTGCAGCATATTTTGAATCTCACTAAGGAGGATTTTGCAGAATTTTGCGCTGAAAGTACGTCAGCAAAAAGAATCTGAATAGTACAGAAGTATCACTGGAGTCTCCGGAATCCTAAAGTAGCTTCGTTTTCTCAAGCAGGCTGGTATATGAGGCCCGCATCGGGTTGGTATGGAGGAAAAGCAAACAATAAACATCCAAAATAGAGCTATCCATGTGGAAGGAAAGCAAAGAAAAGAAGGCAAACGGCAGGTCCCAGGGATTTTCTGAAACCGAGCACGATACCTTCCTCCAAGTTTGCTAAGCTACTGTGCTCTTTCTCGAGCAGTCCGATTCTGGACAGCCGCCGGCAGGTCCGCGCTATTGACTCCAGAGATCGAGCTTTTCTTCCCTACACCGGAACGCTTTGAAGGCACGTAGCCCTGCACTGTTAGAGGATCCTTCTTCGGCGACCATGTCACTGGATGCGCGTCCGACTGCCGAAGTGCGTTTCTCGTTTACGATCTCCGAGCCCGCTTGGCCTCCTCTGTGCAACGAGCGGATCACCGCACTGCTCAGCGCACAGCCTGAAGATACCACAACGAAAAATCGGCCGTACTGACGGCACAAATCGGCGGGCTAAGCACACCGCATCCTCCACCTCCATTCGTTCTTGTGTGTACGCCATTCCCTTGCAGGACACAGGCAGAATCCAACACAAGGACCAAAGACCAAAAACACGCTCAATGAGCGAAAAGAGCGCACGTCAGTGCCAGTGCGGTCGGCGGATGCGCTCGACGACTTCTTCCAACTGTTGCTTCGGGCGTGAGAGTCAACAGGTAGAAGTCTACGGTCGTTCCGGTTGGCTGTACTTGAGAGAATGAGTCCTCCTGGATCCGCCTGGGTACTCCTACGGATAGGTGCTTCAAGTGCGTAGGCGTTCCGTTGGGCGACTTCTGCTCAGCAGAAGAGTGATCGGACTGCCTTCGAAAGGCAAGAAGTGCTCTCGGCCCTATGCAAGGTGACAATTTCGTCTTCAGGAAGCGAAACTCCGTATGGAACACGTTAGCTGCCATCTCGTCCATCTCTTGCTCTTTTTTTTATGCCCTCCACTATCTTCGGCCAAGCTCCAGACAACGTCTGCTGCGTCTCTAGTAGATGTTTTCAGCGTTTCAGAGGAAAAGCATTGACCCTCCCATTCCCCCCCACCTCCACTCTGAGCCAAGGAGAAGAAAAACCATGGAAACATTCGTTCGGGCTGCAATTCATTTCGAAAGGAAAACGAAGAAAGGCAACATGCAGTTTCGGGGCGCGGGCAGAGAGTGCCAGCAGAAATATGGGGAAGCCCTGCGTGGGATGCGGCACAGGATAGACCGGTTGATCGACGAGATCAAGGTCGTTTCGCGAAAAGGGAAGGAAATCCCTGCTGCGGATATTGCGGACAGAGAGCGCAGGATCGAAAGGACTCTGGGATTCAAAAAGAAAATAACGAGAAGCCTTTACTATTACCAGAACGTGGCAAAGGAGCTGCAGGAGAGACTAGGTAGCGGAAGAACCACCCCTACCCCCGGGTTTCTGACCAGGTTGATATCCATGCACCGTTGGATGGAAAACGCGCTGCAGGTAAGAGCGCAGAATCCGTGAAGCAGCGCCGCATCCGGAAAGAGCGCGCTGGTCGTTGCGCGCAGCGGTTCCGCGTCGCGCCTGAATTTCGACTCTCTTTTTTGCGCCTCAGGAATTTGTTTCGATGGTGCCGATGAGCGATCGCAGTCAATGTTTATCGTTCACGGTGCATGAGCTTGTTACGCTCATCAGGAAGGTTTCCTGCGTGGTGATGGACCTTGGATTGGACGACGATCAGCAGATTCGGAACGTAAACATCTTGGGGAGGCCGGTAAGCAGCTGCGAGAGGGAGTGCGCATCGGCGCGCCCGCGGCTTGTCTAACGCTTGTCCTCCTCTCCACTCGCACGTGCAGGACGACACGGAGCTGATGGTCAGCGAGGATGACTTCGTGATTGCGGTAAGAGAGGGCGTGGAGGGTGCGCAGGGTGGGTCTGCGCGCCTTCAGATCGCCGACTCGTCGTGGGATGCGCTCGAGGACAGGGAGGCGGCCCGTCTGCCGACGCGCGTCCCCAACGACGCAAACAGCGTTCGCGTTCTGAAGGACCTGTGCGCTTTGCTGACCACCCAGCAGGACTGCGCACGCCTGTTGCGATGCGTCGATGCGGAAGCCCTGTGGATGCTCTTCTACTGCGTGTGCGACCTGGGTGCCGCCCAGGTCGAGGGGCTCGTCCGCCAGGCGCAAGACAAGCCGGAAGTCCTTCTGGCTGTCATGCGCAGCGTCCGCGTCAAGCTCAGGGACGAGCTGGAGGAGAGGAACCGCAAGGCGGAAGCGGTTCTCGAACACCTCCAGCGGCTGAAGATCCAAATCGTTTGATAGTGCGAGATTTGAACACTATGGGCACCTGCCATCACGTCTCTGAGCAGTTCTATGAACGTCTTCTTGACTCTCTCGTAGTAAATGTCCATGCCCAATTCCTCTTTGTATGTGTATGAAAGTTTTTTCGTCGGCCGTTGCAGGGTGACCTGCTGTTCTATCGGGCACAGATCTTGACGTGATGTAACGGTCTTGGAGCGTCTCCGTAATCCCTTAAGGCGTGTGCCGAAATTCCTGTCCGAATTCTGTTGCAAAGACAGCGGTGGCGATGTTTTTCTTTTCTTGCATACCGATCTGCCCTTTTACGTTGCGGGATGCGTACTACCACTCGTACTGGTTCCCAGTACCCTCAGAGGGAACGATGTTCATCCTCATCTTCGATGTTCAGCTCCCAGTACGCTTCCTGCTTTCGAAATGCAGATTGCACAGCACGTGCATCATATGCTCCAACCTGCTCTTGTCGTCGATGCGGCGGATGGTGGTTCCACAGAATCGTCTCGACGAGTTGCTGGTGGCAAGGAAGAAGAGTATGGTTGTCCAGATGGATCGCTGCAGCGAATGTAGCTGCTTTCGTTTCTAGTTCCATTGCCTGTTATTCCTCTTCTTCGGTCGCGCCACTATACGGCGGTGTTATCTAAGCAGGAGGAAGGTCTACTTTTGTCAGTTTTCTTTTATTCTTCTGTTTGGTATTTTGTTGGTTTCATGGCGTTTCATGTGATTTTGTGATTTCAGTTTATAAGATATTTGATAAATATTTTGCGGTTATTCTTTTCTGATAGAAGTTTCTTAGTAGGCTGACTTCTTGTCTGATTTTACTTGGAGTTTCTAGAAGAAGAACTGAGACACTTTAATATATGATAAAATAAAATAAAACATGATTTGAATTTGAATCTTATAAGATTAGACAATGTTAATCCCGCATTGATAATAATAATAAAAAAAACTTTCAACTAATGTACCACACAATCGATTCATTACTCGAGTTCGTAATTCTCTGTGTGACTGATGTTGACATTTTTTTCATGAGAAAATTTCTTTCAAATTCTACTCCAGAAATGAAATTAAGGATATTAAGTATGGCATAAGAGAAACATTACTAACATCAAGCTAGTAGATGTCCGAAATGTGTGATGTGTGATGATGGTAGCCATTATCAGTAAATTACCGTTGATAAGTTACACGCAGTTGGTGAGCAGTCTTCATAATTAGCGGCATTTCATTGATTTAAGAGATTCTATTCATCCCGGGGATTATCCGCATTTCTTTCATAAAAATAAAGAATAGGTATCAACTTCTAATGTTTATCTCCTTGCTTTATGCATTCCTTGCCACAATATGCTGTGGTGTATGCGAGAGTAAAGTGGGCTTGCAAGGCGTTAAGTGAAATGTAATGAATGCGAAAAATTGATAACATAGATATGAAAGTTACCGTTATGCAATTTCACGATTATTTGAAAAATGAATTTTTGTCTTTTTACTTTTGAGATCTAATTATAGTTTTGTTTGTGAACAATGAATACAATATGCTATTTGCAAAAATCTAATGCTGTTTTCATAATTGCGAATGAAATATTTTCTTGTGATTCATTAAAGTCACTGCTAAATCGTGCTATGCATTCCCATAAGGAAAAGATTTATAACTTGCAATTAACCTTTCAAGCAAAGTCAGCTTTTAAATAGGTTGTTTGTGAGACGACATCCTAATTTAAGGAAGCTTCTATTTTTCTGTTGTAATTTCCGAATGTTCGATCGTAAATTTACATTTCAAGGATGTGCCGAAATTGCTGTTAGCAGGTCATTAGGATTGTTGTTAGCTTAACATTATGTGTGTGCTACCCAGTAAAAAACCTCAAAGCTCATGTTGCTGTCAAGACAGATTTTTTTTAGAACACAACTGAAGAAAGCAGCCAGGCGAGTGCGATCATGGTGTTTTGCATTCCTGTCATGCTCGTCAATTTTTCATGCATTTTTAAATAAAATTAGTTTCAAGAGATGCCATTCCTTTCCCTCCGTTTTTTGTTTTTGCTTTTACATGTTAAAGATCTGTTGTCAATAGGTCATAAGAGTAGCAGGAAAGATTTTTGTTTTTGCAGTTGTTCTAAAGACAATCCAGGAATAGACTGAGTTGAAATTTGTGGAATATGTTAAGCTGGACTTTTTCAATGTTTTAAATGAACAACGTAACACAATCTACAGTATGATGCAAGAACTGTTTGAGATTCTGAATGAAGCATTCCTTGCCAAGTGGTTTTAATAGTCAAAGACTTACATGGTCATCTCTGACCCCACTTGACTGATATTGTGGAAAATGTGAAGGATATGTATTCTGTAAAACACAGCAGTTTGTCCAGAACACCCAAATAAAGGCAAAGTAGGTCACAGGAGCAATATGTCAGAGGAAGAACTTGCAAACATTATTGTACTCTGGCGTAAAAGGAGACCGAGGGATGAGAAGTGCTATTGGATACATGGATGTATGAGGTTTTATATTTTTGATGCATTATTTTTGTTTACAAAAAATGATTCAGCTGATCATAATGTAAGCTTTTTGTTTTGTGTGTTTCCATTGCATTACTCTATTTCAAAGATGCAAGGGTATTGAGAAATGACAATAGTGTACTTCTGATTTGTCACTAAACTGAAACAGTAAGAGTGATTTGAAACATAGACTTATTTGTTGATGGAAACTAAGTGAGGAAAAAATGAGTCAATGGTCAAGATGTTATGTAGTGGAGGACTCCTGGAGAATGTTTCAGGTTTTGTAAATTGGAAATGACTTGACAATTTGAGCTTTAGAAAACTGGGTTTCATTGTGGGGTAGGTTCTTGGGATTTGCAGTTTGTGTAAGAGAAAATGATAAATTCTTTGATAATTTTGAGAGAAAATTGGTGGAATTGACACACTGTAGTTTTAAGATGCAATGCAAAAATTAAGATCAGTGCATGGATGCAATGGTGATGGGGTGTAGTGGAATGCAGTTGGATGACGATATTTTGGATTTACAGAATGATCATTTCATTTCAACTCTAAATGTAAAAAAAAAAAGGATAAAGTTGGAAAGGATACTAATTTGTGAAATTGAAAAGTAAATTTCTTGAAGTTTCGGTGTTTGAATGAATGCATTTGAATGGACCATTTTCATAGCAAGATACGATTACCACTGCCATTCTTTAAGGATTACTGCATGCTTTCTTTAAATGTATGTGTAGACATTATCTCATTTGCTGTTAGGATATATAAATTAGAGTTCCTTGTGTTTGAGTATTTGTTCAATGAAATGCTTTGGGCAATCTAAAGAGTGTGAAAGTTAGGGGATTAATTGTAGTTTTCTGCAAATGCTATGATTGCACAGCTGAGCTTCATTGCTGCTCGTGTAGAAGGAATATGATTGCATGATTAGTAAGTTGAATGATTTTTGCATCTAACAATTTTTCTTATTCAGGGAAAGGTGATTTCCATTTGACAATTGTTATGTGTAGTAAGCAAGAAAATTCGATCAGTAAGCTTACATATTTATATCGTATTTTTCCAGTAGATGTAACCTTTTTTTGAGCTATTCTGGAAAGCGATTGATTTTTCAGGTGTTGAAACTGGAAAACCTTTTGTAGTCTTGTTTATTCATAATTTTCCTAGGGTTTTTTGTTTTGGATGTACATGTAGGGTTTCTACATCCTTCATTAGTAGGAATACTCATACTGTTGCATTTAGCAATGAGTGTGTATGGTTTATGAATGGATTTTCTTTTTGCAGCACACTGTTTGGGGACTGAAAGGTGAAAAGGTTTAAATTCCAATTCGAAGCAATCAAATTGAATCTTAAGTCCCCCTTCTCCGTTGAACAGTTTGTCGGATAGATTGGTGTATTGGAAGACTTGCATGCAGTCCTTCCTCCCTCGCGCCACCCCGGTAAGAGAAGCCGATGGCTGCGCGGGCTTCGCTTGGGAGCGGTCGCGCGCAACGTTCACGGAGGCTGAGCCGCTTCCGACCGCGAGCTGACCTTGCACTCATCTTCGACGCCTTGCGCCCGTGGGCCACGCATCCCACTTCTCCAGCCCGGTGGAATGAGCGTCCCCGGGAGGCTTCCCCGCCCGAGCCATCCACGGAACCCCCGTGGATGGCTTTCGTCTGATGCAAAACTTCAGGGGGCGTCCGTGTCCACCCGCTGCTGGCTTTCAGCGGGTACGCCACGTAACTGGCAGCAGCCATGCCATCCATTCCTCACAGGATGCTCAGCGGCCTTCGCAGTGTCCTTCGCGTCTCTCTGGAGAGCTCCTTGCAGATTTTGCGTCAAACGCGGGGAAAGTGTTGCGCCATCATACAAATTCAAACAACTTTTGTCTTTCGCGTGTAGTGTAGCGAAACACTTCAAAATCGCATTTGGATAAAGAAGCACGGACTGAAAAACCAGTGCTTTGATACGGTTGGAATGCCGTTCACACAATTTCATCTTTCTCTGTGCCGGCTGGGAAGACTTTTCTTTTCCGACGGCACACCTTCATATTTCAAGGGTGACGCAGAGCGAATTCGCTCACTCGGTCGCTGCATTTCTTCCTGGTTTGCATGCTGGTGATGCCTGCCGTATGAAACTTCTTTATCGAGAACCGGCCCACCCTCTGGCGGCCATTTGCGCGCTCACCCATGGTGTTCGGCTTGATCGCGTGACACCTTTTCCATGTGTGCGCGCGATTCAAGATGAAGCGTAATCCGATCCACGATTCAGTCAGCCAGTGTTTACCTCAACCCTTACGTGTTTTCACCCGTGCAGAGTCCGCGATGCAGGTTTGCTTCCATGGTCTTTGGATTTCGCGCGACTGTGAATCTCTTTTCACAAACGTTCTGGTCCATGCCTGAAACGTGCAGCTTCCGTTTGACTCCTGATGGGAAAGTACTTTCCATTTTTCTCACAGCACTTTCTGATCTTCTAAAAAAGTCAACCACAGCCCACCTTCCGCAGACAAATTTTGCTTTGCTTGCCAATGAGCACTCCACGTCACGTGTCATGGGATTCCGAGTTAAATCCATGCTCACGAACCCCAAAGTCGCTTCGTGGTGCACCGGGACCTCTATTTCTATAGTAATCAACGCACAACTGAATGGGAGGACGCTTACTTCATCTCCGGAAGAAGGTGCACGGAGAACCGGCACGCAGGCCACCACGGTTCGCAACTTGCCTGCTGCGAGGCCACCAGAGCTTCGGTTGCATCGCCTTCGATACCGTGAACTGCGACACGACCCGGAGATTCGCAAACGAACGAAGAGCACGGATGGGAAGAGTGTTTTATTTGAGGAGCCGGATGCGTGTGGGTGCGTGCGCTGTGTGGTATGCGCCAGAAGTCGGCCCCGCCGCAGCCGACCGCCGGCGCCGGCTCCGCCACCGCGCTGTTCAGCACGCCGAAAGCTCCCCGTCGACGCTCCACCGGATGTTGTCGATGTGGGTGGCGAGCGTGGTGAGGAAGCTCTCCAGGCCGCGCCTGCAACGGAAACACGCTCGGCAAGTGGCGGTGGCTGGCGGGCTGTGCAAAGCGCGTCGCTTTCGGACGCAGGGCGCGCGCCTCACTCGCATCCCGCTACCTCCTCCTGGCTGCGTAGCAGAGAACCGGCGTCGCAGGTAAACTGAAACGAGAGCGAGACGTGAATTCCAGGAGGTAGGAACGCGGTCTTCGTTATGGCGAGGTAGAGTGGAAACAGGCGTGGCTGACCTGCGTCTCGTCCACCGCGTCTTCGTCGTCCGCCAGCAACGTGCGGTAATCGAGACGCGACGGCGGTTCCGGGGCGCCACCTTCCGTGCCTTGCGTGCGAAACCTGATGGAGCACGGAGCGAATTGGTCTTCCGCGGGGCTGGACACGGCAACCCGGGGCAAACGCCTCCCTCCCGCTTTGCCCCATCGCCGGGATACCGGTCCTCCTCTCACCTCGAGGATGCGTCTTGCTCTTCCAGACTGGGTCCGACGTCACCAAAGACCTTCGTCATGTCTCCCATCCTGGGGAGAACGAGCCAAACGCGAGCGAAACTTCGAAGGGCGCTAGCGCGGAGGGCGCGAACGGGCGCTCGGCGGACTTGGCTCACCTGCGCAGGCAGCTGTCGATGAGGCAGGCCTGGGTCAGCTCGCAACCCGTCTGCAAGAAAGAAGGACACGCGACGACTGCGGCGACGAGAGAAACGGACGCTGGCGAGGGAGGCCGCATGCGCAGCGCGATCGCGACGCGGAGGCGCCAGCACCACGACGCCTGCCGTAGTCCCGCCGGAGAAAGTGCGAGCCCGCTGCGCAAACCCGCGCCTCCCTCCTCCCCGTATCGCGCACCGACACCCCAACATTACGTCTGTGGCAGGTGGTCCCACGGCGTCGCACGGGTGCACCGGCCGCTCCACGAACGGCTGCACAGCGAGCCCGGCGCTCGCGGGAGCCTGGTGCCGGTACGCCTGCTCTGCGTCGTGTACCTCCACCCTGCGGGCCAAGAAAAAGACCAGGGAAGCGGGGAAAGGAGACGAGCAGGCGGTCTGGCTGACCTGGTTTCCGCTCTCTTCGTCGCGTGCTCAAACAGCTTGCTGATGAGCGCGCGCAGCCTCGTCGGCCAGTCCTCCGGCACGTCGCCGAACTTGGCCTCCAGTATGTTCTAAAAAGTACGACCATGCGTGTGGGGTGCTCGGCGCCGGCTCGAGTGGCACGCCAGCGGTCGAAGCAGCAACGTCCTCACCAGCACGCTGGTCCTCCTCAAGGGAAGCTCGGGGGCGTCCTGCGACCGTCGAGTGGCGGCGTTCGCCTGCGGGAGATGGGGTCGCCTGCGCGTTTTCGAGCCGGAAGCGCCGCCGCGCTTCTTGGGCCCTTGCTGCTCCTTCTGCAAAAAGTGCACAGAGATGAGCTGCACCGAAGCGCGCGAATCGAGAGGACGTCGGCTGCGGCGAGTCGTTCAATCGACGACCTTCCGTGTCGAAAGAAATGACGTCGGCCACCAACGCACGGCGCCCGGCGGGAATGATTTTTCCCCGACCTGCGTCCTCCCGCCATGTAAGCCCTTCCAGGTTTGCGTTCTCCCCTCCATCCCTTCCGCAGGCGCCGACGAGAGCTCGCGCATCGCTCCGACGCGTGCTTCCTCTCACCTTCTGCAAGTGCCTCTCCGCCAGTTTCGACATCCACCGGAACATGTTCGCCCGGTCCCGGCGGCCGTCCAGTTTGACCCCTTTGTCCTGGAAGGGAGCGAATGCGAGACTCCCCTACACACATCACCGACGGACTTGCACGTCCCGGCGAGCGGTCCCTTTCACGTACCGCCAAGTAGCATCGCTCCTTTTGCATCCCCCTAACTTCACTCCTTGCTGGACGGCCAGGTTTTCCATCTTCAGTGCGGGCAGGCGCCCACTCATGGTTTGCTTTTTCAACTCCTCCTGCCGCTTTCCGATCTCGTCCAGCCTTTAGACTCGCATTCATCTCCCGGCGTCGATCGATCAATGTCATGTCGACGGACATAACGCTTCGGAGAAACCTTTTGAACTTTCCAAAGTCTCCGTTCAGGTCCTTCTTCACTCTTTCCAGCGTGGCCTCCTCCTGGCCGAAGAGGAAGCTCAGGATGCATTGCAGCTCCTTGCTGCCTTCTAAAAACTGCTTCTGCCGACTCCGTTGTTCGTCGGTGAGTAGCGAAAAGAAGTCGCCGATTTGGGTCTTCAAGCGCTGGAGGTGTTCGAGAACCGCTTCCGCCCTGCGGTTCCTTTCCTCCAGCACGTCCCTCAGCTTGACGCGGACGCTCCGCATGAGAGCCAGCAACACTTTCGGCTGCCCTTGCGCCTTGCGGACGAGCCCCTCGACCTGGGCGGCACCCAGGTCGCACACGCAGTAGAAGAGCATCCACAGGGCTTCCGCATCCACGCATCGCAACAGGCGTGCGCAGTCCTGCTGGGTGGTCAGCAAAGCGCACAGGTCGCTCAGCACGCGAACGCTGTTTGCGTCGTTGGGGACGTGCGTCTGCAGACGGGCCGCCTTCCTCTCCCCCAGCGCATCCCACGACGGAGTCGGCGATCACAGAGGCGCGCACACCCACCCCTGCGCGCACCCTCCACGCCCTCTCTTACCGCAATCTGAAGTCATCCTCGCTGACCATCAGCCGGCCGGCCCATATGCTGCCTGCCTGCTATGCTGCCTGCCTGCTGCCTGCCTGCCTGCTGCCTGCTGCTGCCTGCCTTCCCTGCATGCCTGCCTGCTGCAATCTGTGCTGCCTTGCTGCTCTTTCTCTGCCTGCTGCCTGCCTGCTCCCTCACATGCTGCTGCCTGCCTGTCTGCCTGCCTCCCTGCCTGCCTGCCTGCTACTAGCATGCCTTTCTTCTGTGTCTGCCTGCCTGCCTGCTCTCTGCTCCTGCTGCCTGCCTGCCTGCCATATAATCCTGCTTTGCGTGCAGTGGAGAGGAGGACAAGCGTTAGACAAGCCGCGGGCGCGCCGATGCGCTCCGCTGCGCGCTCCCTCTCGCAGCTGCTTACCGGCCTCCCCAAGATGTGTACGTTCCGAATCTGCTGATCGTCGTCCAATCCAAGGTCCATCACCACGCAGGAAACCTTCCTGATGAGCGTAACAAGCTCATGCACCGTGAACGATAAACGTTGACTGCGATCGCTCATCGGCACCATCGAAACAAATTCCTGAGGCGCAAAAAAGAGAGTCGAAATTCAGGCGCGACGCGGAACCGCTGCGCGCAACGACCAGCGCGCGCTTTCCGGATGCGGCGCTGCTTCACGGATTCTGCGCTCTTACCTGCAGCGCGTTTTCCATCCAACGGTGCATGGATATCAACCTGGTCAGAAACCCGGGGGTAGGGGTGGTTCTTCCGCTACCTAGTCTCTCCTGCAGCTCCTTTGCCACGTTCTGGATGCAACAAAACTTTCTCGTTATTTTCTTTTTGAATCCCCGAGTCCTTTCGATCCTGCGCTCTCTGTCCGCAATATCCGCAGCAGGGATTTCCTTCCCTTTTCGCGAAACGACCTTGATCTCGTCGATCAACCGGTCTATCCTTTGCCGCATCCCACGCAGGGCTTCCCCATATTTCTGCTGGCACTCTCTGCCCGCGCCCCGAAACTGCATGTTGCCTTTCTTCGTTTTCCTTTCGAAATGAATTGCAGCCCGAACGAATGTTTCCATGGTTTTCCTTCTTCTTGGATCAGAGTAGGCGGGGGCGGCATGGGAGAGGTAATGCTTTTCCTCTCCTCGCAAGGTGCGCAATCGGCCATTGGCCCGCAGACGATCGCCCGTCCGCGACTTCCTACGACCGTCAACCTGCTAACTGCCGAGCGCCGTCATTTTCCGCCGCTCGGCGGGAGCCCATGGCGCTCTATTCGACCGCGAATCGGTGAACTGAGGGAACAGCGGAATGGCGCTGTGACGCGGTCTCCAGTATCGAAGCGCCAACCGCGGGTGCGGATCAGCGAAAAACTGACGCTTTCTCGTGCCCAGGGCGAAACGTTCGTCGGTCCCACGTTTGTCATCCGCATTAGCCGTGGCAGTCATTATGAAAATTTTGGTGAACAGAAGTTTGATGGTAAAGTTTCTTCGTGGTGGAGCATTTGGTGCTGCCACGCGAGGACGACTTGCCCTCAGCCGGTACGCAGAACCGGGGATGTTCTCCGTTGACGAATACACCCAAAACGAAAAAGAAACAAAAGTGAGCAAGAAGGGAGAAAAGAGTTGTTCGCGTGGAGGAGGGCAGGGCAGGGATCAGCGGTCTCTCGAAGTGCATCTCTTTATCCTGTTTCGGATGCTCGCAAGTGCAGGATGGGTTTTCCGGAGTCGTGGCCATCGGACGCCGTTCTTCAAGACTTCCTTCCAGCGGGTGGCATCCCTGCTGTTTTGGCCTCTTCTCTTCGCGGCTCAATTTGAATCGATGGCGAATACGCTGGAAACATCTACTAGAAACATCTATGGAGAGATGATCGAGTCAAAAGGAACATTCCTCTGAGTTGGTTTACGACTCAAGCAAAAGCACGCAACTCATTTGGCGATTCAAAGAAACGAGAAGATATGCAAGTAAAGGTTGGTTTTATCGCTTCAGGAGCCGATTGAACTCTCCCTAACGTACGAATAATGTGAGAAGCTGCCAGGTCTGATTTTGAAGACAGTTCCAAGAAAAATCTGAAGGAGGTGATAAAAGATGAAGGTGAAAGAGTTGAAGAAGAAGAAGGAAGAAAGAAAGAATGAGGCAGATGAAAAAGAGAAATCGTAGGAAAGAAAATTCAATGTAAAAGGATTAGCTGAAGGCTTTCCCAAACGGAATCAAGGATTTCGGCTACTCGAAAATATGTATCCAGACGCGGATCGCTTCGCCAAAGTCGAAAAGCAAATTCGGGAAGCAATTGCGAAAAGCATCACGAAATATGTGAAGAAAAAAGAAAAAAAAAAACAAAAGACAACACTGACTGATTTTTTTGATTAAAACAAATATCCCCCACTGCGAAAAATTCTCGTCGTTCAAACTGAAATAAGTCACTGAATTTAACACCGTCAGTAAGTTTTTTATTCTCTCATGCTATGTTCGTATACTCGAGTAACATAAGCATACATTGTACATAGAACAAGAGTTGCGGTGGTACATACCCGTACTCCATGCGCAAGCATATTCAGCCTCTAAGTCGTCTCCGACGTACGTGCCTGAAGCACCAAAGCATGTCATTGATAATATTGATGATCTGCGTGTCGAGGAAGAAGTAAGAGATGCAGGTTCAACGGAATTTGTGTGTCAACCTACGCATCCAAGGATGCATCGGAACACGTGAGAAACGTGTGGACGGATTCTGTCTCACCTTGCAACCGTATCTACGTGAATCGATTGCTCGAAATGACCTGACTTATGCACATGTGTTGGGAAATGCACATGGGACAGGTACACTCGTAATTGTATTCGCAACGTGGACGTTAATCCATCTCTTTATTTGTGTTCATCTTGGCTTTGAACATGGATTAATACACGCAAATGTTTTGCCATGCATTGCCACCATTAGAATTGAGAAAATGCATTCAGGTTTATTAGAAACCGCACATGCAAGAGATTAAAAGACAGACCCGTGTAGTGGCATGCTTCCTATACGCCTCACTTATGAATGAATTTCAACCAATTCATTATATGGGCAGATACATTCTCAAGTCAGCGCACGGTTCTGGCTGTACGAGGGCCCGATTGTATTCGACGATACAATACAGTGGATTCAGAGGAAATAAATATCGAAATCACGAATCATCGGCGTATTCAAGGAGTCATCCATTACAAGAAAGTGCAGCTTCTCAGCGCCTGAGGCGGTTCCAAGTGCGGAGTGCTGGAGAAGACAGGAAAGGGAAATAGAAAAGTACGCCTACCATATTTTCATTTGTTGGGTATTTCACTTCTGTCCCCTATTTCTTATTGACCTACACGCATCCATTAGTTTTGATGGTGATTCGATGTTGTCTACGTAACGTATATGTATACATGTACACGTCGTGCGCACAAATATGATGGTAGATGTACTTTCCCGTGCACAAACATATGTACCCTTTGTCATCATCGATCCAAGTCCACCGTACACGAATGTTACTGATAAAACATTATTTCACATAAATCATCATTAGTTACATTCCATTTACATAATATCTTGAAAATCAAATTAGTTTAGTGTTAAAACCCTATAATAGCTACCTCTAAGCCCATAATCTATCATTATCATCTACATTTACAAAAAGAACAAGCTTATCCCTGATCTATTACTCATTAATAATTAGAAATGTTAATTTGTCAGCATATCACCTCCAAATAAAATTCAACCATATTTTATCACACATTTAACTCATTAACATTCGAACATTAAATATAATTTTTTAATTAATTTTACTCTGATACAAAGGATAATTGATTTTAATACTTTATTGTTATTTACTTAAATCCTTTTCAGTACTTTTCACTGTCGCTATAATGATTTTTACTGAGAATTTCATACTCAAATTGATGATACGTATTTTCGCAAAGAAAGAAAATATGCAGGGAAAAATGAAAGTGTGCATCGAACGATAATTACGGACACATCAGGAGCATGGTGTATCGATTCTTCATCTACGGAGCCACACCCAGTCGCCACTCTCTTACTCCTCGAGACAAACTGAGCACCCATCTATGGAATAGGCTCATCGGTAATTGTATTAATTGCGCCGGCGCCCATCAGTGCCAGGACACATGCATGTGGAAAGGACATTTCAAATTGAAAATGGCCGTTGAATGTCGAAATGTGTATGTGGAACGAAATTTGCAGATTCATCTCGAAATCGAAACCTAGAGCGGCAAGCAGAATCAGCTGTTTTCTACTATTAGCTTTGAACATAAATTAATAGACAAAAATACTAATATATATTCACCTCCATAGTTAGTGTTAGAAATACAAGTTTGCATTAGGGTCAGTAATCCATATAGAAATATTTATGCATTATAATAATGTCCTTTTTTCAACATTCCATTTTGTAAGGTAGGATGCAACCCTTTGGCTACTTTTTTTGCCTTCTCTTGCTAGTCCGAGAGAATCTTCGTGCTTTTCAGTCTGCGGGGAATGGAATTGGTGCTGCTGGACACAGTGATTGGAGTCCTGTGTAGGGAGACCATTTCAAGTGTTCATGCAAATACACGTGCAGCTTGGCATTTTGTTCACTTCCAAATTATTCATTTTGTGGATGTGCCTTGGTTGGGTTTTTTGCCTTCCTGTTGAAAAAAATTTTGTGAGCTCCGGTGATTTCTCTCCCGGCCAGATTACACGCTGACCTCTTTATCATCACCTTAAGCCTCGACCGATGCTGGGCACCAAGGGAGAGACAAATCAGATTTATTCATTCATTCAATCATTTATTGCCTTATGAAACGCTATTTCAAAACTGCCCCATTTCTTCAGTTCTGTTGGTCAGCTGAAACCCTCCTTTCGATTGCGAAGCGACGGAAGCAGCTTAGGTCTTCCAAAACTGCAGCATGGTTTTCTCCAGTTTCTTTCTGCTCTCACGAACTGCGAGGCTCCTTTTCCCAACCCTCGCACGCGTCCACGCACGACGGACGAACTGAAATAATCGGAGCGTGCATGACCCTCGAGAACATTCTCGTTCGGGATCCACGGCTGTCGAATGGGGGGGGGGGGGGGGTGAGAATCTTCCTGCTACCCCCAGGATTGCGGTCTTCTCTTCATGGACGCGAACGGCAGTCCCCCCTTCGTCCTTCGGACGATGGCTGTGATGGCGTAGTAGTACGCAATCAAGAAGACCACCGCTTCTTGAAGGTAGAAGGTCGCCGCTGACAAGGGAACCTTCCTCCTTTGGAAGATGGGGGTAAAAGGGAGGAGAGGACTGTGCCTTCCGGAAGTTCACGCGATGTGACGCCGTGCTCGTCCTTCCCTTGAGGTTGTCGGCTACCAAAGAAATCTAAGAAAGGCTGGGGACGACGCGGTAGGAGACGAAGACAAGAGACGGGAGAAGGGACTGATTTGAGGTCATGCAGCTCCCAGAAGTCATGATCTGGAAAATCGAATGAGGAAGCAAGTTGAACAAGCGTACGTATGCCTATGTACTTGAGAATGTGGATGAATGGATAGCTAAGTAAGCAGGTGGATAAATAAGAGTGTAACATCTGGATGCATTTGAATAGCCACCTCAATAAAAGCTCCAAATTGAATGTCTGAGGAGTCGTCGTCAGCCCAACGCTTTGGACCCCGTTCCATCTCTGTCGTGGATCCCGCCATGCCTGCACACTCTCATGGCTTCTGAAAACCTGTCTGCTCTCCTAGAGATGGCGAGAGACAAGCCTGAAAAGCAATGCCATCAGTTCCCAAGACGGCTCACCTCCAAAATTCCACGGAGGCACTTCTCTTCAGTACGACCTAGACAGAGCATGGCCTTCCCAAAGACATACGAAAGAAAAAAAGGAATTACTGGCGTTACAGGCCATGCAGAAACTAGAAGTTGCTTGCACAATAGTCCAAAAACCGGAAGCGTGGTTTTCGGAATGGCACCCGCTGGACGGCGTCTTCAGAATACAGCGTTGCATCTTCAAGCCGTCATGTTTTTTTTTTGAACAAAAATTGCACCCTAATTCCAAGAATCTCTGTATTTTTGCCATGGACTTATAGCGCCTAATTAAAAAGGTGGCAAAAGGGTTCGGGCAGCGTCTGTGCTGTTCTCGAGTGGGGACAAAGTGGTTCGCTTGAGGATCTCAAGGATGAGGTTCCACTTTTCTTGTAAGGAAACTTTGATGATTTCTATCCACTTTCTGATTTCATCGAGAGATCTCCGTGTGCTCTCTTGAATCTCCTGCTCCTTCAGTTCCCCCTGTTTCAAGGTTCCCCTAATGACAAAAGAAAAAGAAGAAATCATACGTATAATCGGAGTTGTCTCCCCCAAAAGAACTATCAAATCACTTTCAAAATTGTGAACGAGTAGCCCTTCCCGAGAAATTCGAACGTATTGGTCCGGTCGCGCCGTTGCCGTTTCTTGGCAACCGAGATTAAGTTTTCGTTCTAAAAACGCCCCTTTTTTTTCCAACTGGAATCATTTTTGGTACCCAGTGGGGAACCACCCTTACTTTTACGTCTACGATTCCCGAGACGAAATCGAAATCAGAGCTTTGGCAAACATCTCCGGAGAAGGAAACTTGGACTGGAACCCCTAGAATGTAATATCGAAAATTTCAATTTTACATTTTCGTCATCTTTTCGTTTTAGTTTTCCTCCTTCGATCTTAACCCTAGAAGGATAACGTGGCGTCACATACGGCACACAGGAACGAAAGTGTGCAGACTCTCTGCCATGGTGAGTGTTGCGAGCATGCCGTTGCAGCTTCCTCTTACGAAGCCTCCATTATGCATGCAGCCGCAACTGCGTGCACGTCGGCTGCTTCCGTTTCATTTCGTGCCCGTTGTGTGGTGTACGACACCACGTCCGTCACCTCTTGCGTGACACGGAAAAATTTGCACCCGTGGCCTCTCCTACTGGAATTTTCACACGAAATGAACGGGAAGGGTTGATTGGACGCTATGAAAGAGGAGAAACGGAAGACCAAGACGTGGATGACGGAAAGTCGGAAGCAGAGGGCGTACAAGACGACGAATTTGCAGCTGATGACAGTGATGCGGATGGCCTTTGAGAGTTTTTTCATGGAATGTTAGACGGGGCCGGGATCAATTCGTATGTGGTGTTCATTGCCAACAACCCCGGAAATCCAAAGTATAAAGCTATTTCCGGGAAAATGTTCCTTCGAAATTGAGGGGACCAACTTGTAGCACCTCGTAGGGAAAGCCGGCTGCAACGCACAAGTTTGCCTCGTCCGTTGCGAAATTTGACCTTATCTGCACGAAATAAAGATGTTCCAAGGTGTTCCGAAAGCCCGTAAGCGCCGCGAAAAGGTTCCTCCACGTGCCGCCAGCCGGGAAGGAAGGGAAAAGCGTATGTGACCGTTGCAGAAAAGTCACGTCTGCCCAGCGCCTTTATGTGGTCAAGGTAATATAATTTGGAAACAGGATTGCACTTCATTAGCAAAATAAAGTGTTCGTGAAAAATGATTCAATTTTTATCATTTTAATTGGTGTTCCATATGACACCACACAACCATTTATGCACAAAATCGTCACCTTACCCTTCTAGGGTGAAAGGAAGACCGACTTTCATCAATCGCTATTGCTTTTTCATTTATTGTCGATGGTGGAAACATTAATTCCATGACCTCTAAAACAAATGTCAATTCTTCTTAGCCAGTCATTTAGCCAGCAGTTACTGAACCACTCATAACATAACATTCGTAACAGTCAAAGCATTAAATACGTTTGATGATTTTCCGTCATCAACCACATGAGCACATTTGCTGTTGGCTGTTATCATTACGGCACAGTGGTGCGAATATGTGACTTTGCAGCTGTGAACCGCCACTCTAAAGGGTTTTGTTTTAAGGTACAAAACTATGGATACGTCCGCCATTTTTTGTGTAAGTGAGCTGTAGGAAAAAAATTGGCTGAAACAGATTTTTCATAGCGATACATTACTCATTCACAGTGCCTGAACATTCACTTCCGTAATGCGTAGTAGTCAATACAGCGTGTCTGTATCGTAAAAAGGTGCCGCTTGTCAAACCCACCACGTCAAGTGTACAAGTTGCAAAACTTCCCGTCGAGGAAGGAGCAAACTCCCAAAAATTTTTGCTTTCCTTCTTCTTCACAAGAAGGAAAAAAAAGCCGATCACGCTTACCCCTCTATCTGATAGCACATGTCATCTTCCGTGTATTCCTTGTACGAACGGACGATTCTGTCCAGAAGTCTCCCAACATCTCTCTGCGTGACAATGCTGGAAAACAAAAGTCGAATGAGAAGCAGCATCGGTCCCGGAAACCAACAGCGCGCGGCTGAACGTGACTTTCAAGCATGCTGCTGTTTCCCTGGCTGCATCTTGCTTTACTGGTCACGGGAAAAATGGCATGCACTAGTGGTCACGGTGGTTGCGGCCGCCAGTTCATCCTGTGGCTAATTATCAATACGAGCTTCGCGGTTGAGCGTGAATATTTTCAAATTGCCTTAAAGAGTGATTCGCTGCATAGAAAAGTAACACAACTTGCCTTGGAGCTTGATGCCTACCAGAAGCAAGGTGAGCCACTATCAAAGTTAAGATGAAGTACAGAAATTTCGAGGTGGCCATTTCGACACTTGTATTTGGCAGTCCTGAAACGAAACAAATGCCAAGTACTCAAACTCGTTCTTGAAGTTTTTGAAGCTTTTCTGAATTCAGAGGGTTCTTAAGGTGATCCTGCGCATACAAGCGTTTCAAACCACAGACCCCCATCTCCAAAAGCTGCATCGACTTAACACACAGAAGAAAACTAAGGGAGAAAAGATGTGCATTTATATACAGGGGGATACGGGAGAACGGTGACCGTGAAACGAGGTCGAGAGACAGATTCGTCTGTTTGTTGAAAATGGTCAGGGAAAACTACAAGGCGAATTGGAACTTTCCCGAGGGCATGAGACACCCACGAGAAACTCTTGAAACAGGAAGTGACAACTCACAGAGGAAGGCATTCCAGGTTTGTGAGATTTTCGAGAGGGAGTACACGTGAATAGGATATTTCTCTATTCGGCTCATTCATAGAAAGAGGAGGGGTAGTTTCTTACAGAGTTCTGCACAGGAACAGAAGCTACTGAGAAGTGTACCATCTTTAGTAAAGGGAAAAGCTAAACGTATACTTACCCAAACCACTCGATACAAACTGACCACCACTAGTTGTTGTTCCCCTTTTATATCTTGGGAAATCGTTTAGGTGACCCGAACGAAATTCGATATCAAATTTCTCAGTCTGGATGCAATCAGATCTGTAATTTCATCCTCAATGATGCTAAGTTGCTTGCAAATTACGTTCAAAATGATGATTAGGAGAGCGTGGACAGTGAATTCCATCAGGTGTTTCCTTTTTCTGCGGGTCCCACTGGAGTGTCCTTGACTTTGATCTTAACCAAAAGGTCTAGAAGCAAGTCCTTCAAGAAGAGTTCCTTCTTCGCGACTGCATGTAGCATTCCTGTGCAAATTCAAAGGGTGGCTGCTTAATCTGAGAGGATACGAATCTCCAAGCACAGATTCTGAGGATCGCAAATTTCGTTTCTTGGGCACTGGAGTGACCATGCCTCCTGATTCAGCACCATTTGTATATTTGCATAGCTGACATCCGTGCCATCAACTCGTCTTGTGAAGCAATCGCCTCCAAATCAGTTTTTTATTCCTTGGGCATTTGCAAACAGCAGGGGACTCCAACCAAAGCACGAAGGGACGGTTCACCTCTCACTTCCCACCTCTTAAGTCATTTTTAGTCATCTGGATCCCCACTGAGCTAGATCGCTGGCCTGTGGTGAAGAACACCAATGGATCACCTGCCGTCCCGCAGACTTCACTGCTTGACAGCAAGAGGCAGTGGTTACCTGGATCCTCATCATGAGCAACGACATCTCCACGATTCAATTCGTCATATCCACAGTGGGAACAGTCTCCTTAGAGGAAGCGAAACGGAACCAGATGTGGGCCCGAGCCACCGCTACATTCTCCGCCACAGCGTTGTCCGCCCTACGGGAGAGAACTCGCGGTTGCCAGCCGGCAATGCATGTGATGTAGTAGAGCTCCTTAACAACCAAGAGGAAACCCCGAAGCGAGTGGAGTCCGGGTAGCCGACATCCAGTGCAGGCGCAAAACTGCTACTACACCGAAAGGAATTTTTGAACATTCCTCCCCCGGAGTTCCCCATCCTCCCCCACTGATGGACACCTCCGTGTTTCCTCTCAGGTGGCAGCATGCGGTTTTGCTCTTCGTGCACTGGAGCTTTCCGCGAGGGAGAGCGTCTCGCCAAACTGCGCTAACTATGAGGAAATGAGAACTGTTCGTGCACCGGCTTTTCGACTACGGTGACCGTCGGAGCATGTGGAAATGCCTTGCAGCTGGCTGTCTTACCTCGTCCCAGGAGTGTGCTAAAGTGCACCTTCCTGGGCAACGCAGTGCCGATGGCCGGAGCAGTAGCAACTCTATGCTGCCTCAATGGCATATTTGCAACGCGGTCATCAGAAATGGTCAACACGGTCAGGCGTAGGGGACGCCATGTTCACGAAAACAGAAACTCTTTCTTAAGGACGACAAGATGTCCCTACCTATGGGCTTCAAGCTAGAAGTTATCAGCATCTTGTAAAGAATGCAGCTCAGAGAATTACCCTCCCTCTCTTCTGATTTTTGGAGCCACATAAAATAGATGGCTCATTTTCTTATTTCCTTATTTTGGTATCCCTCCCCCTCTTTCTTCAAGATCCTCAATGACGATTCAGCACACCCAGAACTATTCGCACCACGAACGAAATCACTGCCCTGCCGTAAATTGCTTCATGTTTTGTATGCTTATTGTCCGAGTTTGTAATCAATAGACGACCAGCTGTCTCAAAGACATCCCCACCCTTGAGTACAGTGATGCATATTAATGTCTATAAAGACCATATGGCCTAGTCCAATTCCCATCAGAGTCCACTAGAGAACAAATTTTCGGGCAGTATGATGGGCAGAGCTGCTGACCATCGCACATAGTACACTGCCATAGCAAAAAACGAATTCCATAGGAACCTTCTTCTTTCTCAACGTAGCACACTATCGACCGTTAGGAATACTCAGGAAAGCAGACTGAGCGTTCCTGGAAAACATAACTTCTACCGTAGCTACCTGCTTATCTTTCTTGCAAGGATGAGATTCATTTCAGAAACCGGAAAAGATGCCTCAACCCGCTGAATCTGTAGGATTACCATTTCCTGAGTGATCTCAAGATTTCTTGCCCGCGAGTTCTCCCCGAGTATGGTATGGCAAAGAGACTGAGTGCACGACCGACGGATGAGGGCTGGGGAGCATTCGTGTCACCGTCCATCCAGTCATCCCTGCTGTACACACATTCCAGAGATTCTTTTGGATATGCAGCGCACGGCAGTGCTCTTTCTGAACTGGAGGTTTCCCTGTAACAAACTCTGATAGCTGAACCAATACGACTAGTCGGGGAGGGTACCTCAGAGTTGCATATAATGTGAGATGGAGGTACCTATTCGTCACCAGCTCCTGAAATGCGATGACCTTCATGCTGGATGAGGGCATCTAATTAGAGCCTGTCACGCCGCATTATATTCCTGAGAGGCTGCGTGGACGATTCTCCAGGCTCGAGCACAGTCGCTGTACGCCCGCGGCAC
This sequence comes from Raillietiella orientalis, assembly GCA_036172245.1. Taxonomy (NCBI): domain Eukaryota; kingdom Metazoa; phylum Arthropoda; class Ichthyostraca; order Raillietiellida; family Raillietiellidae; genus Raillietiella; species Raillietiella orientalis. The sequence goes on along the minus strand of JAYWIR010000082.1, from coordinate 290,919 downwards.
TGAAAACATTTGTGACGGCTTCGTAAAGAAGCTACTTTTCCGACAGGAGCCATGGTAATGAAAGTCGCAAAATGGTCTCAGCTGGCACCGACACAGAAAAGAGGAACATTGTCGGCTGAAAATTTACGCTGGGTTCAGGCTGGATCTCAGTAACCTCGAACCCCTCCTTCCATCAAGAATTTTTATTTCATTTATTCATAATTTCATTGGTTATTTTTTATTTATCCATTGTTCACCCACAGTGCACCAGGAAAAGGGGAGTGATGGCAAGGAAACCCCATGGTCTGCATTGGGAAGGAAAAGTGCTTTTCTAGGTGCCAATTAACTAAGGTAACCGAACTTGTCCGCAACTGTTGGCCGCAGAAGTCAAGCCTGCTACGAGACGACCCTTCAATTCGGCTCTTTGCGGCGGCAAAACAAAGGATACTTCAGCGCGGTTCGCGTGAGAGAGACTGCGATTGAGAAAGGATACTCCGAGAAGAGCCGTTGCACCTCTTCCATCTTTTCCACCACTGTACTCACAGATTGAAAGAAAACTGCCGATGAGAAGCCGACTGGCATGCATGCAAGAAACTTCGAGAAGTATAACTGGGTCATTGCCTTGTCGACGCGTTCCCATGCACGCTGCAGTCTTGTACATACCAGGAGCTCGTGGACTAGGACCTTCTCAACGCTCAAATACGCATACGTCCCTAGATTCCATTCATTCCATCCACTCGGCTAAAACGGGCGATGTCTGGAGGAAACACTGAATCTCTCATCGGAACCAAGAATGCTGTGTCGAGGATCACAACTCTTCGTCCGTAGTCAATGGAACGAAATGCAACACATTTCAGGCTCGGAATAAATTTCTATCGTGCAAACACAGGACACTGGATAGATGCCTAATGCAAGCTGAGGCGTTTAAATTATTCTGGTTAGATGTCCACTCTTCTTTCGTTGCAAAATCGACTTCGGGATCATTTCTGCCAGAATCCAAACGATCAGGGATAGTCAGGAAGGAATTTACTGAGAAAAAACAGAAACTGAAAACTGCTAAACACCGATTGGTAGTATGTGTTGATGTGATGAGATGCACAAGGGTTTCACCAAACAAAATAGCGATTAGAACATTAGCGCAACTTCTTTCTATTCGTTCCTATTCTCTTCTTGCTTTGGAGAAAAGCCGTGTACGTTTCCATGTACTTTCCGACCGATGAAGGAGTGCTCCCTGAAAAGTACTCAACCGGCAATCGACGAAAACCCAAAGTTGACAAAGATACGTTCGCCATCCGACGATGGGAAATCAGAAGAAACGCTGTTCCCCAAGCGTCCATTCGGACTAGTGAGCCCGAGGGACAGAATGCTGTGGGAGAACATTAGAGCCCATCACGATGCGGAGTGTTTCAGCGCGTGCTGTGTGATCTTGCTGTTGTTCCGAGTTTTTGGTTGCAGATCTTAGATAGGCATTCCTTCTGACTCGAAAATGGAGCGCAATGTGTTCCCGTGTCCAATTGCGTCATTCATTTGATGCTGCAAATGAATGATGTAATTTCATTCATTTTATTTTATTCATTTGCTCACTCTAAAGTGGAAGGAAAGGGGAGCAGGTAAGTTACGTATACAAGCACAGCTTTGATTCGAGGAATATATGGGCTCGTCTCCGGGCCGCTAACATAAAGAATCAGGAGATTTGCAGCATCCTGACTGGACCCTGAGATGCGCTGGATAGCTGTCTTCAACATTCTGACACAGTAGCTGCAGCCAAGATGCAAAGTCTTATTCTGCTAACAGCAGTATCCTTAAGCTAGCCTTAAGCTTCGCAAAAAGGATTACAGTTTGGTAATCCCATAAGAGGACAGTGTGAATTCATAAGTAGCAGTAGAAGTGATTTCCGACGAATTCGATCATGCCAATCAAAAACACCCGCAAACTTTAAACGAACTTCCGCACTACGCTTCCACAGCTTCATGGTGAACTGACTGTATGAAAACTAACATGCAAGAAAAGCTCGAATCCACATAAGTGACTTCTTTTCTTATTCCCATCCCAATTCATTGATATTTTCGCAGATGTGCAATCTTCGCTCCGAAAAACGACGGAAGAACTTTTCGGAATATCCTTGTAAGGTTAGTCCGCGTTTTCAATGACGTCGTATGTTTCTAAACGGTTCTATGGAATTGTTTCAGTCCTGGTTATGAGCAGCAGAGTGCTGACAGACTTCGCCATATGTTTTGCACGCTTGCCTGGAAACACAGACGCGACTGAACGTGTTGAATCAGTCAAACACGATGTCCACTAAAGAAACACCTTTGCATTCGAACATGCGTTTTACTTCTCAGAAGCGAAGACATTCTTCTGCCTTTGCTTCTGAGAATCCCAATGCGTTTGTGTACTGAACAAAAACAGATCCAAGGAGTGTGAATGTAAAGCAGGACTTGGGTGAAGATGAGGTCAAAGATGATTTCATGCGAGAGGATTTGCCGAAATCAAAAACGAATTTGAGAGAGAAATGAGTGGATGCGTGGATATTCAGTATGGAAATTTCCGGATGAATTTTGAAACAAATATGAAACCATAATGATGAAAGGTATTTACAGAAGCGACCGTGATGGCAGTTTTTTTTTGTTTTTGTTTTTGTTTTTTAAAAAAAAAGAGAAAGAAAAAAGGCAAGCTTAGGAAAACAAAAGTCCTCATTCTGATCCAAACATAAGGAAGTAGCCTGAGCAGCACAGATTCTCCTGCACAGTCGTCAGTCGGGTCCTCTGCTTCCATGCAAAATCAAAATGCGCATCCAACTGGAAAGTTCCAAAGCGGATGTTCGGTATTTTTGAATTTCCAAAAGTAGTATTACTGTAAAAACGAGCTACCAGCAATGGAGAAAGGTGAATAACTGAAAATTGCGATTTCATTTCTTGATATCATGCACGTATCGTGAGAAAATCGAAATGTCATGGCGCGGAAGTTTCAGCAGCTGATCAGAAAAATGAGTTTTAAGAAAACTGTGAGTGTGAACTTAAACCGAGATTGAACTTTTTGATCAAACAATCCAATGTTATATTTAATCGCTTCTAATAAAACAACAAATGAAATCAAATCTGGCAAAACTTACAGTACCACTATGAACACAACTGAAATAATACACAACATTATCACGTAGCTGGTTGACCAATATAAGAAAACGTTATGTACTCCCAATCTCCGCTCCAAATCTCTTGCATATGCAAAGGCAGCACGGACGCACCCAACAGCACAATCACGAACACGGTAATTAAGCAACACTTTGCCAGAAGTTTCCTGAAACCGCTCCGTTAATGGCCAACATCGAACCCGAAAGGAAATGGAAAACTTACAGCAAGCAGCGATCCTGAGAACGGTGTTCGTGTTCACTCATAGTACACACCAGCAATCTAGAAATTGACAAAACTGCTGCCAGTCGTATTCGAGCATCGAAACCGTTTTTCCCTCAATGAAATTGATGTCCAAATCTTCTTAATCATTTCCCGAGTACAATCCAAACGAAATGTATACACCGCCAATTCGTATGTGTACAACAAACGTAAAAAAGCGATTTTTCATCTATACCAATCCAAGACTGATCTGCCTTTATCAACGTACGAGCAACAAATGTTTGAAAACCGTCACTTTTCCTTATCAGATTGCCTGTGTTCTCCCGCCCAACTGTACGCTGAAGAGTTGATGGTACAGAAACAGAAATGCAAACAACCCCAACCTAGCTCAACCGACTTTCCATTGGTTCAGCTGATACAAATAATGCACTTACAATCAGCTAAAGAATGGGTTAGTGTACACAAATTCATTTCGGCAGTGAAACCATACGCTATAAAGCAAATCATTGCTCCACACAGCCACCACAGAATCCACATAGCTGTGGATTCTGTGGTAGGTATTAATGACTGATAAACGATACACCGTCTCAAATGGATGAGGGGAACTTGTGCATTCTTCCTTAGAAGAGAATCTGAGATTGCCCCAAACCTCTACGATCGACATCAACTGAAAGACGTTTAACTATTTCGGGTGCAGTGCACAGATTGGAATTATGAAGGGAAGTATATGGAAGTTGGATCAACCCTTTTGAAAAATCACATACCTTGTTCGCTCCGACACAACACTGGTGTTCAGCGAGTTTCTCGTGGCGAACTCATAATCCTAAAAGATATTGAAAGAAATGAATACTTTTGGAAGCACAAACCAAACAACAGAAAAGTGTCACCGGTCAAAGTAACCTTTTTTGTGTGTGTGTGTTTTTTGCATGTTTTTCGCATTTCGCCCTTTGATGAAAGAGAAAAATGAAATGCATATGCTGTCTTAAAGTGTGTCCCGTTCGGTGCGAAAAAATTCCCGCTGTACACGTGAGCCCCGCTAGCGTGTTCGAGCACCCACCTGGATTCACTTAGAGAGAGAGAGAGAGAGAGAGAGAGAGAGGTCGTATAGCAGCTTTCACAACGAGGAAAAAAGAAATGATCATTCAGCCGGCTCGATCAAACTCGCAAGCAAATGGGTGGGCCGGTCAACATGATGGTTCCCAGTCGTCATTCCAAGAGTCCACCATCCACACTTACAAGTGTCACTTGATTCCTGTTTACCGACTACCGTTGGGAAGGAAGGAAAAAAAAATTTTTTTCGGTACTTCCTCCAACAGCGCTTCGGAAAATACGCTGATCTTTGAAACCTTCGGCGAGATGTCAACCGCACATGAAGCACACTTCCCGCCGTCGATACAGCGTTTCTCTCAAAAGTCCGTCACTGCGTTTCGTTGCGTGCATTTCCTCGTCTGACGTTTTACACGCTAGAAAGTTTCGTTTTTCAAGAATTTTCAACTCTGGAAAATGCATCGCGACCGACGGAAATTCCAACTGCCCACCCTTCATTCGCACTTGCAAATGACAAACACCACGACTTTTAGAAACGCCTTTTGCAGGCATCAAGACACGAAAACATTACATAATTTCTAAGAGTAAGGTCCTGGCAGAACACAGAGTTTCAAGACATGCAAAGTTGCCTGCAGAAGCTATCGAAAGCACACGGGATGAGCACCGCAAAATCTGGAAGAAAATGACCCCACACACGCTTTGCGCCAGGTGTAGAACTTCGCTTTTCAAGTGTCACACGATAAGAATCGAAGGCCCCAAAAGCAGGCAGATTGGCAAATAAATGGTCACATAAAAACTAAAAAGTGATGCATGGTATCCCCAAATCAAAATTTTCGCAATACATTCAATCATAGAGAAAATTCTTACGGTCGTAGACTTTGAGGCACAACTCTTGGGCTTTCTATGTAAGTCGTGACACCGAATAACTGAAAATAAGTGTGAAACACGATTAATTATGAGTTCATGAATACAAAGATATAAGTGCAAACAGAGAACTGCAGTCATTTCGACATTTCTGTAATTATTAATTAAGTAGTGCACAGGAGAAAACGGGCAGCTGATCCCGGAAACATCTAATTGAGTCAACGCAGGAAGATAATGAATACATTCCCTCAGTACATTACGAGGGGGGGGGGGGGGTAAAGCACAATCACAAACATTTAAGAACAAAAAACAGATAAGAATGGCCACAGAGCTCCATTACATAAAGGACATTCAAAGAGAGCAAAATTCGAATCAATTCAAATGAATGCGTCCCTCCCTCCACGAAAGAGCAAATTTCCAAGCAGTTTCGTTACACAGAAATCAAAGGTTACCTATGAAATTCGGCAAATCGCTTAAAATAATTCGAGTTTTAAAAGCTAAACAGTCCAAAAAATCCCTCGACAGTCGGCTTCGGAAATTAACCACTTTACGAACTATCGGCCTTTATAAACACATGCAACATCCCAGTGTTACCTGGCATAGGGGACTCCACTTTCTGAACGGGATGAACAGCAGCGAGCAAGGCAAAAGACAGGTGGTTACGCTGAAAACTGTACTGTAGTGAAATAAAATGCTGCAACCAACCAATGTATGCCAGAGATCCATCACTTCTGTAATATCATCATGGAGCCGAAGTAATTCTTTGTTCATTTGGACTACGCAACCCTCAAACTGGGAGGGCACCTAAATATCAAAAATGCATCTTTATCCACTTCAGAATAGACTAACACATGGAAAAATCATAGAAACAGAGAAATCTTTAGCGCAACCCACGCTGGATGTAAGATTAATGTGAATCTGTCTACTCACGTCTGAATTTCTACTCTTCGGGAAATACACGCAATGTATAAAATTCCATAACATTTAAAGTTGCTATAACTTAAGAGTTAGCAAAAAAAAACAAATATTCCTAAAGCACGCTAATAAATCCATCCCATGATGTTCTTTAGAGCTGTAACTGGAATCACCACTCTACCAAAAGGCTCCATCGAAGGCGCGAGTCATATATGTATTACATATGCACACATGATGTTGATGCTGATCGTCCCGGTCTTTAGTATTATTATGTCGCATGTGCATAGTTATTTTAAAGTTTTCAGCATGCTGCATACGATTCACGTCTAACTAGATAAATGGAGTTTCTTAAATATTCTTAGCGTTACATTTACTTCACATATGTATTATTGCAAAAGATTAATAAGGGCGCAATCGAGTACCTTAAAGAGCATGTGTGTTTACTTGCATGTTCGTTTTACTCAGATAAATGAAGCCAAAAATGCAGCTGTGTATTCTTTCATGAAAGCATCATGACCTAAGAAAGAAATAACCAAAGATGCATTTCTTAAATCAACAACTATACACAAACCATGTTCTGTGCTTAAGCTAATGAATAATTTCCTATGCACAAAAATTTCTATGGAAGAAAGCTCGAAAGAAAAAGCAAAAAAACCAAATGGAAATTGACCTTTCAAAGATACTACGCTTTTTAACAACAAAAATGGCACAGCATTTTTGTAATACACTACGATTGGAGAGAGCAGTTCCCTGAGGTAGAAGAAAATATGAAAATTAAATCAAGTTGTTTATAGAACAAAAAGTACATAAGAATACTCTATAACCCTACAGAAATCTAGGCAAAAGCTTCTTGAAGGCAACAACTAGATAAAAAAAACTTCTTTGAATCCAAGTAAAAACGGAATCAGAAAATGCAATTTTTCTATTTAATCTAATATACTCTAGACAAGTAGAAATGTTTTCGCATTAACCGAAATATAGGTAGTCTGGAATTCAACTTTGCAGCAGTGGTACATGAGCACACTTCTCTTACCTCATTACTATAAGCAAAATGACTTAATGTCTGAAGGACTTTCTGATATGTTTGCAAAGATGCCTGAATCTGAATCAAACAAAAAGAAAAAAAACTCAGATTAAAGTTGATTAAAAACTCAATGAAATAAAAATTGCAATCATCATTCAAGTAGATGACATAAGACAAGAAAGCCCAATTGATTTTTTTCCATGAAAATGAGCACAATTACATTTAGTTAATGACAAATATGGATATTTCATTTCTGATACATAAAATTTCACAATCAATAGAAATACATGTACATAATATGTTGATAATGAAATATTCCCATCTGAAAAGAGCTTCTAGAAATGCATCAACAGAAAAACAAATACACAATTAGAAAAATGCAACAGTCACCAATAAATTCAGCTTCTGGAACAATTAAAAATAAGGAAGGAGTCCGTTACCTTTTCAAATTCACCATAATCATTTGCCCCAAACTCTGAAGGAATCCTGGCATCAAAACAAGGCACTTTGCTACATGGTGAAGACAAAGTATTAGTTGAAAATTGCAAGAAATAACATTACATATTATACTATAGGACATAAAAACAGCCCCAAATATCCTATTCCCCACCAAGGGCATTCTGAAAAAGGGTCTTTTTTATGGGCACAAAATATGCAGAGAAATAGAGGTTTCTTCAGATGTGGGAAAACACAAAAAATTTAGCTATCAAAATTATTTACGGAAACAACGAATTCTCGTACTATTATTCTATGCATGATTTAGATATTAAAATAATGTGAACTAAATTGTGCATCATGTTGGCAATTTTTGGTATACCTTAACAATATTTTTGCACAAAATCTTGCTGTCGAAAATAGTTGGAACAGTAAGTAACACATGCATGCAAACATTACATTGTAAACAAACATACATTTAGATGATTAAATTCTGAATTTGGGATTCTTCTTTATTCAGCTGCTGCATCCATGATCAATTTTAATTGCATTGCAAATGGCTTATATTCTCAACAAGATGAAAACGCATTTAAGCAATCATCGTCATATTATGGGATACTTTTTTCTCTGCATCATTTTGTGAAGAAAAAACAGGAAAATTCTTGACAACAGGAAATAAATAATTTTTAATAGTACATACATAATGCCTTTCTAATTTTCTTTTCTCAAATGAAAAGCAATTGTTTGTAACATTTCTGTTGTTAAAATAGCAAATTTATTGTAATTGTTGGAAACTATTTAAAATAGAACTCTGTTTTCCTAAAGGTGCTTGGTGTTCATACAAACTGTTCACATATGACTTTTATTATGAGAGAACTATTGCAAGTTTTTCATGCATGAAAGCTGGTGTTCCAATTAAATGCACATGAGCATTTTAGTTTATATTCATCTTTATTTCTAGGGAAAAGAAACTCAACATGTGCAGCTTTCAAGATGAAGTGAACTTGAAATAGAGTAGAATTTTCAAAATGCACCGATCATCAGTTATCTCTCAATTCAAAATGTAAATTGTATTACTGAAATCCTTCCATTATGGCTAAACATTAAGATTACATTACTTGCAATTATACAAATATAAAAAAAATGCACTGTCATTTGTCTAATGCAATGTAAACTTAATGCGATTTCTATATCTTAGAAATCTTTTGCAAAAATCTTCTGAAATTGATCAGAGAATTAATAACACTTAAACTGGGGCTTCTGTGTCTCTGTAATTGTCTGAATTGGGGCAATAGTATACACATGCGATAATCCTTTTTGTTTAGACTCAATTTAACACTTAGTTTACTGCCAATGTAGTGAAGGAAACTAAACAGAGCAACATCCTTCTGTTATATACGATCTTACTCAAGCGTAGTTCTATTACTATCATTTATTTGTCATACAGCTAATGTGCACATTTTATTAACACTCTTATGAAGTTTTAGCATTTTTATACACTGCTTGTATTCTTGGAAGCTGGTTACTCTTATCCTACACTTTGATTACAAAATTATCAGCATTTCGGGTTGCAAATTTTCTTCTGATTTCATTCTTTTATGCAGAGTAATGGTATGCTTGGAGTGAATGTTTCCCCTTAATAACTTTTCAATTTATTAACTGAATACTCAGCGCCAATACTTAGAAATGCTTCTTTTGAACATGCTGAGGAAAGATTTTTATTGCTGTATTAGCTCTACAACTTTAAATATTTATGAATGTCTTTACATATTTATAAACTTATTAGAATAATAATAAGTATAGATTAATTGATGAATTAATCAATTAATGTCGTAGGTGTTTATTTGGAGAATCGATTCAATAATGCATCTATAAAATAGGTAATTTTAAATACATACCTTCCTGTAACTGCAAGGAGCAATTTCAAAGTAAGTCTCAGGCAACATGACCATAACAATAGAACATTCGTGAAAAAAGTGCTTTTAGAATCTTCAGATAATTCTTGAAACCGATTCATGTTGTAATCATTCCACCATTTTAACAAATGCACAAAAGAATGACCTTCTTTGAGGTCTAAAAAAGTTTTAATACACTGTTGCAGCTCTTGAATAGATGAACTTTGAAGGGCGTCATTAAAGTCTCCCTGGATTAATAACTCTAAGGTACTTAAATGCAATAATACGTACAGCTATCAGTTCATCTTGTAGGCAGTTGTATCGATCTGTTGTAGGTCTCAAGCTGTCAAAAACTGTAGACATAAGAAAATCCCTTTTTTTTTTTATTATATACGAAATTTTGTACCTGCAAAAGATACTACGTCCTTGTACCCTATTTGTACTTCCTTATTCTTTAAAATAAACTCCAATTCTTTCTTTTTCTTTTGCAAATTCTTAAAACGGAAACGTGACAATAGTCATTCATCTACTTACATCCAATTTCCCTTGCAAATCATTAATTATAATTCTCTGTTCTACAATGCAATCATTATAGAAAGCTGCTTGCTTCACATGGACAGTCACTTCCTTTTTACATGATTGCAACTCATTGGCTAGACAAGTTTTACTAGACTGCAATGTCTGAAGGGACTGTTCCAATTCTTGAATCTGAATTCAAAATTGATTTTATGAATTCAAAATATCCTTTATGTTCACACATTTTACCTTTCCCATGTATTCTTTCACTTCATTCTTCAACATTTCGTAACTTTTTTTCCAATTTAAACACTGATTCTTGTAATCTACATAATTTGACTGCAACCGCTCTGTCTCCTCTTTCATGTTCTTTAATTCCTTACTATCCTTCATATATTTAATGAGAGCCTCTTGAGTTTGTTGGTATTTGGTCTGTAAACTGTCATAATCATTCTGCAGATCAGCATAAGCATTTTTTCCACATTCGATTTGAGATTTCAAGGATTGCACATTCTCAAACAAGAGTGCATTCTGATATCTTGCTTCATCCAAATGTTTCCTCAAAACATTAGCATCCCTGAAATTCAATGTCACAAATGTTGTCCTGTGATGTTTCTTACTGAAGTGAAAATTCCCTTGTACACTGGCTAGAAGTACGTTCTTGTAAAGTATCTGCAAGAATATCAAATTAACCACTGAACAATTTCCGGGAATACCTTTCAACAATATCAGCTTCACACCATATGCACATTATTTTTGTCATAAACATGTACTTTATAGTTTTCAAAGTACAATAAATTTCAAAAACAATCATTGTATTCTACTTTTTACAAAGTTAGTGCAACAAATTATCAAGAAATCACAAGTACCTAAATCATGCTTATGTGACATCAATACTCCATACAACTGCATTAACACCGATTCTCTAATGCTAACATGCAATGATACTTGAATTGAAAATATGCATTTTCCTCACCTTGTGGTTTCTGTTTCATTCCAATGTTTTAAGAAACTCAATAATTGCTCTTTACTGATTCCAGAATGTTCATATCTCGAAAGTTTACCTTCATCACTGAACAGATCTTTGCACCATGGATTTTCACGAAATGTATTTGGCAGATATCCTGTCTCCATTGGATCATATATTTCAAACACGCATTGTACTATAGATTCTAAAAAAGAAGAAAATCAAATTTCGATTATTTATATACACTTTTCGGACAAATTTAAGTGCACCATATTTAAAGATATGATTAATTTATGCATGCACATCACTTATAAAACCATGAAAATATCAAAATAAAAATAAATTTTTTTTAATTTTTTGTAAGAATTAATAGTTGCTTGAACTATTCTTTATTTTGTGGTTATAGATATGAAAACATGATTTGCTGCATTGAAACCTTAAACCATTATATTTCAATAACCTCCTTCCTTTATGCTGCTTATGATAATGATACATAATTGGAAATATTCAGATAAATTTTCAAAATATTACAAATACTATGCAATTTTCATTCAAGGAAATTTATTTGGGGATACATGCAGAAAAAAATATTCTTTTTGATATAAGTATGGCATTAACAGAATTTCTCAACTTCAACTGTTCAAATCATGAAAACTACGAAACAATCAAAACCTCTATTTAAAAATTCCTAAAAACTCATCAAGATAAAAAACTCTCCCTTCATGTTCAACTTTTGATTGTAATCATTCCACCATTTTAACAAATGCACAAAAGAATGACCTTTGAGATCATTCTTTGAGGTTCCTCCTTTGAGGTCTAAAAAAGTTTGAATAAATAAATTATAAAATACATTGTTGCTGCATAATATTCATGAAAATCAGTAAATTAATTGGTAAATTAACTATGCTAAACAAATTAATATATCATATGATGGCTGTTCCAATACACAAACATAATAAGGAATACATTAATCATAGAAACACAAACATGAATGATGTGAGTAGGTTAGAGAAAAAAATTGATTATTTGACTTTCTGCATTTCCAAGTAAATTCACTATCTTATTTGTGCTCATGATACTCAGGCCCCTAGAAATACTTTTCTCATGAGAATCATCTTGGCATCTTCTACCAAAAAATAATTGCCTCTTCTTTATTTTGTCAATTTTGTTGTTTAACTTGCAAAAGTCCATTAAGATAAGTCTTTCATTCTTTAGTTCCTGTTCATTTCAATGACCTAAAAACTAATATCTGCCAAAGACTTCAATACAATTGCAGAGAACTGTCAGAAAAACAATATTAGAATGATACTTTCATGGATGCATGTCATATGCATTAATGCCCAGAAAACACAAAGAAACTATTTGAACAACCTCTGACTTTAGTAGAAATATACAATAAATCAACTGACTACAGATATGTGTTGGATTTAAACTGAACTTCTCTATGCATATACCTACAAACCTAAAATAAATCTTCTTTATACACTATGTGTAAAACGACAAATTTATCGTATATTTACATCGTGTATTTATCGTTTACATCTTAGTGCAGTCTTCACTGCACTATGATTTACCAGGGGAAGTTATTTATATATTCCTTGAATAAAGATTCACCAATTTTGCCCCAGGGCATTTACATAACTGAAGATTCATTTTAATTATTGATACTAAACTCCATAAAATAATTGAATATCTTTCAAAGTTCTCTTTAAGGTTACAAAAAACGCTTGATATAAGAATTTTTAACTATGAGGCATTAACAATTTTTCAAATATCTGTATGATGAGGATTAGGAACTAATAAGTGGTCGATATGGCTTATACATCAATAAATATTAAACATTAAAAAACACTTAAGTTGAACTAGCACCAGGACCTTCCAGGCTCCGATCAGGAAACTTGCTTTTTTTATACTTCATGTCACTTCCCTCGGAGAATTCGCCGGTTCCTTCATATAAGACCTCTGACATTTTATATTCCTGTTATACTGAACACATTAATAAAATCAACAAATCATGCGAGTTATGTTGGGATCGTAACTCGTCGAGTACATAGGCCCTACAAATAACTTCTCATTTTCACTACTTTTAAAAAAGACTACCGCTTCTCAAAACAGGGTTACTCATTCAGTTTATAATCAAAATATGTATTCCAGAATATTACATCCACATTAATCCGTATTAATCCATCTCATTTTAAATGGAATACACGATCATATAATTGTAGATGACTTTTGTTTAAGTTTGGACTATATCCGCTTGAAAATTATTAATCTTGGTTACTTCAAACTGTCGCATTTTTTATTATACGTAAATCTGGTATGTAATTACTGATCATTGCATTCGAAGAAAATCCTATTAAGCATCATCAGAAAAGCTGAAATTCCCTCTGGGCTTTTGTAGAAATATTGACTTGTTTCTAAATTTAAAAGACATACCTTATTTTCATTATTATTTCGATTTAAAATTTATTTAGGTAATAACAAAATAATGCTATTATTTCCCTTGATTAAACAACCCCAAAATCTTGGAACAAAACTTGAGACAGAAAAGGAATTAAGTATTAATCGTCTTGATTTTGAATGAAATGCAAACTCTGTCACAGTTTATTATCGGCTTTCGTGATGTGGATAGTAATTCAATGTATATTGAAATCCTTAAAAATGTTGTGGGAAGGAAATAAAAGAACCAAGGAAACGAAAAATCTTTGCAATAACCTTCGAAGTCTTCAAAACTGAGTACGTAGACTACTGTTTCTTCTTGAAATGGACAAGATCTGCTGAAGGTAGAATTGCTGCTTATCATTCTGAATTTGTAATGCTTGTATTTGTATATTGGATTGAATGTAAACATTATTAAAAAATCATATGAATTACATGCTATTAGAATATATTATTAGCTATATTATTAAAATATATTATTAGCTATTAGAATTTGAAAATTTTGGAGGATAGCAAGCATCGATCCCGAGATAAAGATGAAACAGAGAAATATTTGTATATTAAGCATGGATGAAAGAAACGATCTTAATTCCCTGATTTCCTGTGAGAAGAGACTATTTTGAGTGAACCGTAAAAAAGAGAACACTTTCTCTAAATAGTATACATTTAGCTACTTAACAATGTATTGTGCACATTAGCTACATGAGAAGGAGTTATCAAAACACATCTATAAAGCACTTATAAAACTGGTAAATTAAAAGTAGCTTGTTATTAAACAAAACACAAAGAATCTTCCATACGAAATCTATTAGATGGCCACATTTTTAATAGAAAAAGAATTCCTGAAATAAAAGTAAGTAGATAAAATAGTGCATCATCTATCAGCTCTGGATCTAATGAATGACTATAACCATTGATCATAATTTCTGGATGAACACCCTTCAAACGCAGCACATGCAATGCCTCTCAGCCTTTTGCCTCTCGTCTACAGCACTTTCCGATGAGGACAAGAAATTTCCCTAGTGATCTTCTGCATGAAAGACGATTCATCAAGAACTGTCACCTGTGACTCGTATTTTTCTGTCATAGCCATTCTCTTTATAGGCTTCAGCTGAGACTGATAATTCACTTTTATTAAGGTGCTCTCTGATCCTGCGCGTACTCAATTGATTACTATAAGCTTCTGACATGATTTTCGATGTAGCACTTTCTTCAAAAACTGAATCAGAAACTGGATGCCTTGATCGTTTCCTAGCAGACAAGAAAGAAGACTTATAAGATAAATTCATCAATAGATCACTGGATTGCATCTTCCTTGTTAATATTTCCCTCGCTCTCCATATAGAAGGATGAAGAAAGGAAGTCAGCAGTGACAAAAGAGGAAATGGAATGATGGAAAACTAACCAGTTCTGATATTCTTTGCTATTTTCTTTCACTTTCGTCATCACAGTTTTCCTTTGAAGAGCCCCACTGCAAGCAGACTTTACGATACGATTCCTGTTTGCGCACAAACCCTGGTTCCCTTTTTGGTGTACTGTTGATCCATTTCTGGAACGCCTCAATAAATTGTGAACATCATGTAATCCTCCCTTTGAATTCCTGTTCCTGGTTTGCCTATGATACGAGATGACCTCTATAGTTCCTGTACATTTAGTACATTTGTGCCCTTTATCTTGTGGTCTTGAAAAAACTGAAATGTGGACATTCTCTCTCGCTGAAAAAAAAACCGCAAAGAAATCCCAGAGAATAAGGAATACTGATTCTCCTTTATTTCTGGAGAGCATTTCATTAAGAACTCGGAACTCGTTATGCATGCTGCCCGAGAAACAAGTTTTTTTGTATCACTGAAGGAACAAATAGCTGTCGGTAAGAGAAAATGAGAAAGATTGACCTCCAAAGATGAAAAGGAGTAACTGAGGAACATCTAACTACATCCACGAAGAAAGAGATCACGTCGTTAGAAATCTTGCACAGAAAGATAGGAGCGTAGATGCAATCACATAAAACTAGCAGTGAAGAATTCCTGAGTCTGGAAGAAAATGCATCATGCAAAGAGAGAGAGCGACAGGAATCAGGACAAGGAAAGAGAACGAGTTCTCAGTTGAACTGTAGGACCAGAAAAAGGAAAAGCTCAAATTCCACGAGTCCAATTCATCAGCAACTATATTGTAACGACTGTGGACCAAGAGCTGCATTTGTCCTGAAGATCTCTCATCTCTTCAGAAATTCTCCCTCTTCAGGTGATCACTAATGTACTCAGTTCGATGCATTTGTCCAAGAAGCACTAGACTGGGTATCATGCATTATCATCATCTCTTCCACTTTGCTTAAAACCATTTCTTCTATTCCCATTCGATTCCATTGTGCACTCTATCTCTTGAAAATATTCCCATAGAAGACAGATCAATGGCGAAAGCTAGCGACTGATGGTATCAGAGATGGAGGGGAGAAAATTTATACGCGGAAAGTAAGCTAAGTTTTTCCTTCAGGATCTCGTTGAGTTGGACAATATTACTTGCCGGACATTAGAATTCTTCGAATGCTGCTCCTGTTTCAATGGAGACGTTCAGACAAAACAGTAATGAATTCCAGTAGCCTGTCCTAAATAAAAGACGTTCTTTAAGCTTTCTATACATTTTCTATCATGGTTTAGAGGCTTACCATTGATCGAGAGGAAGAATTCTTAGTGATGAGTGTGCGTACGTATGTTCTTCCTCAGCATCCATCTCGTCTCGAGTCGCTCTGCTGAATTTTCTCGAGGGCGTGAAATATCAGACCTTTTAAATGTGAAGCGTACGACACGTACACGATATGTGAAACATTTCATGAAAAACGTCATTTCATTTTTTTTTTTTTTAAAACGATTCTGCCAAACAGGAGTTTGGATGAAGACAGAGGAAGATGGACTGACTCAAATGGAGGTGAATGAAACAGAAAGGAATTCTGTTTTGTTCCTTAACAGGGAGGCAGCAAGTTCCCTGATCTGCAGGTGATTTTCTCTGATTCCAAACTTCGAAGTTTCTCGTATCTTCATATTTATGCTCAAGTGAATGCTGAAGAGATGAAGGAGAGGCAGGGAAAAAAATGAAAACTAGGGAATCTGCGTGGAAGGTGAACAAGAAAATCGTATGATTTGGTGCTGCACTTCAATTTCTCTCACTGGATAGCTGAAGATTTTCGAGTGTGAAAGGCAAGATCTTGGAAAGCAAAAAGTAAAAATGAAAAACTACTGATCATATCCGTGGGGTGTTAGTATGTAGCCACCCTACAGATGTCTGCTTTCGCAATAGAGCCTGGACAAGGATACAAGGAATCCAAGCAAACTGCAGGTTGTGGACAACGAATATTGTTTACAAACCGCATCTCAAGAAATTCCAGACAATTACTGCTGCTTCTGTTAAAAAGCAATGATTACAGCTAATTGCTGTGTCAAAGAACTCACTTATCCATCCGTTCTGCATCAAATTGCCATCTATCTGATGGCAAAGTCCAGTACGATGGTTGCTTGTTTCCACCGTTTCCATTTTGATGTCCTTCCCAGACTGTTTCCCCTTATCCGTCATGAAATGTATTCAAAGTTTCTTACTCAGTGCTTCGCAGAAAACAGAAAAGTTTGCCCCGTGTGCCACGAGCCTGTAAAAACTGTGTTGTCTTTAAGCTCACGGTCATTTCTCCTTGAAACTTCCGGAGGAAAACAAGAGGTTCACTTCAGGTTTCTAATTCTTTATCAATAGAATGACCTACATAATACAAGAAAACTTCTTTCGGGTTGGTAATTATCTAGTTTATGCATCTAGGAAGTTTTCTGAAAGTTCCCTTCAAGGAAACAGATCATTTCTCCGAATATATCACGACGCCCCCAGGAAACATGCATGCAATTCCTTCATGGTATTCCAACAAATTAGATCTCCATTTCATTCAGTATTTTCTTGCACTCTGTTCACGTCAGAAGAATAGAACGCAAATTCGGGATGCAGCTTTACCTGCGGGAAGCAGCACCATGGAACCCATTAAATCTTATCCATTTCAGCAATGCAAGTGGATAAACTGAACAAGGAGAAATTCGTGCTTATGCAGTGAAACAAATGTGTTTCTGTCATTTAAAAAACTGTCAACAGCGATATAATGCTGCCGGAGAACTTTCCATTCCATATGTTTGTAACGAGCTGTTCTTAGCCAAAATCCACGATCCTTTTTCGTATCGCTTTACTATCCAAATCTCTATAATCCAGATGACGACCTTGATCCAGGAAACTAAATCACAGTCAAATATGCACATCCTCGCTCTTTAAGAAAAGCTCTTGATTAAAAGTTCATTAGGAAAGCTAAAAAATGAGGAAAGTTGAAAAGAGGGACGAATTCCGCTCTAGAACAACGGGAAGATCAAAACCAAGAATCTGGATAGAGTAAGCATGCAAATGAGAAATTGAGCTATGAAATTTCTGTGAGCGCAGTGCTGTCCCGATGCAATGCCACCTACGTTTATATGGACACTGCCTGGTTCCCAAAGATAATTCATTGAAACTTTTCCGTGTGTGAGATGAAATTTTCTTACTCTCAAGCATCCCTGCATATGGAGAAAATACATTTCGCGGTTCAAGAGAGCAATGATGAGAAAGATGGCTGGAGGATAGGAGCGAAGTGAAAACCATGCGTTTAGAACAGCAAAACCGAAACGCTAGTGATTAGGAAACAAACTGAATCTGAGAAAATCATGTACAACGTGTTGTGCTTTCGCATTCATCTCGCTCAGGTTTTCTTTTCTACGCGCTTCCCTTTTTCTTTTTTTTTTTTAAGTGATGGGTGAAATCTTGGTTCTAACAGCTCGATGGGTTTCCATCAACATGATCCTTCTGCGCTGCTGATATCGAGTTTCTAAAGGTATTTTCCTCGCCATCCTCTTCATCCGAAACTACTTTAGAAATGACAAGGTACTATGATCCACATGCTTAAATTTTCTAGAGTGCTAACTCAGCTTCCTTTATGGCATCTGGAGGCTTTGTTGCAATAAAGCTTCACTGCTAGCACTGAGCTCTGTACCAAAAGATATTGATTTCTCATGTGGAGCAATATAGTCGTGCCACTGCATTCACTTCTGAAAGTTAACGGAGAAGAGTTTCTTTCACAAACACAGGTTGTGGCACAGATCGCCGATCTGGAGGTCTCTGCAAGTACTTCATACCACAGCAATGGGAGTAGTTTCCTGAATGATATTTCATAGTCTTCAACTGAAAGAGACGGTTTTCTCATCTCTGGATGAGCGAATAGTTTCCTTTGTTAACTCTCGTATGTCTTTGATGGTTTACTTCTCTAGTAATCGAAGTATAGTTCATGAGACTGAGTTTTCCTGGACCCATAGTAAGAGCTTCAGAGTTTTGTCCATAGTCAGCTGGACTCACTTTCACTCTGCAGTATTGCTCATCTTTATGGAAAACTTCAAAGTCATTGGAAGTAATGAGTCACTCACACACATATAAGTTCAAATGAAAAAAAAAAAAACCTTCAGTTTCTAGCACTCCAGTTCATTTAGGGCATAGGTGACCCTCAATGAATAAACTGGGAATCAGTATGTTTCCTTCTCATCCTAGGTGCTCCTTATTACAATATCCTGAAGGCTGCCACGAAGCTTGCAGTGTTTCCTTTGTATACTGCCAATTTCCACTACTAAAGTTCTTTTTCCGTGATCAGAACCTAAAAATCCTTTTTCAGAGTTGAGAAGTCGAACTTTGCAGATACTCAAACAACCTAATGCTTGGGTGCATTGCTAGAGAAATCTTTATAGCCCTACAGCTTTCGGAAAGAACAAACTGAAATATCTGGTATCGCACATGTGAGATTTCAGTGGCAGGGAGGGGGGATAAAGAATCTTTCCATCATACGCATCCGTACCACACATTCCTATGGCTTGTAATGGGTGGAAAACTTTAGGATAGGAGCTCTTTTTCCTAAGAGACCTCTTCGACTGTTATTAGGTGGTGGTGCTCATTTCATTTCTTAGTAAATCCTGCATACATAAAGGACAGATGCCTCTCTCATCCGCGATTAATTTTTTTCAGTTGCTTAAACCAACCACTGTCGATGCTTTTCGGAGGAAGGATGACCTGTGTGGGATTGGATGAGCCAGAAAGGTATCAGGTGAGATGAATTTATCTTACAGCTTTTGCATTTGAGCATCCATGAAATCCCACCGGTTTTTCACAAAATAATGCGGGAACAACGCAAATTAGCGTTTTTCCAGTTAATCATCTGAGCTCTGAGTTTGGATCGGATTCGCCTGCGATCTGAAAAGAATGTGAAAAAAGAGCAGCAAGACGTACATGCAAAGACACAGGGAAAAAATGAATCGTCAATTTCCACCAAAGACGACTCTCTGGAAAAATTATTATTATATCGATCACAGTAAATCCACTGATCCACTGATCAAGGCCCAACCTTTTGCAATTCTGTGACCTTTATCAAAATGTCATCCAGGAAGAGAGCTCCTCCGCTTCTTTTTTTTTTTTTCATCATTAAATGGATGTCCACCGACTTATCTTTACGAAGACGTATTAGAATATCTAAAACTTAATGAAACCAGAAAATCGTGAAATATGCCGGAGAAAGCGATAAAATAGACTTCAATAGAGGAAGCTTATTGAACAGACGAAGCTCAACTTGAGCCCTGATAGGCCAATGAATTGCTTTTCGATGTTGAATGAGCACAGTGGGTTTCACAGTTTTGTCTCATGGACCTTGTTCATTACTCCAACACAAAGAGTATGACAGATTATTTTTCGTGCATCCATCTGGGATACCCTCAGGTGAACCAGACCGAAACCGAAAGCACCTGTAACATGCTCCCAGTTTCGATAGCTCCCAAAGTTTACATGCTGTCACGCATGAATGCAAGGAGCGTTCCAAGGGATACTGGAAGACTATTTTAGAAGACTGCACACACAGTGAGTTTTTGGAAAGTCCTGATAACACACGCAAAACAGAAAACAGCTTTAAAGATCGACTGTTTTAATCAGTGTGATGAACGTACGTACATTGGCTGCAAGAGACTGAGAACACATACTCAGTTATGTAGTCGTGTGGGATTCACGAAAATATTTATTGAAAAGATCCTTCTAGTAGAGGAAGGGTGAGTGTGCAATTTGCGTTTAAAGAGCGCTGAGAAAACCGTGCAATCTTTAAACCGATGCAAACCAATGATTATAGGCCTCAAAGCACCATCACATCTGTGAATTATTTAGTTAGGATTTTGATTATTTAAAATCAGAAGTCTCATCATTTTCCTCTCTGTGATGCACCGATCTCTCGTTTTATGAGCAGAAAATTCAACGCCGGTTTTGAACTTCTATGTTTTGATTTTCATATTCGAATAACTGGGTCTTGACCTAACAGCAGGATTGCTTTTCCTTCTCCCAGTCACGTCATGACATTCTTTTGAATTATTCATGTTAAAAAATTGTGACCGCTCCCCGTAGGTTTCCAGAGTTATCAGCCGCACACGGAACACAATCTTTTCGCCAGAGAGACTCGGGCTAAAACTACGGGGAAAAAAAAAAAACCAATTATAGGATAATGAATAGGAGGTACGAGAGTTAGTTAACACAGTCTAGATGAATGCTTATAGGGATGCGAAATCTTATTTATCGGCTCTTGAAAATTGCATCCGTATCTTCCGAACAATGTACCACACGCAATGTACCAACCGCTTGTGGAAATTCAGTTTTTGCTAAAGATCGAACAAAAACTGACTTCGTCTTTCCCTGAAAGCGAGATGCACCGCAATAAGTACATGCAGTACATAGCGATGTTTTGAAATCCTTGGTAAAACTAAGGAAAAAAGTAATGGGAGATCAAATTTTTGAGCAGTTAGTGATTGGGATCACGATCTGTCCATTCTGGAGTCTCTGGAGTACGACACTTAATATCACTGAATGTGGTTGCTTTAGTGGACAGTCAGACCTTGTGTAAAATCTATGATGAAAAAACTTTTTGTTCTCCAGACATCTTTCCTTCCGAAGAGGACAGTTAGACATGTGTAGAATGCTAGCTGAAGGCTTCAAGAGAAACTGGACCTACCTTTCCTTGAGCAACGAGCCAAACTGGAAATGGAAATAATCATCTCGAAAAGAAATAAAGTAGTGGAAATCAGATCAAACTTCCGGCGTAGCTCCTTTCTACCCTGACTACTAAATTTCAGGGATTACTTTGCAGGGATTCGCTTTAGGATCTAAGAGTAAATGCACAAACGTGTCAGTACCATTTGAGCTATGTCACGAAGAATTACCTTAGAAGGAAAATTTCAGAAGAGGAACAAAACTCTGAATTATGTGCCTAGAGTTTGTTCTTTTCTGTTCGGTGGAAAACAGGAATATGAAAAAGCTGGCATGGAAATTCTGATCGGGAGGCTGGGAACAGTTCGAACGGAGTTTCTGATGGAGGACTTTTGCTGCTTACCCATAGTTTTTGGTAACTGCCTTTAAGACAAACCCATAAAATGCAGTCCCATAAACACTGAAAAGAACATTTCAACAGTGGAATAACTTCCACGACTCCCAATCTGGTTTATCTGACGAAATGCAAATTTTCTTCTTCGTAGTTCCCTTTACAAGCCGCTTATGCTTACATAAAACTAATTATAATAGCCAGTTCACTCATTTTTAAATTGGCGGCAGTAAGCTGGGGTCGTAATCTCTCCCTTGCGGGGAGGGGGAAAAAAAAAGTCCCGTTAAGGTACTTCCACCCTTTCTTACAAAGCATCTGACTGCGAGATGAAGGGGATTCCCATCTCGTGAAGGGTATTGAAGCTGGAAAAGTTTTCTGATGCATATGTTTGGAAACATGTGTCAGGCAAGTCTTGGAAATCATGGAGGTCACACAAAGCACCCAAACTTGACACAAAGCACAAGTTTGGGTAGAGCCCAACGCAGAACATGGATTCAGAACTCGTCTCTAGGAGAATGTAAATGTTAAATGAAGTTCTTGGATGACGCGCTGATTGCCTTGTCCTAGTATTTGCCAGCAGCTCAGTAACTCATTTTCATTCATGTGATTCATCGATCCTTCATTAGATGATGGGAGTTGCAAGCGCAAAGTGAAATCGAAAGGATTCATGCCATTCATTACACAACCAAGAGTTCGGCATCAAATCAATAGGATGCAACCCAGAGAGGCTGTCCAGAGAAGGCAGTAATTACGAAGAAAAGAGAAAATTATGCGTAATGAATAAGAGAAGGCTCGATGAGAAATTCATGAATTGTATGTCATCATAAGAAATGAAAGCCGCAATTACCAAAACCGAGCTGCTCTGGAACTGATTCAACAACACGATTTCCTCTGCAAGAGTTGCACTTTCTGGCGATCTTCAGCAAGCACACACTCGACTCGATGGCAACTTTGCCACGTGAAGCAATTGAAGTTTATTTTGTTTCTTCAGGGTTTTTATGATCGTACATTTCTTCGAAATCTTTTTGCTTGCTTATAGGATTGATGTTTTGCAATATCCGCTTTGTCATTTTTAAATTCGTGTAATTCTCAGTTTAGTAGGAGACGCCTTCCTAATAACCACCCTCCAAACGAGTTAATCCACTGAAATGATTGCGCTCCTAAAGGTACATAAGGATGCTCTACAACAACAACAACAAAAAAAAAAACTCGTTTTCAGGTATCAACCCAAAGTTGCGCATAACTGAAAGAACCATTAATGGATAGAACTTCATTTGCACCCCTCCGTGAAGGGCATGGAATTCGCCTTCAGCATGTGACACGACGAAACCGTAGCCGGTTCCATAGGGGCAACCTAGGCAGTCGTCTGGCGCGCCAAAATCGAAAAGAATTCATGATGATCAGGGCGGACAATCTTCACATACAAATCTTGGAGGGTAGACTAGTCGAAAACACTTCGGGTTCAGGAAAGGTTTCCAACACAATTACACGTTTACAAGAATTCTAAGGTGACTCTAAGCCCTTTTACCGGTTGTAATTCCGGCATCGACCCTTCAAGAACAGATCAATGCCTGAAGATGATTCAACACAAAAAGATCTGAAGAAATCTACAATATGTACAGCAGTTTCCTTCAGGAAAATGGGTATAAGGATGAGAAAGAAACGTTAGACGAGAAAGACCCAACTCTGCAAATTGTGGGGTGGCTGCTCAGTGCATCTATTTGAAGAACAACAAGGTGATGAGAGTGTTACTTAAGTATTTGCGAAGGATGCCGAAGCACTCTGGTTCATCTGCATCAACTCCTCAAATGGAATGCAGGTAGACGAAGTATGAAAAAGAAATGCAATGAAAGCAGAGTGCAAAGGAGAAGTGATCGCTCAAGAAGTGATGGTGAGGACTACAGGAAGACCTACATGCATTGCGTTCTCTCCGTCACAGGGAGAATCCAAGGCTAATTAGAAACTCCTCTCGTAGAGCAAACTTCGTATGCTGGAGAAAAATGAAGTTCTATTTTCTGCTAATTGCAAGGAAAGATGGGTTTCGCTCTTCACTCTCCCAATTTTCAAAAATATTAGCCTCATACTTGGATCGGGCTGTAATAAGATGGTGATAGGATATGGTTGATAGTGAGTTCAGTCATAAGATAAAGCCGACATTAGAGAGACTAAGGGTTCCCAAAGGGAAAATCAGCCACAAGTCTACTCTTCACCGCAATTGATATCTGCACGATATCTCTGGAAATCAGATAATAGTTCTTTTCCTTTATGTTGGACCAGCATGGAAACATGCAATGGTTTTATTCACGGGAACGTGGTTCTCGAAAAAGTCAACTCCACAGATCATGCAAGCGAGTGGCAAACAGCCGGAGCGATTCTCGGCATGCCGAACAAATGCACTGACCCTCATTGGAGGCTCTGTGGCTACGCTCTCCGCACCTGGTACCAGGAGTTGCGGGTTCGAATCCCCACGTGGAGGATTGACGCCGAGAAATGGGTGCGATGCGGGTTTCGAGTTTTCCCCGCAGGATGAGCTGGCTGGTCTTATAGGCTACGGGTGTGGCACCAGTGGAAGCCGGATGACCCCGCTAAGTGGCCGGGATTGGAAGTTGACTTCTGGGTCCTTCCAGAAATCACGCAGTCCTTCAGGGTTCCCCTCCGGTTGTGAAAATGGAGCCGTCGCATGGAGCTGGCTGATACTCTACTCGGGGGGTGAAATTCTAGAACAGAGGGGGGGGGAGGGGAATTGCCCCTCCACTATTTCAGAAGCGCGCTGCTCCCTTCGTGGAGCGTCCTTCGGAGAAATTTCGAAGTGTCTCTTCGGGGTTCTCTTCAGAGGAGAAAACAAGGAGCGGTTTCCTCCGAAGGAGAAAATGAAAAGTTGCTTATTTCTAAAGGTCCTTCCGAAGAAAATAAGGAAGAGTTTCCCTTCGGTGACAACCAGGGCAAGGGTTGCTTTTGCTTTCGGAATTCCCTAGCAAGAAGGACTCCGTTCTTCTTGAGGAGCCTTCCTCAAGAAGCCTTCCCGATTTCATAAGGTGGTCCCTCCAGGATTAACCCCTAACTTGAGGGATCCTCACCTCTCTCTCCCCCTCCTTAGAAGGCAAACGGTTCTTCAGTACTTGGAGAAGCTAAAAAAAAAAAAAAAAAACCCGGAAAAGAAAAAAAAAGCTGGAAGGGAATTAGTGGAAACAGAAACTCCAATTGTGCACATGAAGTTCAAAGGGAACTCATCAACAGAGCAGGGTGTTAAACGTCGTATTTTGCTGCAGGCAAATGCAACTATCTTCTAAATTGTGGCTTCTTCCTCATCTCAGATGATAATTCTGTTAGCATCAAAAACCAACCAGCATCCTACGAAACGATTGAATCTTCAGAATTCTGTAACGTATTCAGTTTCCCCTGACGACTTTCTCCGAAAGAGCCGCAAAAATGTGAAGCTGAAGGCGGATTCCTATTTAAAAATAGGACGTGCCTCCCTCTAACCTCATCGTGTAACTTACGATGAAACACGATTCATGGGGGGGGGGAGGTCATGGGTTCTCCTGTTTTCGCTAATTCCCTTCCAGTTTGTTTGTTCTTTTCTTCGAGTTTTTTTCTTTTTGGGGGGTTCGTCGAGT
Source organism: Raillietiella orientalis (assembly GCA_036172245.1). NCBI lineage: Eukaryota > Metazoa > Arthropoda > Ichthyostraca > Raillietiellida > Raillietiellidae > Raillietiella > Raillietiella orientalis. The sequence goes on along the minus strand of JAYWIR010000082.1, from coordinate 265,434 downwards.
GCCGAAGAATTCTTCCTTCTCTTTAGGGGGGGTTCACGAAGCTCTCTAGCATGACAGAACCGAAGGGAACCGAGATTTCTTCAAGTCGCAGACTTCGGCAGCAGGGCTGTCTCAAGGCAACAGGAAGCGCACATCCTGGCAATCCGATCATTCCCCAACTGCCTCGGCAGCGCAGCTCCCATTTGCAAAACAGGAAGTTCCAGATATGTTGTGCTTCCTTTGGGATCGCTGTGCGGACACTATTGAACTCTTTCCAGCACAAAGATGGGGTCACATACAGTTCAAGCATGCGTACCATCATTGGTACTCGGGTTTGCGCAAAGACGCTCCATCCTGACGTCTGCATGTTTGCCATTCAATCGATTTTCATAGTGCATGTTTTCATCCCACTGCATTAAGAAAGCGTTGCCGAGCGTTTCCCTTTCGCTCATGATCCCCTAGATTAAACACGTCATCTGAACGAAACATGAATGAGCTAATCTATAATTAAATATCCAAATACATCTGTTCAATCGTTCGATCAATTACCCTTGTTTCTATGGAGCACTTGATGGGATTGTTTCTTTCACCGAATACATTGACCAGTCCATTCTGCCTCCCGGAGCAAACTTGGACTGACAAACAAATTATTCTGCAGGCAATGCAGGAACAGCTCGTGGATACACCCGAGTACGGAAGTATGGTCACGTAGTTTTTGTTCCCCTTGGGATTCTAGGTGATCCCTAAGATCGCTCGTTTTTTCTTTGAGCATCTAATATAAAAATATATAATGATTAGTTTGTGAGAAGAGTTAGAAGGGAAGACCATGACGGAGCGTCCATCTCCAGAAGAGCGAAACCAGTATGCCTCGAATGTGCTTGAAAAGGAACCTACGGCTTGCCTCCCTATTCGTGTCCATCAAAGGAATTTACGGGAATAAAGCAGCTACTACCGTCACTCTGAAGTCTGCTTGCTGCATGCGAAGTGTGAGTGGAAGTATGGAATATCGGAGTTCCCGATCCACAAATCCTGTTGAATTTCGAAGGTAAGTGGTAAGAATGACTCTGAGAGAAGGAATGCCATGAGATGTCCTGAGACGTTGGATCCAGTCTCCAGGACTACGATTCTTTACTGAAAACGTCATCCTCGTTAGAGAGAATCGGGAAGTTTTCACTCTCTAGAAGATGTTCCTGTGCATCGAGCAGGAAAATCACTTGTTTTTCTATTAATATGCTCCATGTTTGTTTTAACAGCTCTTTGCCTCAACCAGAATACACACTGCCTCAGCGGTAGCAGAGTTTATCGAGATTACTTCGTGAATCAAGAACCCAACCAGAAGCAAAGAAAGGTAACTCACCCTAGAAGAACCATGAGGCCAGTCACTCTTTCAAGAAAAAGTCCTACTGGGGGTGACATGAACCCATCCTCTAAAGCAGTGCCGACCAAGGGTTCCAAATTAATAGTTTGGTGTTTGAGAATGTCTTGATGAATTTGAATTTGAAAGTTGAAAAAAAAATTTGCTCTGCAGAGATAATCTCTTTAGTTTCTGCGAAAGAGGAGCTTGAAGCTTTCAAATCTCGAACCGTTACTAGAGGACATCACAGGGACATCGGAATAAATTTTTTCAATATTTGAAATTTTGTCAATATCTTTCCAGCTTCGTCGACAAATTAGAGTACCTGACACTTGAGCATACTCTTCTGCTTCCCAAGGATCAAGCCATTGCGGTGCTTTTCATCCCGCCTTTTTTGTGTCCACAGAATGGTAATGTTGCTGCCTGCACCGTTGATCTGCCACTAAATTCATGCACCAGTAAACCTTCTCTCTTCGTTGTGAAGTCCAGTGGGTGAGAGGCTTCACATCAGCTTAAAGGGATAACGACCTAATCACAATGCATAACTCTGTGACTGTGTGACCACTTAGGGAACGAAAAACTGCACAGTTCGAACCAAAACTGATACCGTTTTCCTGAGATCCATTTTGTTCCAAACCTGACACATTTTCCCCATGCCATGAACCTCAGTCTTTGGTTTTTGACTAAGATTGGAACGATGTAAGATAAAGAAAAGTACCTGGGTGAGATTTCCCGGGAGATTTTGCTTTCCATAAATAGTAGCAGTCATTGGTTGCTGTTACCATCACGAGAATTTAAGAACGGAGGACCTTCCTAGAGTGAACTTAATCCAAATTTCTTGGACTTTGCATTCCCTTTCCCTAGAGTCGTTTTCCGGGTAACCCACGTTGGTTTCACTGCGTTGGCCCATGTGTGTTTCGTGGAACGTTGCGAGTAAGATGCAAAAAATCTTCTAACCGAAAACTCAGATTGACGACTTTCCTTATCGAGACAGATCTGCGGAGGTTTCCATTTCCTCTGGTTCCTACTCACCACACCTCCCCCGATGCGTTCGTGAGATTCACCTGCGTCTCTATCTCCCTCTTATTCCTGGACGCAAATTCATGGAAATCTTCCTATGTAGAAACCGAGAGTGGTGGTGGCTTCTCGGTTGCCCCCGAATCTCTGAACGCAATTCGACTTCTGTTCTATTTCTGCGAAGAGATGGATTCTGTTAGCAGAGGGTGGGAAAAAAAGGAGAAGGGAAATTTGGACAAAAGCTCTTCCTCATTCCGGATGAGTCTGATGCAAGGGATCTTTCCAAAGGGCAAACAGCATCCCCAGATGCAAACATAGCGGAAAGGGCGGGAAAGGAATTCGCTCCAAATGTGTGCACGGCACCGCACCCTGCTGCTTTCTCTCCGACTCTCGGCTTGGAGTTAAAAGTCCCGGTCAGTTACATACGGGACTGGTGACAATTTATCTACAGAGGGATCTCCTTGCGTAAGATCCGGAGTCGATTTTTATTCTTCGGTTCTATGCATTAGAATACCTTTATTGAACGTTCTTCCAGGGAACAAAAACAGCCGTGGAACTGTTTGAGAAATGCCCGCGGCAGATACTTTAGGATAAGGAGCGGAATCCCTGGAAGCAGAATACTTCGGAGTAGTTGAAAGCAGCCAGGACTCCCTTCGTGATTCTTCAGCAGCCCCACTCAGCGCTTTCGGATCACTTTGGCCTGTGGTGGTTGATTTTCTATTTGTAAAAAGTAGTGAAGAGAACACAATGGGGTCGGGGACCTGAAGGCAGACGGGAGAGAGTGGGACAATAAATGCTTAGAAGATGAGTGCTTAACAAATGAGAGACAAAGAAAGATTTGTAAAGATGAATGAGAAAGAAGAGAGAGAAAGAAAGAAGAGACTTCTTTGCTCAGAGAAAATCTAATAACAAATGGAATGCAGTTTAGAGTTCTTAATGACAAAAAAAAAAAGATAGAATTCCTTCATAGTCTTCAAAACGACTAAGATATCAAGTCAAAGATGCGAACTAGAGAACCAATTTAATCAAGATTGACGGACTAGTCTTTGCTGAATTGAAGGATCGTTTATATGAGCTTCCCGGCACTCAACCACTCAACTCATCACACTCATGCGTTCACTCGCAGCAGCTGCCGTGTGCTACACTAACTCATTTGTCGGTTCTGATATTCACGAATAGTCCACAGTACGTTGCACTGTGGACTATTCGTCGAGCTATTCAGTGCTTATTAATGATGTGCCAGGAAGGAAGAAAGTGCGAAAAATCACATATCAATCAGAGCATCCCGTCTCTCTCACGTTGCAGCCAGCGGCGGATACACTCCAGCAATCTCATGATCCTGCGCACAGGAACAAATCTCACTCGAATTCAACCTTTTCGACAAACTTTTTCGGCGAGCCCTGTTCTTCTTTGAATGCGTTTCAGATGCCATCATCAACTACATCATTTTGATTGTACTTCCTTTTGCACACATACTACACATGGTAAAGTAATCCGCTCGAATAGGTGCATTTCGTTTCGTTTCATTAAGTGTTTACTGAAGGTTGTTCTCATATCGTGCATAACTGTCTTATGTCTTACCCCACGAGGAAGAATAGCCGGAAGATTGTAAGAAACAGGAAACCACGGCGAAATAACTTGCCCCGGAATGGACACAGTGCTCCTCCTTTCGTTATTTCTTGGTGGCCTCTCTGCTTATAGGGGCGGAATATCAACAAGGTTTGTTGATTGATTCGTTGGTTTCCGGTCACATTTATTCCCTTCAGAGCTGTGGCCTCTGACAAAGCTTTCGACTTGGCACGTTCCATTCTCATTCATCTGTAGGACCAGTGTGGGAACAGCAGATTGCCGTGCTATTCCCGCTGAAGTTCGCAGCTGTTCCTCGGCATTAAGGGAATCGCATGTGCCTTCGTCCTCGCTGGCTTAGAGATTTGCGAGACAGTTCGATATGCCATATGGGAACTGCGCGTTTCTTTGGAGACCAGGGATGAGTACTTAGCAATTCAGGAACCCAATCTTGAGTTCTGAGGCTGAGCTATGCTAACAAGAAGGTGCTTCACTACGAATCACTGAGATCTTAAGTACTTGCCTTTTTTTTTTTTTTCCCACTTTGGAGTTTTCGAGTGCCAGCACGATTGCGAGAATCTGATTCAGATGTCCTCATTTCTATAGAGAGATATCACTAGTTGTTTTTCTTGAAGGGAACTAAGAAAGATTTCAGAATGGTTTTTGGGACTTCGGCTCAGTTCAGTTGTTGCGTTCTGTGAATAACTAGAAGATTTGATCCGTCAGTTTTCCACTAATACAAATGGAAGATCTGAATGGACCACACAAAAAAACTGCTCTTATTCTTGTTGTCTATGCTGTGAGTTTTCCCTGTTCTTTTCTTCAGCTTCGTAGACAGAGTGTATGGTGTTTGAGGCAGTCCACACAGCAGTCCAGATTCGCTCCTATCAAGGGTGCGCTTGGATGGAGAGCCTCTGAGAAAGCGAGAAACTTTTTTTTTCAGTCAGCAGGATGCACGCATCCTGCTGACTACAAGAAAGCGTTTCTACTCATGAAGAGAGGAACTACTCATCTCACATGCCCTCACCATTATGCAAGACCCATCGGCTTTCAAGAAACATGAAGAATTTTGCCAGGTCTCGCCTTTGAAAAAGACTGCTCCGTGGAGCAATGATTTGAAGCTCAGAATATGCAAGACATCGAGGAAGTACTTATGTTGAAGAGTAAACGTGGCTTCCCTGGAGACTCAAGAGTCGTGTACGTGTTGTGTTAGATGGGCGGTTCGAGTCGATGGACGCTTGGTTGTGAGTTTGCGATGCACCGTCCTTCAGTTGACCTCGCACTACGAGGCGAAAGGCCCTTCTCAATATTTACAAGTGAAGGGTGAGCATTTCTTAGTGAGCCTAGAGTATCATCGTAAACTGTCGGATTGGATTAGGGAGCTGGAACAAATAATCTTGCCAGTTGGTCATCAATTGGCGCGTAGTAGAGAGACGAGTCACTCAGTGAAGGATGTAGCACTGGTTTGGCTTACAAGCTGGAACTAAGCACTTTGATCTTAGCCAGAAGGTCCAGAAGCGACCGACTGCGTTCTGTCTGTGGCGAGGGGTGATCGTGTAGCCGATCATACTTCTCCATTTCGTTTGAATGAAATTAACGAACCGGATGGAAGTTGGAATTCGACTGTTCGTCAGTTGATGTCAAAAAAGATGACGGGTATGCGAATGGGAAGTCGTGTACCGGATGTTCGCAGTTAAACACACGCTGTGAAATTCACAGCTGATGTTATCGTAGTAGCGAGGTTTATTCCGAAAAAGAAGGGCATGTGTTTTGCAAACTCAAAGAATCAGATTGCGGTCTTCCTTAGAGAAAAATGGCCGCGCGGCTGCAGAAAGTGCAAAATGGGGGGGATATCATCTTCCAGAGTATCAGAATGTGTGTTTTCTCTTCCTCTTTTAACCCGCCAGTTAATTTGCATCATTAAGTCATTTGTTGTCTCAAGAAGGCTTCACGCCAGCAAGGTGAAAAATCGCGAATGAAATTTGCATGCAAATGCGAATTTTCAGGCTTGCATGTGCACATTTTCGAAGCCAAATCTTGAAGTGATCCTTAAACGGAGAGAAAACTTTTCCATTCGGCTGTGCACACTAAGGAAGACTGCAACTCTGGAGTTGAGTTCTGCTTGATAAGGGTGCAAATGATAATTACAGATTGCACATTAGCTTCCTCTGAATGGCATGTTTGACTGCCGTGGCCTCGTCAGTGAAGTTTGAGCACGCTGATGAACGGCTTGCATTGAATGATAGTTGGCACTACGAAAGTAGATTCAAGGGATGCAGGGGTTCCAGGGATAAAATCATGGCGCTCAAGTCTGCTGTTATAGTTCCTTCAGTCTCGAAGAGCCGAATTAACACGTCAATCATTGCATTAATATCTGCGGAAATCAAAACCATCAGCTCAGTTACGGCAGTCTACTATAGCATTCGCGAACTTCGTTCCAGAAATTATCTTGGTGTTGAGTGCAAGTGCAAGGTGTCTATCGGTAGTGCCAAGGGCTGCTGAATTATACGGGTTTTACTTTGTGCTCTATGGTGAGGTGCTCATTCTGGAAGAAGTGCTGAAGAGGAGATGTTCTTCTTGCGTATATTTAGAAATGGAGAGACAACCTGATGTAAGACATCAGGTTGCCTGAAAATTGTTATCTGTGCTTCATACAAGAAGTTGAAGTTGAGTTGATTGAGTGGCCTTAAGGTGTTGCATTCGGCAGTTCGACGTGAAGCGTTTAGATGGTCGAAGGTAACGTGGATTCTGTGATGGAATAGAATACATTTTTGTGCTTTTGTATGTCATTTATTTTTCCGGAATAGTTCCTGTGGATGTGGAGAGAAGGGAGAACTGGGTCCCCGGCACGTCATCTGAATGATTTCTTCATCTGTGATCATCCAAACCAATATTGTGCAATTATTAGTCTCGTGGAGTCTGATGATTTCCCATTCGTCCATGTCTGAAAATCCAGCTCGCAAAAGAGGAAACTCTCATACGTGAAGTATTGAGGGAAGTCCAATGGACCCATAATGTCTTGGAAATGAAGATAATACCGTTATTCCATCGTTCGATTAAGCTATATTCAATAGCTCGTTTGCTCCCACATGTAAAACTAACGTAATGTTCGGTAACGGTAATCATTTCTTGATTATCCTATAAGTGGACTGTGTCTGCATTTTTCCAGGAAGTAGGGTCGTAACTCTTTTGCAATAAAAGGTGTTTAAAAAGACGCTTTTTCCAGATCCGCCTATAGGTCCAAATGCAAATAGATGTGGAGTTGTGTAAATGATGCTTGGAATTCGATTCTGACATTCTTTAATAAGTGAGCCGAGCATGGAGTCACCATCTTTCAAATCCATCACATTCTCTCGGAAAATTGACGTTTCTCGCACGGAATTTTCAAGATAACTGTGAGCACATGTGGTTCATTTTTTACTTGCTGAATTAAAATTACTTTTGTTACCTAGACTGAGGAGGAGAACTTTTCTTTGGTTTTTCATCTCTATTGCATTATTAGACGTTTGGCTGAGCAGTTACTTCCAGATTTTTCCGCATTTTTCCTAGCTTCTTGTGCACGTCTTGGAGAGTGTGATGGGTACATTGGCAGAATGCCGTGCTGTGAAAATCTGTTTCTTGAGCGATGACATGGAAGTCGGCGTGTTCGGTGAGGAAACCTTTGAATCCTAGTTATAGGAAGCTGTAATTATTTATGCTAAAAGCTCACTGCTGATTTTCATGTTGCGGGCGTTTTTGTGTGCTTTTGTTGCTATACTGTTACTTTAATTAGCCAAAGAGCGAGATGCGATTCTCTTTCGCAGACTGGTTTGTGGACCGTTTGGATTGGTTTATATAAACTGCTGTTCATATCGGAGGTAAATGAGCCATGCGCGAGAGTACTAGCACTATCCTCATGGAGATGCGACGTGTGATGAGCGGCTGTGTTTACTTGTTATCTTAATGCGTAGTTAAATAAAGGAGTGTACAGTTTCGGGCAAAATTGTGGAGATACACAAAAGGTTGTGAAGGTTTGTAATGATTGGCAGTTGTCTGTTGAGAATGAAGGTGGATGACTCTGTGCCATTGGTCAGCTCAGTTTCCATGTTTCCAATCAGCACGGAAATCAGCTTTTTCATTGACCCGAGGTGATCGGTTGTGGCTCAAGTGGTCAGTGGTGAGAGTCATAATTGTTCAGGAGGAGCAAGCCTTGGCAACCTCCTGATTTTGCTGGTGCTCAAATTGGGATTTACCTATGTTTCCCGCGGCCAGTTCTAAACGTCTCCCAAACCATCGAATGTGTTCAAGAGGGACGAACTCACTGTGAAGTGACTCCCGTTCGTCTCAGATTTCCAGATAGAGAGGAATAAAGGCATATCCGTTATGTCACAGCTCATCACATTTCTTTGCCTCGCCGGATCATTCTTGGAAGGCATCCTTGAATCCATAACCAACGGGCAATGGTAGTGGTAGCAATGGTGGCAGCAGCAACAGAATGAAGAGTGAGAAGGAAACAAAGCAGGAAAAGTGAAAAGGAAAGATGGAAACATTAGAAGGAGGGGCAAAGTAGTGATGACGAGATCCTTTTGATGATTCATTCGTTTGCTTTTCCTTTTCAGTCTCAGAAACCTCCTTCTTCTCCAGAGACTTTAAAGTAGGGAGGATGGGTGTCCAGTCAAGAGAGATGCTTCGTCAGGACTCTCCTGACTGGATCAAATCGGGGACTTTCTTCGATACCGGCTCGGAAGAGAAGAACAAGAGGAGGAAGTTGGTCATGACCGCAGAATGCTCACGGAAATGGTGGGAACGCTAGGGATTACCTGTTCGTGTGCGTGGGTCATTGCGGGGTGGGAGACAATTCCTTAAAGACTCGGAGAAGTCCGCATAGCAATGGGACTCATCTTTCCACTTCTTGTTTCCTTCCTCTTGGAAGGAACGCAGAGAGTCTTCCCGGTTCCGGGAATGGAGGCACGTGATGCAAACGGGAGGAAAGCGCTTCTCTTGACTCTGGGAAAGCCCGAAGAGGATTCTCGTTCCAGCTTCACTGCACTTTGCTTCTGACTCTTCCGTGGGAGCACGGGAGAACCTCACGACCCGGAAGGGGAGTTCCGGATACATGCGAACGCGATCCTGACGTGCGAGGTGGAATACCCGGAAGGGAGGCTCCTCCATGTCTCGTGAGCGAAGAACTCTCTTGAGACACGAAGACGAGTTTTGTTGCGCCTCTTCTGCGTTCTTTCGATCTGGGATCCACGATCTTTCCCCTCCCAACTCCAGACGAGTTACGATGGATTCGGTTAGGGACTTTCGGCGAGGTAAGGAGTGAAAGATTTAGGAGGGGAAAGTCCTCGTGTCTCGTGGCAACGAAAAGGAAAGATCGATCCTTACGGGAACGAAGAAAGATAAGGGTTTTAGAACAGGAGAGGAAGGAAGGAAGAGGGATGTGGCACCCCGAAAAGAAGTCGGGAGGATAACTATAAGGGGGTGCTTGTAGGGTGCAACTCGTTCGAACGCGAAAGTCGCCAGGAAGTGGATTCTGCGATAGAATCAGGCAGAGTTCTTCCATCCAGTTTTCGCGCTCAAAGGCGCGCCCACTGGGAACGAAACGAGGTACCGTCAGGCAGCCACCGAAGGGAATAAGGGAGCTCCTATCAGGATAGTGCACTCGCAAGAGATAGACAGGGAAAACGGGGATTGCTGAAATGCAGCTCTCTTGTCTGATCCAGCTACTGGATGACAATTCTAGCATCCGACCACGGTGGATCGGACTGCTGCAAAGCGAGGAGAGGGGAAAAGGCGTGGGTGGAGGCTTCCCCACCGAAGCGCAAGCGCGAGTCACGGCAGGAATGGAAGCGGCTGCTTCCTTCGGTCCTAAGCGGATCAGCCGATCTTTCTGAAGAGTAGACAGCGATGCACCTTGGCGGCGTCCAAGGAGTGGAAGGAGCTTGGAAAGCTCGAACGCGTTCTGAGTCTTCCATTCCCGGGATGGAGAGGGGTTCCTCATGTCGTTTTTGGCCCTAAGACGCCCACCAGAAACAGGATCCTTCTGGAGAAGCTGACGCCGGATCTTGCTGCACCTTTCGCGGATAATTGCACGAGAGCGGAAGGTCACTCACTTTCGCTGTCGTTGCCGAAGCTCCAGAAGTAGCTCCATCGGGAACTACTAGCGGTCTTGCGCACCCTTAGACTTGGGGAGCAGGGGAGTCTCAGGCAGGGGCTGCCTCCGGCCAAATTCACTCGATCCCTGGACGACGCCATTAAGAGGGAGGAGACGGGAAATTCCTCGGAGACGCGACTGCGCTTGTTCCCGATGCGTTTTCTGTCAAGCTCTAGGAGAGCCGGGAGTGTTCCGTATCTACGCTGGAAAGGCTGGTTCGCAGAGAACATCCTCTTCCGACTGATCCGGCGGTCGTCATGGCGCAGGCCGGTGTCTACGGAGACTGCGCGAGAGCTGGAGATTCCCCGTCTCACTGAGGCATAGATGAAAGCCGGTGTCAGGACGCGCGCGCCACTTCCGAGGGATGCCGGGGGACAGACGGAGAGACCTGCTCCCTACTTCCTCCTTGGTTCCAGGAAACTGAGAAGGGAGAGGAATAGTCTTATGCGGGGACTGCCGCCGCTAGAGCTACATTCTCCATTTTTCTCGTTGGGCCTGGTCACTGGAGAGCAAAGAAGTCGTCACACTCCCCTTGCTCTGTGGTACCCCACGACCCCTCCAAAGGAAACGATCTGAGCGCGCAGTAGCACGAAAGCTGAGGAGGCGAAACGATCAATCCGACGGATCCCCTCGCTTGGACCACTCTCTGCCGTCCGATTCCTCGTGAGTTCCCAACGTACAGAAGGATGAGGAGGATCAAGTATCGGGAACAGCTTCCTCTGGACTGAAGAAGAACTCAGGCGACCGGAGATCCTCAAGTCGAAAGGAAGCATTAGACAAGGCCCGTATGATCGGTTCCGGATGTGGCTTGTCGGTTCCGTGGATGACGGCTGGCTAACAAACCTCACTGGCTCATACGAAGTAGCTCTCAGGGAATCAGGTGTGCAGGTCGAAGGTTGGATCCACAGTTGGCAAAGGTGGGTCAGAAGTGGAGTTGAGAAGAGTAAGGACTTGACCTGCTGCCTTCTACGGAAATCGGGGCGGAATGACGAGAAGGAATCTACCGGCCGCGGTCCTAAGGAAGGTGCTCCTCTTGCCAGACGACCCGTGAGGAGCCATGGATCCTTCTGGAAGAGGGAAGCGGGGCTCAGAGGCTCACTCAGATTCCTGTGAAGATGACTTCAAAAGTGAGCAGGAAAAGTCTACTTTGCACAGGAAGGAGTCGCAAAGGCTAAAACAGTAGGGGAGAGAAGTGACACCGGGAAACGATCAGAGGTCTCGGAAGTCCTCAATCTTCCAGGGAGGATCTCCCCGAGCGGTAGCAGCTTCCGAAAGAGATGTGGCCATCGGAGCACGTGGTTATTGGGGAGAAGCAAAACACGGGAGGAATTAGGAATCAAGACTCCTTCTCCTTCCTCAAGGAAGCGGGATTGCTTCTTGCTGCCGATGGACTCGGCTTGGATCCCTTCGACAATGGACGAATCCCATGGGAATTCATCCTTCCCCTACTCGGACGAGCGGCGAAATCAGAAGCTGGAGATGGACCTGATAGTGCCTCATCTGGTCAGCAGGCGGCTCGCGGGACTCCCCCACTGCAGGATTCCTCTGGGAGAAGAGGAGCGGGAGGGGGGAGGAAAGAGGAAAGGCAACATCGGTGCGAGAGGTCGCCGAAGACTGCCGTGGCGCGCGACCCTCCCTCCGTGATGGACCACCTGGATATGTTCCCGCCCTGATTTCACCTTCCTGCCTTCTTAGTTCCCGAACTCCGCATCGGCTGGGAGAGCCCTTTTTCGAATTGACGAGAGGAAGGATGCAACAAGGGAGTCGGAGGATCACTCTGGACCTCTAGCCAGCAATCCAGGAGATACTCCACGGAACTTCCGGAAAGCTCAACCTTCCTCCCTCCTTCCAGCGCCTGGGATCCTTCCCGCTCCCCTTGTTCCACAGGGATGATCGAAGGAAGAGAGCAAGGGGACGGGAAGAGAGTCTTTCTCCTTACTGGAGACGCGAGGACTTTTCTCCTTCCCCTCCTCGCATCTCTGGAGATGAGCTCATCAAGCAGGTGGGTGGATCTGGGAGCTGGAGACGATGTGGGAGAGAGGGAAAAGAAAAAGGTCTGGAAGGAACTCGGGGGAGGTCCGTCTCCCCTCCTGGCACAGATGGCCGGGACGTTCCGGAGTCGGGAGGAAGGAGCAAACAACCCATTTCCCTTCTTTCTCCCCTCCACCCTGACGTCCTTCCTGGACCAGCTGCGGTCGCTTGCCCAAACGGACGCAGCCGGAGGTCTCTATGCTCCCGGATCAGGAACGAGGGAGAACCACTGAGGAGAGAGAGAGAAGGGGGGGGGGGCGTCGGAGGAACCCTGCGACTGAACGTGGCTACTTGGCGAGCTGAAGGGATGAAGTCCCGGGATTCCCGCAGAAGGAAAGTCGAGTGGGAGGGGAAGGGGAGGAGAGAGGGAGGAGGAGATTCCGCTCCTCCCCTCCCACTCCTTCCTGCTCGCTTCCAGGAGCGCGCGCAAGGCCAGGCCGTCGTCGTTGCCTCCCGCTCGGCCAGCGCGCACCCCAGGGGCAAACCGCGCCATTGAGTGCTTCGAGCGGGATCTCGGGAGTCCCGTGTTGGTTGGACTCGCTCTCGCGTGCGGACCATTTTGGCGACGGCGGCGGCGGCAGCAGCGCTCTGCTTCCCTTCCCTCACTCGGCTCCCCTTTTGCTGCCTCCCCCCGTCTTCCGTCCCCTTCTTTCCGCCGCGCGTCGCCTGAGCAACGGTCGCCTCCCGTCGCCGCAGCGGACGGTTGTGTGTCGGTCTCCCTCCCTTCCTCTCTCCTTCCCCCGAGGACAGAAGATGATCAGCTCCGCGGCTCTCATGAGGAGGCAGCAGCAGCCCCCGTGGGGGGGCAGAAGTGGCGCCCACGTAGGAACTCCCCACGGCCAGATCTCCAGCCAGAAACTGCCTCCTGCGAAGAGCGCGCAGCAGTTGCCCCCCCGGAAAAAGCCAGGTATTTTTTTTCTTCCCTTCTTCTCGAGTCCTCGGGGACGGGGGGGAGGCGTTCGGGAGCGCTACATCAACGAGGAGAGAGAGAGGGTGCCTCTGGCGACGACCCGGCAGGTTGTCGTCGCAGCCGCCGCAAAGTCCCTCGCCTCTTTCCCTCCGTCCCGTCGCTCCTTGGATTGCTCCTCCGGGAGGAAAGAAGCCCCTCTCCCATTTCTCAGGACCGAAAGCGGCCGGAGGGAAGAAGGCAAGGAGAAGCGAACGTGGCGTTGACGACACAGGAAAGGCGGTCACAGGGCGCGCGTCCCTTGCCCCCTCCTTCAGCCCGGAGGAGTCGACCCTCGCGACCCTCGGGATCGATTGGCTCCGTTCCTTCGTGGAAACCGCTCGCTCCGGACCTACCAGCTACTCTTTCTCCCATGTGGCTTGGCGAGAGCCGGTCACTGGGATAGAGGAGGGAGCGCGATCCGCTCCAGGAGATAGGGAGATGTCCACCCTTTTCGTCCGGGTTCCGCAACGCGCTGGGGGTGGTCACTCTCTCCGCCTCGTCCCTTCGCTCTTCCCCTTCCCTACCCATCCTCTCGCGAGAGGAAAGCGCCGCAAACACGCGGTGGCAAGAGCAGACAGGAAAGGAGGTGTCCCGGTCTTTGTCGGCTGGACTGAGAGAGGGGTCAGGTCAACGGGAAGGATGCAGGACTGAGGGTTGGGCTGCAGGGAGGGCTCCCTTGCGACATGCGCGCATCCCATCCGGGGAGCCAGGAGCTCGTTTCCGCACCGAGAGCCGTTTGGGCTGTTCTTCCTGAGGACGGCGAAGGGAGCAGTTGCTCGGCAACCTTCGGAACGGATAGCATTTTTTTCCAGGTGGGGGACTCCTATTTTCCAACAAGAGGAACCGCGCGTGCCCTCGCAAGCAGTCCCGAGATCTCCGAAGCTCCCCGGCCTCTCACCAGTGCGACGCGCGCTCGGACGGTCTCTGGGCGTGTTCTCCTCGGGGTCATACGCCAACTACACGGGAATACGCATGTACATGTGGAGATGTACATCCGCCTCCACGTGCCTGCGTGTACGCGCGCCCGTGTTCCACCTGCCTTCCCTTTCTCTTGCAACATTGTCGTTTGGAAATCTCGATTGATCTGGGCGATCCATTTTTTCTCCCCTCCACCCACGTCGAGGTCAGTTAAGATCTTCCCCAGCCTCTGGGGAGGACTTTGCTATCGGGCGAGAAGTGGAAAGGACTCCAAGACGCTTCCCCTAGCAGTTGAGATCGAGACCGGAGGGACGTTTCGATGGGAACCGCGATTCTCCGCAACCTACGACCGATTCTCCCGGTTTAAGAACGCACGCACGCACGCACTCACGCACACAGCACGCTACGTCACGCGGTACGCAGCTTCTCCTGCCGGTCTCCTCAATCTGCATCCCGCCTCGTCCGCATCGTCGGTCTGGACCACCGAATGCTCCCGTTCCCGCTGCTAGGCCACGAGCACCCGATTTGGCGCGCTGTCGCCGATCGGACCTCAACGCTCGGAGCAGCGGCTGCGTCTCAATTCTCTGGCTGAGTTCCCTCTCCCCCTCCTCTTTTTTCCCTCCCTTCCTCCCTTTTTATGGAAATAATCTGAGAACAGGCTAATCGAGGGGAAGCACGCCGTCCCCGCGTTTTAATTGCCGTGAAGCAGAAGTTGCTCGTGCGCGCCCATGGACAGGTAACCAAGGGATTTCTCGAAGCGAGGCGGCTGGAGAAGAGGCACCCACCCGACAGCACCGGATGAGTATCCTCCCTCCCTCACGCGCCCGCTGCCCGCCGGAGGGGGTCCCTCAGCTTGCATGAATGCGACAGCTCACCTCTCCTTATCGTGGCGGCACGCAAGGGGCGGCAGTCGCCGCTCAAGCCGCGCCAGCTAGGCGGCTGGCTCGCGCGGAATGGGCGGGTAGGCCGTGCTGCACGCTGGGGTCGCAGGCTGCCAGGTGGGGTCCGTCAGGGAGCTCTTCATCTCTCAAAGGCTCCTGACGTACACATCGCGAGCACTCCGCAGGAAGGAAGCAAGCCGAGTGCCTCGTGTCTACTTGCGGTTCCGAGAGTTGCCTGGAGACCATCGTCAATCCAGTTTCGCTTTTCCTCCGCTCGAATGCCGACAGGAAAGTGGCAGGAGCCAGGCTACTTGGACAACCGATTCGAACCAGTGTCGTTCTGCTTCGCCCCCATTCCAGTCCTATGTTTCATTCAATGCTCCCTCCCCCCTTGTTTTTTTGTTTTTTTTTTTATGAATGAAGATGAGGGAAAACGGCAGGCGAAGAATCGATGTTGCTGCTGTTGGTGGTACTCCCTGTTGCCATGCATTCATTCTTGAGGTGGAGTACGAGAGATGCTGCAAACAAGCATTTCCAATGCTTCCCGATTCGATGCCATTCCGTCCTGTCAGGAATGTTCTGTGCGTTCGTTTGCGTCTTTGCACATTCAATCATTCAGGGATCGGCCTTCTTCCTTGATTCCTGCTTTCCAGCCTGTTTACAGTGATCGTTCACTTGGCAGGAAGAGCAGCCTTTCCTTAAACAAAGGGGCGAAAATTCCTAGTCGTATCCTGATATCTTCCATCTTTATCTTCCTATTTATTCTGAAAGCTGCTTCTCTTGGCAATGCTGCATACTAAATGTTACTAAATGTGATGAAGCGTCTTCAGATAGCCGAAAAATTCCGACGCGAATACACCGCGGAGGACTGCCACACGATCTATATGATCTCAGCACTGCCATATCACTGAGCGTCCCCACTCTGAAAACCTATCAAAACATATCTGTGTTTTGATAGGATGTAAATCCTTTAGAGCCACACATTCCTAGGATCGCATAAACCGAACCATCAACTGCCGTTGATGAAACTCTCAACAGCAGAAACTGATATTCCACGATCAACAAGTTTGCATTGCTCGCCACAAATAAGTCATTCTTTAATGGAACTTCTGGGGTAGGCAGTGTCCCCTCCCCCATTCCATCACAGGAGTTACGGAACTAGGCTTACGGTTTTCATCCAAATTACCCCTTGATTGCCTGCAGCTGCGATAGGCGAAAGTAAACTTTGCCCCGTCCTTAATTAAATCCGTTGACTTTGAAGTTCTGCTTGCCGGTTCTTCGTTTTAGAAAAAAGCAGCTGCCCCCTGGCCTTTCTACAGCTTTCGGAGCAGTATTGGATGGTAACGGCATGTCTGGATGCAAATTGGATGTTTTTTTTAGCAGCTTTGCGGTCTCGTGTGATTCCGCCGTCTTGCAGTGGTGTCAACGAGTTCTTAGTGATTCACGTTATAAACGGAGGCGGTTTTCTGAGCTTGTACTGTAGAGTTGTACAGCAGGATTACGTCTCGAAACCGTGTAGGAGCGCGACGACCTAGGTATAGAGGGCGCGCTGCGCTGCATTTCTTGTGTTTACTCCAATGTGGCTAAACGAAGGCACAGATTGACTTGCGGCATAAACCTTGCGCTCACAAATCACTGCAGTCCTCTTCCACTTTTCTACTCAACTTTTCTATAGAGCATGCCCCGAGCTACGTAGAAGCCGTGCAGGCAGCAGGATGAGATGAAAACCGTATTTTCCTCAACAGCCAGGCAAGGCCCATTTGAAGATAGGGAACACTCTGCACAGTCTTGAAACCCAACGGTACGAAGACAAGATTTCAGGGAGGAATCGTTCTTTGAGGGTCGAACGAAACGGGAGCAAAAGTGTCCTCGTAGAATTCGAATCCAGGGCTGCGAAGGAAGGGGAAAGGAAATGGTCCTTGCAAATTAGGAACCTTAGATCGAAGCGGCTCGAAAGAGCAACAGGAAATCGCTTCGGGGGGGGAGCTCCATCTTTCAGGACGATTCCATTGCTTGATTCCCGATTCCCGATGTGCCGCAGCTTGTGATCGACGAACGGTCGTTGGTTTCTCTTTCGAAGCAAACCATCATTCGGATGATTCTTCCTTTGCAAAATCTAGCATTGTGCTGGAGGTTTAGTGATTTCAAAGTATTCTCATTTGTACGTGCTCATCTTGCAAGCTTCGGATGTTTCTATGTTTCTTCAGTTGATGTCGATTTGAAGCTGATATTGAGGAACTCAGTCACATTTCCTCAGATTCTGTCACTGTCCTTGTTGAATGGAAGGGGGGAGGGGAAAGGGGGGGAATGGATCGTTGTTTACTAAAGGAGGCTGCATGCACTTCCACTTCCCACCAAGATCATCGTAGTTGCACTGCATGGAAGATAAAATTTAATCCGAATTGAAGGCTTGCGGCTCATTCTATTTGTATCAACGAATTGTCAGCGCTCTATCCGAAAGATAAAGCACCTTTAGTTTTTCTGGAAAACAGCTGCCATGGAGCAGCAGCGCTGCCTCCTTTAATCCGCAAAATGTTGGCAGAGATGATTCGCATGCCATGATGGAGAGCCGGTGCTTGTTCGGACCTCGCGTGCCTGGATCTCCATGTGAATTTATAGGAGAGCTTGTTAAAGACACAGAAGGCCGGCTTTAACCCATAAATGTCTTCGATTCCTTGAGATGCCTGGAACGGAGCATACAACTGCACTCGTGAGCAATGGAAGAGAGCGTCTCCTCGGGAAGCAAAGCATCCAGTCGGGGCCAAAACAAAAAAGTGCCTTGCTTGATAAATGGAAGAAACATTGCAAAACAAGGATCCCATCGACCTGCGAGGAGGACAGCACAAAGTTGGATGCAACAGAATAACTGATCTTCATGTCGTATGATCATGTGATAACCCTGTTGTACTAAATCACCATCATCATCCTGTACTATCAGGGCTGATTGCCCTCGCCATTTTTTCGAACGCAGGCATCACAATCAGGGCGCTCTGTCCAGTGTGTCCTTCGGCTCGTTCTTTCATTTGTCCCGTGGTCGACTCTTTGTTTGGCTTTCTCTCTCTTCGTGGAATTTTCAAAAGATCCTCAATCATTATGGCTGCGTTCCCGTGCGTTGTTTTGCTGCCATGTATACCGAAACGGCTGCGTGACGTGAGCAACTTGACGACAGGATGGATTCGCTTCTTTTACTGACCCTTTTTCCTTCTGGGAACGGTGTTTGCAAACACGACAAAAGAAAGATAACCTCTTGTTGTTTTTGACGTATGGTGCTTTTGCGCTGTCATGGGGAAACGGTGCATGCAGCCCTGCTTTCTTTGTTTATCAAATGAAAAGATAAATCAGTGCCACCTTGTGCATCGCCTTAATTCTCACTCACATCTCCGCCGAAACTCCGAGAAGCGATGCCTCACTTGTTAGGGCATCGCACACTTTCCTGAATGGGAATTTGTTATCGTCCCCTTCGGATGGCAATGGGATGACACGCGATTGCACACTGTCCGTCCAACTCTTCTTCCTGGATCATCCTTGTACTTCACAGTATTCACGCGCGCGTTAGGTTGTTGAACGTCTCAAAATCGATAGCCCCCTCCCCCTCCCCGAAAGCTCGTCTGGTGTTCTCTGTACATGGGAGTCATGCTGGGGCGGCCAACACTCAATGAGATGATCCAGAAAAATTCCACGGCTTTTCATCCAGAGTCACTGGTTGCGTCCTGCCATTCGTGCGCAAATAGGAAGACGAAGTTTCCCGTTAGCTTCAGTACCAAGTTCTGTAGGTATTGAGGAGTTTCAGTCCTCAACAAACGACTGTTTTGTGTACAAAAATCTTTGTATGGCATTGCTTTTCCTCCCCCCAAAGTAGAAATTCGCCTCCTTTCCTGGAATCTTCGACACCGTGCGCCCGTTCCCTCTGGGATCCTGACACGCAAAAAACTGAAATGTTACCATGCACGTTACCAAGTTACACGTATTCATTCACATATCTTGGAGATATAGCACACAAACGTGGGCACAGTGGCGCTACTGTGCGATCAGATTACTTAAAGAATGTTGCACCGCTAATTCGAGAGGATCTGTAGAGAAAAGTCTCGTTTCATCGATTTCAAAGCAAACAGATGTAATGGGGCACCAGATGTAAAGAGATCAACACTTGCATTTTCAGCATCGAAGTGAATGTAAGCTTGGGGATTCTACATGGACACGAAACGGGAGGTCAAAATCACAAAGATAAAGTGCCTCAAACAGTGGTAATGCAGCGAAAATGGGTAGCCATCATTGGAGCTGGGAGAAAGCTTTGGAGGTAGATCGACAATCAATATGGCTGATTTTCACAAAGCTGGATCAACTGTTAATGAAATCACACGTAGACGGAGGGCCTTAGCGATGGAGTTGGTTTCCCAGATGACTCATGCCCGTGTTTTTATTGAAACTTCAAGCAGCCGCTGTAACAGTTGGGAGAACAAGGTGGACGCTTCCGAAATTAGGCAGCACCAAAATCTTCGAAGCGGGGAAAGCAACTTTGTATTAACCATGAAAAGCGAAAGGGAGGTTTTATCATGCGAAGGAATCTCTTGTCATTTGATAAAAATCCCCTGTAACGATTTTCCTCCCGTTTTTTCCTTTTTTTTTTTTTTGTCACGGAGAAGAACTGTGACAGTATGCTGGGCAGGAGTGTGGTTCCTCTGTTCCTTTACACCATAAACATTTCAAGCGCCTACTATGCTCGGCATTCCCTTCCTCCCCGATAGCCTCCCCGCATTTCTCACCCCTACGATGGTGCGATCGACGGTATGCTAGCCAGAATGCAAATCTTCAGCAGCTTTGAGGGCCCACTTGAATGCGAGAGCGTAAGAATCTTTGGTCCACGGAAAACGAAACGAAACGGTTAGAGAGTCGAAGATGGGATTTCTGGGTGCTCTTTGACTGTTGGAGGAAGAGAGGAATCAAAGGTTGATGTTTTTTTTTTTTTTGATGAGGCTAGAAATATGCTGATCAGACAATCAAATTTTCCGTGAAATACGCAGCGGGAGGAAGACTAGAGCTCTTCGCCTGTGATGTGGCTATCCTCTTGCTCCTCATCCCTACTCAAAAATGAAACCTGCATCAAGCAGGCTTCCTACAGACAATTGAAGGATGTCTCCACCATGTCAGCCGCCTTCGCCAGGTTTTTTTGTTTCTTCGGAGCAGGTTTTTTTTTGTCTCTTCGGAGCACTGAGACATGCGTTCCGAGGAGTTTTCGCTCGGCAAGATCATCCTCCACTGCTCGTATCCAAGGATGCCCTCACGAATCACCAGCGAGTCCTCCAGCAGCACCTCTTGTGAATTGTCAGAGACGACGAAGCAAAGGATGGAGGGAGACAAAGTATCGACCCGAATATGTGTGAGAAGTGCATTGATCGTATCTCATCAGGACGTGATGCATCGTGCTGATTCTGAAACTTCTGCCATGTATCATGTTGAAAACGTTTGCGGAGGGTATAGTCGATAACCCAAGCACAGCCTCAGGAGCAGTCGACCACCAAAACAATTTGATTCCTGGTCTGGAAAGCGAATGCTGAGTCCCTTGTTCCCCGAGCTCGTCAGGCTGCTATTTTATTCATCCCTTCTTAGAAGGTTTCCCATCCATTTGCAGTCACTTCCCTGTTACGGGATGTCTTCTATTGATTTCAGTGACTTTCGGACGCAACTTCGGACTCATCATAGGGGTGGGGAAGAGGAGGAGTAGATTAGGCCTAAACTGAACACTCCTTTGTTGCGATTAGATTTTTCCGCAAGCTTGTGTCTTCCAGAATATCAGGCGTTGCATCATCTGTCTCGTGCAATGCAGTCAGCATAATCGCTCCGTAGCAGGATGCTTGAATCCGTGCTCCCCTCCCGTTGAGACGCCCGGCAGACGACATTCCAAAACCTCTCTGTCCTAACGGGCGTCCCACACTGCTTTCCCCACGTGCGTCGGAGCCATTTCTACTCATTACTGAAACCCGGGGAAACACCATTGGGTGAGAATCTGTCAATTCTGGAGCGTTCCCAGCTTGCTATCTGGACCGAATTATGGACGCTTTGAACCGAGCAGTGCTTTGTGAAAAAGCTGCTAACTGGAGGCCGCCGCGCCAATTCTGCAGCTTCTGGGATGAAAAAAAAAATAAAAGGTTCATTGTGGCCTGCCTCACTGTCCAGAGCTCTTCCCTGTGTCATCATTCATTCAAAACTCCCCTGGTTTTTTGGGTAACTGTGTCACTCTCCGCCGATACTACTTTACGATGCGTGCTGAAGGATTCCATAGTTCAGAAACAGGATTTTCGGCAGGTGATTAGTGCCAGGAAAAAGTCCTCTATCGTGTGGCACGTGGCTCCGAGCTACATCTTAACGTGATGATAGTTTCAGTGGATTTCTTGAAAAGATGAACCAACCTTAATCCTATTCTCAATACACTTTCTTACATAAAAATACTCCTTATTGCCGACAGGACCTTTACGGGTTTCTGCATCTTCGTAAATGTAATCCTCAAGGAGACACTCCAATCTTTGACCGAATGCACAGAATGCTGCGACCTGGAGGGTCTAGATCACCGGAATGATTTCAATGTCTTTCATTCTGCCAAGGAAATTCCTTGGTGAGGTGAAGGATGTTTGATGCAGATCCAATTATTGGCTCAAGAAGCAGCAATTGAGGAGTTTTCCATAGTAAGGAACGATGAATGCGAGAGAAAGCAATCCAGACATCAAGAGGAAACAGACGAATTCATTCGCTTTAGATCATCATCAGGGGATGTTTTTTTCTGGAGAGAGGTGAGATACAGATGCCAGATCTCGTTTTCAGATGGTATCACCATCCATGTAGATTCCTTCATTGAACCATCATTTCATCAGTTCTCAAGAGTGTGTGCTTCTGACCCTCTGTTCCAAACCCTTCCGAAAAAAGCTCTTCGAAGAAGGGCGATTTAAGGGCACAACATCGCGCTGCCTGTCCACATTCACTGTGTCCACATTCAACTGTGCAGACAGTGCTGACGTCCGATCAGCCATATAGTAGCACAGCTGCCGAAGTTCATACCGAAAACCTCAGCATGAGATGCTGATCTTATGCTGCCTCTGCCAACAAGAGGGTGAACAGAAAGGGAGTAGAAGGACACGCAAGCTTACGTTACACAGAGGCTCGAAAGTTCCTTATGGAAACCTCACTCTTGATCGGTCGATCCAGAGTGAAGTGAAGGCATTGATAAAGTCTAAAATTATCTCCCTGTTTCTCTTTTTTTTCATTCCCCAAAGACCTCGGAGATTGATTCGGTTAGGTGAAGTTTACATGTAAGGGTGTGCGTACGAATCCCCCCAGCCCCTTTGCTCTATTTTTTCTTGGTTTTGCTCACTGCTTCACGTTTCATGTAATCAAGGCCACTGGTATCTCAGGAATCGAATGTTTTTGAGATTTCCTCTTCCGCATTATTTCTGCATCCTTGGAAGTAGAGCGAGTTCACGAATCTTTGAGGACTTCATTCTCCCACGTAAAGAACTCTTTTTGGCGAGATGAGCAGGCACAATCTGTATCCCTTCGACCCGACTCCCTTGCTGAGGAAGCGCAGGAGCCATTTCAAAATTGCTTTAAGGATGAGGCTCCGAAGAAGAGACTTTCTTCACCAGGCTCATCAGGCACTCAAGATGGGTGGGAGAACATCCATCTTGAATAATGAAGATCTAATATCCCTCCTCGTTGCAGATGCCTCAGAAGATAAAATAACCACACTATATATTCTCAGGAAATGGTGGAATATACTTCTTCCTTCCCGAAACCTAGAAAAAGAACAAGTGAGAATATCCAAGAAACTGGATGGAGAAAAGGAGCAGTAAAACGAAAAAAAAAGGAGAGGCCAGCAACAAGAGAAAGAAGTCAGGTGTTTGTTTCGTGAGAAGCAAACGACGTGCTTTCTCATCTTTTTCTTTTTTTCATTTGGTCTTTGTTTTCAGAAAGTGATGCTGAAGAAATCATTGTAACTTAAGCACTCGAGGTCATCTGCAGCTAAAGGGAGAGCACTGTCTCGAGGAGACGTGAAGAAGTCATCGGTAAATCAAACATCCGAGGAAATCTACCAATCAGTATTCTTGGTAGCCATGGACACATCTGGAAGGCCACCACATTCTCTGAACTTACCTCTGAACACTCTATACAGGTCCTGACCCTTTGGAGGGCATTTGGACACAGACGACTCAAATTCTCTATCTTCCTACTCGAGAGCATTTGCAAGCTTTTACGGGGTTTTCAATGAGAAAGGCAACTGACTTTGCCTTCCGCTTGCTTCTAGGAGGAACCCAGGACGAAATTCAGGAGGCCGAATGAATAGCTGTTCTGAAAGAGGTTTTCACAGGGTCATTTTCCAATCCGAATGCCTGCAGAGGGAGAGGCACGATGTGGTTTCGAAAAATTCATGAGTTGCCATGGAGGGGCATGGACTGCATCTCGTTCCAAAAATGCCTGAATGCAGACGAGCTTAATAACACACATACACGATGTCAGTCGCTCCCTCTTCCCTACTTTCTTCCTGAACAGGAGGAATCCGGTATCTCTTCGTGTCGACCTTTCGTCGATACGCCTTTTCACCTCAAACGGAACCCGCTTCTGCTCACTCACAATCTGAATGCGAGAAATGCATCCTCAAAGCTGAAAAATTCAACCGGAAACCAAACAAAGTAAATAAAAGTTGCTTTCCGGTGTGCTTGGGTTGTGATTTTCGGTTTCTCTTCGATTCTCAGCTCTCCATCCTTAGGAACGCTGCGATGAACCCTGTAGTACTCTCGATTAGCACCAACCCTTGAGTCACCAAATGCACGTCTTCCGTTATGTTGCTTCAGGATGACAACGGTCGAAGGTCTGAAAGTTGGTTTCGGAAATGACGGAAGAACAAATACGATGCACGGGGAAGACCAAGGCTTTCTACCCGAAACTGTTGGCTCAAAAAGAACGGATCCAACAAACTTCTCGCGGTTTCGGGTTTGCGTTAGAGATCGAAATCCTACTACTTAGAGAAGAGTTTCCTCAGTTTTTGGTAAGCTCTTCTGGGAAAGTAACAAGACATTCTTGCTGAGAACCTCCGAGAGCTGTACCTTATCATTCTGGACGACAAAACGAGTGACACGTGTTGCAGCCCGCTTTCTCTAGTGAGGGACCATTCGCCAGTTGCGCTTCCTCCCAGAGTTTCTTCCCAGTCCAACAAGTGGAGGAACAAAAGCGTCCTGGTCTGTTTATCATTCCGCAAATGCAAAAATGGAGACTCTCCCAGCTATGTGTACTCTCTTCGGTCTCCTGCCCTTGCCCTCAGGGGTTGGATAGGTCCATTAATGTATGAACATAAAGATTTACCATTGTGATTCGCTACCTCGAGCTCCATGGACGCAGAATGTGTACAAAAATGTTACTTAAATGAGACGGCATTTTCTGGAAGAAACCGTTTGGGCACACTTGCTTGGTTCAGGTTCCGAATTTCCTTCTTCCCCTCCCATGACCCAAGCAAACTTTAATTTCCCCGGTACGGCAAGTGGTGGAATCGTTCTCTCGAGATTACAGTTTGAAAAGAGAATCCAAACACAATGAGCTCTTCACTCGTTGGGATATTATGCACCTCCATGCTTAGAGTTCACGTCATACTCGGTCCAAAACCCTTCAATGTAAACCTTGCGCTCCTGCTAGTCGGCAGGAAAGGGATCATATCGATTTATTTGGCAGCTTTTTGACTTTGAGGCATGGCCTCTGCTTTGCGGATTCTGGAATTTCCTTCAGTCAAGCATGCTCGTTCGGCGATTTGATCCGAGATCCTTATGCCGAGTTTCGGACTCTGGTGTTTCACCTTCTGGCCTCTTTTGTGTCCACTTGGTTCAGTCATACTTGTTTGCCTCTCTATGAGCGAAGATATTCCCTTGGTTTTCTTAGCTTGATGGTGTTCCTGAATCTTGAGGACTTCTTTTATTAGTGGGTTGTATCTGTCGTTGAGCGTTAATGGGATTAATGGGATTCTGCGGGACACGTTGGTCGTTTGAGTCACAAGATTGACTGGCTTCCGGTGTATCATTGCGCTCATTCGCGCGTTTCTCCAATCGTCGTGCCCCTTGCTCATATGATTGGACTGCTTGTGTTTTAATTGACAATGACTCCATTTTCTAGATGTATCTGTGCTGGTGATGTCTTGCTGAATTGCTTCTTGCTTTTCTTTTTGAGCTTCCGGAGAACTTTTCTTTTCGGAGAACGCACCCGTGGTCAGGTTCTCTTTCGGCGTCGATTTCTTCTTTCTCTGGTTGTTGTCTTCCATCTGGTTCTTTTTAGCAATTTCTGTTCTTCCCTGTAGTTGGCATTTCTGTGCGCACTTGCAATAGCGTTTCTTATGTCTCTCCACCTCACAGTAGTAGGATGGGTGCACGCACGCACTTCATGTGCCCCTCCGGGCCTCACTCGTGGCAATTCTTGGAGCTAGCTGTTACTCATGCATGGCTGCGTGCAGCCCATGCAGAAAGCAGGCTGCTGTCTGTCACGTGTGGTCATTTCCTGGAGCTAGATGTCGGTGTTCGCCACTCCCGGAATGACTGCATCATCAGTTTACTTCATCTCCGCGCGGCCGACATCTTTTTCTAGAGTTTCTTACTTTAGTTTTCTTTACATTCCAGTACTTGATGAAATGTCCCAGATGGCACCCTGTCATCTGTAAAACGGACCCCGGACAAGAACATGGTCACTGTGGTTACCATTCACAAATCCTGCAGAGTACGCACCCGTTGACATTAATTCCGTTTTCAATTAAGGCTCCGAATAGCTCTTCGCAACACAAATGCACTGGGGATCCTCTTGCACACGGCACCATGGGCTATATACATACGAAATCGATGTTCATTTTGTACACTGCAAGATAGATAATCTGTCGCTGCCTTGATTTTGACGGGCTCCATAGCGAAAGTTTCCGGTTCTACTGCTGGACTCATCTTCAAGATAGGTTCATCGATATTCCTAACTTGCAACATACAGGACTTCTTCCCTCTTTTGACCACTCCTTGAGAGTGTAGGCGTCGGTAGTTACTGCTAACGACCCACCGTCGCGTAGGACTCTGCTGTCATCTTCGTCTCGTGAGAGGTTTGCTGCAGCTGACACCACCAAATGGCGTCACTGGACTGTCTTACTTCCCTGATCGACTATTTGTCATTGCCTAAGGTTTCCACACTGCCAGGCATTGTTCAATGATCGGTCAGGGTTCAGTGATCAGGTTGAAGAGGGCACTTTGAAAGTCACTTGCAGCACTGACTTGCGGTCCAGCTGTAGGAATCATTGAAAACGCAGCCAATTAATTTCATTTTTGAGCATGTGTTTTTGTTTTTTTTTGTATCTCCATATTTTTCGCTTTAACGCTTCGTTCTATCTAGTTTTATTTTTTGCGTGAAAACCTGAAAGTTCAATTTCAGTGTACACTGAGCTCTATTGTTCACTGTAAACTGGTACCAATGACACAATATATGATGTGCAAAAAAAAAAAGCAAAAAAAAAGTTTAGAAAGAACTTGAAAAAGTCACATTTTTGACATTTGATAGTTTAAGACATCGAGGAGACTCCATTTTTGTTCCATTTTTCACAGAAGCATGATGTCCGCATTCCTCGAGGCTATTTTCGATGGAAGTATCGGCCTTATTTTGCGCTTGTGACCAAAGTCTTTGGGATCCATAGAAGGATCTTATGGTTAATACACTTCAGCTAAGTGCTTAGAGTGAGTGCTTCGTTTTAACTTTGCGCAGAATGAGATTCTCCGAATCCAATGATCCGTTCCATTCTTCAAAAATTCACAGACATTCAGAATAATCTTTGGGGAAGAGTTGGAGTTCCCATGGAATCTGAAAGCAGAGAAAGGCAAAGCTCGTTTTAATTCTGTGTGTTTTTGCATTTCAAAAGAAAACAATCCTCAAATTTCGTGACATACGTGAGTCCCCATGTAATTCTGTGAAGGTTTCCTAGCAAGGGGGATGGATGGGATGATATTGAGAGTTGAAGAATTGATCATCACGCGATGACTGATTCCTCACCTGATCTTGATGCTCTGCCGAAAGAAAAATTTAGTTCAGAATTCAATGATGTGCTCCGGTTGATACGGTTACCGAGGCATTCACGCAAGGAGGAATTCCAGGACGTGGAGCTATGAGTTTTCCGAGAGCCTGCAACGCAGATTTCAATCGCGGAATCCTTTTCGAATAAATGGCGCAGGTAGTAGTCATACGGCAAAATGAGAATCTGTTGTTTCATTGGCTGATTGTCAGTAGAAACTACCAAGCCAGAAACACAAACAGTAGAAACAAGATGGGTTTGTTTGATAGGCTGTGGTGACTTCCTGGGCCACCATGGTTCCTATTCGGAAGACGGTTAGCGATAGTTCTGCCTTGCAAATACGACAGAACTATCACTAACTGGCGAATAGGACTTCAAAGGAGCGGAAACGAAATAGCTGAGCTAACTTCGTAGCTTGGACATCTCAGAAGCAATCTCAAACAGGAATCCAGATGAAGGAACAGTGAAGCCCATCCAAAGTCCGGCTTTCTCTTAAAGACAATTTCCACTTGGGGCTCGCCATTAGAAGAACCAGAGTTCGATCACGAACAGTGGCCTTGTGAGCCAATTCCTTCAGGATCACTGATGGATCGAAGACGCAGGGCCAGTCAGACAGGAATATTTACTTGAAAGAAATTGAAAACAGCGCATAGATGAAAGAACGCTTCAGGAATAAATTCGCTCAAGTAACATCTCATTAATTCTCTTCTGACAGGAGATACGAAAGTAAGGGAACCTGGAAGTCTCAAAATCGGGAATCCACACCCACCATCCCACCAAAATCCTGCCGATTTGAGTATACTGCAATCTATGAGATGATTCATCGCATCGAATGAATGGAAAAGCACCGAATGATACTTCTTTCGAGAAGCTATTAATTCTGGGCTCATTAATGGAACCTGCGACCTTGAGGTGATCTAAGACGAATCATGTTGACCGCCATCACTTCACATTTGTAAACTCATTAAAAAGCCATCAAAGCCGACATAATTACATGCATGATATGAATTCGAGTGGTCAAAAATGGAAAGCATAGGTCTTGAAGGACAACCCATTTGCAGAGGTAAAGAAGGGTTCTGCATAGCATTCGAAATCCCTTAGTCTGCAGGCAGTGATGGTTCCATACTGTCCAAGAGATAGAAGAAATAAGAGGCGAATAAAATGTATAGCAGGGTGATGGTGGCATCATTTCTACATTTCTACATGTATCAAGAAGGCGGAACCCAATGCAGATTCCTTCTTCCTGCTGAGAAGTGAATTCCTTTCATTCTGCTTTCGAGGTGCTCCACAAATTCCATTGCACGACGACGACGTGCTTTCCACTTTAGGTTCCCGGCTTCGGCACCTCGTTCTTGGGAGGCAACAGCTCTCAAGATCTTTCTGGGATGCTCGCAAGTTCTTGTAAATTTTTTTTTTCTTCTCAGAATTTTCTTTCCTTACGATCTTTGAAAGATTCCCTCGATAAGGATAAACGCAAACATGGCGAACTCTTCGCCCCCCCAATCCTTTTCTGATGAAAAACACTCATCTACGCTTCTCTGCTTTATTTCTCTCTCATTTCGTTCCCAATGCACATGAAAGGCCAACATGATTTAGCTTTTACATCTCAAATTGCATTAAAGAAGAGAGTGAGAATCGGGAATTTTCTTTGTTTCCTGTTGATGTGTGGAAACCCTTGAAGCCACTTGTGAGTAGGTGAATCTCTACTGGACTCTGGGAAGCTTGGCAGTTCATTTCCATTGTTTTGAGTTCTCCAAGTACTCAAGAACCGTTTTCCTAGAGGCTTACAAAACTCTTGAACACTGTTCTACGCCACTCGGGTGTGTGTGTAGTATCTCTTCGAGTTAGGGGGAACTCTAGAAGGGAACCACCCTACGGATGCAGGAAGGCTCCGGAGGGTGGTTTCCAGGTTCTAGGCGTCTTTTCCTCTTGGGAGGGAGCCACGGAGGGAACCTTCCCCTTACTCTCTTCGGAGGGACCCCCGGAAGAGACCTCTTCTCATTTCTTCTGCGAAGGGAACCTGGAAGGGTCCGCTCTCGGAATTTCTTATCCGGAGGACATTCGCAAGGGAGCCGCTCCTTGTTTCCTCCTCTGTAGAGAACCCCGAGGGAACGCCTCCCAATTTCTCTGAAGAACCGCTCCCCGAAGAGGGCAGCGCTCTTCTTATACTCTGGAGAGGAAAGAAGTTCTTACACTTCTTACAACCAGTTTCATGGAACGCGATGGAGGATCCTTCCCCGAGGGAAGGGACGGCCCCTTGATTCCTAGAAGGAAATCGGAAGGTCAACGTTCAACCCTTTCCAGTCAACGGAGGCATCCAGTTTGCGGCTTTCACCAGGGCGCACCAGAAGACTATGGGCCAACCAGATAATCCGGCGGGGTGAATTCGAAAACCAAATAGCACCGGCTTCCCGGAAGAATCAGGGTTGCTCGGGGAACCATCATAAACTGAACACAGACTAACAAACGAATTCACGAATATCGGGAAATACACTTGGCCATCCACGTCTCTTTTACCTCAGCGTGCAGGCTTGATCGTAACGTCGGATCAAAGAAGGGACCAATTGATTGATTATCTGGTTTGCAAGGAAAATCATTGCAGAGGAAATGTTTCGCTGTGAGAATAGGAGATGATGGGGGGGGGGGGGGCAAGGGAGAGACGCAAGTGGAAAGGACGTGGCTCTGATGAGAACCGCTACCTGAAAAATCTATCCCCCACAAATATATCCCTCATCCACGATTGGAATCGGATCATCTATCTTCCTTGTCCTTCAAGAAATGATTTTATCTGTCTTCGACCGTTCCATATAATTCAGATCCTGCAATGCAGATTTAAGACACCGCATTCTGAACTGTGAGCAACGCTCTGAGTAGTCTTCTTCATGCTTTCTCAGCATACTTATTGAACGGCAGAAAAGATTCTGTTCTGTTCTCGATTTCGGTTCCGGCATCGGCGTCGGCCTTGATGCCATAAATATACTTCAATAAGTAGGTTCCTCAACGGTACCGCGGACCGACGGACTGATGAATATCCCGAAAGTTGTAATCCGATAAGGCTGAATAACTCCGAAGACGTCCTCCGCGAGACATACGGTCAGCGACCTAGTCTCCATCGAGATCGGAACTTCAAAAAAGTCGTCTGAAACTTCAGAGATTCCTTGAATCCGTTTACAAAAAATAAAGTCTGGAAGGTAGTCCCACCGGAAGCGAAGAGGCGGCGGATTCTACTGAAAACTTTTTTTTCCAACTTTTCCGCTCCCGATTTATATCTTGGTGACCTTTCGCTTGAGACCACAGCGAACCGATGTAGCCTCTTTCGATATCCTCAGTGGCCCGTTCTGATCTCACTCTGTTCCAGTGTCTCATTTGGTGAAACCGGAATTTCCTGGAGTCGCTAGACGGACATCTAGCCCAGCCAGGATCCAAGAATCCAAGGAGTTTCAGTCTTCTTTGTCGCTCTCGCCAAATACCTTGGAGATACCTACGAAGAGACTGCACAGCAACAGTTACAGTGGGGCCCCTACGAGGTTGGAGTACGATTTCGTCTCCCGAAGTCCCAGTGTTTGCGTAAGCTGCTTCCATTTCCCTGATCTGTAAATTTTAAAAGTAAAGGCCTACACGGAGTGGTCACGTCTGCGAATCTTTCCTCGCTTCGAAATGTTTGTTTTGTAACGATAGAGTCTCAATAGATGGAAAAATGCGCAACCACAAAAAAGATTGCTCTTCATAGTTTAGTGAGGAAAAAATGAGAACCACGTGGACTCTGTCCAATACATTCGGAACATCACAAAGAGCATTGGTTGGCAAGTTACAGACCGAGAGTAGCGCCTATTTCAGCTGCTAATCCAGTGGAACGAAGTTGACCTGAATCCGTCGAGAGCATGGCGAGTGTGCTCTTAGACGGGTGCGCTCGTTTCGGAACTTCATCGTCTGGGAGAGATTTGCAAAAACTTGGGTGCTGCCATTTGCGGAATGATCGTGTGATCCAGCTAGGTGGGAGGCAGCAAGTTGCATCTCAACGCCCCCCGATCGCCATGCACGTCCCTTTGCTTTTAGTGGACAAGTATAGCCGGTTGTGAGGTCACTGGATTTGGGAGCAACGCTTCCATCTGCAATGGTGATTCTCTTTGAGCGTGTTTTCATTTTTCTTCCTTTGCAAGAAAAATATGCGCCCTGCTCTATGGAACCATGGCTTCCAGAGTTGCGCTTTCATCCAGAATCCACAAGCTCATTCGCAGCATCGTTTCCTGCCGTGCAACAGATGGTAGCATCGGATCCGCTCATTTGTATCTGCTGATGACGCATCGTTTGGTATCCATCTCGATGATGACGATACCCTAGTTTCTGTTCCTTCTCACTTTCGCGCCAATTTCCGCTTACCTTGCGCTGGCACGCAGTCTCTTGACTTGTGGAAGATTTTTCGCCCTCAGTCGATGTCCCTGACGAAGCAAAAATCGTCCATCAAAACGGAAGTGTCGCCATTATGGAGACACGGAGCACTTAGAGCCCGAAGAATGTTTCGCGAAAGGCGTACCCGATTTTCGTTTTCTTCCTTGGTAGCTGGAGGTCGGTTGAACGGATGTTTCGCGAAACGTTGCTTGGAGCTGAACCTGAGTGGAAGGTCCGGAGACGGATCCCTATTGCTCTTGTCAAGTGAGGAATTGGGCGCCGTTGAAGGGGTCGGCGGTGTGCTGCTCCCTGCAATCTTGAATCGCTGTTCTGAAAACGGGAGTAGCCGCGAAAGTGAGCCGTCGTATCGGCGCTCCCGAAAGTGTGCTTCCCTGCTTCCGGCCGTCGCGGTAGAATGGGAATCAATCAACGGGTTCGCGGATGCAGTGCACTGCATGGGTTTCTGCTGATCAAGACTGCTAGGAGTTCACTTTGAACGTCTGGGTTATGAATAAAAATTCTGACCATTTTAAGCGCTTGAATGCCAGGAGAAAGGATGGAAAACAAATCAGAAGGAGTGAAGAAGTCCCTCAGACTGCGGACTGCAATTTTTCTTCTGCAGTGAAATAGTTTAATCATTGGAAAGCATAATCGACGTGCCGAGTTCTTTAACCAGATTTCTTGCTGTTATGAAGGCGGATACCGGTTAATAATAACTAGAAGTCTGGATTAGTATACCAAGTAAGGCATCCCGTTTCTTTGATAATTCTATATTCGGGATGCAAAGTTCACCGTGACGGAGAACCCTGGAAATTGACACTGTGATTTCGCCCAGATTCGCAGGAGAGGATTCCATTCTTCGTTGGATTTTTCACGTGCTGACCTATGCATGTGCAACGTCACTTTTGAATGTGTCGCAACAAGTGGCGTTAAAAGAGAGACAACCTGACGAGTTGGGATGTAATTAGCAAAATGGAAAGACGATCACTATGACAACAAGGCGGACGAGTGATGAATGGGTTCCACATTGTGATAATCAATAGGAAACCGGGTCCAACGGAGGAGTGCAAAATCAACTTTAGAGATAGATTTCTGAGGGCAGCTACACGGAAATTCAGAACTCTGGACAAGACCGTTTCCACTTATCCGTTGGACTGTTCCCAAGACAGCTCACAGGACTTATTCCCTAGTCCGAAAGCTGCAAAATTTGCAAAGGACGTGGCAAATGACACACTGAGTCGACGGAAGGTTAGGATCATCTGAAGTGGACACCAACTTCCTTTCAGAAAGCTTGTTTGCAAGAATACTTCTCTTTTAACTGTGGTTATATGCCAGTGAGCTGAAGGAATTCTGCTTTTTCACCTTGGCTAGAGGACACATTCAGTGCGGATGAAGCGGATTCCTGATGCAAAAAACTTTCAGAAGCAATTTTGTTTAATTGCATTAATGTTCAAAGAACAAAAAAGCATGGAGGTGAATCAAAGGCAATTCGGCGCAGGTTTGACTGGGACGGCGTCAAACATTTGGCCCCTGGTAGTGCTTTACGGCTTAGCAAAGTTGCTTGAGATATGGACTATTGAGAAAGGCCAGATGGCCTCAAAACTTCTTGAAAATGGCTTTTGAGGGTTAAAAGGCGTTTCATTAGGGAACCGAAAAAAAAATGACTTCATTTCTCCATAACTATTAGTACATCATAGAATTTGAATCAGATAGAAGCAAAGAATTGATCTTTCCTTTTCAAATATTCAATTCCTGATGCACCAACATTTGTTTCAAGGAATGATCTGAACTCTCATCTTAATATTACTACGCCTTCTCCTTTTAACAGCGTGCACTGCAGAGACGGGGGATATCATGAGCAATGGGATCAGAAAAAGCGCAGGAAGAGCGCATGCTTTCAAAATACAATCTTCTCATTTCCAAGTTTTAAGGTGAGATTCTGATCAAGATGGCGATGGCTTTTGAAATGAAAATTTCTGGATGCGTTGATGCCATGGGACGATGCGATAGCAGATCAAATGCCAAGTTAGTTAAAGAAAGTCCAGTTAAAAAACAATTGTGCTGCTAATGCCATCCTCGTTGGCATTTTAATTCAAAAATGAAAGACAACTGCAGTTGAGAGTCTGATCAGAATGCATAAAGGAAGGAAGAATGCATCAAGTGATAAGTCCAGGAGAAGACTTATGCAGCATAAAAGACTTCTGTTATGGAAGAAGTTGCCATGCGAAATCTATAGCAATTTTGAAGATGGATTCCAATGATGCAGAAATTTGTAAATGTATCATGAGCAGGTAGTGCGAGAATGCGTTCAGTAGTGTTTTCGATCCCGAATCAGTGATTTTTAAACGGCTTCCATCTACCTTATAGCCTACTTGTAATCCTATTTTCATTTTTGTAGCTTCAGTCTATCCCTAATATTTAGTGGACTTCTGGGAAACTTTTTGTGGAAACTTTTTACCATCTTTTATTCAGGAAACTTTAAAAAAATGCACACTATCCGAATTCTCGCAGCAGAGCAGGATCAAATTTGGTCCATTGAGAAAACACTCGTATCCATGGAAACCATTTGCAATTAAAAAAAAACAACTCCCTAAGTTCAGCGATGGAGAAATATATTATCGGAATAGAGCAGCATCACACATCCCGAAGATACCTTCTGGATTGAAATTCTGGGATTGATGGGCGTCTAAGCGGAACACCCATCATGTTTCGAAATCATTCCATCAATATCTCTGAAGTTAAGCAGGAGTTTTCGTAGAGAGTGCAGGAACAGAAGTCAATGTCTCAAGTGGTAGATACGGATTTCTGAGGACTCTTGAAACATCATGGCACTAAGAACTGCTTAGATCCAGAGACAGACACATTATTGCGATCCAAAATCACTTTGGTTTGTAAATTGGATTCCGAACACTAATGCACACTTGTAAGTGTGCATTAGTTCGGGTCTTCAAGTGTTTGCGTCCTTCAAGTCCATTCAGTATTTTACTCAGTCGACACGAAGGTGACTTTTCATGAAGAGCATTTTCAGCATCGGCCGAGTTTAGCTTCAGTTTGGAAATGACAAGCTCGATCTTCTAAGGGACTCGAAGACAAGAGCTTTCAATAGATTTCATGCTTCCTTGGGGACTGCAAAGAGCCAATAACGCTAAAAGTGCATTAAGCACAAGAGGAAGCTCTGCTGAGCTTCCAGGGGTATACTGGTATCTTAGCAAAATTTATCGACCTAGGCTCGAATCTTTTACTGCTTCATGATGGTCAGATGGAAACGGCAGGGACCACAAAATAAAAAGGAAAGAAATCATACGAAAACCAGAAAAACTGGAGCAATGTTCCAACTCAAGAAAACCTGGAAACCTGGAAACTCAAGGCAGATGCTTTCTCAACCTGAACGGGATCTGGATTTTCAGTGAGCCATCCCTAAACATAACCTTTAAAAACACGGAAGATGCAGATTCGTTTGTTCCCTGTCTGCGTATCAATGTACCGAATCGATATAGATGACGGCATTCGGATCTAGCGCAAATGCAAGCTGGATTGCGAGCTGCCTTCAGGCGTGACCTCAGTCTCACCAAAATCCTGCGTATCCTGGACAGAATCCAAGAGGAACTCGATATCAGTCAGTTTGAGGAGGGACCAAGGTGCGACCGGGCTTGAACCACGCCGCTCTTTCTAGTTCTTCCGTAACACCCCTTGCACCTGCTTCGCCTTCATATTTCCAGAATGTCGTCATCTCACCTCATCAACCTTTCGTGAACATAGGAATGCTGCTGGAGTTTCTTTGGATGCTGGTCGCAAATTTATTCTTAGGCAGAACAGCGTTAATCGACTGAGACTTCTTTATGGAATATCTAACAACAACAAGTAGCTGATGATTGGAGAAAGAGTTGAGACGTGTCTTGAAAACTGTTCTTTCGATCTCTTCACGGATGTCTGGGCGCTTCCTCAACTTTTGAAAATTCCGTTTGAAACACGCAAATCTTGTACATCTTCGTTCTGCGTTGAAAAAAGAGAATGCCCTTGCAATGAATTTCTGACTGTTCAAATATATCAGTACTTGCAGTTGTGTGGAATGATGTTAGCAATGCTGGTACAAAAAGTGTGCATCACACATCTGTGGGATGCCCGTGACCTTCCGACGGTATCATGGATCTTATTTGAAAAATTGAAATGATTTTCACAATTGCAAACTCTGGTGTAGGGAGCAGAACTTGGCTCAGAAAACCGCTCCGTGTCAACTAACCGGTTCGAACGGGACGGCGTGTCTTATTTCCTGATTCCCATCGAAATTTCTGCGGATTTTTCTACAACTTGTTCCTTTTCCCTTGAAACCCTTCATCAGTGTGATGGATCTAGGAAGGTCGTTCCAAAATTTTCCTTTGACCCTCCTTTATTCTTCACACTTGAATAGTGAGCTAGAAGAAAAAATTCCAAGAATTTACTCCCCTTCTAAGCGACTTATATGGAACGGCTTCTTCGTAAGTGAGAAAGATCGTGAGACAATCTTAGAGGATTCACAAAGCACTCAGGAAGTGACGTCCTACATACTCTTGCAAGAAAATGAATGACGGGAGTGATATCGCGCGAAATAAAGAAAAAAAATACAAACTATAAGAGAATCGTTGGAGCTCTTTCTTCTTTATCGCAGGAGAAACTTCCGAAAATGAAAAAGAAACGTTTCTAAATCTGCCTTGGTCTAGGTCAACCCGCAAACCCACTTTTATTCAAGCACAAGTCTCTGCGAGCAACCTACTGGGGAATATAGAGAGAGATGTGCTGATAATTATAATTTGTTTTTCCAAGTGGTATACAAAATTATGAGCAGGGGACACCGAACCCGATCATGGCATACTCGAGTGTATCAAGAAACCACTGCTACGAAGGACAGAAAACGAGAAACCAAAGTTCCATTGCATTCAAACATCCTTCCGGAACCCAAAGGCATCGTTTCTGTTTTTTTCATTTTGGAAACAGCAGTTCGTTTACTGATGGGGAGAACCGGGAATGGAGTTGCTTGAGCGAAGTAAATTGCGGAAGAGGAAAACTGATGAAGGTGGAAAACTCGGAAAAGTGGTTCTTGCCACCTCCTCACACTTTTGTCCGAAACCTCAAGGAACACGACGAGTGTTTCTCATCTCACGCTCGCAAAAGGTTGTCTGCAAAGAAATGGCGACAAGCAGTCTCATTAAGAGCTGGGCACCAAACTTATCAACGAAGAGAAGCATCATATGTCACTTGAGATGTCTAATTTACCAGCCACATTCAGGATTTGTTGGAACTGAAATTGCAATTGTCTTTTTGTCAGGAAATGCAGACAATGACAATTTATTGCTCCAAGGATGCCACTTTGGACAAACGCACACATCCACGGAACACCCACAATCAACAAGGCAACCAATCAACATCCACGACCTACTTCATAAATGCACGTCATGCACTGGTACAGATTTGATCGCTGGGCTTGTCACCTGACCTGCACTCCTGCGTGCACTCGGGCAGTGACGTCGCCAATTCACTGTTTCATTCACCAGATGAATCGGATACAGCAGCGTATCAAAGAGAGAAATCAAGAAATCTCATGCATAGTGGAAAAAGAGCTGTGAGCTCTGAGATACCACTTCCATCATTTGGTTCCCTTTTTGGTTCGCAGCTCTAATGGATTTACTGAAACCGTTTGAAAGGGATGAGTTTTGCCAACCGTATTTCAAAGTAGGGCAAACATGAGATTTTTTTAATGAATGGTTCAGAGCGTAAACACCAATGCTGAGAAAAAGCCAAACCATAAATGGACCTAATTCATGCTGCCGTAACATTTGTTCATCTATCTGGTTACACCTCCAGTGCTTGTAAACTGGTAACCTCCCATCACTCACTCGTAGTGATAAGAATAAGGGTGATTTTTAGTTTTACTAAGAGGAAGTACTTTCATCTGCGATACCCTAACTATACCCTAACTACGGCTGGCAACCCGCATAAAGACGTGAATTTCGAAATCGGAGAATTTATAAGGGACGTTTTCGAGGTATCTCTTTACATAGATGAATGATTGCGAGAGCTCTGTCTTTGAAAGAAGAACCGAGTTTTGCAGAAGAGATCTTTGCAGGAAAGATGAATCTTCATTCAAGAAAATTCTCTCAATAAAGATCTCAGTTGAGCGAGATCTTTAACAGTCATTCACCAGAAATCCCAGCTTTAGGCACCAAGCTTTCATCTTGAAAGTTGCTTTTGTAGAAAGTGTTCTCAGTTGTTTCTCGACGGATGTGATCTGCTCATACCTTGATCCTTGCAGGTATTCTTTCTTCTGAGAACGATAGGTGATCCCTTGACTAGTGCATCTTCAGCTTTAGTAGCTTTAGTATTTGGTAAACTGATGACGTACTTGCATGTGCTCAGGGGACAGCGATATAGAGTGTTGGTGTTTGTTATGTGGAGAACTCTACCCTTCTCAACCGTGAGCCCTTACCTCCAAGATGAGACTGAGATTCGGCTTCCATGGAAACGGCGAATGCGTTCACTGCGCCGCAACCTGCCTGAAAATGAGGCTAGTGCACGAGGAAGGGTCGAATGTCCCAACAGTCTCGGAAGTTGAGGGAACGGCTCATCAAAAGGCAGCAGATACACGGGAAGCGATCCATCCGAAAACGCCACCTCCCTAACCACGCTTCAATTTTCGACGTTTTCCCCTTCAATCTCCCGTTCGGGAAAGTCCACCGAAATTTCGACTCATGAAAGTAGAAATAAATAAACAGTGGATCCGAAAACCCTTTCGAATAACTCTCTTGATAATCCATGCGAGAGTCAGCAGGAACATTTACCATCATGAACGCCTCCCTAGCCGACACTGTTTATTAATCCACTTCATTTGAAGATCTGCCGAAACTCCTGCAAGACTCTTCACGAACTTCTCAAGTACCATTAAGGCGAACTAGGCACCAGCGTAGGAGGTACGAATGCGTCGGAGATTTATGTTCGACAATAGGGTCTGGATTTACTGGAAACCTATTTTTTTTTTTTTTATTAGAGTGCTCGAGGATCAGTCCGTGATCCATATCTGTACAGACCCAAAGCTTGTCACTAGGGATCTTCTGTGTGTCCAGAAAGCGCCGACTGTGACTAGCATAGCGTTACATTTGGGGTAGCATACATTAATCGAATGAGCAAACTTTGTACACGCACGTTACTCCCATTATTGTGGGATGCTGCTAAATATGGTAGTGAATAGAAATCGGCTTCTCATTCAGCGGATAGCGACTGGCTCCTTTAAGATCACTCGC
Source organism: Raillietiella orientalis (assembly GCA_036172245.1). Taxonomy (NCBI): domain Eukaryota; kingdom Metazoa; phylum Arthropoda; class Ichthyostraca; order Raillietiellida; family Raillietiellidae; genus Raillietiella; species Raillietiella orientalis. Next base: position 226,882 of record JAYWIR010000082.1, on the reverse strand, counting down.
TTGGTTCGCGAGGCATTCCATTTCCCGATTTCCGACTTTGGAGCATGAAGGCAAAGATCAAGATGAAGTGTATTTTAGAAAATAGCATTCCAGTAGCTGTGAAGTTAGTTTTGGCTTGTTGATGCCTTCCTGCAAGTGACTTTGTGTTCATTATTCCTCGTGGTCGCGTAAGGATATTAAGCAAATGGTCACTTGTGCATTTCGTTTCCTCACAAGAGAACCTCGCGTTGAGGATCAAAAGCTTTTCCATCGGTGAGAGATGTTCGCTTGGAGTGCCTTGCATGGAAAGGGAAAACTGGACCACAGATGGTTGAGACTTGAGTTCTTGAAGTTCAGGAAAATTCTTCTCGAAATCATGCCGTCAGCTGAGTGCGCTTTCAATTTCCTTTTGCATTACCACTGGTTGTAAGGCTCTCAGTTCAACTAACGGATCCGAGGAGGAAGAAAAGTCCGGCTTAATACGAGGAACACGAGTTCTTGTTTTTGAGCCGCTGCTTATTATATTACGATCTCTAAGAGGCCAAAGTTTCAGCACATGGGCTTGTTGTGAAGGAAGACCGAAAGAGTAAGAAAGAGCTTTTCCGGGCATGACATGAGTTATTTCGAGTTTACAAGGATGGAAGCTGGATCAAATTCACTGGATGTCCATACCGAGATAAGAAGTCGTGAGTTTCCACTGCGCTTCCAGCCTTGCCATCGCATCCCTGTGAACTCTCTTTTTCCGTGGAATTCACAGAGATGTGACGGTAAGACGAACGTCCTTAGAGACTTGGGGTCCCTAAATGGCATTTTACATGAGCCATAATTCTAACTGTTCTTAGTCGTTTGGGGAACCGCGTTGCCGAAGGGCACATTAGGTTGAGCACTCAGTTATCCAGCAGTAATTAAGAAGGCTGGATTATCCATTATTCCGAAGACCAGCAGAGCAGCCACAAAGTTTTTGTAAACACTCTTCTCGAATGGTATTGACTTAAGTTCAGGCATGCGTGTTCTTTCGCAACCTCATGTCTGGAGGCCTTAATGTTAGCGAAAGGATTGGCTAAGTTTTGAGGGATGTCCACGCATTTCCCTTAGGAATTGCGGATTCCTTCCCCTCTTTCTCCTCCGAATGTCACACCTGGGCACACGAACACCTTCGCTTAGATCAACACTGTTCTTCAGTAGACGAAATTCGATTTCAAAGTTGTTTCTAAAGAACGCACAGCTAATGAGATGGAATGCAGGGAGAAAGGCTTAGAGAGAATTACATTGTGCTCATGATGAATAACCAGGAATAGAAATGACTTACCTCAATACATGATTTATGGAAAATGTGGAGAAAGGCTAGAAAAGGTTCAACATTTCGCTAAAAAAGAAAAAAAAAAAGAAAATGACCTTGCAGAAAACAAAGGTGAAACTCGCATCACTTCAGTTGGTAACTTTATTCAAACATTCATTGAGGCCTTCGTCCAGAAAAACCTTTCTCGCAGACCTAAATAGTCGCACTCTCAGAAAATGGGATTACATGATACTCAAAATGGCGGAGGATTTCAGTCAGGAAGTGACTTGGAAGCAACGGTTTGTCACGAAGATATGGGAATTCCGATCTGTGAGGGACGCAAACAAAAAAAGTTGTTTTGGATTCTTTGCCAATCATTTGGATACGAATTATGAAGTATCTCTTGGTGTCTCAGCAATCTCAGATGTATTGATGCCACCAAAGCTCCACGTACTTGGAAAGCGAGGAGCAGCTCTACGTGCAAATATCAGTTTCTATTTTTTTTATTTTTTATTTTTTAAAAAAGGTGGCCAGTAGCGACTTCCACAGGGAGATCGTTGCTACTGGCCTGGGATGATGGAAATCATCCTTTTGGGTTCCACTGTTTTCCTCACAGCTTTTTTATTTATTGATCTTTTTTCGGGTTTTCTGTTATTTTTGGAAGGCTCGTCAGTTACTGAAGAACCGTTAGCCCAGGAACTCACGAAGCTTTGACACTGGTCCACGCCACCGAAGCGTGCGTGTTAACCCTTCAAGTCAGAGGGTACCTCGGGAGAGGGACCACCCCATGAATCCAGGGAGACTCCGGAAGGAGGAGTCTTCCTGGAGTTCTTTTCCGCTTGGGAGCGAACCGCAAAGGAAACCACCTCTTCCTTATTCTCTCTGTATGGATCCCCTGGAGGGGACCTCTCCCCATTTCCTCTCCGAAGGAAGCACGGAAAGGATCTGCTCCTGGAATTTCTTTCTTCTCCAGAGGGAACCCGCAAGGGAACCTCCCATTGTTACTTCTCTGAAAAGAATCCCAAAGGGACGCCTTCCAATTTCTCTGAAGGGTCGTTCCCCGAAAGGAGCAGCTCACTACCTGACACTCTGGAGAGGCAATCCCCCAAAAGGGGTATCAACCAGTTCCATGGAATGCGATCGAGGGCACCCTTCAAAGGGAAGACGGGATATTGGAGGGAATTCCTTCAAATCTGGTTGATAGACTTCGGGTGAGGCACCGGTGGAAGCCGGATGACTCCGCAGAGTGGCCAGGATTGGAAGTTGGCCTCTGTGGTCATTCCAGGAATCAAGCAGTCCTTCGGGACTCCCCTCTGGTTGTGAAAATGGTGCCGTTCCTCGGGGGTAAAATTCTAGAAGGGAGGGATTGTCTCTCCACTGTGTAAGAAGTGCGTTGCTCCCTTGGTGGATCTCCCTTCATAGAAATTCGGAAGCCTCCCTTTGGGGTTCTCTTCAGAGGAGGAAGCAAGTAGCGGTTCCCTTGCGGGTTGCTTCTGGAGAAAAAATTCCTGGAGGGCAGTCTTTCCTGGTTCCCTTCGGAGAAGAAAATGAGTGGCTCCTTCCAGGGGGCCCCTCCGGAGAGAATAAGAGGTTCCCTTCAGAGACAGTCAGGGTGGAGGCCGCTCCCAAGCGTTAGAGCAACTCCTCTGGAGCGTTCCTAAATTCATGGTGTAGTTCCCCCAGAGTCATCCCCTGATGAGCTGACACTCACCCTCAGATGGTGGTCCAATGTCAAAAAGCATCGTGAGCCCCTAGGCAAACGGTTCTTCAGTGCTTAGCGGACCAAAAAAAGCAAAAGAAGCACATTTTGTGCATGTCTTGAGATCGAGATGGAGAGTGGTATAAAATCAATAAAGAATGATATAAGAAAAAGAATACGTAAGCAAATATATGAAAATTCTTGATAAATAAGGAAAGCTAAATATCCTTTGTAAGTAAGCACGCACACACACACACACATACACACACACAAAGATTCAGCACTGACATACACATAAGAGAAAACTAGAAATTCTTAATTATGTGTATATCGGACACGTTCGTGGTCTTGGACTTCCTATGAGTGGTTTCCGTGGTTGTGGTAACCGTGCTCGAGGAATTCCAGCGAGCTCGAAATCTCCTCGATACATCTTTTCCACGTCATGTTTCATTTTCGTGAGAAGACTAACTGATTGTCCGCTTTGGATCTTTCAGAGCACGAAGCAACTCGCTCGCCTCGTTCCGGGAGGGATGGGAGCTCTTGAAGTGGCGTGTGCTCTCGAGGTCCTTGAGCAAGATGGTTCTGCAAGAGCTCGTGAGCAGCATCTGTCTATTCGAGTGTGTTTTCTTGTGATGAAGAACATAAGGGAATTCAAGGGTTGTAACCGACTAACACGCCGAGATGTGAATCCGTCTCCTAGGTGAATTCAAAAGTCATCGAACTCGTTTTTAAAAAGTCTCGCCTCGAGGACACCGAAATCAGCGATCACGAGACGAAGGTATTGATCATCAGGTCCCGGTTTTTCTTCCCCCCTCGAGAGCTCTGTAGCCCACTTACAATCGGCTATTTGACTTGAATCCTGCTTCAATGGCTCTCGGTTAAGAAGGATTGCCCTTCGAAGATCGAGGGGAACTTTTCGAAAAGAGCACCGTTTTGTTGCAATCGCGAAATTTGAAAGAAGAGGAAATCGCGTGAATTTTTCGTGTGATCAGCATCATGCCGTACAAAAAATGCGAGCCCCGCAGATCATACTGATAACACGACTGCCTCCGGCACAAAGAGAAAGCTCATGTGAGCTTCGAAAGAAGATATACCGAAAAATCCTCCGGTTGTGCTTTTCGAGAGAAAAACAAGTTGGATCTCATGGAGGAAATTGAAGGAAATTCAGAAGCAGAATCGGAATTCATGAGATTCTGATTGGGAGGCCGCAGAATCAGAAGTCTTGCTTCCGGTTGAAAACAAAATTCAGGGTTCAAGCCTTCCTGCTGGCTTCCTGATACTTAGGGGTAGTTGCGACAATGATTTTCGCACTTGCTAATAGAGGAGAAGACTCGAGAAGACGCTGTCCGAGTAGCCCGAGGACGCACCGTGGTTGTCCACCCTTTGTAAAATCAGAATCTTGTCAGATTTGAATTCTCTCTACTACTTGACCATTCTCGGCCCCACCTTCCTCTTGCAGCTTCTAGAAAGTGACGAGTAGCTCCATGCACTCATCTGTTTAGAGTGGCGCAAACGTCGTTGATCCCCTCGTGCATGTTGCAGAATATGGAAAGCAACTGCGAATGGCTCTCCAGAGCATCATCTACTCGACGTTTCTTTTGATCCCTCGTAATTAAATATTTGAGCAAAACCTCCGCCATTTTCTGCTTTGATCCCCTGAACTGGGGGTCTTCCACTTAGTTGCAGCTTTTAGTATCAGGGAGCTTGGAAATGCGACCGACAGTCTCACTGGATGATCTGGATGCGATCCCACTCCATGTCTTACTGCTCCACATAATTCAAAAGATTGTCATACAGAATAATCCTTAGCATCTTCTTACTCTCCGGGTGTTTTTTTTTTTAATTCTTCCGTGTAAATTTACGAAACTTTCGAGTTCTTCAGCAAGCCAAAGAAGCTCCCACCTCTAGTGGTCTTGGTTTTAATGTTTCTCCGTGATAGTGAGGGAATCGCTGATAGCTGAGCCTCGCGACTGGGATTTAAATGCCAAGGATTGAATTTCTAGTTGCAACCAGGAAGTCATTTGTCCCATTTCACCCTCCTATTCATCCCGAGGGGCAAGAAAATTATTTCGCTCAGCACATTTCCTGAATTTTAAGGAATTTTGCAACTCCGCGGCATCTCAAGCCTGAAAGTTCTTCGACCATCCCCACCAGAACTGCGGCGGAAACTCTCAGCTGGTGAACCTGCCGCCCGCAAGATCAGCTCAGCACACGCGGTCCTGAAAATGGGTTTCCCTACTCGAATTGCCGGGATCTCTGGGAATCGTAAAAGTGTTGCCGAAAGCTCAATTGAAAGGATCCAGAAATGTCAGGAATGAATATTCCCTGATCATTTTCCTAGGGTGTCCTATCGACAGTTCAAAGATGAAAATACAACCGAGGAAGAAGAAAATTAGATTTTCCGGAGCAGCTAAAAATAGAAAGGGAAGCCTACAGGTTCGATGAGGCAAAGAGCCATGAGAGCATCGCCTAGCATTGGCATCTTTTTTTGCATTTCTGCTCATCATCCAGTCATAGTGATGGTTCCGTATCACTGTTACAGTGTCTGTGGACAAAGGTGGACAAAACCATGTTTGAGAAATGCGTATCGTAGAAGCAAAAGAACCAATTGAAACCAAGAACCTTCTAGAAATGCGAGTGTATAAATTAAGATTCCAGACAATTCCCAGACATTCGCATTCCAGACTTTCCAGGCTTTTCGAAAACGATGATGAGAGTAATGACGGAAAATAAACGAACTCTTAGTATGGTTCCGTGACCGACGAATCGCAACTCTGCACATCCAGCAGTCTGCCAGCAGTCTTAAAACCGGAAATGTACAATCTGTCGAATGAAAATGTGGCTGCAAAGAAGTTACTCTGCACAGCACGCCGAACTGCTAGATTCAAGCATACAGAAGAGAAAGCCAATGCATCTGATCGAGAAGGAAGCAAAACGGTAAGGCCTGTAAACTGCTGCAAAAAGGTAGTTGTGGAAACGAGCTTCATGGAGATTATGGAGCGGGATAAAGAGCAACTCTGGAGAAGTAGTTAATTTCTAGGTCATTTAAGTTGCCCGAGAAGACTTCAGTGAAAGTGAAATGAGCGCAAACTGCGAGTCCTTTCTAACATTAAAAAGATACGATGTTAGCTTACTGATGAAAAGTGATATCTTGGAATGCCTGTGGCGCTTTTTCGTCATTACAGCAAAGTCTGTAGATTAACAACCACCAAGGTATAAAATAAGCTGAAATGGGTAGAAGCTAAACAGAAAATGAAACATTTTACGAGAACGAAAATATCATTCTGAAGACATAAGGAAGAGCAGAGGAAAATGCAAATGGCACGCACAGGACAATTATTAAAAATAGAATAATCTGAAACTCCACTTTCAAGTCTCCACAAAGATTCCAGAAAAGCATAAGATTCAGCAACTGGTTCTGGCATTTGATATTTTACTTAATAGGTCCCCAGTTCTTAATCTGGAAACGGTTATTCCAAGAATAGAAAAAATATATATAAAAGGAGAAAAATCAAGTAGAAAACAAACAAACTGTCCTATTCTAAGATTTTTATTTCTGAAAGTCAGCTAGAGGTCAGATTCCATAATTTCGTATCGACATTTAAATGTATCCTGATCTTATACTTTTGAATTATGCACAGAGATACAAATAAGTTTGCATATCGGGATGCAAATATGCAAAATATGTAAAAGGAAACTTGAAGTGAATCGAGATTTGCGATTTCAGAAACCGTGGTCCAAAGTGTTCTGGAAAATGTACCATCACGTCCAAACAGACATCTGATCAAAGTAGTTTTCATGCCATCAAAGCTCCCGGTTTCAAATCCAACACGCCGATGTCTGACCCTGGCAACGTGGATTTGCTACAGGAAGCAGAAACTGCTTGCAGAGCATCCCAATTCTATCCTCATTGCTTTCGATCGCACGTGTTTGGGAGCGATTTCCGGCACGTTGTGTTGCAATGGATTCGCCAGGTGCCTTCTAGGATAGTCGCATCGTTTCCCCACTTCGTGGGTGTTTCCTTCTGTGTATTTCGAAACTGTTGGCGTCCCATTTCCCTATTTTTCTCCCTATTGTCGTCTTGTTCCAAGTAAGACTCTCAAGCTCTTGAAGAGTCTGAACAAGGATTTTCGTTATCACTTGTTGCAGTGCTGCTTGCTAACCACGAAACCATGGAATCTCCTCCGGTGGCAATAAGATTGTTCTTTTTTCTGGTTCCAAATCCGATTCGAAGTTCCTCAGTGCGTCGCAAGAGTTTTCGTTGGAATCTCTGGTGCCTGGAACAACCGCCTCTTGGCTTGATTGGCCAGTCTGATGATTTTTGTCACTTGTGCCCAACAGAGATTTCTCTTTCTGCTTTGAGTCGCCGAAAGAATTAGAAGACGTTTGTAGGGTTTTCGCATTGCCGCGCATCGACCTCGGCCTCCGAGTACCGTCAACACCAACTCTTGATTCCTTGTAAGGCAAGGAATGTCGTCTGCCCTAAAATCTTGCAAACTCTGCATGTCGTGAGCATACCAAAATGGGAGCCTCTCCCGAATTTGAGTGCGTGTAGGGACAATCTATCATTTTTGTGCCAGGCATTCATCAGTACCAGAAGGACAAAAGGATCCGTAAGCGGAAAGCAGGGAGAAAATTTTCAAAGCGACTCAGTGACCGTTCTTCCGTGGCCTTTGATGGCCTTCCACGTCATTCTACACTTTCTTCTCATCTCGCTCACTCTGCTTTGCTGACTTTATCCTTAAGGACAAGAAAATCCCTTCATTCACCTTTGACTACTCGTATCAGCTATAAAGGGAGTCAGTTTAACGATTCTCATGATCTTGCAGTATCCAAATCGATGCGCTGCTCCTGACCATTAAGTTCCTGCTGCCCACTTGATAAATAAAATTCCTTACGTACGCAAGTGCATTACTGACACGAACGCCTGCTAAGCATCAGATCAGCAGCGACGATTAATGGGGCTTTTCCCTCTTCTTTCCCGACTATAGGGCTTTAGATTACAGAATCATGAATCGGCATTCTAAAAATTCGCCATTGCAGCAGAGGTTTTGCTTCCAAAACGAAAAGCGTGACTTTAAGGATGAAATGCTGCAGATCGGAATTCGGCCACTTCTCAGCGAAGATGAAACGGACATCATCTGAATCCTGAAACTGATGCTCGCGAAAAAAGGGACCGACGAAGCTAGGAGAGCTGAGGCTTTCGAAAGTCCATGAAGGAATCATAGAGAACTATTTCGCTGACAGAGCCGTTGCGGTTTCCTCAAACTTTTCGCTGATTGGATTTCCAATCCTTTGCTAATTCAGACCGTTCGTGTAGCTCATGCTGCATAGGGATGGGAGGACGGGCGGGGGAAGGGGGGTGAACAAGAGATGTGTCGGTATCTTTTCCAAGCTCTGTCATTATGTTGGGACACGTCGAAAACTGGAATCCACGACTTCAAATGACCAGCACGCAATGGGTCGAATCGAAGTGGGTGAAATCAGAGAAGATGCAGATGACTTCAAAGTGAAGCGCTAAAGTAACTTGGAAGCGCGTTTGAAATCCTGGTCGGTTATTTAAAAGAGATTTCAGGGCTGTAGAAATGCAGCTCCTCATGTCTTTTTTTTTTTTTTTTTTTTTTTTTTTACTAATGATAATATGGGTCGCTCAAAGAGCACTCTCGCGCTGCTCAAGCCACAGTAAACTGGTTGCGAACCAGGCGGGAGGTCCAGATGAAAGGAGTTACGCACTACAATCAAGATGCACAGCTGTGTCTTTCAGATGCCAAATTATCCACTTGTTGTACTTTTCCTAATAAATTTATTCTCCTTTCAAGATCGTGGTTGACCAATCTGAAGATGTTTGCCGAAGAAGTTCTGGAATTGAAGGTCTAACTCCTGCAAGCAGATATGGGTCCATAACATACCAGCTTTACGGTGCATATCAGGAAGCTTCTGGGAACCTCGATTTCGTCTGGAAAGCAATCAAAATTACGAGTACTACATGTGAGTCCAGATACAGCCTTCTCGTTCTTGCTGATTGTTCACGTACCGTTTTTATATTCCTGGAATTCATAGAATTCCACTCTATTGAATCTCATGAGTATCGTTCTGTTCTCTGTTGATACTCTGTTAGAATTAGAATGCATTTAAAAGAAAGTTTTTAATTGATATAGAGGTGAAGGAATGGGCAGAATAACAATAAAACTTCTATAGCTTCTACACTTTCCCTAGGAAAATTAGTTTGCGGAGTGTTTACTCGGTTGGGTCCTTGATGAATTAATTCACTTCAAAGTTGTAGAGCTGAAGGAAATATTCTACTGTTGGTACTTGGCGGACACGGCGCCATTAGATGATTATGAGGAAGGATAAGGAAATTCATGCAAATTCTTATTTTTACGGAAAAGCACAAAGAATTCGTACAGAGATGGTCTCGAAAAAAAAGAAAAGAAAAGAAAGAGAGCTAATCTCATTGCAGTTCAGCAATCCAGGAGGAATTTCTGCATCTCGTTTTCTAACTCGTCTTGACTGCTTTGCAGGAGAGAACTCAGTTTTGCAAAAAACGAGCTTATTTTTCTTATAACGCCCTCGTTGACGAGATGAAATCGCATAATCATAAAATTTTTACGCTTCAATGCATTCTTCTTTTCTTTCTTAGGAAATTTTTTATTTCTTTTTTTCCACAAACAGCAGCCGGTAAGAGAGCTTCAGATTTTAAAGTTATGGAGATTTTCTTAAAGGAGTGCTTCTCCACAAGTATTAGTTGGTGCTGAAATGGCACATTGGTCCAGACTTCGGGCGAAATGATTACAAAGATAGAAAATCCAGTGCGTTCTCATCTTCATCACCCGCAATTTGATAATGCATGTTTGCAACGACCCTCTTTTGGCTGATGCATCCGAAAGGAGAAACCAATGAGTTCACGGCTCCTAGAAGTCAGTTCGTTCTAATAGAGGCTGGATCGAGCGTGCCGTGAGATTTAAGTGTTTTTGACAATCCTCGCAGACAGTAATTTATTCTCGGTCTTTGTGGGCGTGCACCTACAAAATGATCAAGCAGGCTTGAATGCTCGTGCGGATACTTAAAGATACCTCAAAAAGTGTGAAGCTCGAAAAGTGCAGGTGCAAAAGCATTTTGGTTAACAAGGAATCTCCCCCTTCCCCACCCCCTCCAAAAAAAAAAAAAATTGCACCGTGCCAAAGGCAGCGGAATGATCTTTACAGACAAGAGATGCAGGTAGGGAACGGCATTGGAAAGGAGATATCCTCTTGCAGAGAGACGAATGTCCATTTAGGCACGAAAGAAAGGTCCGTTTGATTCAGGTTGAACTGTCTTTGAAGGAGCAAAGGAGTTCGTGCATTCAAACACTCCAGCAGGAAAGGATTGGGTCATTCCCATGGTGCTGGAAGGATTATGCAACATAGGTGGCAAATAGCGAACGAGGCCATTCGAGCAGCGCCAATCTTCTCCATGAAGTTTGTGGAAGTCGTATCCTCATCATTAGAAGACTTTCTTACCAAAGAGTAGTAATTATTACTTGTGCCTGTGAGGAAGAATGGTGCATTATTTCTTCACCAGTTTAAAGTCTTGAGGGCCAGAATGCTCTTTTCACATCATAAGAACTGAAGTCTTCTAATTTCAGATGTACAGCAAACGCATTCCAAAGTTTACTTTAAATGCTATTTCCAGCTTGCACCCCATGTTGCAGTTCACATCTTTGTCGTTACCAAGCAAAGCAGCCAAATAAATTCGGTTCTCGTTCGGCAACATCGTCAGGATTGATGTGATTTTTCGAGAATGCAAACCCTGTCGTCACCAGCGGGTTGCTTTGGTTGGGTCTTGTATCTTGAAAATTAACTCAATATTAAGTAATCTATAAACTCACTGCTGAGAACGTTCCACAACAACACGCGATGGATCTCTGATGTTCATGAAGACTTTGAAACAGTGCTCACAGCAATGTTTCGGCTTTCCTACCTTTCTTCACGCATCCGTAAAATTGCGCATACATGGAAGCATCTTAGGAACAGGATGCTATTCTTTTCCTTTCTCTAGAATCTTTTCCCCATCCATATGGTTATACACATAAAAGAAAGAAAAACTGTATTGGCAATGGCAGTGTGAAGTACAAAGTGTTTGCGGACACTGCTCGATGAATTGCCTGATAGCTTGATATTGTCTGACAAGGACAGACAGAGTCAGAGAGAGGCAATGGTAAAACTTTAAGACTGGGGTCAGCGGATTGCGGAAAATATTGCGAAGATGCTTGCTTCACTTTCTTTTCTTTTCCCCCCTGCCAGAAGAAGTGTTGTCGACTAGAAATTTGAACCGCAGACGGAGGAAGAGGCAAAATACTAAGTAGCAAAAGTTCTCTTTTGCACTGAATGCGTCCCTGGTCCTGTTTCATTCACGACTCCTCTGCGCAGCTGCTGCAGCCGTGCAGCCCTGCATCCACTTGTACGAATTTCTTTGAATGATGCGTCTTCCCTGGTGGGGTGGGTGCGCATCTGTCTTCATCCCTTATCTCATCTCCATGAAACTCTCTGTACCACTGGTCGGCCTATTCTGAGAACCCAAAGCACCAACGGCGTGTAACACGGAAGCTTCCAGACAGTTCGAAGTCTACGTTTTCCACCTTATGCTGTACTGTGCTTTTTCTCATGTTCCATTTTCATCCACAAGTTACCTATCGAGTGAAACCCGACAGCGTGGGGACTGTTCCGTACCGATATGCTCCAGTGATTATCATAGTTTAGATATGTCTTCCTGCGAAAATATGGTTCGCTAAGTGTTGAAGAATCGTTCATCTCCCTAGGGAGAAGGGAGGTGGGGGCAAGCTCTTTAACAACGTCCAGGACATCCGACGATGCATGTAACTCTCTGAGTTAGGGAATAACCCCTAAGGGACTACCCTATGGATCTAGGAAGGAGAAAGGAGGAAGGAAACCCTCCTCCCTGGTTGTCTCAAAAAGGGAACCTCGAAGGGAGCCCCTTCCTTATTCTCTCCGGAAAGACCCCCCGGAAGGAACTAATCCTCATTTTCTTCTCCGAAGGGAACTCTGGAATTTTTTTTCCGGAAGGAACCCTCAAGGGAGCCGCTCCTTGTTACTCCTCTTGAAGAGAACCCTGGAGGGAAGCTTCCAAATTTCTCTGAAGGGCGCTCCACGAAGGAGCAGCGCGCTTCTTACATAGTGGAGAGGCAATCCCCCCCCTTCTAGAATTTAACCCGCCGGAGGGAGTATCAATCAGCTCCATGGAACGGCTCCATTTTTACAACCGGAGGGAGCCTTGAAGGACTTCTTGATTCCTGGAACGACCCCAGAGGTCAACTTCCAATCCCGGCCACTTAGCGGATCATCCGGTGCCACACCCGTAGCCTATAAGACCAGCCAGCTCATCCTGAGGGGAAAACTCGAAACCCAGTGCTTTCGTTACGACGTTTCTCGACGTGGATCCTCCACGTGGGGATTCGAACCTGTAGCACGTGGTGGCTTGCACGGATATCGCATCCACGCGGCCGCCAATGCGGGCGCTGATGTGGTCGTATTGAAGTCTCCGTACAAAACTGGAATCTGAAGCTCCTTCATTACTTGTTCTTGCACTTTGCATTTAAAATTTCTCTCAACAGGGAGAGAAATGATGTTTTTTCCTATCCTGGAGTGACCTTTGTCTAAGCTTTCTAATGCCAATGGAAAATCTATGCTTTCTGTTTCCGCTGCTTTCCTTTCTTTGCCTCGTTCATTTCCTCAGTGATTCTCTCCTGCTACCTATCATTGCGTTTCGGAGGCTCTTTGCCGATGTACTTTGGCAGGTTTGCTGCTCTTCGCTTATGATCCTTTCATAAACATCTTTCCTGTGGAAACATCCTCCTAGAGCAACCACTCATGCAAATGAATTCCAGCGAGCATGGAAAAGCAGAGTGCGAGAAAATCCCGGGCTGAAGAAGAGATAGCCAGAAAACGTGTCGTTTCTCTGCCTGTCCCACAGATAGAAGAGCAGATGAGATTTCAGATAAAAGTTGACCGGAAGGAATGGCCAATCTCTGTCCCAAAACGAAGTCTGCTGAAAGGTTTACCTCACCTCGATAATTAGACGGTCAGATGCCTGCCTGATGTGGGATCAGCGGATTTGGGGATCGGCTGGAAGGTGTGATTCATCTATTCTGCTCTTTCTTGAGTAGGAAAATTCATGAAGCTGGGAGCACTCGATTAATCTTTACTGCATCAGGATGCAAGAAGTGTTACGATTCGCCACTGTGCCTCGTCCTCCGCCTTCTGCGGACTTTAGAAGAAGGTCTCATTCTCACTTGAATCTTCACAAGGACTAGTGCGTTCAGTTGAACGAGGAAGAAGCCATGGTCCTCGAAACAGTCGCGTACCCGTGCAGAAGACCTCTAGCGGGGGAATCGTAATTTGATCATAGGTTTTGTTCGTCATTACGATATGCAGAAGAGTCCTCGGTAATCTTCACACGGAAACCTTTGCTGAGAGTGAAGCATTCAGGAATGAAGACTTCTGCAGGTGATTGAAGCTTCTTTGAAGCTGTACGCATACGGCATATGGACAAAAACACACATGCCCTAATATTCCCGGTCATGTTCATCGCTAAGAAATTTCGAAGATTTACATCTAGGCTATCACTTCTCCTGTACGTAGAACATCTGGAGGATAACACTTTTCCTTTCCTGATCCTGTTGGCAGTGGTGCGGCCAAGCTAACGATTCTGGTCGTGCGGATCCACCGAAGGCACTGCTGCCCAACTCTTCGATTTGGAACATCAAAGCTGACACTTCTGCGTAGCATCGATTTTCCTGAGCGGATCTGCCTCACGCGCGCATCCACGTTCTTAGTGGTTTATCGAACAAGGATTTCTGGTGGAAAACTGGAGTTTTCCAAATCCCCACTTCAGAAGAAAGAGAAGGTAGAGGGATATCAGGAAGCAGGAGAATTCCGGAGACGCTCGAGGACTCGCGCAGAACGAAGTGCAAGCATCGTGCTCATGAGAACCCCACCCTCCTATCATCGCTGCTTGAAAGTTCAGGTATCGCAAAGAAATACCCCTCGAGTTGATAAATCTTCTGAAGAAGCGGCTCCTTCTGCTTGCTGTGCAGGCATCCTGAGTGACGCCGAAACACTAGGAAGACGAGATGGACGCTTCCTGTGACGATGCACATCGGCTGAAGCTATGAGTAGCATCTCGGCAGCTTCCATGTTGCCTGATGAGACAAGGATATCTCTGCCTTCAAGTTCTGGGGAAGAGCAACGGCTGAAGAATGAGGGGGCAGAGGGGGGGCACGTTCAGTTACTCCGCGAGCCGCAGAGGACGGCTCGTAGGGCATGGTGACGTTACGGAGGGGATTTGGCTGCTACTGGTCTTGCTCAAAAATCATGTTCCATTTTTTTTTTTAAAGAAATCCATCTCTGGTCACGCACCATCAATGGAATTGTGTACCAGATCAGTGCATAGCAACGGAACATGCATTCTCAAGAATAGTGGAGAAGACATTATGACATTATGATGTGAAAACCAGCAAAATTTCTTTCAGTGTTTATCGCAAAATCTGAAAAATTTGATTGACTCTCGATTTTCAAAGGAAAATTTTCCAAGCACCTGAGAAGGAGAAGCTCAGCTCCTTCTCCGTATTGCTTCCTCCTTTCAATCACTTCCACTTCACTGCCAAGGTAGGAAAAGATGAAATCAGGGCACTGCTAGTTACTCCAGACGGGGCGACGGAGCGACCGCCTGTCCTTACTGTGGAAAGTCGACCACCCTCTGTTGAGTATTTCGGTGTTCAAACGAAAGACGCAACCGAAAAAAATGAAAAGGATAAAAATAAAAGAGATCATCAGCAATGCCATCGGGAGGTTTCCCACAGCCAGAAGAGTCGAAGGACGCAGCAAACAAAGGTCGAAGAAACTTTCCTGCTTAAAGGGAAAACCAAGCTGAGGTCGATTCTGTCCGTAGCAAAGCCTCACCTCAGAAACAAGTTGGCATCGTTTCATTTGAAACATCCTCAAGGAAGATAGGCATAAATTCCCGATCTCTGCATCTGTCTCATCTTGCCTCGATGCATGAACTGCACTTGGAAAACCTCGGGAGCAGGGAATGAGTTTCACCAAAACAAACAATCGATCACAAAGAAACCGACTGCTGGACCAAGCAAGGAGGACAGTAGCACGAAGCTTGGGATTTCCAGGCAGCAGTAGGGATGGTGGGCCTTAGAGACGGAGCAGTGTTTGAGGCGTAAGGCGAAACTGCTCAAAGAGAAAAAGAAGCGTTTCATCCCTCTCAAGGATGAAAATTGGACTCACAGAACAGAATAGAGGTTGAGAACCTCCGGTTTCTTAGGATGAATCAATATCTTGAAGTCATAGCAGCCTGCTTGGAACCGTCCAGACGCACTCAGTTTACTTGAAGAAAGGGAGACCTTTGATCGTTTGAACCAGGCAATCAGACACCTTTCGTATTAGAGCACTTTTGAGCAAGCAAAACACAAAACTCGAGTGAAGCTATTGGAGAGCTGAGTACTTCCGGATAGCGAAAAGATAACATGGACCGGAGATCGCGTGTAGCATTCTCAAAAAAATAACAAAGAAGAAAACCTCAACTTCCGTTTCTAATAAGACGGGATAGCAGGACTCGTATCTGAGCTTTCGAAGGACACATTTTGGGCTCCACAGACATTCCGAGGCATCGTGAGTTTGTTTCCCGTGACTACACTCGTGTGTTGAAGACTAAATTTTTAGAACAAAACTTCCAGAGTCCCTTGAAGATGAATTCTCATACTTTTTTCTTGGTGGGGTATTCACCTCGACTCTTGCAAAGAGGAGCAATTGTCCGCAACGAAGGCGAAGATTGCATGTTTCCGATCGCAGGTACTAAGTTGATGCTAGGTATCTTCTCTAATCATTTTCTCTTTCTTCACCCAAGATTCGTAGGTCTGACTCAGGGATGATTCAGCAGAGCGTGATGTTATCCGATTTTTCTAAACAAATCCTTTTGACGGCTTCCTTTGGTTTCGGTGCTAGCCATCCCTATTCAGAATGGTGGTTCTGAATTTCTGTTTCCACAGGCGTGTTCAGTATTCGGAGGTTTTCTGGTCGGATGTTGCTGATTTTGGGGAAAAATCTTCTTGCCTTTATCTAGACAAATAGCTCTCCTAGCAAGGTTTTCTAGCAAGGAAGATCAGTTTCCGGGCGGAGAAAAAAAAATAAGAAAGCTTCTCTCTGGAGAAGTACGGAACTAACATTGAATGATTTGCGAAAAGCAATGAGGATGCCACCCGGAGAGCAAGTGATTAGCTCATCAGGCAGGATTTTCCAGTTTTCCAATTCTACAATGTGCGGCACTGCAGAATGCGGTGTCGTCGAGACACCACGTTGACCGGCTGCAAGTTAGGAAAAGACACGGTCCCGATGTGGAATCGGGCGTTGTGAGCATGTCGTAGAGCTAAAGAGATGCCCGGTGCGATTGGGAACTGCGATACGATAGTAGAAGTTCCATTGTGATTCGCGCGAACCTTCTTTGGATGCACAGTGTTTGAGGGGATCTAGAATTCATCAGAATTCAGCATTGATCTTTGAGTCTGTTATCCTTAGAGAGATAACAAAGCTCTCCATCCTGTCCAACAACGAAGTTTCTTAGTCGTTTCCATTAGGTTTTGCTAGTTACAGCACTTAATCAAGATTTCGTCCCTTCATCTTCTCGCACAAAACGTCAATTCCATTTCCGCGCCTTTGGAGAAATCTCTTGAAGTATCCCCTTTACACAAAGAAATCAGGTGATAATTGGATCAGTGCTAATGTCCGTGAAGGTTCTTATTGATTTATAAATTCTTTTCTGTGCTGTTCTTAAACCAGGGCAGAAGGGATTGCGATGCTGATCATTTTTTTGCGAAAGTAGCACTTTGGGAACACTCCGAAGCAAGTGATCGTCTGGCCGCCACAGACCAACACTTCATTACCATCAGTCGGCTCAGATTTCCACTTCGAAGAGCTGCTGACTCTGCTTTAGATGCCTGTCTTGTCTCTGTCTTCTACTTTCGTGTTTTCCCTTGCTTTTTCTCCTCCTTTACGAGTGGAGTTGAAACTGGAAGGGAGCGATGACTAACCGACAGAGAGGATTCTGGCACGAGGGGATCCAGAGAGTTAAGAGGGATCATTGCATCATGAGGTGCCCACATTATCTCCACTTGTACACTTCAAGAGCTAAACTGACGAGGATTTCAAGATCTCCTCCACTAGTGAGACGGGAAGAAATAAAAAGTAAACTAGAGGATTCAGCTTGGATTTTCAGAGTTTCTGCGAAGTCCCCATTGATGGGATCCTCAGGTTCTGCGCTGCTTTGGACGCACTGCGGCCAGAGGCATTCGAAGCAAGACCAAAGTCAAGTACACGCCGGCTTCGTTCCTGGCTCCTGGTCTGGTGGACTGTGCTGGGTATCAAGATGTCTTCTAGGAAAGTTATGCCGGCAGAACCCGGAAGGCCAGGTTAGCCTACCGGAAGAGGTTCCACCAAGGCTTCCAGCTGATGTCGGTTTTTCTTGAATGCAACGACCGATGCTTATGCAGATGTTTGTGCCTAAATATGACTCTTGCCCTTTCGCCCTGTACGCAACCAGAATTTAACGTATTTCCTTTAGGAAGGAAGACTTCGTCCCTAAGGGATTGAGGAAGAAACCTTCCTTTACATCAAGGCAAAGACCAAATAATACAGAAGGACTGGGAGTTCATTCTGATGCGATTACGTACAGGAGGGGCAAGGTAAATAGGGACCCAGTCCAGTAATTAAACGAAACTCTACCGAGAGACCATCGATGTGGCATGCAAACGTTTGCTTATAGACAGAAAACGAAGTAATGAAGGATATCTGGATCGATTTTCTTCTTCCTCCGCCTTTTTCTCTTTTTACGCAGCGAAAAAAAAAAAAATTCCCTCTCTTCCCCCTCTAGTAAAAGGAAACACTGGATTTTGGATTAGGATAAGCTAACGCGAGGTGAAAGCCACATTACCCACATGTCTCTGTCCAGGATACTGTATTTAATGCTGGCTATTCATCAAAGGGATTCGAGCCAGCTATCCCAGTTCGCTTAGGAGATTCTCCACTCTGAGGGAATGGAAGAGGACTCGTTTCATTGAGTTTCATACGTTCATCCTTTACCTGCTTCTTACGTAAAGCACCAAAGGCATGCGGAGAGTAGGAACACGATTGGCTTTTCCAAGCATTCCAGGAAAGGAATATGAAAAAGGAGGAGCAGAAGACCCAGGACAATCTTTTTCTAACGATGCCGACCGTCGGAATGTTTGCTCGTTGAAATCTCGTTGTCGAGGCGCTGTGTGCCCAAGGCACGCGTCTGAGTCCGATGAGCAAGAAACAGCACGATGAAAGCACATGGTTTCTCTTCCCCAGGAACGAAATTAATTAAGATTCGAGACAGTGCTTTATCCTCGGGACGTTCTGCTCATCACCGTTACTCTCTAGCGTGGATTTTTTTCGGAATTAACCATCGCTCTCCTGTCACGTACATGTCGTAAATCGGGAATCTGATTTCAGTTTTGGTGACAGCAATACTCTGCCTAAGCACCTCGATTCCCTTCATCATGATGGTGATCGGTAAGTGAGATTTTAGTCCCTTTCCGGCGCTACTCTTTTATCGGTTTCCAGTTGGATCTGCGCAGATCACAATATCGTTGGTACACAACAGGATGTGATTAGAAAGACCGATCCGGTTTGCTCCGCGCACTTTACGGGACAGTTCTTACCGGGCTGGGGGGACACCGGGTCGAAAGCAAGCTTGAATTTCATTGCATTGACGTTTATGTGTACAAACGTGGATTGAAATTAAATAAACGATAAATGGATACAGTGATTCAATTGGTGTGTAATCATCATTCTAGACGCTTACAAAACATTTATAGTTACACTTTAGCAGGGGAAATTAGAGAAAGTATCCTAAAAAGATGCGCTTCATCATTGCATTCTGTAATGTAGTGAGGATCAATACATGTATACGAATGTATAAGAATTATCGTAAATGGAATGAGAGAGGGAAGGAGAATAATGATGATTCATAATCCTAATTATGCATGCTTATAATGCGCAGCTTCAGGTTGGAACAAAGACCTTTGGATTTCTTGGATAAAAGTAAAAAATACGAGGCAAACCCCTGTAAAATGTAGGGACAATAGTCAGCAAATAGTTTCACTTTAAATTCTTTATTCGATGACTGGGATTTATTTTCGAACAAAACAAAAGTGCGATGGAGGAAGAGAGCTGCAATGCACTCCCCTAACTTGAAGATTACTTCCAGTAACAACGAATGTCGCCTTAGGCGGATGTTTTCAACACATCTCGTGACGCATGTCTTTCTGAGACCTTTCGGGGAAATAAGGCTATAGAGATGGGCAAAGGATGGAAAGCGCTTGACAGTACACACCGTATTGAGAACGGAATCAGGTTCCCTTTTCTTTGACCAGGAAAATCAAAGGAGCAACTCTATAGTTTCTTCGAATGAAAATGTTGCATGATTACTTAGAATCTGTAAGCATTCCGAACTCAATAGAAAGCAGTGAACTTGAGGATTGCATCCAGGAGTAGTTCCTTCCAGTTTCCCTTGTTCATCCTTAAAGATATTATTTGGAGATAAGAACAACAGTGCAGCAGACGAAAATGGGTAGTCTTAAGCTTCCCCCATAAAATGACATTGAGGACTTTGAATGCTGTGCACGATTCTTCATTTGGTTTTAGTAATGGGAGGAAAACTTTCCAGTTTGACATGGAAACACATTGGTTGCACACAATGGTAACTGGTAGGAAAATCTGTCCCACATCAGGATAAGATTGGGCTCGAAACCTAAATTTTGCAATACCATATTTATTCGTCTATAATACCAATTACATATACCCATTTGAGCTTCGATATTTTGATAAACATCTACATAGGCAGGCTTTGATAAATACTCACGAACTCGGGTTCTCCCCATCCATGGCTGCGAATTTTCATCTTGCAATGGGTCCCCGCTTCAGCTATTGGGAGTCTTTTCCTCTCGAAAGGCATTCCAAACAAAAAAATCAAATCCAAAATCGTCTATTTCTCTTGCTTTGCTTTGCTCTTCGTACTTTCAATTCGAAAGATTCAATCAGCAATTCGAATACAACTGTAGATGACTGACTGACTTCAAATTATGATTCCTGTCCATTCAGTCACGTGTGCTTTCATTTTGCTGAGTACGAGCTGCCTGCCTTTTGTAGAGACACATTTCTCTTCCAAGAGTGATCCGAGTGGAGTAGTGACTCTTTGTGCCACTTTTCTCCGTGAAGTGGATATTCATACTTGCGATATTTTCTTCAGGGACTCCACTTGAGAATTGCTTCGGTTCGGTTTCAGTTTGGTGCATTTGTCTCAATAACTCATCCGAAACTGCAAATTCATGCGCCCTCACATTCATTGTACAATCTGCCATTAGTCCTTACAAAAAATACCTCAGCTCAATACCAATAGTACAATACTACAACATAGAATGTGAGTAAGATTCCTAATAAAAAGTGATTGATTAAGTTGAAATCAAGGAAAAAGCAAAGAAATCGGATCAGGTCAAATCACATTAAGTAAAGAATAGAATAAATCCAGAGGAATAAATAAGAAAGAATGATTAAATACGTAAATACAAAATAGAATAATCATCAGTTGATAAAACAAACGCAAAGATTTATAAACGAGTGTTTTTCGTCAATATTTAATCTTCTAAACGGTCTGAATTCTGATTTGCTTGAGATTCAGCGGGCAAAAATCTTTTTTTTTTTTGGAAACTACCGGGGCAGTTTTTTTCGATACTCCCACAAATTTTACTCTGATCACAATTCGCCTTCTTGGAACACGATCTTCCTGATCCTCACTCGGTTATAGCACTACCAAATATCCTGTGTCCTGGATACAGAGGCAAAACGTTTTGGATTGGCTTAGCATAGAAAGGATATGTTGATTTGAAATTAACACCACCTTGTTTTTTTGATGCGATGGCACTATTTCCACTTCTTCTTTCTCCACGAAATTTCTTAATCTTCCTGTGAAACGTTCCTTCTCAAGTAGGCAGCAACTCCTGATAGCAGCTGTCCGAATCGCTGGGTGTGGTCCCTTTGAGCTGCCCTGCTCATAGCTAGCCAATTTATACTCTAAATATATCTGCAAATCCACGGATCCCTGAGATTCAGCATCGTTTTTCTCATCTGGGCTGTGTGATCAAGCATAACATCAAGGCTAAAGGTGTCATCTATGGAGTGGTACATTGAGGTGCTCGGAACAGCAGGGGAAGAAATCTGGCTTCATCAAAAGTGAGATTTTGCACGATCTGCTTTATCCCGTGTTGTGTGGGAAAACACAAGCGAACCACTGGAGGTGCTTGGCAACAGCATCTAGTTTTCGAGAAGTCGGGAAGAAATGAACCATGCTCCGGTAGCGGGTCGTTGAGGAATTATTCCGATAAACCGTATCCTCGAAAGACATCTACCAACCAGAAAAGATACCCGTTTGCTAACAGATTTCCCAACATCGAAAACGCAGGAGCACACAGCTGGTTTGGATCTTCGAATTGTATCAGTGGATGCTTCGATGGAGGTCTTGGAGACCCCTGTTGTGCAATGACTAACGAAGTAGTGGAATTTAGAGAGAAGAGTGTGCTGTCTGCTTAGTCGAACGCAGCAGAGATCTCTTACATCAGTGTTTCAATCCACATCCATGCTTTTTTTCCGAGCAGGCTGTAAAACTCGAAGAAAGAAAGCTAGAAAACTGATCCAAAAGAAATTCACCAGCTCTAAAAGCATTTGGACATGGGGAAAGTCAAAGGAACCCTAACATTTTCGGTAGGTTGAAGACTTCCATGTCTTCCTGTTGAGAGAAATGGGACTAAACTAAGATATTTTCAGGATAAAATTACGATTTGAGAAAAACAGGAAAACTATATTGTCTTTGGGTTATCGCTGTCTACCTTACCATATCTAGAGAGTTAGTGAGGCTGTGACATAGTTTCTAACCATTAAGAGCAACACTGCTTCTTCGGTCAATGGATCAGCATTTAGCAAAATTCCCAAATCTTATTCCCAAAGTCCAACTTTCTTTTCCACGAGTGGAAAGATGTAGAAGTTTCTGTCCTGGAGCTTTGAGACTTACATGTGGTGCTCAGGAAGCTGTGACACTAGAGTGCACCACGACACTTCTTCCGGAATCTAGGCTCTGAGAATGAAGGGAAGAGATAATAGATAACAGCAATAACAGCAATCTGGGATGATGTCTCCAAAAAGCAAAAAGTTGTCCCTCGCATCAATGCTCAACAAACAGATGACTGCACTTCGATAGATTCGATTACCACGCGGCAGTCGTCACGCCGATTACTTGAACAGGTTGTAGCGGATGGCAGCAGGGGAACATGACGAAGTAGAATAAGAACTACGAAAGAAAAAGATACGGTGGAGTTGCAGTTTGCTCTCACATATCCAATTCTGTGTAGCTGACTGAGCGATGAGAATAAACATTCTAACTATCTGAGATGATGAATAGGAAGCATTCTATTTCTGCCATCATTAACGTGGAAGCCATCCTGAAGGACGCCGAATACCCAATGAGAATTTCTCTCTGTGTCTGCCTATCTGCAGATACAGACACAAAAAATAGATGGAGGGGAATGGGGATTAACGTAAAAGGGGAGATAGGTATTTGCAGATAGGTATTTGCAGATTGGTGGCAGCTCTGGAACAGATTTGTCCCGAACTCCTCGGTGGACTTCTCTTGTTTCAGAGTGGTCTGCTTGAATTCTTCATCATTTGCTTGCTGCAAGACCTGTAACCTCGGAGCGACCCAGTCTCAGAGTGAATAGAAAGCAGCTTCCGATGCCGGAAAAGGAACCACCCTAAGCTCCGTACTCCTTGTCTCCGGTTGAATCTGGAAGGTTCGAATGAAGCTATCTTGGAACGGGCTCCCTGGGAGGCACCTTGCGAATGCGTATTGAACACGATGGTCCGCGAAAAATTAAACTGGGAATGAAGGAGGCCTTTGCTGCCTTGGAAAGAGAACAAGGATTTCAGTAGCCAGATCCCTTCCTCAATTCCCCTATTCTCCTTCTCAAGTTTCCGCGCAATTCCACCACTATTAGCGATCCTTCGACGAAAGACGTCGACGCCATAAAAGCGGACTCTCGGCGCTGCGGCTTCCCTCAGCTGTGACCAGTTGCTCTGCACCTATGCTGTGTGGGCCGAACAGGAGCACGAAAAGCTTTCTTTGGGCTGACAGCACATGCAACCTTCTCTTAGTACGGGAGGTTATCAGGGATCCTTCTTTTTGCCAAGGGCGAACAGGAAGAGAGGGTTCCCAGAACGAAGGCCGGAGGGGCGCGCGCGGAAGAGAGAGAGAGAGAGAGAGAGGGAGGGAAGGGGAGGGATGGAAGAGAAAAAGGAGAGAGAGAGAGATGATGCATGGAACATGCTTCTAGGGATCCACTACTCCAACGACTGCCCCGTGGAGCCGAACATACCTCTGTACCTCATCATCGGAGGCTGCTTCGGCGTGATCAAGATGCTGTGGCTGATCTGGAAGCAGATCCGCTCCCGCCGCTACGAGGCGCTGACGGACCCCTTTCCGGACAGCGGCGTCGAGGACCTCATCAACTCCACCAGCTACAAGGTCACGGAGACCCTTTTGACGATGTTCCTGTTCTCCTGGTTCCTCTGCGGAAACATCTGGGTGTTTTCCGTATGGGAGCCGCAGTTCGAACCATCGCTTTACGAGCCGAACATCTGGTGCTCGAAGGTGCTGTACCGCACTGCCTTCTATCAGATCGTGGTCACTTACACCATCGCCCTCGTCTTCCTTCTGGTAATCCTCAGCTTCTTCTGCTCCACCGTCTGCTTTAAGAGCTGGTTCACCCAGCTGAAGTGAGGAAGAGGCAGTGTGGGTGAGGAGAGCTCGCCGAAGAATTCTCGAAGGAAGAAGAGGAGGAGGAAGAGAAGGAGAACGAAAGCGATCCTCCCAGGGAAACTGGCGAAGCTGGGCTTCTGCTTCCGAAACATCGAGGAAAGGGGCAGCGCGTCCGGCAGCGCACCGCAGAAGGGACGCGACTGCGCAGCAGACTGGAGAGAGCTGCCAGGAGCGGTGGCGATGCGACAATACAAACTTGCGGATACTCAAAGGTTGTCTCTTGGTGCTCCCCCATTGTGTCTCTCTATCCCTTTCGATCCACCTCTCCCTCACCTTCCTTCCTTTTGCTGCTGTCCTCCTCTGGGACTCGGGCGGCGTAGTGCCCATGCAATTTCCGGCGACGCATCCGTCCTCTGGTCGAGGGGTAGACTGACTTCCCTGTTCAGAGGTCCGAGACACGAACAAGCAGCTCCTTCCAAAAAGAGGACGCCGGGTGCAGAAATGGCAGCTTGCCGACGAGGGTCTTCCCTTCAGAGGAAGAACCTTCTCGGGCTGAGTGGGACCAGCTAGCTCACAGCCCAAGGGACGTCTACTCGGGAAACAGGGGGAGGGGAAGGGAGCAGGAGCAAGTACTCTGCTGCCATCTATCCATCTGGTGTATGGAACGGGGAGAAAGATACAGTAGAGAGGCGATTGGCTTCCCTGTGACGGCGTTTTCCAGGGGCTACGAACTAAAGGGAGCAGCTTTCCCAAACCCTTCCCAGGGAACAAGGGACCTCCGATCGGACATCTAGCAAGGCACCTGGGAACCATAAAGCATCGGCAAGGCAAAACAGGAGGGTACTGTGGAAGATTTGCTCCGTAACAGGAGACAGCAGGAACTTTTCTCTCCAAGGGGGAGCTCCAGGGATAGCCAATCCAAAGTCCTCTCCCTTCCCCTCTGGCCTCCTTCAGGGACGCGCAAGATTTCCTGGTGCTTCCCTCGGCTAGTGACTTCTCCCTTAATCTCTGTACCATCTCGAAAAGCCGCCATACGGAGTTCCTCCAGGATGAAAGTGGGCTAAAGTAACAAGATGGGTCCCTCTTGCACTTCTTCCCACGGGTCCATCCGCATCAGCTACCAGGCTGCGAGGTTTCAGGTCTCCCGGGAGGCCACGGTTCGGCCATGCTTCCTGGCGATCCAACAGTGAGAGTCGGGGTTCCCACACAACTGGGATCCGATGGTCCTCTGCCAAGTCCCGTTGGGTTGACGCTGCTGCCTACACTGATCGAGGGGAAGGACGAAGAAGGACGATGGATGAACAGGACGGAAACGCAGCAGATGAAGGTAGTCGCCGTAGGTCACATTATATCTCCGATCATTCGGCTACAGACGGGAGATGGAATGGGATGAACAGATGGCTCTGCTGGCCGCCAATCTGTCGAAGTCCTCTTGGAGACTCGTTGAGTAGTCACCACAGGATCCAGAGGGGCTAGTGCTCACTCGTAGGGGGTTCTCGGAACTTGAAGGAACCTCCTCGTCCAAAGACGTTGTCCAAGCCACCTCATCCGGCGATCAGAAATTTTTCTGGGTAGAATCTCGAAGGCGCTCCTATTTTCCAGGGCTCTTTACGAGAAGGGAAGTAGTCTGGTCAAAGATGGGAACTCCACGAAGAGTCAGTTCTGGCAATCAGGGGCAGCTGGACCGCAACGTCTCTCCGGAGGACGCTCCGAAGTTTCCTCCTTCAGAAAGGCAACAGTCGAGAAGGAAGATGAGAAAGGGAAAGAAGGGAAGAACAATCCTGGAACATTCACTTAGACAGGATGCAGGGGAAGGGAACCTCTGATGTCAATAAATGAGCTCCTTCCTTCCTTGTCCATCTTCAGGAACACAGATTCCGCCACTGATCTTCTCCGAGGAGCTCCTTTGAAAGGAAAATGGCATCCTCGATAGATTCCAGCTTAAGTGCTGAAGATCTGGAGGGAGGCTCAGATCCCTGCTTTAGGGAATCTGGAGAACTCTGGAGAACATTGGAGCAGGTAGTCTCGTCTGCTCTAAGGTGCATCTCATGGGCCTAGGAAATGGAGCGGCGAGTCCCCTTTTCTCCGGACGAAAGAAATCCTCCAGACTGTTTACGCCGCCACCTGCCTATTTCTGGGTTTCCTCTCCTCCTCCAGATTCACCTGGATTGGTTTCCGAAAAGACGGGGACTCGTGTATTAGGGAAACCCTGTGGTCGAGGTTCGTATCCACGGGACCTCAAGAGGAGATAGGTAGTTTCAGTTCCAATCTTCAGGAAGGTACCATTCCTCATGAGCGCCACCGAGGAATAAGAGGTGATGAACTGTGCTGTGCTCTTCAGAGGAGGAATTTCTCAAAGAAGTCTGGACATCCTACACTCACCATTCTTACTCGTAGGGTCTTGTCGGGATCCTTCGCGAGGATAAGGGTGGAGAGTGGGTTGCTCAGGATGCGTCTCAGAAACTAGCTGAGCAGTTACGATGGCAACGCTAGGAAAGGATGGCAAAAAGGTGAGAAGACTGCCTCTTTCCGTATGTGCAGCAAGCAGGAATTTGGTGGACAAGTTCTGGAAGGTCAGTCCGTCCCCTTCCATTTCTCCTGCTTCCCAGCTCGCGTTCCTCTCCGTACACCTCCAATTTGATCGGAGAGGAAGAAGAGCCCTCTCCTACTTGAGATGCTGGGTGTCCTCGAATTCTTTTCAGTGCGGCCTTGAGCGCCTTCTTCTTCTTCTTCGAGTACCGTCCCTCAGGATCTCATGACTATGGGGTCATCACACAGCATACGAGGTCAGGGAGTGCTTTTAGTCCCACGCAACAAACGCAATGTAGCTGCTCTCTGCTGTATCCGGGGAATGCTGGAGAAAATGAAGGGAGGAGAAAAGAAAAGGGGCAGTTCCTCGTCAGGCAGCCTTCGAAGTCCTCAAGTGTGACGAGATGAAAGCCAGAAGCGCCTGGCAACACTGGAACCTGGTGACCTACTCGGCAGTCGATGGCTGGAATGGAACGGGAGTCTCGGGAAAACTTGAGCTCTCGGAACGTGACATCGTAAACTGCCAGGGGCTGGTGAGGAGACTGCAGAAGAGTTTCGCGATCTCAGAGTTGGATGAAAATACCCTCCTTCCAAGTAAAGGTAGTTCAAGAAGAATGAAAAATGAGGGACTTTAGGTCTCAACCTTTGCAACGGCACGGGAGACCACGGAAAAGAAAGAGGATGGCATCGAGCCGCCGACCAGAGTGTTTGGAGAGAGAAAAACTTTCAGAAAATTCGATACTGGGATGAGATTTAGGCTCTGCTTCTTAAAAGTCATAGCCACTAAAGGATGCAGGGAGACCGAGAGACGAAAGACCTCTTTTGGGAGGGTGAAAGCTCTCTATAAGAAAGGAAGCACCAGAGATCTCTCTATTTCCGAGTTCCCAATAGGGAAGAAATGCCCTGAGAAAACTTTCCATTGGAGTGCCTTCCATGTCTGCCATGCAGGCTGCGAGAGGGCTCATTAAGGAGAACGACTAAGGAAGGTTTTGGGACTGCGGGTCCCAGTTGGCGGCCGCGTGGCTGCGGTCTCCGCGAGTGGTACCAAGCATTGCGGGTTCGAATCCCTACGTGGAGGATGGATGCCGAGAAATGGGTGCGTCGTTAGTCGTATTCTCCAGGATGATGCTAGTTGGCCTTATAAGCACATCCGATTCCGGCTTGTGAAAGCCGGAACCAAATGGCCTCGTTGACTGCCCGGACTTGGAAGTTGACTCTCCGGAGTCCTTCCAGGAATCAAGGAGCCAGTTCCCTCCGGTTGCGAAAATAAAGCCGCCCCTTTCCTCGTAGGGGGGTGGGGGGCTCCTCTACACCGAGTACCATGGATCTGGTTGATACTTCTCCAGAGTGTCAAGAAGTGCGCTGCTCCCTTCGGGGAGCGGCCCGTCAGAGAAATTCGGAAGCGTCGCTTAGGGGTTCTCTTCAGGGCACGAAACAAGGAGCCATTCTTTCCGGAAAAGAACTTCCAAGAGCGGATCCTTTCCGGGTTCCCCTGGGAGAAAAAGTAATGGAGTGGCTCCCTCGGGAAGTCCCTTCGGTGAGAATAAGGAAGAGGTTCCCTTCGGAGAACCAGGGAGAGGGTCCCCTTCAGAGTTCCCTACCAAGCATAAGAGAAACGGACTCTTCCCTCCGGAGCCCTTCCAGGATTCGTAGGTTAGTGCTCCCGGATTGCTTCCAGTAACTAAGTCAGGTTTCGGGACTACAGGCTTTTATTTCCTCACCGAATGTCACAGTCTCTGCAGATGCCAATGCATTCACTTCAAGCTCACCCGAGGGAGGGAAGGGCAAACCGAAGTCTTCCTGGGTTGCATGCCAGACCTCGGTTAAAGGGTTCCCGTGGTAGGCACCTGTGGATTTTCCGTCTCTAGATGAGAAATTCCTGTCTCCGAAGATGCTTTTTCGGATTGATGTCGCTTTTTGATCCCATTCCAGAAGTCAAAAAGCTCCGTATTCTGATGAGGGGAGAATTCAGAAAGCCTGTCTCCTTGCCGCGCTCCGTCCTGCATCAGCATGCTTCTGAAAAAAGCTTCAAGGAAGAAATTGACAGCTCCTCCACAGATGAATTCGAGCTGCAGTAAAGGGATACAGGAGGGGAACTGATTCTGAAGTCATCTCCCGAACAGCATGCAGAACGTTACCCTTGAGGCTGTTGCATCAAACAAATGATACTCGGAAAAGCATCAAAGGAGATGGTTCCGGGCAAGAAGGGAAGTTTAGTATCAGGATAGTTCTTTGAGCTG
Organism: Raillietiella orientalis; assembly: GCA_036172245.1. NCBI lineage: Eukaryota > Metazoa > Arthropoda > Ichthyostraca > Raillietiellida > Raillietiellidae > Raillietiella > Raillietiella orientalis. Next base: position 198,270 of record JAYWIR010000082.1, on the reverse strand, counting down.
GAGAACGCTGACGACGCGCGACTGACCAGCGACCAAGCCGAAGACGGATGCCTTTTGTAGAGAATGCCAGGGGATGGCGAAAGCTTTCATTCTCATTCTTTGCTCGAGGAATCGCTGGAAATGAATGTCACACATTGCCAGGCGAAGGTGACCGAAACCGGTCGTTTATCGTGGTGCTCACTGGAGAAGAGAGAAAGAGCGGCAGCCCGAAGAACTGCAGTCCTGAAGTACAGTTCCGCCCCTCGAACGCACAGAAACATCCCTCGCTTCATTTTCCTTCGAATTCTGGAGTGCTCCCACTCTGTCCAGTGGTAAAGGAGGAACGGAGGTCAGTGCCGTTCGATCTCTACGGCCGGCGCTGCTGCTCAACAGCATGCAGCGTCCATTCTCGGTGCAGCCAGGATCCCCGACGTCTACGACACTAGAGAAACTCATGGAGAATTCGTGATCCGGAAACCTGCCATGCGACATAGGATATGAGGTGGAACGTGCTTTCTGTTCCCAAGATGAGAATGGTATGGATGGGACCGAGAACGGTGCAGGTCAAGGTTTTCCCCAAAGCAACGTGATTCCTTCCACGTGGTTGCCAGTCTGAATGAGTTGAAGATCGACATACCTTAAAAGCATCTTGAGCTGCTCAGTTCGAGAGCAAGTTACATTGCTCACTGGTCGATCCATCGGAAAATCTCATTCTATTTGAGTCAGCAACTCAAGAAAAAGAAATCGTAAGAGCAGGCAGATGAACACTTCAGAAGATTCCATGACTGACTAATCCAGGGACCGGAAGATGGGATTCGGCGCACCCTGGGAACTGGCATTTGATGTGTTTGCAGGAACAAGCAAGCAAAACTCATTGCCGCTGGCATGAGATTGCGTCCTGTCAGGATTTCGTTGAGGCCACGGGAAGATTGCCGGACTCATAGTTTTGTCCGTCAGCTCATTCGCACCGTCATCATCCACTGATTCCCAAGTTTGTAGACTTGAAGATCGTATGCACTCACTGATGAACAGATGGAGGTGAGAGGGCAGCCTAGATAGGCTGCCTTGTGCCAAAGAGTTCTTCCATTAGGTATGCTGTCGAGTTCTCTCTTCTACCTTTCTACCATCTCCCCATTTCCCAAAAGTTGTGGCTTCTGGAAGATTCGAAACATCTCTTTAAACTCTTCTGCCTGAAGCTTTGAGCACGACAAGAGTTTCTGGTATCTCCCCCCCTCCACACGCGGAATTGAATCTTCTTGAGAGCCCACTGATTGACATGTGAGTTTCTCTAACGGACTTGATGCAGATCTGACGTTTCTTGCATTTCTTGCACGTTTTCAGAAACTTTCGAATTCATGGTTTCTCTGGGAAAATCAGTCTCCTCCTTCACTCGTTGGGTTTTCCTCGATATGTTCGGTTTCGGGACAGAGAAGGGACGATTCCTGCGTTCGGGCGCGTTATCGCGTCTGTTGACCTGGCTTGAGAGGCGCCCTCATTTCGAGTGGCACCCTCTATGCATTCCTTCATTATCGATACCTCCTTGGTAAAGAAAATCGAAAGGATATGAATGGACCAGGAAAATGGTAAACTTTCAGGAGGTGTGAGGGGGGAGAGAGGGGGAGAGGAATAATTTGGGCAGAGCGTATGGAGAGAATCCAAAGAAAATACTCCAAGGACGGATTCCATCTCAAACTCAGCTGGATCGCTGTTGCTGCGGAGATCCTGTTATTTGGATATCCTTGGGACACCTGGCATGAGTAAACCGCTGACACCACCGTCGATTTTTCTTCCTGATGGCTCCATCTTTCTGCGTAAGTGGGAAAGTCTCTAACCATCAGACTGCTGTCAGAGAGGCTCTGTGTTCCAAACACGCTGATTCTTTTTTGATGCGATAGTCCAGCGCGTGTCCTCCTCTGCTTGAGGGGAAGCAGAACCAAGAGGGAGGAAGGGATATTTAATGGAGGGAAGAAAGCTCTTCCCTCCATTAAATATCACAACTGAATGGCAAATGACAAACTCGTCGGAATGGCACGGTGCAAGAAGGGGGGGGAAGGAGGAAGAGAAAAAAAAGAAAGAAACGGAACGAGAGGAATTGTCTTTTGGGGTGCACATAAATGAAGGGTAGGTCTCGAATACTCAGCTTCCAACACGTCACTGAAATGATGAAACAAACACATCCTTCACCCATACTGCGTTGGCATACACGAGCGTCGTTTACTTCGAAAGATGCCATTTTGCGACCAAGAGTTTTCAAATGAAAACTCTTGGTCGTATTGCTGTATTGCACATGTGCATGTCCACACGCGAAATAACTCACGTACTCGTCGAGAATCCTTGGCATTTAAAATTCTCGTTTTGCATGCGTACAAAAGTTGGAACTACACATTCGAGAAGAACGTTTCGTGGGGTTGCCTGAAAACCAGAGGATCCTCAAATCGATCGCTCATGTTTCGGCATGCACAATTTTGCTCTCTAGGCTCATATGACATTCCGATGCTAGAATACAGTTGTATTTGGAAAGTGTGGCTGCTCTGATGTCTTCAGGACATTCAGCGTTCAGGAACAAATCTTTCCGGAAAGCATGCCAAGAGCAACTCCTCACACGAGGAAGTACTTTCATGCCGCGAGCACATCTTGTCTGAGTACCAAACGGCGCTTTGGCTGCCGATCAGTTACTTCAAACTGGAACCACCTTCTTTTCTACTCCCTTTCCTCCAAACCAACAACGAGGAAATAATGCATTCGATAAAATCCGGGCTATTCTTTGAGACGAGTAAACGACGCATTTCTTGAGAGCTGCAGAGTAAGGAAAACACCAGTGAATCATAGAACTGCAGCAAAAACCCGGATCGGATGCCTTCCTTTCAAATGAAATTTTTCCAGCTGCACTTTGCGCATTCATAACAAAGCGACCTCATTCTCACGCGGTTCTTCTGCATTCCAGGGAACTGCACGGCATGCGATAAAAGAAAGCAATCTCACTCGTACCAAGGATCCTTTAATTATCCTCAGGATTTCGTAGGAAGTTCTAGTGGATCACACTGCCGACCTTTCTCTGCCAGCATGGACCGCATTATGGTTCTCACGACAACATCATGTTGCTCCTTACCGCACTGCTTTGCTGGGGAATTTTATCTTAGACAAAAAAGAGCGACTCGAAAGCTCGCTACTCCGCATCGGATAAAAAGCCATTCCTTGACTTTGTCCTTTTCTGATGAATAGTGCCTTCGGGTCGCGAGTTGTAGCCAGAAAGGGGGAATCAAATCTGCTCACTTTTCAGATGATGTTGGCGCTGAAACGTAACACCTAAGCAAAAATCAAGTCTTCTTGCTGCTCGTTTCAGCATTTGCTGTTCTAGTGTACAGAAGTTTCCATAGCTTTGGAGAGGAATAAGGATTACCCAAACTCTAGAGATAGATAATAAAGTGCATATGAGGCGAATGCAACCTTTGCCCGGTACCTTTGAGGCTGTCGATCACCTGACAGCTATGACCAAACTAATGCTTTTTCATTTAAAGAGAAAGGACTGAGTAATTGTTCGTTCATTACCAAGTTTTGCACTTTTTTTTCTTTCTTTTCTGAATTGGGACTGCAACGGAGTCAGCAGCTGAATCTTAAATGAATTTGAAAGAGCTTCCGAATTTCAGACCTCATTCCAAATTAGAGTCCGACGTAAAAATTCAATAACGTTTTTCACTTCCGCCTCTCAACTTAACCTTGATGAGGAGAATCCATTATCATCTCCTCAAATCTCCCTAATGGGTTAGGCAGTAACCAAATTCACTAATCTGTCACCCGAGCAGCTGCCCTTCTCCACAAAGGAAAACTTTCTAAGATTTTAAGCAACTCGCAGATACGTGAATTTTCTTCCACATGAAAATTCAAATGCCATCTCCGGAAAATGCGCTGATAACCCCCTGGATATCAGTCGATAGAGAAAAACGACGTTGTAAACAAAAGAACGTCTTCAGCACGCTTTCGTACACTTTGATCTTAGCCAAAAGGCAGTACTGAGAGCTGAGGGCATCAGCAATAAACCAAAGATGGAACCATGCAACGTTGTCTTGGAAAGTGCCCTGGAATATTCAAGAAGCCATGGCTTAATCATCCGTGTGATTGTCAACAGAAATCTCACGTTCTTTTCCCTGTTCCTGAATGGAAAGGACACATCAGCTTAATTCTGTTTGGAAGTCAACGGACGAGTCAGCGTCCGAAGGATGAACGTCTACGTTTTGAGCATAAGAGGCTGTGATTCTGATCAGAAAAAGCAGTATGATCATGGACTGATTCCAGAGATGGGAAAGTGAATCCTGAAGCTGGTATCACTGGCTAGAATGAGTCGACTCCGTGCTTGTGGATCCACCTCAAGATCTGTGCTTGTCTAGTCTGTCATTCAGACCCATCCTGGTTCGGCCCCCACACTTGGTGCAGGCGCGAATCTCACTAAATTAAAAGACCTGTTTCAGAGGCATGTCTGGTACGTTCGATTGATCTTACTGCTTCCTATTCAAGCGAAGCGGATGACACTATTAAAATTATTACTTATCATTAAAGTAAATCTCTAAGTAACATAAAGGGAGCGAAGGAGAAATCTTCAAGTTTAGAGCAATCACCGACTGACACTCAAATAAAACCACGAAGGCCTTGGTCCCAGCAAGTGGCATCAGAACCTGCCATTTTAGTTTCTCCACGGTACACAAGCAGCAATTGGTACCGGAAATTCGATTACGTTGTTCTGTTTATTTATGTCTATCAGAAATATAGATTTCCAGAAATTTATTCCTTCTTTTCTAGTTCGGAAGCTGTCTTTTCAGATTTCCTACGAAGCTGCACTTTTCCTTCCCATCAAGTTTCCTCAGTCTCGGTGTGCTGACAGATAAAATCTCGCAAATCTTGGGAAGCTGTTGTTATTACCCGCTCTTCTTCTCTGCTTTGACGAAACTCTGTCTGAGAATTCAGACGTTTCTTCAATATGCAAAATCCGTGGTTATAGTTCTGTCCTTGATAGTCCTATAAACTGAGACACCTAATCTTTTTCTCTATCAACTTAGAAGTAGGTGTTGTGGGCCATTTGAGACACGTATAATGAGTGCAGCCATGAAACAGGATCTTCCGTGAAAAGAATGGTTTCATTTAGAAAAAGCTGATTTCATGGCAGCAGTTCTGTGGTGGTAGCGAGATGGGAATTTGCCAGCAGCTGTATTCTCCCAATGTATCTTATGCGAGTTAGAAAAACTCTGTCTAAGCAGAGAGTCTTTCTCCATCTTAGAAGAAAAATAATTCTTTTTCTTCAAGAAGCCATTTCAGCACGTGTGTTATCAGAGGAACCATCATTTTTGATTCTTTTATGGTGTCCTGAGTAGAATAAGCACGAACAAGAGATCTGGACGAAAAATCTAGTTTGTATGCCAACTCGGATTCCCATCCATTATGAGTCCCACAAAAACAGAACGATGTGGCGATTATCCAAGCAGTTTCGCATTACTGATAAGAGAAAACATTAGCAATCGTCTGCTGCACAATGCTCAAGATACAAGATTCATACTGGCGATAGCTTGGAGCAGGCTGTTATGATGGCAAGATCATGATTTGCCCTCTGATGGACGATCGAAGGGACACAAGCTGCATTGAAGCCCGCGTTTCGAAACTTACCGATAGAAAGAAGCTCTTCCAAACTGATTCTAAATCCTCATTTCCAATTCCTTGTGTTTCTCCTGGAGACTCATTTCTAAATCAGTGGACTCTGAATTACTTCGACTACCTTCCAACGTCATTGTTCTCGTGTTTTTCTTATCCTCCAGCAATGCAACCTCAATGTATGCTATTGGAGCTGACCCCTCATATTCTCTGCCTGGGAGCCAAGATCCGATCCTGACGGGATTTCAGAACTCACCAAGTCTCCTGGCTGTTCATGGAAGTTTTGAGCTAAGATGAATCGTGGGAACTCAGTTTCGGAATTGATTCTTGAGAGATATAGAATCTGCTTAAGCTCGAGCACATTTGCATCTGCACCGAGTTTCTGCAAGTCAAGTTCTGTACTTATCACTGCGGGATGCCTGATGAGGTACAAATTCGTCGTATTCATTGTATTGAGAATATAATACCAGCCTGTAATAGCGATCTAGGAAAGTTCCATTTATTCTGAATTCATGAATATCACGAAAAGAAAATGGTAGAGGTGAGGATCAGACTTCAATAAAACGCAAGCACTGAAGGCATGGAGCAGTTGTTCTGTGCAGTTGAGATGAGAAGCTCTTAAATTAAAAAGCACTCAGTCCAACTGAACTACTCTTTGGCATTCAGATAGACTGAAAAATCATCAAAAGCTATTATTAAGTGTATCGCGTTCTGTGAGACAGTTACATGGAAGATCGAGCGAAGGGAAATGGATGAATTTGAAAACAGCGTGCACAAAGCAACAGAATGCATCTCAGAAAAACTTCACGGAGCATCTGTAAAAATCATTCATCCATTCTCACTTTTACTAGCTAGGCGTCCAAAGTCATTTTCGAAGATGAGTCCCAATCAGCATACTATACGAGTGCCATTGAAATTACATTCCCGTTAAATTGCTTGAATTCATCACCTGAGTGGCACACATGCCTTCATAGATCTTTAGACTGAGATCAGTGTCGACTAAAATTCAGGCTGCTGATGAAGCGTTATGCACAAGAGAGCGGTCAGCTATCTAGACCACGAGATGAATTCCAAATTAAAGAAGAGTTGCAGGAACTCTCAAAACAAAATCCTTTTATTGTTCAGAGTGTTTTTACTGATGGAGCCTGCTGATGACAGTAAGCATCTCTTGCAGCAGATGTGGGATTGGTTGCTGACTGGCTTCTGTATCTGTGTGTATATATTAATGAACCACTGCATCGGGATCGGATGTATGAGTATTCCAGAGCCCTTTTAATCCTCTTCTGGCCAAGTGCAAGTCCCTCACCCGTCAAGGGTTGGTAGCAGTCCTCTTCTGGTACAGGTTCCGAACCAAAATAATGAAGCACTTAGAAAGGGTTTTACGGACAAGTTACACAAACTCAAGTCCGGGATAAAAACTGACAATTTCATCAACTCGAGTTCACATCAAATACTGCTCAAGGCGCTTGACTGACTCATCAATGAGTATTACTAAGTACTGTCTTAACATAAACAAGGAATCCGCTTGTGTAAACAGGAGAAAACCATTTCATTGGTACAATTTCCTCTATCAAAAAGCAGTTACTGAGAAACGTTATTTGATGTATCTATTTTTATTATTATCTATTTCTACTTTCTATTGGATGCGTACTGATAATGCATAGTATCTTTGTGTGAATTTATCCCTAAGAGCATTTTCCTAAAAATGATTTTTTCTCTCATTGTCCTTCAGGAATCATTTTTAGATAGTTATGTTGACCAAGTACCACATTTTTCAAGTATCTGAAGCGAATGAAAGGATTCTAATAATCACAATGTTCCAAAAGCATTCAATTTAAGTGACCATGCATAAAATCGTGTTTACGATGCTCTCTCCGAATGGAAGTTTTTCTGAGATTTTTCGTCTCACCATAAGATTGCTGGGAGTTGAAGGTTTCAAAAGACTGCTTCGGGCAAAAGCAAACGGTGAAAACGAGTCACCAAACACTGAGATCCGGAGAGTTCAGATCTCTCTCAGTAATCTGAATCTCTTGCATTTTCTAAAGCCGAATTGGGTCGAGGATTCCCTCCAGCACTTTTCAGATAACACCTGTCAAACAAATGCGACTTTCAAATGATAAATGTGGACATCTCTCCGAGTTGAAAGGAAAAGAACTTTGCAGCTCATTCGTGAGCTTCACAGATTTTTCATGAACTATCTAAAAAAAAATGGTGGGGGCAACTGAGTCTAGAGGAAGGATACGATTTCAAACAGGATGAGAAAGATAACCTACTACCGAACTTATCATTTTCCTATTTCTTCTCATTTCTTTAAAAGGCAGACATGTTAACTTTCAAAGGTCATAAATCCAATTAGTTGTTTTCCTCCTTCATTTAGTTACCACTTTATTTATTTCTCACAAAACTGTTTAGATGTGGTATCTGTTTGATTCCTTTTATATTAGGGGATTTCAGAAATTTGCTTGGATACGATAGCTGATCTTGCATATTTTAGACACATTCGTGGAATTCATAAATGAGAACATCTGGATGTCTCTTTCGAAGACGCAATTATAAATACTATATGGGATGTCAGGTGTAATTTAAACATGTTTGGTTAAATAATGATCCACCGCTCACGTTCATTATTTATTCTATATGTGAACTTAAATACTATTTCAAAAACATGCAAAATTTTTCCTCCTCCTCCCATTGGTCTCTAAGTCAATTCAGTAACATGATCTTCAAGTCAATGTTGCATGCCAACAGTACCTTCAAAAACTAGCGATCATAAGATGGAACATCCATTTATGCTTCGTAACCTTGAATCTGAAAGACTGTTGCCCAGATAAACGGAGAAAAATGAAAAAAAAATTGTATGAGAAGTTTTCTGGTTTGAGTGGTAAGAGTGGTCGTTTGCTGAGTTTGAAAATTCCGAAGCAGTACAGAGGAGACTATTACGGTGCATCGAGACATTTGTCTCCATTGGGTCCCACTGAAGACAAATGTTGTGGAACATTCTTGAAACTCTCACATCTTATCACCGAATAGAGAAGGGATTCTTCTGAGCATCAGCATCACGGAAAAGGCTTCGTACTTAAAGAACGGTTTCGTCGACATTCATTCTGATAGTACTGGATGAAAAATGAAAATTCTCTCGTCATAACATCAGAAATTGGACGAGGAGAGGTTCCTCTTCTCACGATAAAGCGTCTGTTCAAAACAATTACATAGAGAAGAGTGCGTTTCTAAATATCCGTTAATGCCGTCTCTTTTGGAATTCTAGAGATGGAGGAGAGAAACTTCGTCTTATTCATCCATGAGTGAAGATGGGTAACTAATGATAAGTGACCATTGAACATTATTCATCTGGAAAGCTGGGCACGATTACGATTTTCCTTGAACCGAAGTTGGAGGAACCCCGGAGTTCCAGGAGATTTACAGCTTTCGAAAACACTTAGAGGACTGTCTCGCTTGCAAGTCTTTCAGAAGTTCAATAAAGATAGCACAAATGGAATATGAAGACTCAGGGAAAGATCTGAACAACTTTAGCACCTTTATCTTATGAATCACTAGAATGTCTCTGTGGGCTTCCCAATATTTAAACAAAAATTTCGAGGACATGATTTTCACAGCTCTTTCGATTTTTCACTGGGGAATCGTTTCTTTCCCCTGAATCCGTTTGCATATTCCCTGTTGCCGAACAACGCTGCTGCAAAGCTTTTCGACGGACTTGGAAGCTCAGCGACCTTTAGTGAGGACAGTCCAGACTCCAAGACTGCACAAGGACAGCAGCAGGTGCAGTTTACCAGGTGATACTTTTTATCGAGATGCCGCTTTGAGTTCCGGAATGTCTTCCCCATTCATCGAGCCAAACGGAGTTTCCCTCCAATGTGACATGACGTAAGACGCGTTTGAGAATCTTTCGGTTCTCTACTTCCTCCATTTAGAAGTTTCAGACGACTTCCGGACTACTCGGATCCCTCAGAGGATCGTTCTAAATAGCAGCTCGGTTTACAGTTCTCCCTTCAGAACGGAGCAAGATGCAGATCAATCAACACATCACAAACGTCATGAATCCGGACGACAGACATTTCACTATATGAAGCCGATGGCAAATCAACTACCTACTGTCACACAGGTGAGTTTCTTGTAGATTTGGTGATACTGCTAAAGGGTGAACTGGTGCTTATCAACACATTGCAGACGGTGGATACTGGATGCTACACACTCTGCTTTGATATATTCTTCATTCTCCTATGAATCTTTTGACCTTGGTTAGAGACAGCTCTTGATAGCAATGCAACAGAAGTGTTGTAATGGGTACATTACAATATCGGCCCTATTGCCCTCCAGAAATACAGAAATAGAATTATAATTGTGCGTCGACTGTCCTCAATGTGGTGGAGCCTCATTTATTGTGATGCTTTCTAGAATGCTAATAGGATAGAGCAGTTAAAAGATTGGAATGCAATCATCAGAACCATCAAGCTCTTAGAGACCAGAGGTGTAAGATGACCATTTCCTGAATTTCTAATCGCGAACTCCCTTTGTGCATTGCTTAATGAGGTACCAATGCTATTTGGTGCATGGCAATTTCCAGCATGCTCTTCTCTTCAGCATCCCAGTATAGATATCCGGGTAGTTTTAGTGCATTCTGGTAGCAAAGCAACTCACGAAACAGCTCAGAAACGAACTTCTCTTCCTCTCCTCACCCAATCCTAAAATATCCTTGAAGTGTTTTTTTCTGAAGATCCTTTTTCCTGTTCTAGGTTTCATTGTATTCCCTTCTTCCTCTACCAGAAAGGACAGGGGAGCTACCCATTCTAGAGTGGAAATCCAGTGTTTAAGCAAGAACGAGTTGGATTGCACGAGCAGCATCACATTACAAATATGAATACAAATTTGAAATCCCAGAATGAAAACTAAAATACTCCACATATTCTAGATATGCCATGCAAAATGCGAGTACGATCCTGAATATTGGACATACTATAGAAAGGGTGGGATCATGCTATGCCTTGCCGTAGGAAAAGTAAGGAAACGAAAGCATCATCTCAAAAGACAAAGCCGCGCATACTTTATAGCTTTATTCTGTCGCTTACATTCTGTCTACTTACACCAGGTCGTTCGGTCACACCCCGAACAGATGCAGATGCATCGCTCAGGCGCTTGGTTCTCGTGGCGTGGCCGTGAAGCACCCGCTTGTGTCTCTTTCCGCGCGTTCTCCTGAAGAATTCAGGAAACGGCGGAGGATTATCATCTGTTCTCTCACGCAACTACGGAAGAGGTCGAGATCCGGGTCACTCGCTTCTCTAGATGGAGTTGATAATGGAGGAACACGAATAGTCATCTTGCGCTCACTGAACGGGAATGATTGGAGGCAGGAATCACTGGAAACGTGGATACGGGAAGAAAAGGCAACCCTCCTGAACAGCAACGTTGTCAGTCGTCTGAGGAGACTCCCCTTGCAGGGATGCTGGACGATGCTAGTCTATTCCTCAGATTCCACAGTGTGACCACTGAGGACATCAGGCGTCCATCATTTCATCGTTGGGATCAGGAAGAAAAGGATGCTTCATTAGAGTGGGAGGTGACCTGCATTATCTCCGGGGTTACCAATCCCATTGGCTAGTGGAACTTCTCAGCTAGAATACGAGACTTCTCCAAAAGTTGCAGCTCAGGGTCTCCCCAAATTCATGGAATTCCCTGAGAGGACTTCGGGATCCCGTGCCTGTCGAAGCCTCTGTCCTCCCTCCCATCTTGCCGGTGCACTGGACGTTTCCTCGAAACCAGGAACGCCGCTACCACATCTCAGCGGATCGGGTGCCCAAGGGTGAGGGACAGTGGAGACAGCCCCTCACGTGCTGCTGGAATGCGGGAGGCTGAGTCACGGATGGGAGCTCATCTCAGTCGGGCAACTGGCACTACAGTGCCACGGTGCCGCCGCTGAAGACCTGTTTCCAGAGGAGGCCTCGTCTCCGAACTTTCCGGTCGCCTCGTTGTGGGCGATCTTCCGTGACGTGCGAGCAGCGGCAGCTACCAAAATGGAGCCATTGGCAATCGCCATCGTCTCCTACACGCGAAGGACGGCGGAATGGCCCATTCCGGGAAGTGAGGCACGAGGGAACGTTCGAACGATTTTGGGCCGACGAAACCGGCGAGCTCTCTCTCTCTCTTTCCGTGTTTTCCCGGCTCGAAACGCAGACTCTCGGGATTCAAATAAAATATCGTGAGACTGGTCCCTTCCCATTCCCCATTTTTTTACTCATCCATGGTCCTCCCCTCTCCTCCCTCTAATCCTCCCTAGTCCTGTCCCCTGCGAAGGAAGTCCCTTTGGGTTCGGGCCCACGCATATCGGTCCTTCCTTGCCGATGACAGTATAATAATTTGATTCATGTTTTTCAAATAGATGGCCCAGCTATTCGGGATAGGGAAGTCACACCGAAGTGGTGCGGGGGACCACGATCACTCCCTCAGCCTCTCAAGAGAAAGAAAAACCGAAAAGGAAAAAAAAAACTGGGAAAGAAACCGGGAAAACAGGGAAAAGATTTCCATCATTTCCATGTTCTTCTTTCAATGAGGTCAGAGCTACAGCACGAGTGCTCTTTCGAGTGCTGTTTCTGTAGGTGGGTGGGGGGAGTCTTTGAGGCAGGGTCACTCTTGCTCGTTGTGCACTGTGAACGATGCAAGTGTTCGGGTTTGCCCACGGAAAATAGAGATCACCTCGTTTAGGAGGTCCATTCGACCTCGGGCCTTCCTTTCTGCCCCACTGCTGTTTCTCTGTTCTCCTTGGGTGGCGCTCAGCTCGTGAACTCCTTCATCTTTCCCCCCTCCCCCTCTGTGACCTCAAGGGACGCTGGGGTCACCGTCAAAAAGTCGAATGGGTTTGAGATCATTTGGGAAGCTCCCGATCCTCAGGAGGCCAAAGGCGTTCTCCTCTCCTTGCATTCCCTATGAGATGAACGTGCCCCTGCCCAGATACAAATTCAATCTTCAGACAGCGACTTCCAGGGACACGTGGCGTTCCTCCCCGTGAGATAGGTACTTCCTCAGAAACATTCACGTTCGAAGTAGGATGGAACAGAGGCGTGGCGGTGGCTTTGGTGCAACTGACCAGGACCTTGGGTGAAGAGAGAGCAGTGGACCAGTGCTTCTCTCGTTGCGTGGTTTTCCATTTTATCGCGTCTGGGGAAAGGGTAAAAGAGGATCAGTTGCTACGCATGATTCTCCGAGATTGGCGGGCCTCCATAGAAGATCTGATCGTGGATGCTTGGTAGACGTGATATGAAAGGCAAAGTTTGCTGGCGCGCTCCATCTCGAGCGCGGACCGGGGTGGATCTTGCCGTGCAGCGCATCGGATGGAGCGCGTGTTCGGGATTTCGGACGGCAGGCGTAGCATCAGCTGAAGGAAAGAGGCCTCTTCGACTCTGGAAAAGCTCGAGGGATTCTGCTCCTCATCAGAGACCTTGGTCAGAGTCTTGCCCTTGTCTTTCTTTAACCCGAGATGATTGCCTTGCTACTCTCGGGAATTTTCTCCCCCTGTGGTTGAATTTGCTCCTGTATCTTGATTTCTGCAGCTCGTGATCATTTTTCCACTCCCCACAGTCAGTAGAGGAGCGGCCTGAATTCGTGTCATGTCTGCGTGAGGAACACTTGCTGTTGGGGCAGCTGAGACCCCGCACTCCACTGTTGGAGTTCCTCTTCCCGAGACTGGGTTCAGTCGGCGCCCAGGTTCCACCTGTTCTTGCGCCATCTTGGCAAAAGAAAAAATTGAAAAATTTCCCTAGCAGATGATTTTACCCTCGTAATGGAGGTCCCCGAAGGCTCCTCAGTGATGATTTGACACAAATCTGTCTCCCTCGGATGGGAAGCAATGGGCGCTTTTCGTTTTTCTTCTTCGTTTCGTGTCCTCACGGAGCTACCGAAAGTCCTTTCCTCTCTTCGCTAGGCGTAGTGCTGATGTCCGAGGCAACAGCTCTGGAGGGATTCCTCCAAGGTTCGCCGCCAAGCCGCATCCCGCACTTCAGCATTCGTCCATTCATTCCGGCTTTTTCCGAGGGCTGCTGATCCTTAGCGACGCTTCTCGTACAGTCAAAGGTGCTGGCGGCTTTCTTGTAGGAAGAAGGTTTCGTTCAAGTCAAGGTTCAGCCTTCACCTGTCGTCGCAGGTCACACAGATTTGCACGCCGGGTGGCTTCCCAGGTCCAGTTTTTCTTTTCTTTTCTTTTTTAGGGATTTCTTTCTCTTGGTTCCCTAAGTACTCAAGAACTGTTCGCTTAGGTGCTCGCGAAGCACTTTGACAGAGGTCCACGCCACCCGAGGGTGCGTATAGTAACTCTTCAAGTTAGGGGGTAATCCGAGAGGAAACCACTCTGTGAATCCAAGAAGGGATCCTGAAGGAGGAATCCTTTCTCTCACACTTGGGAGGGGAACCTTGAAGAGAACCCTCGCCATGGTTGTCTCCGATTCCCACCCGCACATGCCGGGGCGTTTCTTAACATTCTTATAAATTGTGGTAGAACACGCGCGGCGGACCACATTCCGTTTGTTCACGGACCTGGCCGGGTAACCGGTGCGCAAACAGCGAGGGTACCTCGACAGCGTAGGGGGAGGGGAAGAAAAAAAATAAATTAAATCAAAATAAATGAAAAATCTTCGGGAGAGTTGGAAAGAGATCACCGTCCACTGGAGGTAGTCTGCATCCCTTATAAGATGCCGTCTAGCTCCGTCCGAATAGGTCCCAGATGGAACCATCTGGCCGCCATCCGCAGAAAGAGTACTGCAAACTGGACGGCGTCCATCTCGTTTCCTCCTTCGTCGGCTTCGCTCCAGACCGCCTCAATCCCGCGGATGCAACAAAGCGCTGCTGGGGCTGCAGCTGGCTACAGGGCGTACCCGCAAAGAGGAGCCATAAAATGTCTCTGGGGGTGCCAACCTGGATCCGGAGGGTCGTTCTGAAAAGTTCCCATAGGGGGCGGAGGGAAACAGTCTTCAAGCAGATGCTGAAGGGATTCCCGTTCATCGCAACTGTGACAGCCCGGGATTAAATTAAATTAAATCCCTAGAGTCCAGTGGTGTCGTCGCGCGTTTCAGGGAAGACCCCAGTGCAGCCTTGGTTGCCTACGGAAAGAACACCAAAGGTCACCGCCACCCTGATGATCTCTGAAGGGGCGCTCTGAAGGGAACTTCTGTCATGGTTGTCTCCGAAGGGAACCCCTAAGGGAACTTCTTCCTTATTCTCTCCGGGGAAATCCCCCGAGGAGGCCGCTCCTTATTTCTTCTCCGGGGGAACTCCGTGAGTGTACATCGCCCTCGAGAAGGCGGCCGCGCCCTCTGGACTGTACAAGTAACCTACCTTGTAGAGGAGCCCTCCCGATCACAGTGATCCACTCGATAATGGTCCACTCTCTGGGAATAACGTTGCCGATGACCAAGGAGACCGTCCGGAACGAACTTGCCAAATATGGCACGGTCCACGCGCTGTGGACGAAGCCCTCCCTCTTCTTGGAACACCGTGAACTTCAGAGGGGTGTCGCGGCAGCGCGAATCACCGTGCGCGAGGGCTGTGGGTTACCCCACAAGCTACAGGTCTCCGGAGAACTGGTAGACCTGTGGTATGTGGGAAAACCCAAATATTACGCGCACTGCAACTCTTCAGGTCACCTCAGAAAGAGGTGTTCGAGTGTGCAGTGCCAGCGGTGCCACACCATGGGGCACACCAATGCGGTGTGCCCGCAAAGTATCCTTCGCGTCGCGTAAGCTTGGAATGCGAGAAAGCTCACGGCTAAGATTAAAAAATTGGCAGAGAAAGCCGCCAAACAAACCATTACCTCCGCGTCACCAGCTGAAGTTGCCGTATCGACCTCAGGCGTAAGTGCTGAAAAGGTCGAGGGGGACAGCCAGGGAGGATGGCAGGTAGTCCAAAATAAAAAAAGTCTTAAGAAGGCTGAAAAAGCAAAAGCGATCGCGACACGCAGCGAAAATCCGCGGCATCGCAAAAAAAAACAAGAGCTGCCGCGTGACCCGCCTGTGGGTCAACCAGGATTATCCTTGGTGGTAGGACTCGAGACCCACGACGCACTCATTTCTCAGCGGTCTTTTCCCTGGGTGAGATTCGAAGCCGCAAGGCTTGGCCCCTTTCATCTGGGACCCATGCAGAACCAAGACTGCACCCACGCGGCCTCCAGAGCGGGCCAGCGTTGCGATCTGCGCATTTGGTCCATGAGAGAATGTGTCCGTACGGGGACAGATCCGTTTCCAAACATGTTCGAATGGTTGCAACATCTTACTGGCAGGCTCTCGGACTTAGAAAGTCCACAAAGATCGCCCCCACCAGTTCTTTAATCTGGCAGATGCTCGGGATCGCATCAAGCTCCTGGGATGTAGCGCACTGGGAAGCGACAGGGAAACGAGGGTCTCCAACGCGCGGGTTCGGCAGGTCGGTGTGCGAAGTCGCTCTTTCGGAAACCAGAAGCGCTTGCACCGAGTCCGACGGTCGCATGAGACTCGTGAGGGTCGTCCCCCCCTTCCTCCTACTTCCACCTGAGGAGGATTCATTCACCTGGCCGTGTTTTCGGGTCCCTTCTGCCTGGACGATCGCTGCAGGCCATACGATTCCAGATATCCCGGATTCGTTCGGGAGCTTATGGACCACGCAAGCTCCCTAACTGCAGATTCAGGACAGCTGACTCGGGGCGAGGCGAAGTCCGCGGAGAGTTCCTCAAACTCTTCAGGATGCGAAAATGCCGCCGCTCCGCACATCATCCGGTCTCATCTCCCAGCCAACGAGAGAGCGTCTCCGAGAAATCGCCCCTCAGCATTCGAAAATCAAATTTACGAATCTCTTCTTCACGACGGATGCTGTTGTTTCCCCTTGTTGTGGGAATTCTCTCTCTCTTGGATTGGATCCTGGAAACGATATTTTTCAGAACACAGCTGCGATGGGGTTCTTCGGGATCATTTTTTTTTTTTATTTATTGAACGCGAAAGCCCAACACAGCGGGGAAGATTCCGTGGGTAAAAGAGCACGTGTTGATCTCACTGATTGTTGTTTGCGTTGATGGCACTGTGCCCGCTGTGTTCCGTCTGTGTTCTTTCCCAGCGCGAACTTCTTCGGATGGCACGAAAGGGCGTGGTTGACCGCTCGGCATGAAGATTGCGATCCTTCCACGCCGAGGAGCAGCTCACTTGCATTCGCCGCGTACCTTGGAAGCTGGAGATGATGGTGGACGGATCCGTGAGCGGCACGGGGAGATGGTGGGCAACTTGGTCTACATCTGGCCCTACGGATGCACTTCGGAGATGTTCTTCTTTGGGCAGACCCGATACCAAGTCCGTTGAACACGGCAAGCCAACGCACCAGTTTGGTATTCCTTTTCATTGTCACTTTCCTTCATGACTGTCTCGCACATTCCCAAGAGATCAAGGTTCACATGGTAACCACGTGGGCAAGGTATATACCTATGTTCCATTTCCACCATCCCGACCTTGTGTCTAAATTAATCTGGAAATCAGCATCAACTAAGGATTAATCTGGAAATCGGCATCAACTAAGGATTAATCTGGACCGTTTCCTCGCTGAACTTGAGCTTTGAGGCACTTCCTGCATAGCCTTGGGCGTTCGTTACGTCCTTCGTGGATTCTTTTCTGAATCGCATCTGCACAAAGGTCCGACATCGCTTTCGAAGGAAACGTCACTGCATGACAGTCCAAGCTCGCATGACCTTTCGAAAAAAGATGCACTTCCTCCGCCGGGAGAGATCAGTGGAGGGCCAGTAGGTGGTTGCTTCATTCAGGGAAGCACTGGTTGCGTGGAATTTTCGGAAGATTAGCGCTGAGATCTGGGAAGCGGTCGGATCAAACATCGGGGCACCTTCCATGACATGCAGGCTGACGGCAAAGCGTTCTTCAGAGGTTCGCTTACCGACAAACCGTTCCCAATCTCGAATGCACTCCATTCCCGGATGCTCCTGGCAGTGGGTTTCCCCGAAAAGTGGGTCTCCTGATGCAGCCGCTGGGATTCCTGTACGGGAGAGTGTGGATTTATCCCTTCCTTCAGTGAATTTCTCGAAAAGGAGGAGGAGGAGGAGGAATAGCACCCCGAGGATTCCTACCATCTTATGAATATTCATCACCACAATGGATGAAGCACGCCCCTCTCCCGGAAAGGAA
Organism: Raillietiella orientalis; assembly: GCA_036172245.1. Lineage (NCBI taxonomy): Eukaryota > Metazoa > Arthropoda > Ichthyostraca > Raillietiellida > Raillietiellidae > Raillietiella > Raillietiella orientalis. The sequence goes on along the minus strand of JAYWIR010000082.1, from coordinate 180,502 downwards.
GCAGTCGACTCCCATGTTCAGCGTGCAAGCGCCCAGCGCGAGAGCAGGAAAGCATGTGTGCGTCGGTTTCCTGAGGCTGACACACTGGACCCACTCTCACCAACCCTGTGGGTAGCAGGATTTGCAGGGCATCCTCATGACTAAAACTCGGAACAATGGGACGAGCACATTCAGCAAATCAGCAAAGATGCTCCCAGAATTCAGGGACCTCGCTGTCGATGTTGGCCTCATCGGTGCAACACCGCATTCTCTTCGGGGATGCAAGAAAAGATGCAAGATAACCCTCTTCGTGTCCCAGGAAGCGGAAGTTCCATACGGTTCAGAGGAGCAACCACTCTTGTCTTGCATCGTTTCGCTTTTCTTGAGCCATTGATTTGTAGACGAGCCATTCCAGGATAAGGAGGAAGCCCTTTCTTCCCCTCATCAGCACCAGCCACACAGCATCCAGGAAACTTCTGCTTGTCCACAGAACCTGTGGAAGAAAAGATAAGCATTCGTTGATTATTTTAAGCCCTGCATACTGGATGGGTGGAGATAATTTCCTAGCAAAGCGTCAGACTAATTTGAGGACAAATCCAGAAGCATTAGTCTATTGGGAGAAACACCATTTCGGCCTAACCCCTCGCCTCCTCATAAAAACAGGGATTGCGCAACTGCAAAAGGTCACGGATGCGTAACTTTTCTTGCTCCTTATCTCACTGCTAGTGATAGCCGGTTGATACTTTTGAACTTGGTATCAGCGGTGTAGCAATGGCAGGAATGCCTGCAAACACTGCGAACGAGTCGAGAAAGGAGTGTCAACTTCTCCTCCGTTGTCCATAGTTGTCCATAGAGTCGAAAAGCAGGTGCGGGAGCGTTTCTGCTACCCCGCACCTTTTACAGTTCGGGGAGACAACTCCCCCGGAAACACGGTTCGTTCGCTGGAGTGAAAACCCCAATGCACCAGCATGATGACGTCCTGTTCAGAGGGAACACAGAAGTGTTCAAACAGGAGGGAGGGACCACAAGTTCTTCGGGGGACACACTCAAAAGTTCACTCCACCGAAGGAGTCCCTTCGGGATGTGGCGAGGCGTGGCGGCGTCTGCCAGCTCGCAAGTCCTCCAGCCGCCTATGGGTCGGGCTGCTCCTGCGATGGTGCAGGCGACCTCCCTCCTCGCCGGTAGGCAGCTGTCATCTCTTGCCCTGAGGGCTGACAGCGCGTCGGCGAGGGGCGTGACAGCCAGGCGAGTCCACTTCTCCTGGCTGTTGCAGACCTCATCCACCGTGCAGTACGGGGAGAGGTTGGCGCAACGGAGTTCCAAGAGGGAAACATCCTGTTGCTTTGCCCAGGCATGCAACAGTTCCTGCCGCCAGGAGTCAAAGTTCGCTGGGCGGCAGGAGATCCATGCGTGGGCTACCAGGAGTCGGTAGAGAGGTTTCCAGGGGAAACCGAAGCTTCTCGTGGCGCGCTCGTTATGCGGCCGGAGCGACAGAAGTCCATCGCTGCCGGTGCAGCGCCGCAGGAGCAGGCGCGCGGGAGCGCACCACGGAGTGGACCAAAGGTTGGCGCACAGGGCCAACATTCGAAGCTGCACCTGCAGCTCGGTTCTCTCCAGAGTCAGCATGCCTAAGCCGGCATCCCGACGCGGAGCCTGGCCTCCTCTGGTGTTGCTCCATGCGGCCACGATCCAGTGAAGGCAGCACAGGGAGGGATGCTATTAGGGATGCAGCCGGCGTGAGGGCGTCGCGCAGGAAGAGGTGCTTTATAACGTCTTTGGAGTTGCCACCAGGGGTTCCAAGAGTCGCGGCAAAGCGTTCCCAAAGGGGTTGGAGGGCAACACAGCCCACTAGTAGGTGCGGGAGTGATTCCCGCTACCCACACTTTGCACAGTTTTGATCCACACACACCCGTGACCAATAATGACGGCGGGTGTTGCACGGGAGTCCACGGTGCAGCAGCATCAATGCCGACTCCTGAGGTGTAGGTGTCCATGAGCACCGGGAACCACTGCAGATCTTCCTCCGGAATAGCCAGTAGCACGCCACAGCGCAAAAATCCATGAGGTCGAGCAATCGGGGTGGCAGCGTTGGTGAGCTAGCCCGTCGTCCACTCGCCCAGTCCTCTTCTTCCGGAGATGTCCATAGTTACCTATCATCTAGCTGTAAGGCTGCTGTTCATCTGTTCTCTAAGGGAAGGTAGCGCGGCGGAGAGGGAGGTCTGCTTGCCCATGCACTCTTCGCGGGATCTTCCAGGATTTCCCAGTGCAATTCTTACGCGCGTACAGGAAACGTCGCACCTGTTCCGCGCTTGGTTCCTGGATTCTCTCCCACGTGCGAACGGTTCTTTGCAGCCGGGCACTATGTTCTCAGGGATGCCAGAGATCTATCAGTTTTTCCAGGCCAGCGTGGCCACCTGATGCAAGTGCAGTCCGCGCTGGTAGCCGCGTGGCTGCGGTTTCAGTGCTGCGTGGAGTCAATATGAAAGGGGCCAAGCCTTGAGGCTTCGAATCTCAACCAGGGAAAGGATCGACGCCGAGAAATGAGTGCGTCGTGGATCTCGAGTCCTACCCCTCAGGATGATCCTGGTTGACCCGCAGGCTCCGGGTGCAGCACTGGTGGAAACCGGATGCCCCCGTTCGGTAGCAGAGATTGGAAGTCGATTCCCCAGGATCCCTCCAGGAATCGAAAAGCACCGGTTTCCTTCGGGGTTCCGCTCCGGTCGTAATAATGGAACCATCCCCCAGAAGAAGAGGGATCCTCCATCGCGTATTGTGGAGCCGATTGGTACTCCTTTCGGGTGGTTGCCTCTCCAGAGTGTTAAGAAGCTCACTGCTCCCTTCGAGGACCCTTGAAAGAAGTTTGGAATTGCCCCTTCGGGATTTTCTCTCCAGAAGAATAAACGAGGAGTGGTTTCATTGTGGGTTTGCCCCGAAGAAAAAATAAGGAGCGGTCTCCTCGGGGGGTTTCCCGGAGAGAATAAGGAATAGGTTCCCTTAGGGGTTCCGTTCGAACACAACCAGGGAGTATTTTTCCTCCGGGTTTCCCCTACCAAGCATGAGAGGAAGGCGTTCCTTCCTCCAGAGCCTTTCTGGGTCTATAGAGTGGTCCCTTCCCGTTGTGCCCCTGAATTGAAGAGTTATTACACTCACCCATGTGTGCGTGGTTTAGTGTCAAAAAGCTTCTTAAACCTCCCCTAAAGAGAGGAATGATTCTTCAGCACCCGGAGAAAAAAAAAAAGGGAACTCAGAAAAAAAAAGAAACTGAACGGTAAGGGTCGAAAACAGAACCCCAAAAGGATGTCCATCATCCCTCCAGTGGTTTGCAGACGAGTCCGAAGCTTCTGCAGTAAATGCAGCAACACGGGGCACCTGAAAAGAACGACAAGACCGGAAACAAAGAGGCCTTGAGGTGGCTCGCAGGAAAATCCTGTTGCTAGGATTCCCGACTCAGAGATAAAGCCGGAAACTCTCGACATGGACGCGGAAACCACGGCGAGTCGCCACAAAGCCCAGAACGCCGAGGCAGCGCACATCTTCCGGACAGAAGGGTCATGCAGCAGCTTCCAAAGCTGAAGGCATGTTGGTAGCATCGCGCGATTCTTTCATGGAGAGCATCCTCCGCTCCGAAACGAAGACAGGTAAGGGAAGGAAAGAAAATAACGAACCCATTCTCTCTTCACCTTGGTAACCTTGACAACCGGCGTCCCATTACGGTGGATGTCGCCTTGGTGCCGAAGCTGCGGGCTACGAGATTCAGATGGTTGGCAGAATCCGCGATGAATCCAGAGCAGATGCCGCTCCTAAACGAAACACGACCTGTTCCTCTCTAGATAGAGTTCCGGCGGTGGGTTGCGTCCAGTTTCAAAGGGAATTCAGCATTCTCATCGGCCGAGGACAGCGAATCCATAGAGAAGCGGGCGTGCCTGGAACCCTTGCGGTTGCAGTTGACTTGCGGAAAACATTCCATTGCATAGATCGGGAGCTTCTTCTGGAGCTCCTGTAAAGCTGGGGCTTCCTGACGCCTTTGTAGCCTATCCGTGCTCCGGCTGGCGCGACGCGCTGAGGAATGCAAATCTCAGCGGCCAGCACGTGCATGGCATTCCGGTGGCGCAAGACATTTGGCAGGGTGACAGTCCAAAGTCCCCTGCTCTTCGGCATTCCGAGTTGGTGCTGGAAGCTTAAAGAGGAACTGCAACCCTACCGAGCTGGTGCTTCCCGTCACACCTGCCGTTTCCGCACACACCCGACGATCTTCCGCTTCCGTTGCCCATGTCCATCTCGGAGTCATCTCTGGAGGAGTTCGAGCTGATGATCCTCCGTGGGGATGACATGAGAACCAACGGGCGGAGTCCTGCATGGTTCTTATTGGGCCGGATCCTTTTGGGGATCTTAACGGACAGTACAGTACATCAAGTGCCTTGGCGTTACGTTTGGGGGCTCCTGCTTAGCGGAAGTCTGGTCTGACTGTCTCCTTGTCTCCAGAAGCCGGAGTTGGCTGCCGTTTGACCCATTCCAAGGTTCCTCTTGAAGAAACGGGCTGTGATATAGAACACATTTATGACCTCCTTTTCCTGCTTCTGCTTTTTGTTTGTCTACCCTCCTTCCTCCACCCCCACCTTTCCAAAAAAAGGAAAAGTGTACCAAGGACCTTTTGGGTGATGAGGGAAGTCCTGCGTCCGACTCAAAGTTCCAGGGTATTCGAGAGTTTCCAGCGCCGTTCCAGCGCTGGAACTGTCAGAAGGACAGTTCCAGCGCCCTGTTGGGAGCGGATAAAAGGACAGCTCCGAGCTAGAAGACCGGCCCTGACCACCAGGTATTGGATGGCGCCCCGGCGCGCTCCTCCGTGCCAACTTGTGAAACGAGTAGCCTGATCAAAGGGATGCCATCTCGTGTACAGCCACAGAAGCTTGTCTTAATTAGGGCGCTAGTTGAGGCATATGGGTGTTCTAGAGAAGGAGAACCCTTGGATCTTTTGCCTCCCCACTTACGGTAATGCCTGGCTTCAGAAAATAGTTTTGACATCCGGCAACCCGAAGAGCACGCCGCGGTGCTGTGACCGAATGCGATGCAGTCCCTATGGAAGTCGGACCGCTCTTTCTAGGATGCTCGTGTCTTCCGGAAACGACTGTCGAGCTCGGGTCGCCTCCTCCATTCGAAGTTTCAGGAGCACCAGCTCCGGGAAGACTCTTCGGTAGGGCTTCTCCTGACCGTCTCCTCGTGCGAGACGGGAAGCCTTCGATCCTCTGGAGGAGGCTGCGAAGCTGCACCCATGCCACCTGATCCCACTGCTTCCCTACCCCCTGCTCAACGGCCGTTCTCATTTCGGAAAAAAAAATTCCCGGGACAGGATCCCGTGAGTCTGCGGTCCGCCGCGATCAGTTGCCGGGAGATCCAGACCGGTGGCGAACTCCTGTGTGCGCGTGCCTCCCTCCTCCCTCCGCTTCCCCCGCCGGAACGCGTGAGAGTGCGCCGATGCGGAGCGGTTCGCCTCCCGAACGATGGGAATTTCAGCACGCGGAACAGCAAGAGAACGTTTTCTGGATGCCCCGAGAATCGAAGCCTCGAGGATTTTGGCGCGCTCCGAGGTACAGCGCGCTGCACCGGCTGCTGCAACCCCTCCAGAGCTGCGCATTAAACTCGCTCAGATTCCCCCGTTCCTTCAGGTTCCTCCTCTCCGCGCCTCAACTGACTGACTATGCAAGTCCCGTTCTTCCCATGGTCCAACTCGTTCCCGGCGGTGCTCAAAAGATCTCCTTGGGTACTATGCATCCCGCGACACGTCGTGGCGTAGAGTGGCTGGCGACGGGGAGGGGCGTCGCAAGGCCACTTCTACTTTGCAGCAGAACGCGAATAGAACGGGGATTTCTTTTTAGAGTTTCAAAGGGAACTCGGAAGGCGGTCCTTCTCATCCCCCTTGCTATGACCACCACCAGGCCCCCACGGCCTTCCTGACTCCCACCTCCTATCCTCCCCTACTGTTGCTGACCCGTGTCCCCTGTCCTTGTTTGGCGGAAGGAAGAGCCTGTCTTCCTGCCTACCTTTTTCTAAGAAGAAAGGGGAAGTTCCTCTAGGAGTCCCTTCTCCCAGTAGTTTTTGGCTCGCAACCTTCTCTCTTGAAATCACTCCTGGCGGATTTCTTGCCTTTTTCTGCGAAGCAGCTGGGCACGTCAGGAGAGACTGTCTCACCTCCAAGAAAATAGGCGGGTTTATGCCCCCAAATAGTCGGTCCTCCAGTCAACACCATCACTGGCAAGGCTCCACCGCGGCTCCATACGAAACCTCAGATGCCTAGCAACGCAGTCATTGGCGAAACGGCGCTATTGCCTGAGAGCGTGACGCGGACACGGAGCGAAGGAATCCCCTTCCCATTAGCTCTGCAACTGGTACACTCTCTGGTACACTCTCGGCAACGTATCGACCATTTAGGGAAGACCATGTGGTCCTGGATAGTTCTCAGAAAGGGCAAGTCCTACAGCAGAACGATACAAGAGCTCAGGGAACCCCTTGGAAGGGGTACAGAAAAACCTCGGTCCTTCTAGAACGGGAGCTAAAGATAAAGAATCAGCTGTCAGTAGGCAACGGCCCAAGGAACGAGGGCAGTCCCGCGGAACCCACCTCTGACGACAACTATGACCAGCACGGCCTGCCGCAGAGTCGTCCCCATAGGGACACAGGAAAGTGGATCGGTGGAGTCTGACCATCTCCCAGAGGAAGACGTGGGAAGGCGGTCAAAACCAACAAAACCGCTGCTATACAACGCTGAATGGCACAGTTCCTGGTGTCAGGGTAGCATCCTGGAACATCAACGGATGCACCAGCCCGGAGAAGAGATGGCAGCTGATGAGGCTCTTAGAGTAAGAAACGTCTACTCTTCATCGTGGCTGACCAGAAAGAGAAGAAGACATTTTGATCCATTGCGGGAGCCATGGAATACAGGTTTGGACTCGGGATTAAGGCGGCGAAGCTCAAGTTTCTTGCCATTGGAACCCCTGATACCATTATCCTCCTCTCCCGCGGGTTCTGGATAGTGGGTCAGTTAAAATGTCTGCGTGTTCACATGGGGGATGGAAAAACGTCGCCAAATCCCGAAGGAGGTACGCGATAAAGATCAGACAGGAAGCGATGTGACGCAGAGGGAAAAATTCCTCCTTGAAGGAGAAGGCCGACCGGAGCGGCTATCCAAGTTCCTGTTCGGCCACATCGCCGAGGAAGTGACTGAACATCTGGCCAGTTTCCCAGAGAAGACTTGTTTGGGAAAGAAAGGAAAATCCTAGGGGAACGCCATAGTTTTTGTCGGCAGAGAGCGTAAGGAGGCAAGGAGTGCGGGAAGTTGCAGCCGCTTTCAGGCCCCGGATTTGGCAACAGGTCATCAGGCACGCCAACCACCTGAGACGAATGAAAACGCACGTTTCCAAAGTACCACCGAATGTGAGCAAGATGGCACAGCGGAACCGAGAACCGTCCAGAAAACCAGGACAGTAGAGGAAGGCAGACCCGACCTGGCTAAGAAAGGAAGGGGGACTTGTCAGATTGAAAATCACTGATTGAAATCGTCCTCTGATTAAAAATCACCCAGAAGAGCGGAGCACCCTGGAGCAATAAGCCGGCCATGGTTGACCCACTTTTTTTTTTCGGGTTGTCTTTTTTGGTTCTCCAAGTGCTGAAGAACAGTTCGTCTCCTTAAGGAAGGCTTGCGAAGCTCTTTGACACTGGTCTACGCTACCCGAGGGTGCGTGCCTTTCTCCAAGTTGTAGGGGGCAACACCGGAGGGACCAGTCCATGAATTCAGAAACGCTCCGAGGATAGAGTCCGTTCCTCTTACGCTTGATAGGGAACTCCGAACCCTCGCTCTGGTTGTCTCCAAAGGGAATCTTGAAGGGAACTTCTTCCTTATTCTCTTCGGAGAGACCTCCCGCAAAGGATCTGCTCCTGAGTTCCTTCTTTGAAAGGAACCCGCAAGGGAACTGTTTCCTCCTCTGAAGAGAACCCCAAAGGGGCGCTTCCAAATTTCTCTGAAAGGACTCCCCGAAGGGAGCAGCGCACTTCATACTCTAGAGGGATATCAACCAGCTCCATGAAACGCAATGGAGGTACTTCCCCTTTCAGGAGGACGGTTTTGTTTTCACAACGGAGGGAACCCAGAATGAAACCGGCGCACCTTGATTCCTGGAAGGACCCTGGAGAGTCGTCTTCCAATCCAGGACAGTCAACGGAGGCATTGGATTTTCACCAATGCCGCCCTTGAAGTCTATGCGTCAGCCAACGTCATCCTGAAAGAGAGGGCAACCGAAACCCACGACGCAACTATTTTCCAATCATCCACGAGGGGATTCGAACCCTCAACACCGGGTGCCACACGCGGAGACCGCAGCCACACGGTCGATAGCACTGACTTTTCGTAAGCGTCCCAAGGACCACGGAAATATGACTCCAGAGGAGAGCAGATCTGGGGCTATTGTGGACTGCAAACAATTTTCCACCATTGGGATCATCCACGGAGCGCACTTCGTGGGCGCAATGGTTCCAGTAGAAATGCCAGATGCAAGGGTGAACTTCCTACAGCGTCTGAGGGCCCTGGAAAGCACAAAGTTCGCAAACGACCAATGTGGTTCCTCGAGTTCTGGAAGCGCACCTTTCAACGAAGACCACCGCTCAAGAAGCGAAAAACTGACGCGGGCGCAGTTCAGGCAACCTGCATTGAGCCTACTAGCCATTAGGACCGTCTTACTTAGATCTGACCGGCCGCCAGAGATCCAAGACGAGTTCGCAATGTTCTGTCACGAAGGGATCTTTTGGAACACGAGGCTACAACACTCGACGGAAGATCTCAGTGATGGAGACTCCGATGTCCACAGAAGCAGCACCACAGAAAACTTTGCACCTCCATACTTACCGATGCCCATGAACTCCATACTTACCGATGGTTCAAGGTTCCCAGTCTTGGATCACGGTTTTCTTCCTCCCTGCCATCGTCCTCACTTCTTAGGCAGTACAGGCAATGCAGCTACAAGAACGAAAGTTCGAGGAAGACTCCTCATGCTAGAAGTTCTACAAGAACTTCTTGAGGGTCAAGAAAACATTCCCCTGTGCAACCCCATGGTGAGAGAAAATCATCACCTCCTGTATCGGAGCATCCTTCTGATAAAGATGCTCTGATACAGGAGGACCTCCAGAGAGCTGTGCAGATGACAGTACGGGACATCTTGATGGGTTTCCTAAAAGCAGAGATTGGCATTCGAGGATGCGGCACAGTTCCAGCCTAGACACTGCAGCCTGCAGAAAATCCAAGACTCCAGAGGATAACTCAGCAAAGTGGAACAGTCGGGACTGTGACCTCCTCCCCCCTCCCAGCCTCTTTCTTGTGAATATGTCCCACACCAGAACAATGTTTTTCCTGACCTGTGACGAGAGGAACCCCCGGAAAGACTCTTCCCTTCATTCTATCCTGCGGGAATGAATCCACCCTATCGGACTGGAGGAAGGGTGTAGTGCGTTCCCCTGGCAGGAGAAGGAACAGGCGAGAATCGATCAGGAGGCTCAACCGCACAGTACCTTCAAGAACCAGTGAGACGGTGAAAAGGGTCACTGAGAGGAGCAAATTGGATAGAAACAGGGGCGCTCCTCGGACGGAAAAACAGGAGTCTGCCAGCGAAGGGCACGAGGGTGTCCAACTCCGGAAGAAGCACGCCACCTTGGTGTTCCTGTTCGCGGATCCAGGGGTTCTGTGAACTTTCTAGAGTTTTCTGCTGCGGCCGGGAGCGAGCCAAGCCACTCAGTGATCGCGTCCAACGCAGACCGTCAAATGGCGCGCTGCAAGTGCCGTCGCGCTTGACCACACAAGAGCTGGTGGACAGACAGAAGAGAAAGTTCACGGAGAACGACCCAGCATCGCAAAGGACAGATGAAGCCTCAGTAGGTAGGAACCCCTTACCCAAAAGAGAACAGTGGAGGAAGGAAAGCTTCCACAACATCTCGAAAAGATGCTTGTCATCGGGATTGAAACCGATGCCACGTTATGACATCAGCGACCTGGGGCCATCCACCGATAATGGCGAAAGAAGGATCGTTGGTCTGTTCGCGATGGAGGGTAAAAACTTCAAAGATCTAAGCGAAGCAACGAACGAATTTCCACGTGCCCTCTGCTCAAAGTGATGTCTCAGCCTTGTCAAGCTCCAGGTGAAGAGACCGATTTTGCAGTGGGAGTATTACTAAATATTGTGTGTGGATTTTAAGTCCAGTCCTGAGATATTAGTATATAGATGGTAATTCTGAAAATGGATGAATTGTGGTGGATGAATTATGAAGTCATTCTAATGAGTGTGATGAAAGATGGATGACAGTTGGTTGTTTATTGATGATTCTTTCCAAGATGATGAGTATGAGGAGGAGAGTAGACATAAAAGAATGAGATCCTAAAGAAGAAAGTTTCATAATCTAAAAATGTCTCCATTGGCAACTTCTTTAAGCTGCCGATGTCGCCGCTTCAAACCATTGCGAATTTTTTCCAGGACGTTCCATACACAGTGGCTACAAAAGAATCCAGCTATCGTCCCCAGACGAATTTCCAGGAGAAGCAATGGTGACTTAGGGATGATCGTGTGCAGTATTGTATCCAGAAGGACCAAGCAGAGACGTACGAAGTATCTGTAGAAAACACGGTCGTCAAGCATCTCATCGAAGGCAAATGCACTGGGTCCTCTGAACAAGGGCAATTGAAAATGGAGAACGAAGAGCCCACACGGGAAAAGTCTGCAGAGCACTGGCGTCCCATTATGGCATTCTTGTTGGGGAAGAACTGGGGTAAGAGAAGTCCATGGCTTGCACTGGACAGCATCACGCTTGAAATCACTATCTGCATATCAGGGATCACCTAAGAATCTCTAATAATAGGTTCAAGCATGCTGCCCACCTAAGCTAGTGACCGTTACCAATGGCATCAACAAGTAACAGCGCAGATAGCGTTTGGTCCGGCCAATGCGTGGTGTGATGATCTTCAGTTACTGCATGATCAGTTCTCCTTCCATCACTGGAGTGCACTCAATAAACCGATTTGGAGAAGTGAGTCCATGAAAGGACTCATGACTTTCAACAGACCAATACCGGAGATCAACCTCAAAAATTCAGCCGCATCTGGCACTCCAGAACAAGGGTTGAATTTTGCTCGATATTTCTTGACCTTGTGAGAACTCTGTGACAGCGTTGGGAGAAGAATGCTAAGGAAAAAAAGAGAGCAAATACTGGAAACAGTCTTCCCTTTTCTCCATCGGAGGAGTACCGACTGTAGTGAGGGCATTCTTGGAAGGATTCTGTGAGCGTGGATCTAAGGAACGGAGAGGTGCTCAGGGAACTAGAATTCCTCAGCATGCATGCAGAAAATCTGGATAGCACGAGTTTATGCACCAATATATCACACAAATAGGACACGTGACACAAATCAGACACAAATCGGACCACAGGCCACTCTTCAAGGGCTACCTTGAAAGCAGCCCTTGAGGCTGACAGAAAACACACAAGGCTCATAGTGTGGAGAAGGAACTCAGCATGTGTTAGCAGAGTGGATGGAGATATCTGTCAGATTCCACTTGACTACATCAGGCGTCGCTGCACTCAGAGGCAACCACAGGTTAAATTCACTATGGAAAGTAGACTGCATCCTCTCCTTTTTCTTGAGGAATAACCAGCATTTTTCTCAAGGTCTTAGAGTTGGATGAGGCTCGCACAAACAAACCGACAGTGCAGACATAGCTAGAAGGCACGTGGCGAAGGCATCGCTCGTTTCCTTGATTCGGCACCTATGTCGGTTGATTCGCACGGTTAGCAGAGTAAGACCTAGGAGACAACGCCATTGGGCTCGAGTATCGGCAGACGATTTGAAATTTGGGAGGAATGGACACTTACAAACTGCCACAGATACCAATCAGGCTGCTGGTGACGTCTTTTACGATGGCATGGAGCTGCAATCTCCTCGCGCTGTGCACTGCGGAAGGAACGCTTTCCAGAGTTACCCCGATGCCGAGAAGTTAGGGTGGAATTTCTAATGGTAGGGAATCGATTGGTTCTGGGAGAAGTGTCTCCTTCTGCTTCACAGTCTATGCGGAGCTGGTACTGCGTCGAAACTATTTGTCTGAAGTACTGCTGTAGCTAGGGCAGCACAGTCGCCCCCCGGGAATCCTATCTCTGTTTGAGGATGGGGAGTCCCCCCTCACGTAAACTCCCACGTGACGGTTTAGCATATTAGAAAGCGGTTGGCAAGACAAGGAAGACAAACTTGCCCCTCCTCTCTTGTACTCCGGAAGGTTTGCCATCTTGTGGGACTGGTGTGTGAACTCTAGGTCAGGAACACGGCACAGGGATGAGATGGCTATCAGGTCGAATCTCCCGTATCGCATTTCAGACTGAAAATCAGAGTCAGCAGTGGATGATTTCATGGATGGCTTCTTCAGTTGTAAGAACCTTGGAGCTGGAAGTTTTCCGGAGAGGATCAAGGATAGAAGGGGAGAGAATGAGAAGGCACCTCCGTATCGCATGCGTGCCTCTTTCATCATTCAAGATTTCCAGGATGCCGCCCAATGAGGGCTATTGAAGACCTTCTCCGCATTGGGGATATTTTTGACCTAGGCACAAGGAGCGCGGCAAGAAGAGAGTTAAAGGAGACTCCTTGAGGGATTAAAGATCGACACGACATGCAGGATGGCTTTTCCGACCCTTTCTCATTTGCTTGGAAGCGCCCTCGAAATCCATAGCTCCAGTGAGGGATCAGTCTCCCCTTCATTGGAGTGGAAAGGACATCGAAGGAGGAAGAATAACAAGAACCTCTCTCCCTCTCAATCCTCTTGTCTGATAACTCGTCGAAACTGTCCTCCTCCTCCTCCTTTTGTTGCTGGTTCTGCAATTCCCAGATGCTCCTATCGAAAGTCGGTGTTAACGAACCCTAACGGCACCTTACTGGGTTTCTTTGTCTGTAGGGACTTGGCACGAGGAGCAAACCGATCTTGCCGTCAGCAAAAACTTTCTCGTGTTTCATACACGTCTCTGATGCAGGATCTGCTTCTGAATTAATCGGACTGGAAAACTCGATTGGATGGCAGTGGGCAGAGCTACATTCTTTCCCAGAACGGCACCTTTTCTTCTGATGCTTGAAGGATTTTCAGACCAACAGAAGAGTACTCTCTTTTCCAATCTCATCGCCAAGACAGCGAAACAGAAGACCTTCCAGAGAGGACGAAACCTGGGTTTATTTCTCTTCTCTTCTTCCCACTACCCTTCCCATCCTCCCCGGAAGGACACTGAAGGATGGACGCGTTTGTCTCACAGGGACGACACCATCCGCCTCCTCTCAGGCACGGGATGCTCCCAGTGGAAAGTTACTCCCAAAAGAGTCTTGCACTTCCGAGGAAGCCTAGGGAGCGTCTCTCAGCACAAGTTATCCTGCTGATGCTGCAGCCTATGAGTCAGCCTGATGATGGCACTGTCGTTCCGGCAGAGCTGCGACTGCAGCGTTGAGATGATGCTCTGAGCATCCTTCAGCTCTTCTGTTAGTTTCTCCTTTTCACGCATATCGTCCTCGATCTCGTGCTTCAGCTCGAGCTTTATGTCCTGCAGCCTGGATGCCGGCTTAAACGACCGGAAGGTCCTTGTCCTCCCTCTCGAGGACCTCCGCGTTTCTTCCTCATCCCTTTCCTTAGCATCCTTGTAGCTCGAGTAGAAACACAGGGCCAGCACACCGATGATGGTCGCCAGGATGGTCCAGAAGTAAATGGCTTCGTATTTGGCTATGCTTTCCGGGTTAGCTCCGGGTCCGACTCCCACAGGAAACCCTCCCGCCTTTGCCTTCGTGTCTTTCTGCGCCTGCTGCTCCGTGTCCGCCTTTTTTCCCCCTCCTTTTGCCACCGTAGGCGATTTGGCCTTCGTTATCTTGGCTGCTCCGCGCGTTCCCTTGGCAACCATGGTGTTTGCTTGTGCAGGATTCACGTTCAGAAATATGCAGTGTAAAATTCCTTTAGACGGAAGAAGAGCCTTGCGAGGGCCTGCTACAGAAGAGGAAAACTCACGTCTCTTTTCACAGGTAAGATGAAGAGCAAAACAGGACGAAAATGAAGGATCTCATGCTGCACTCATAGTTCCCGTTTCGGATTACAGTTTAGAATGCGTTTATGAATTTGCGATCTCCTAGGAAACGAAATTCAGTAGAGACATCTTGACCAAAACCATTGGGCGAGCAAACAAAATGATTTTCTTTTTCTCTTCCCTCGTGATCTGTGCTGAGTTCATCCCGTCGCTTACCGTTTGTCGTTTCCAACTCTGACCTGTGCAGATCTGCAGCAGGAGCACGATCCCTCCTTCAGCAAGAATTCGTTAGCGTTTCCCGTTCCTGGATTGATCTCCAGAAACGAAATCGAATGCTGCATAACTGTGTCGTGGGGTGCCCGTTCACAGGCCTGCAAGCACTCTTGTGGGTGCTCATTTCCTCTTCCGACTCCAAGGTTTACTGGGGATGTACTTCACAGGCACGCCGTGTGAAGCTCACGTATCCCTCATTGAAAGTGGCTGTAGCTCCGCTCCACACGTTGGCACGTCTTTTGGCGGAAAGATCCTCGCACACGAGATGACGGGGATTCTGCATGGGGGTGAGCGCGCACCTTGGCAGTTAGCGGTGTTTTCGGTAGAGTGCGTTGAGAGACGGCAACCGAAAGCTCCTGGGAATCTCCAGATGAGGGTGTTTCCTTGATATGTATCTCCTCCTCTCAAAGTGCCTTCCAAGAAAAGTCCCACTGCTGCTGTTTGCCATTCAGGAGGATCACCGTTGCCATCAGGTCGGGCAGAACTCGATCTGCAACTGCGATTCTCAGACTCTGGAAAGAGAAAGAATGAATCTCGAGATGCCACGGACTTGTCTGGAGGGCCGAGATTTTAAGATTCAGGAGCGACTTTTTCCTTCGCGGATGAAAGAGAGTGGTGATTTGGGAAGAAGCTGCAAAATGTTTGCACTGCGAAGTAGTCTGGAAGTAGAGGCGTCCTTCTGGAGTAGTCTGGGGCCGCATTCTTCTTGGGAATTCAAACTGATCCGAATGAAATTCGTCGAAGAATTCATCTTCGGAACTGATGGCAAACCAACGCAGTCAGTCATTCATGTGGACAGACCTTGTAAGGTGGAGGAGAGGAAGATGGACCAATTACAAAAGATTCATGTCTAAGATGGGATTTATGAAGTATGTGAAAAAGCGCGAATCAACCAAAGTGTGAATGCTGTCCATAGATCAAGTAATTTTTTGGTGATCCTGATTTGGATTGGATGCGTTGGATTCGCATAATCCCGTGAATTCACTGTCAGAAGACAAACCACGTTCTTTTCTTGTGTGTTCTCAGATGCTGGTTGTACGGAAAAGAGGAAAGCATGCTCATTTGGTCCCGTGCGATGCAGCATGGGAGCTCCATGACGCATGTGTTTCGAGGATCTTTCCCAACACAAACGCGTCGTAGAGCAGAAAGGAGACAGTCATTCTGATAAAGATTCTGAGGAAAAAAGGGAAAAAAATGCACTTCTGAGCAACTGGAAAATTAAGTGATTAGCAAACTGATATGACTGTGAATGACTGAATATCGCACAAGGAGCTGAAGGGTGCTCTGCTTATAATGAATTAATACACATGGAAATGACAGATTTTCTTGAAGAAGACAACTTGGCATCGGATTCATTCCTCGGAACAAAGTGTTCAAACAACATGCGTGCTGAATGGACCTCATGTGTGGTTACCATTACGGATGTGTGCATATGTGTGTGCGCGCGCGCGTCAAAATGCACACCAACCTTTTGAATGAGCTGTCAAAGAACACTTCCGGAGGGAAGATGACGTGCGTCTGGCAATGCAGCCGCGCATCTCTTGAGAACAAGAGCATACGGAAGTGCATTTTCGAAAAGCCTATCCGTCGCAATCCATTGTCACCCTCTCTATAGGAACTCTCACTGTCTTGGAGGAATTTCTGTTGGAATTCCATCAGTCGGCTGCAGATGACTCTGTTGGTATTTGTGAATTCAGTCTAGAAACGAGCTGTTATGGTTTGAGAATGAGATGATGCCCTTGTTGCTGCACGAGGCACGTCTTTGAAAAGTTCCCAATGCTGGGCTTCTTCTCTCTTGGAACCGTTCGCTCCCAAAATGTATCCCGGAGGTGTATTTGTCAAGGTGAACTTGGGGAGAGAGCACTTGACCAGAGAAACACCAACTGTAGGATGGAGGAGTGTTCTTCCTCGAAACCACAAACGAAGAAAACTTGGGCAATCAGTTTTCCGAAACCATTCCAAAATTCCAGGAAAAGATGAACACTGAATTCTGTGGAGATCAATTTGCGGTATCTTCTTGAGGAGCATCTAGCGACCGGAATCGCAGAGTGCAAGAGAGAAGAGATTCCGTGTGTGTCTGTTCCTCTGAATTTCCATGATAAATCTGATTTGCGAACTTCCCACTTCCGCAGGCTAATGAAAGGCAGTCGTCGACGAGGAAAGGAAACACGCGATCGATATTCATGGCGTGGAGGGATTATTGAAGCTGGAATCTCCAGATGCATAAGGCAAAAACCTGCTGCTGCTTGTCACTTTGGCTGCAAGAAGGGAATTTCCTCTCAGCTCTCTGAAATTCCTACGGAATCCATGATTCTAAGGCTTTGTTTTATCACGACTCGGTCTTTTTCCGTCGCTGAGCTCTTCCTTCGCATGCATCATCCGTCGAGAAGTTCGGCTCCAGTGTCTCTGGAGAATTTCCCGTTTTTCACTGAGAAATAAAACACATCCTACGAAGTATATAAAGACGATTCGTGTAGCATCCATTTGTATCAAGCAATTCCTCCAATAAAGTGGAGATATTTGAATGTCTTCTTTTTCCCACATCAGGGATAGTCCGAAATAGCCATTGGACCAACACGAAATCATCTTCTAAACACTATTTGCACAATTTCGTGTTTCGAGATTATCATTCTATCTATCCATTAGGTTGCTGCACCCAACTGCTCTTTTCCTTCTTGAGTTCGGATTTGGACCGTTGAGAGAAAATTGCATCCAAGTGGCTCCTAATTGTAGCTGAAGTCATTCCCTTTGCCGCTGGTTGACCTGAAAAACCATGGAACACTCTCCAGGGGTAATTGTTCGTCTTATGCACTTACTGGTTTACACCTGTGTTTCCTTTGTGTGTTTCCTCATGCGTGGATCTCTCAACAGTCATTTTTTTAATGCAAAAAGCTGTCTCGCTCTTACCTCCCCTGAGGTTCACTTTTTACAGAAAGATGCAATTAGTAGGGCATGTTGACCTAAAGGTCGCTATGATCAGGGATTCGTTTTCTGAGAGCAGTCCATTTGGAAAAATGCCGAGCCCCCTGCAGCATGGATCGAAGAAACAAGGGTTTTCGCTCCCCGAAAACTTGCGCTCGATATGCATGGAAGATGCTTCTGCTAGCATTGGTAGCCTTGCCGAGACTGTCATCAAGAGATTGTCGGCTGATTCGGCGCTGACTGGATAATTGGTGGGGAAGCTGGATTACGGTCGTCTTCTTTCCTCGTTTTGTTCTTTGAATAGCTCCTGGGTACAAGTACGCATCACGAGGCGTTTCCTGTTCGAAGAAATGGAGAATCTATTCCTGCTGCAAAAGTCGACTTTTTCTCTTATGTCGCGAGCACCACTGCCTGAGAAACGACCTTCAAACGTCCTTCGGAGATGCTCCTCCTCGACATCAAACTCTCCATCAGTATATCAGTTTCGGTGTCTTCAGCTGCCGAATCTCAGATCCATTCTTCATTCTGGTCCAAACTAGTTTGCATCTAGTTTGTCTTCCTTATCAGCGAGCGGTTTCTTCCAAATCCTTTCAAATCTGATGTCCCTTTCCTTGGTTCACCTTTCGTTTTACGCTTCTCCCAGCTCCTTACTCGATCTGTTTTTTTTCTTTTTTTTTTTTAAATTGAGCACATGATTTCACGTTTATTAGAAATATCCTTGATTCCTCAATTCCCTAATTTAAAAAGGCTTGAAAGAAAACGTATTTTAAAGCATTCTTGTTTTCACTGATTCCTTGTAATTTAGCTGCATCTGATGAATACCAGGCTGCGTGGGTTTTTCTTCCCACCGAGACCGTCTGGGGCAGAATCAGCCATAACCACATGTCTTGGAACCGTGGCAACATGACGAGCGTCTTCAGATGAATGGAATGTGACACATGCCCACGGGATCCTCATTCTGTCCCAAGCCTCCGCACGTGCTGTGGACCATACTACAAATTGACGTGGAAGCAGGGAACCGAAAAGTCGGCAGAGGTCACGTGAGTGGCTCTTACATTTGCTCCTAATCTGCCCAGAATCTCCAAAACCACGTGCACCACGGCTCTAAAGCTGATTTTTCGATGCGGTACAGGGAAGCAGCATCACTCTTTCCACTTCAGTTTGCAGAGGTTACGTAAAGTCCGAAGTCCCCTGTTGAAAAGGATTTCGTCTCCCGAACAGATCCCGGTTCCGTGGTTTCTGTTGTAACTATGTGTGCCAAAGGAGAGTCTTAGGTCCAGTAGGCTCCAGGGCATGCCAGACTGGATACTCGACATCACGCCGCTAGACAACGACTAGAACATTCCCACGGTTTCGCACCCTATCTGCAAGATGGACCACCCAGGCTCCCCGATGAGATTCGAGGGATCCAGGGGGGGACAAGCACAGCTAATCACTGGATGAGAAGTGCAGGGGAACAAGAGAGGTTTTGCCACTCTCCTGGAATGCGACTTTATTCAAGCTCGAAACATCCCTGTCCAATGATCCTTCTCGATCTCTTTATCTACTGAACCGTTGAGCTCACGAGCAAACCGCGAAAGAGTACGATCACCCCCCTCGAAAGCTTGCGGTTTCACTGGACCGATGCCTTCCGAAGCAGGAAGCTCGCACACAGCATTCACGCCTGGCTATTTCTCAGCATCATGTGCTGGGCCCATAGGTCTTCCTATACTCGAGGCTCTCCAGCTGGTTTTCCTCGAAGCGAAAGGGAGGATCGTGGCTTGGAAGACGGTCCAAAGATTAGGTGCACCGTCATTTACATGACCACCTTCCTTTCCGCCCATTTTTTTTTTTTCGTGTGGCTAATGGGAGACTCGAAGAGATGAAGATTTATGTCCTCCTTCCGTCCGGGACTTTAGTGGCCCCACGTAATCAGATTAATCTTATCCACCTAAGAAGCTCGACTTAACGTTTAAAGGAAACCCAGCCTTCCCTACTGTCAGATAAGGGAGTTTCGTTGGCATCCAAGATGGCGAATCGCCGAGGAATCGTCGGGAGCAGAAGCTTTCCCAGGATTCCTTAAAAAGCTTTGTGATCTGTTTGCCAAAGATACAGCAGGCACTGCTATCGGGGATCCTCGCCGCCTCGCCTTCTCCCTGGCACTGCTGCACGATACGGGACGATGGCGTGATTTACTCCCTCGCAGCCCTGACCATAATTTGGTATGAGTAATCAGCGCTTGCCGTTAAGTGGGAAGGGAAAAGGGGGAGGAGAGAGGAATCGACTGCTCTGTCCAGAATTATCGTTTCCTCGTGCTTGTAGCGCTGAGCCGTGGACTTTTTTCTTCTTCTTCTTTCGGGAAATGAAGAACTTCCTCTGCCACTTGCACGTTTGGGACCCAGAAAACAATTACGGCAATTAAATTGGGAAAGCAGAACGACCGTGCGCTTCCCGATTCTCCTGTAGAAATGCAAATGTCCCGCAAGGAATCCTCTCTCGCACATTCCATGGTCCAGCAGTCCTCTTGCTCCTGGTTTCCTAGGAGTTTCTGAGGATTCCAGTAACCTCGCATCTCCCAAGGAAACCTGCTGCCATCGACTGGGGGAAACTTGAGTGTCCTCTAGCACAGATACATTGGGATCAGGTGCGCTTCCTCGCTCCACATGGACGGGGCGCGATAGGAGGATCTTCGAGTCTTCTTCATAGGAACAGCTCCTAGCAGTGTCCAAACGAAGCAAGAAATCATCCTGAGATCTCATTTCTCCATTGGAATCAAGCAATGTATCCTTAGTGTTTTGGACTCATGCACCATCCTCTACGCCTAGAGATCGCTAACAGTGTACTTTCCGGTCTCGTTTCTTGAGAGATGAGCTCATAACTCCGCTGCACAGCTCAAGGACCATTTTTTTTCTTTTCCGAGACGATCCTATGATCTATTTGATTCCGATCCCATCACGAGATAGTGGAAGAATCGAGGCAGCGATGCAGGTGGGAAACAAGATACGAGATGGGTTGAACTGCAGACCAACGGTTTCAGGAGATGCGGGAACCATAGGTGAGTGGGAGGACCTGCAGGAAAGATAGCTGAGTAGAGGAGGGCGCGTATCCGAAGTCGCCCTGCTGACGCGGGTCAATGGAGAAGAGCAGCGCTGCGGAGACTCTTGACTGCTGAGAGCTACTGGAGGGAAACTGTCAGGTGAATGAGAGGCCAGTAAGTATTCGGCTTCTCGTTCCCCTCACGCGTCGCTTTGTCAGGTCCCCTGCGGCATTAGTTGGTTGTTGGAGGGGGAGCATGGAGGTGGTGGCTGGTGAGTGCATTTCACCCTTGCTGCGCCTCCTGGATGGGCAACCCAGACTTCCTGCAGCTCAGCGGAAGTTCTCGCCGGTATCTTCGACCGAGACATCGGTCACAACCTGCTAAATCTGAGAAATGTTTCGAAGGAATCTTCGAAGCACAACCCGACTTGATAAATGCAGTTCTTTCTACCCCTCTGCATGAATGGAAGGCTCTTGACATGCTGCTGGTGCAGAGGAACACCACCACCACGGACGTCGAAGCGCTCATGGAAGACGCATCCAGCTTGCGATCGTCACTTCAGCCCTGAAAGGATGAAATTCTAACTCTCACAACGTGGCCAAGCTTTATTGTGAAGTCACGTGGCCCTTAAATGGGAAGCCATCATCACTCGAATGATGCTTTTTCGGATTCGAGATAAGCCTATCGGCAGTGGAAGGCACATTGCAAACAGATCCTCAGCCACTACCCTCAGAGGGAGCTCAGAGACCCAAATCTTAGTAAACAAAACAAAAAAAATGACCTTACGGATGGAAGGCTACCAAAGAAAGGGACAGTTGATAACTTACAGGAAAAAATGAGTGTAGACTTCCTCGGCAACATCCAGTGATTCCGAGTTTTTATTCCTGACATTCCCTCTTGAATTCTGTGCAAATTAGTTCGTGAAAATACCATTGCTATGGTAAAGAGACCGTGCCATCCATCCCTACATGGAATGGAAGTCGATCTTCAAGACGACTTTTCAGAATTGGGGTAACCAGAATAAAGAAGGGCTGAGACATCTTCCAAACAGTCTCCTATGAATTCTGCTTGTGCTAGAATGCTGCAAAAAGAAGGAATTAAACTAAGGCTACTCTTGAACCCTGAAAAAACTGAGAATAAGACTTGAATCGAAGAGATTCTGAAATGACAGGGCTAGTTCCTGCACAGGAAACAAAGAGGGAACTGGGAAAGATGATCCACTAAAAGGAAGAATTCACTGCCAAGGAGTAAGCAGTTTGCAGCGTTTTTCATGAGGAATCCAGTGAAAGTTAAGAGGAAATCGGATGCAATCGCCAGCATCAGCACATTGACATAACAGTTGCTATTCTTGGGGGCACGAGGGTTTGCTTTCTGAGATTTCTAAGAGTCTTCCAGATCCCTTCTGTGTTCCGTAATCAAAGGTTTGCATGTTTATGCTAAGGGTGGCATACACCGCAGAGAGCCCAGAAATTTCGGTTGTACATCGTACCATGAGTGAAAAAATTCAGAAAATAAATCGAACCGCTCCTCAGGACGGCAGAGTGGAATATGGTCTTTTCTGCCCCTGCGTTCCTCAGGGATTCCATCGGTAACGAAGAAATTCGATCGAGTATCCGAGATCCGAGTCGAAACTGCATCCAAATGCGGATGTTAGTTTAAGCCGCATCAGGAGCGGGAGTCCTTATACTGCTCAGCTCAGGAAGTTGAAGAAGAACTCACAGCACGAGCGGTATCTTCGGAATGAACTGTTGGCTGTTTTTGAGCTTTTTCTGAAAGCCTCCCATCTGGAACGTTAACTCAATCTGGAACATCAGTGCAGTCGTATGCTTCTCGTATCCTAATCCCAAAAAAAAAGGGTAAGGAATGAACCTGGATTCTTTGAGAAAGCTCCCCGAGCTCATTCATCAGCTGAGTGAATCTTCCCTTAAAAGAGATGATTGTTAATATGACTCGACAGATGTCGGATCAAAGAGAGAATGTTTTGAACTCGAGCAACCAGCCATTCGATTTTGTACTGGATCTGAAAAGGCGTCCAGTGAATCATCGGAGAGAGCTCGGATCAAGCAGCAAAAGGCGTCAGCTTTCGAAAGCTTCAACTTGCTGATTCTGCTGGTTCTCCGTTTCCTCAGTTCTCCGATAACTGCCCTCCTTTTTCCACTGAAATAGAGGAACACGACTGGTTCGGTCGCTCCGAAAAGTGTTTATGGCTTGTCGGATACAGATTCTTGAAGCATCCAATTGAAGGTTTGCGTCCTTA
Organism: Raillietiella orientalis; assembly: GCA_036172245.1. Taxonomy (NCBI): domain Eukaryota; kingdom Metazoa; phylum Arthropoda; class Ichthyostraca; order Raillietiellida; family Raillietiellidae; genus Raillietiella; species Raillietiella orientalis. The sequence goes on along the minus strand of JAYWIR010000082.1, from coordinate 157,988 downwards.
CAAAAGCGGTAAAAGTTCCGCAAAAATATGCACGCAGATATTTCGATAAATGGTTCCAAGAAGTCACTTTTGCCGTTTGCGGACGCAAAATCAAGTTGAGAAGGATTCGGAGGAACTTCGCTTCCTCTTTTATATGTGCGACCGCAGATCGAATCTTTCTCGGACGAGTTTTGATTAGCCCTCTTTGCAAACTAATTGCAACCCTGGAAGTTCTCATCAGCGGAGCAAAGTCCCGTAGAAAAAGAAAATGAAAGTGACAAAGTGCATAGGGATACTCGAACAAACTGGATGGTCCAAGAAGCGCTTGGATTCTGCAGATGAAAAAGCATTCGCAAGATTTGTTCGGTTCGTGACGGAACAAACGACCCAATAGGTGACGGAAAGGACGAGTCACTCCCTTTCTTTGGTAGTCCTCCATATGTCGAAAACGAAAGAACGACTTCTTCTTTGTAAACAAACACTCTTTGTCTACGCACTTCTTCGTGTCTTGTTACCCACGTGCAGCATGTCGAACAAGTTCCTCAGGGTCCTCATCCTTTTGGATTCGGTGCCGTGTTCCTGAATTTCGTCGTTTCCTAATTTTCCACCTTCCGCTTCCTCCTCCGAGCAGAACGCGAATTGGAATTTGCTGTGGACGCGCACTTTTGGCTCTCGCTTGTGAAGAAACCCGGCATGCTGACGGTTTCTTCTTGTTTCTCAGTTTCCCATGAAAATCAGATTTCGAGAGCCCACACATTTTCAGTCACGTCTGTGCTCAAAGGTTATCCCGAGAAACCCGGGACTCTTGCATCGGATGAGCCCTCCTTGAGTCGGGAGCAGCGGTCACTGAATCCACGAGGCGTCAGTGAATGAGCAGAAAGTTAAAGCATGTTGTATTCCCGATCGTGGTAAGCAGGAGAAGAGCCTATGACACGGGAGACAGGAAGACACTTAACCTGCAACGACTGCTTCTGATTGACTCACAGGTGCTTTCGAACAGTTCAGTGAGTAAGGGTCTCTTGGAGACACTCAGGAAAAGAGAAAAAACAGAGAATGCTGAGTTAAATGACCTAATTTGCGGTAAACAGAGTGTTTCATCAGTTTCTTGCTTTCTGGAGAACTGGACTGTGCGTGGGTGCCTGGAACTTCAGAACGGATCCGGCTGACCGAGGCTTGCACTTGAACGGAGGCGTCTTTTCATCGCTTCCTCAGCAGGAGCAATTTGAAAAAGAACGGCACGACTCTCGCTAATGTCGGCTGCAAATTGTAAAGAGATAAGGAAGCACTTCTGGAGGGACTTTTGGAAGTTATTTCTTGCCTTTCTGTGATTCGGTGGCGGTCGGAAAATGAGCGGAGAATTCAAGGAAACGTCGACATCTTGCTTGCTTGCTTCCTTGACTTGGTTTCAACCGGAGAATATGTTGAGTCATCTCCACCTACTTATGAGAGCTCGTCTCATTATCTCAGACTCATGAAACACTACCTTTTTCTTCCCTGACTAATGATATCCAGGATTGACGTTCCCTTTTCGAGCTTTTTCATCATTCGAAGCTAGGACAGAATTCTGGAGTTCCTAGTAACGTGGTTATTTTAACATCGCTACATGGAATCATTCTCCAGGTGATTTGTACGCCAAACTGACAACACGAACACAGCGTAAACCGTCCAATTTGTCCTTGATGAGAACGGCAAGGAACTATCCAGAAAACTCCTCTGGTTACGCCAGATGTTTTCGGTCTTGCCTTCGAATGCCCACGGCTTGCAGGTCGCGGTCCTTCCAAACATTGCACATCTCTACCCAAAGTCCAAGGTTTCTTACACTGAAAAAGGACTTTTCGGAGGTGAAACGTACCTGTGGAGAAGGAGGGAAGTCAGGAACTACAAATGCTTTTCATATACCGTCGGAAAACTTTCGCAGAAGTCGAAAAAGAGACTCCGATTTCTGCTAACATCTGCCTTTAGTTAACTTAATCTCCCTTCACATGGCTTTCCTCGTCATAAACAAGTCAAGATCACAGAATTCTCGATGCTCTCCCTCTTCTTTCCATGAAATCCCTATTCCTGAGAAGCGTAGTACGCCTTCTTCCTGCTATCAAGAGAGGTCAGGAGCAACTGAGGAGTGCTGACTATAGGCCACGCCAGTTGAGAGTGTGGTGCTGCCACCGCCCCATGGTCGCTCTCGTCGTCTTGCCCCTCTCTTCAGAACCAGTAATCATCCGGGAGGGAAACAGAAGTTTTACACACTCCTGAGTGCGGAGCAATTTCCAAGCTCGGCCAGTAGCTTTTCCGATGCAGATGCGAAGTAAAGAACCGAGAAACAGGAAATCCTGTGCCCTAAGGACTGCTTGCTTTCGATGCAGAAGTGCAGAGAAACCAACCGCAGTCGCGACACGTTGTTTTTGTTTAACAAAAATAGTCTGATGTTCAGAATACCATCAGTAGATTCTGGAGTAATAAATTCCGGCGCTTCGATCAGCGAAAGGAAAGGGAGATATGGAGATTCATTTTTTTAAACATTAAGAGAAAGTGACTGTTAATACTCGGTGAGGTATTCATATTCCTCCAGTTCACCTAGCAGAATGTCATCCGTATTTGTAAACCTCCTATCCCGTTAAATATAAATACACATACTTCCGGAAGATTTGTCCCTCTTGCATCATTGGAACATCTTGCGTTATGCCAAGAGAATCGCAACCTAAAATAACAGCATATAAAAACAGCTCTTAAAGCGAGGGATTACTGACAACTTTATCCATTACTCAAGTTTGTTCTGAATTGATGATCGACGTCCTCAACGGAGAAGGTCTGATTCTTCACTCATCAATTTTTTTTCTTGGGCCGTTGAGATAGTACAGCCAAACATTCAAGAGAATTGTTGACCTTGCTTGCAAGGAAAAAAAGGGGGGGAACTTGAAATTCATAATTTATTTAGTAACATAAACAAAACGTATAGACTTTTTCAGACGTACAGATGAGTAGTTTCCTCAATATGACTGGAGATTTTCTCCTAGAATTCTCTGATATAGCAATGCTTTTCTACTCTTACATGAGTTCCGCTGACAAGCTTGGAAACAGTCTCCGAGGTCTGTAGCCACTACGAGATCAGCTACCTGTGTTCTGTGCATTCCTAGACTTTCTTTTACAAAGTTTCAGCTTTCAAAATGTGAAATCCTAACAAAATTAATCTTGAAAAGTTTAGATGAAATATTCTTCTATTATGTTTTCACTTCGAGCACAAGTATGCACAACTAATCTTCTTCCTTTTGCAAGTAAATAGAATTTTTCGCAATAAATCCAATTAGTCAGAAGTTCACAAATTGTGTGTAATCTACCATGTATATCCATGGCAGATTTTGAGTCTTTAATTAGAATATTTGGAAAAAGTCATTCATGCACGATAAATTGTATCATTTGCTTTACAAGCAATCAAGGGATGAAACTATAAGATGAAAAACAGATGTGGTAAAATTTCAAAGTGAAGTATTCAATTCTAACTTGACTTTCACATTCCTGTTTAATTAGCAAAAACAAATCTTAATCTTCGTTTTCTAGTATGCTTACTATGGAGGTCACATTTTCATTGTTTAGCTTTCATAAGCAGTGAAAGCAGCTTCAGTTTTATTAGAATCCTTATTTGAAAACCTATTTAGTATTTAATGATTAGAGTCAATATTCCTAAGTAACTTTTGCTATTAACACGAAGTAAATGAGAGAGTACAAACTAACAAATGTCGTATCAGTCCCTATCAGTAAATAAATTGACATAGAATTTCTTGATTTCCCATTTATCTGCTTTTTTTGAAAAGCTTGACTTTTCAGTTTGGGACTTTAAACATTATTTATTGATCCATGTATATAATTTATCAAGAATAAGGTTATCTTTCTGTTAAATTCTAGCAAAAGGGACATATCTTTTTCCTTTGAGAAGGATTTTATTTCAACGTTTCGAGTGGTAAGAAATCTGGCTGTCCTGTTTTTTGATCTCACGTGATCGCTAGTAATGTTATGGTTTGTGAGAGGCCGTTATGCTGTGCTGCATCGAGCTTTCTAATTTGATTGACTGCTATGGACGATTTTAGTTACATCCATCGTTTGAACTGCCTGTGGCAAATTTATGATACATGAATTGTATGTTATTTTTACAGCATGTTGACGCATTTCTGTGCATCATTTTCAACAATTGTATGATCACCCTTAATAGTTAATAGACCACTAAGAGAATAGAGCAGCAGCATAACAATGGAAGAAGAATATGAACGCTTTGAGGTCACGGACTATGACCTAGAGAATGAATTCAACATAAACAGACCTTATAGAAAGCTTTCGAAGAATCAGCAGATATATGGTAATTGCAGCATACATCATATAAACTTTCATGGCTCTTCTTAGGAATATGGGCTGATGACAGTGATGAGGATGTTCCACCTAAAGGCGGATATTCAGCACGAAGTGGAAAAAAGTCGTATATTACACCACTCTCATTTATATCAGGGGGTGTTCAACAGAATAATAAGAAAAATGAAGAGGAAGAGGTCAAAAAGGATCAAAGTTCAAGGTTGGTTTGGTTTTAATATTACCACTGATCGCGGCAGTTTAATCTGATTCTTTCAAAACATAAGAGTGAAAGTAATTTAAAGTTTATTATTAGTATGTTATCAGCATAGAAAACATCAGGGATTAATAAAGTATTACATGCCCTGCTGCTGTCGAATATCGCAATAATTTTCAGAATGAAATTTTATCTGTAAAACAAATTTGGAATTTAGCGAGATTCATACATGGAAGTTTAAGCATTATTAATATATATAATTATGATACAGTGATGAAGAACTGATCATGGTGAAGGCCAAGAAACGCCCACAACATGTAAGCAGTACTCAGAATTCACAGATTGGAAATTGGCAAAAACATACTAAAGGAATCGGTCACAAATTGCTATTGCAAATGGGTTACCAGCCAGGAAAAGGTCTTGGTAAAGAATTACAAGGAATATCTGCCCCAGTTGAGGCTCATAAAAGACAGGGTCGAGGAGCAATTGGTGAATAGCAACTGGTATATATGGTTTCTCATTTTGTTGTATCAGGTGCATATGGTAGTGAACATAAGCAGCAACCAGTTGTTGAAGAGGATGGCAAAGAAAATGAGGAAAGTCATGTTAGCCATTGGAAGAAATCTGGCAATAAGAAGAAGAAAATTAAATATATGGTAAAAAGTGTTACTGAAGTGTTGGAGACTGGTAAACTTTCAGGATCATTATCAGCAGCTAGCAGGTGAATTAAGTGTATTAATACATGACCACACATTCATTTTTTAATAGGCTATCAGAAGTAAAAGTGATTGACATGACAGGACCTCAACAAAGAGTATTAAGTGGCTACCATGCCATCCATGGCCAAAAACAACCAGTATCTGATGGCACCCTTGGACAAGATAAGCAAAAGCAGCATGGTTTTGTGATCCCTGAACTACTGCACAATCTGGATCTTCTAGTTGATTTAGCAGAACAAGAAATCTTGCAATTAGAAAAGAGTCGCTGTATATCTAGTGATCACATTATTAATCTACAACATGAAAAGGAACTTCTCTTTCATCAGCTCAAAGGAGAACAGGAAAACATCAAACGTGTAGAGCATTTAATGGAAATCATCAGCAAATTGGAAAATAACAGTGGGCAACTTAATCTGCAGGATGCTTTTCAAGTATTTCTCCAATTACAGGCAGGTGTTTTTATTTGGCTCTCACTGGATTTGAATAGAATTAATTGAATAGACAGAATTTTCTGAAGATTATCATTTATATGGATTGGCTGGTTTAGCAATAGCATTAGTATTCCCTTTGATAAAGACATTTCTACAAGACTGGCAACCACTTGAACATCGCACATTTGCACTGGATGTCTTCCAACAATGGAAAAATTTACTAGATCATCCAACAGAAACTGAAAATGAGCAAAATGTTTACTATGAAATGGTGTGGCAGTGTTGGATGCCACGAGTTCGTGCAGCTGTCAGTGTATGGTCTTGCCGTATTAGTGAGCCCTTGGTTGAGCTTCTAGAAAATTGGATGCCTGCCTTGCCTCCAACTATTTTGTCTAATTTATTGGATCAAGTGATTCTACCACGTATTCAGAAAGAAGTAGAAGACTGGAACCCATTGACAGACACTGTTCCAATCCATGCTTGGATCCACCCATGGCTCCCCTTAATGGGTATGTAAAGTTAAATTATTTAATTAGAAGTTGCAACTGTCTTTAGGAAATGTCCGCTTGGAAATCATTTATCCTACTATTCGACACAAGCTAGCCAATGCTTTGGTAAACTGGCATCCTTCAGATCGTTCGTCCAAACTCATCCTTACTCCATGGACTAAAGTTTGGCATACTTCTAACATGGAAATTTTTTTAATAAAAAATATTGTTCCAAAGTTACAAATGGCACTTCAGGAATTTGTAGTCAATCCACATCAGCAGCATTTAGGTAATAAAAGAAAAGGAAAAACAAAACAACTATCTGCCTATTGTTCTGTTAGATCAGTGGAATTGGGTCATGGAATGGAAAGACATCCTATCAGTTGGAACCCTTGCTTCTCTTCTAGATAAAGCATTTTTTCCCAAATGGCTGCAGGTGTTGGCTGCTTGGTTGAATCATAATCCTTCTTATGAAGAAGTTAGTAAATGGTACTTGGGCTGGAAATCTCTTTTTCCGGAATCCATTGTTTGTGTTCCATTGATAAAAGGTAAAAAAAAACTTTCATATTGCTTGAGTATACATGTAATCAGAGCACCTCCGTACTGCACTGGAAATGATGCAGAGGTCTATTGGGGTACAACCAGTCCCCAAGGAACGCATTCCATTTGCAGAAGCTCGACAGTCAGATGGATCAGCAAGCCAGCTGAGCTCATTTATGCCCCAAGGATTCCGTGAACTTTTAGAGCGTCGCTGTGCTGAAAGGGGCATTTTATTTGTGCCACTGCGCCAGTATGATGCTAAGCAAGTGTATCGTTGTGCCAATCTGCAACTGTACATTGATCGTAACGTAATCTTTGTGCTGAAAGAAGGCAAATGGGTACCCACCTCACTGCAGAATGTCCTTGATGAAGCAACTTCAGAATAGTAGTTAATTAAGCAAACCTCTGGTCACAGTATTTTCTGTGGTTATATTGAATTCTTTGATAGTGTCCAAAGTAACTACAAGATAGTTGACAAGAGCTGGATTGCGAAGAAATGATGTTTCTTCATATCTGTCTGCTGTTAAGGGACACAATGCCATCAAACGTATGAATTCAGATAGCTTCTTGACTCTACAAAACTTTAAATACTTCTAATAATAAACCTACACCTACATCAGAGCCAAACAAGTAAATAATTGGAAACGATCATCTTTTCCCAAGGTGTGACTGGTCTTATTCACTTTTTCGACAGTCAAGCAAAAATCATGCATTTGTTGATAATCTGGGTCATATGGCAACCCAGATTTCCTCCTAGCATGGAGCTGTTGCAAGTAATAACCCTGCAATTCATCTGCACTTCTACATGGTGCTATCAGTCCCACAGTGCAAACTCACACAGAAAATCCCACAGATAAAGATTCCTGCTGAACATCCATGAAGATTTGTATCCCCAAAGAAGTGCTTTTTCAAGACATGGAACAAGTCCCTTTCGTCCACATAAAAACTGTGTAACACTTCCCTGAGTTCTTCTTACTTGATGCAAATATTTGAGAAGGTCATTTGTAGCATCACCTAAATGACTAAAATGTGAGCTCTGAAAGTGGCATTTACCAATTGCTTTCTGCATATCAGCTATGGTCTCCTTGCCAGTTGAATTAGCAGATGGGCTATTGTGAGATGAAGAAACATGTTTGTTTGTTCGTAATGGCATAAGCTGGCCTACTAACAATCTTTCTATGGAACTGTCGTCTACACTTCGGCCTAACCATCGTCCACATGCAAACCTCTCACCAACAGTTAACCAAAAAGGGATAACAACCATACTTATATGTATGTCTAGTGATCTCATTCCGCACTAGAACATGATCTACTAGACAGTTGGGATTCATGCCAGCATTGTCGTGACCAATACGTAGAACTGTGAGCACTCCCAAGTTACGATGTTGAAAAACCAATCTGAGTGAACCCTTAGCAAAAATCATCTGCTTGGTTTCACCTGCGGTTCCTGAGATACTGATCCATAAGGAAGCTGAAGGTTTAAAGCCAGTCATGTTTTTGGAAAGAATGATGCGCACCTGATAGAGCATCTCTATGCAAAAAGAAATTATTTATTTACCAATTTTAAAGCGAAAAACAGCGCCTAATGAGAAGCATTCAACTTAGTAATGAATTATTTTTTTTTATACAAAGAGAAAAACACTTTCGAATTGCCTGAATTTAAATACAAAATAGAAAATTCTGATTTTGAGAATCTGAAGAGTATTTTGCACCCAGTTTGAGGGGATATCAATTTACATCTTCAGTACTATTAACCATGTGACAATTTTTTTTTTAAAGACATACAACAAACGTTGTTGTATTGTTTTGGAGTGCTACAATGAAGTCACTTCCCTAATATACCTTGTAATCATGCATGCAAAACTGCATGAGAACCAGTCACTGCACTTTGATTAATTATTTGATTTATTATCTTGACTGTTTACCTGCACTTCACATACTCATGTTTCCCATTTACAAACAAACCAGTTACAACAAAGGATATAATAATAGGCTAAGATTACCGGTTTGCACTTCAATTATTGAAAGTGCTTAATTTAATTATTGTTTGTGATTAATTATCGAATCACAAACAAAAATTTATAATAAGACAGGCTATTTCCAGCCTGATATAAATTTACGTCACATTTATATGTACTGAATGTCAATTCATTTCTAAATAATCTAACTGAGCCTTTTAATTCGAAAAACCCACCTGTATGAATGTAGAAATTGGTGAAACAAAAAAATTCGACTGCATCCAATGACACAATCTGACATATCAGTTGATCTCGTGCTTCTTCAGAATATAAAAACGCATAAGTACGATATCGACTTCTAAATCATCAATACAAATTGGAAATGCAAACTGTTAAACTGACTTGAGAAGTTTGTCATCTGATAACAGGGTCTGTAAGTGCTTTGAGAGAAGGCCTTTTTCCAATGATAAGCGAATCCAAGCACGTACATAACTTCTTGAAGAATGCAATTCATCCATTGCTTGCACACTCCTGAATCAAAAGAATATGTTAGAATACAGCTATACTTTATGTTTACCTCATATCATATGAAATAGACTCAGGTAAGGGTTTCAAACCAACTTCTTGTTCTAAATACTTGTTTTTACCAGATGCTTTACTTCGATCCAACGAACTTGCTCTGCTACTTTTGCTTACATTATTATCTATGAATAAAAACACCAACTTCAATAATCAATCATTAATAACTTTTATGATGCGAAATAAAATTGATGCAAAAAACTCACAATTCATCCTCTTGTGTAGAATGCACCATGAAAGTGCTATTAAAGAAAAATTCAGCATCTGGTAAAAAGCACTTAAAATACTTACCGGGAGCTTCTAAACTTGTGTCAAATGTGGCAGGTATGTAACAATTTTCCTCTTGATCTTGGTAGACTAATAAATGTGACCAAAGAGATGACTTCTCCTTAAAAAATATTAGACATTTAATCCAAAACACTTCTGAACCTTTTTAAAAGTTCCATGACTCCAGATACGCTCAAGAAGATCACATAGAGCAGAAATCAAAGCATTTTCTTCCATTCCTAAAACACTGTCATCGAGACCAACTTCTAAAGCCTCGGATCCCAGTTTATGCACAAGTAATCGTTTCGTTCGTGTTTTACATTCCTACATCATAATATAATCATTGGATACTGATGTTTTTCAATATACCTTTATTAACTGTTCAACGAAGTGCCCATTTGTTATTATTAAATTTGAATCTGTGAGGGACTGCAAGGTGTCAGAACAACTGGTAGCTGTTCTTGTGTTTTTATTTTTCAGTATAAAAGAATCATTCAGCTTTTGGTATCGTGAACGCATGCTCATTTTTCTTTCCAAGGTTTTCAAATCTAACAATGGAAATCCTTTTGTTGGATTTCTGATTGTCTTCTGGAATGATGGTACCACAACTGGAACACTGCGAACAGGGTGGTAAATGCGTGATTCTATAGTGCCTTGTAAGTCTGCAATTGTTTCATCATCAATTAAAGAATGATGATCCTTCAGGTCTCTTTTAGTCAACCTACAGGAGCAAATGAAAAGCCAGAAACAATTAAGAAAAGTTACCTGAATTTTTGAATCTGACGATCAAACAGGGAAGATGTTGAATTGCAATCCGACTTACTATCAATAAAAGATACAAACATTTGCGTTTCAAGAAATCGCGATAGGAAAGAACGACATTCTAAAGGCTGTTGAGAAAGAAAATTTCCCCGATCAAAATGACAAGATGATGAACTATCATCCTCTATCCACCCATTATTTTTCTGGCTACAAATATAAATATTTTTGTTAATAATTCGAGGAAATACCTGCGATTTTTTTAGGATAAATTTGTCATAGAAGGAAAACACACGAATCATATTCTGCAAAAATAATTCTCGAATTAGACTGTTTTGTTGCTGTTCTTGAAGATAATCCTGTACATTGTAAGAATCATCAGATGGGAAGAAATTTTTGTTAGAATGCCATTTGGATTCTATATTTCAGAAAAACAAAAATTACACAACAGTTGAAAAAATTAAGGTATCAGTTTTCAGAAGTATTATTGAACGATAAGGAAAGTAAAAGAAATCAGTCAATAGTTCTCAATGGGTTATAATGATTAAAATGACAAAAAATTACTAACTGGTGTAATAATACTAACTAGTATAAATACATAGAGTAATAATTAAAAAAAACAGAATACATAAAATGAAAGTTAATTATAAATATTAAATACTACAGTCCACACTTGCATACCTTTCTGATGAAGTTCCCAGTCAGAATTCCAACGTATCTGTTTATTCTGGTGTCCCCTAATATTACAAAAAATGAACATGCCTATAATAAAAATCACTTCACAATAACAAATTAAATCTCACTGCTTTCAATTAAAATATGCGAAGCTATGCATTTCAAAGCAACAGATAGTTAGTTATCCGAGAACACAACTGTCCTCTATAACTGGCATGAGGGTATTTTCTTTTTATAACTTATCCATGAAAGAAATATTAGTTTACTCAAAAATTACAGAAAATTAAAAAGAAAATGAACATTCGTTCTGAATTAATCAATTATGAAGATTCACATTCATAAAATCAAATAAGATGCTGTGTTTCAAAAACTTCTTTGAAAAAGCCATGGATTATCAGGAATTATTAATGATCATGACATCAAATAAATGAATAATTAAACATGAATTTCTTGATAGAATGAAAGCATATATTTACAATAAAGGTTTCAATCAGTATAGCATGAAATTCAGAATTATCCTTAACTGAAGTGAAAGATGCCTTACTTTAAAAGATAAATAAGAATTACTCACATATCCATAACTCCATATGTAGCCAAGAGTGTGCTCAGTTCTTGTTTTAAATTACCAAAAAACGGACAGGATGGTATATCTTCAGGACATAACAAAGTATTCTGATCAATATCCAGAATACAAAGGTTTGCCTGCATAAATCATACATGGGCATTTTTAAAATTTTGTTACAGTAGTCAGCGTTACATCCATCAATCAATAAATCTTACTTATCAACCAGAAAATCGAGGAATTTTTTAGTACTATAGACAAATATATCATATGTACATTTTGATAAATGTATAAGCATGAAATACAAAAAGATTTAACTTAAACAGCTAAATCAGTCTAACCAGAAAACAGTTTCAAAACTCTAGAATAGACGTAGATAATGCCACTTGAGAGCACCAGCATGAAACAAAAGTCCGATTCTGCAACAGCGCCCAGTGGAAAACAGGCATCATAAAATAAGTAACTCAATATTAAATGGAACATATAAAAGACAATCACAAGGTTGTATTCTAAAAAACTGGAAATTTCTCATCTCACTCCTAAAATAATGTCAAAATCTTTGGTTATGACACAGTCATTTATATAATTTTATTACATAAAATTACTGACATACTTTGATAATCGATAAAGAAATTGGAAATTTGACAAACTCACTGCAAAGCCTGGGCAATGAACATGACATAGCAAAATTTTCAAAGGAGTTTCTGGACTTTAAAAGCAATGTATTATAAGATAGAAAAAGAATTTTGTTTTTACAAAAACAGTACAAATGATTAATAAGCTGGCATAACATATGAACTCTTAACAAAATTTTTAACTTTCCACTCAGGATTCAACATTCACAAAATAATGTACAATATAAATTTTGAAAATAAAAACACCGGGACAAGCAACACCTTGAAAATAATATCAAAAACTAAATGAGAAACCTTAAAAAGTACATTCATAAGTTGCTATAATCAGAGCAAATAAACTGTTAGCATGCAAAGAGCTAACAAAATGACTTGGAAGGTGAGTAAAGAGAAACTCACAAACTATTGTTATCATGTGCATAAGCATTTAGAACATGCATTAACTTTCACTGTCAACAGTTTTTTAATAGATGGTTACACAACACATATCCTTGTTGACTCTATTTCCATTATACAGAAAATTCCCTACCTCTGTGCATTTTGCAAGATCCTTGGGAAGAAGATGCTTCATGCAAACACCCATTATGTATGGTAAAGGAGCATCTAATAAATGAGGTAATGTAGTGGGAACAATAGGAACATATACATGCTGCCAAGTGAATGGATATAAAAGAGTTGTCAATGATTCAGCAATTAATAGAAGCTGTTCCAAATCTTTAAAAATAACAATAAATGAACATTTGCCATCTTTAATGTACTTTCACCTTCAGAGAAGAGAAGAACTTGGCATTCCAACAGCATACAAGTGTATAGCTGAATTACTTTATCAACTCCCAGTAAATGAAACATGTATTTCATAGAATATTCACATAAAGGGAGTTCTTTGTCCAAAGATGGCAACTGTAAAATTACTTTTTTTCCAAACCAATTTGCTGCAACACTTTGACCTTCAGCAGGTAAAGTAACATCAAAAAGAATGTGAGTCACGTAATTTTCAATTGGTGTATCTCCAGCACTTTGATAATGGCTGAAAGATAACAATAATAATGATATACATTATTATTGCAAAATTAAATGCCTAATTTCTGAGTAAAACAAGTATTCAACTAAAGAAAGTTAGGTACATTTTTGTGATAAATCACCTTTTCTGCTACTCCTAAAAAAAAGTATGCATACTAGAATAATCGCATACAAAATAAAAAAAATTTTTAAACAGCTGATTTCCATGTTAATAAAAAAACGGAAGAACGCCTAAACGAGAACACAAAAAACAACTTTGCAGAAGTTCAAACTTCTAATTCTATCACTACTACATAATGCAGTCAAATGAAATTAAACACAATTATTTAATATTCAATATTCATATAATGATTTAACACACATCTTGGTAGGATTGGATATTTTCAATGCTTCAAAGCCACAGCATACTGTTTATGTTAACACAGGGTCATCACCTATACTTTAAAACAGTCAAAAAACATCTACATGGAATTAGCTCTCCTTTTGAAGTAGTTCAAAATGATAAGCACAGCTTCACTCTTCATAAAGTTTTCATAATGTACCTAAATTTATGCAATACAGTTCGCAATAAAGCATCCTACGAAGCTCACATGCATTTATTGGATGTATACTTTACAATTTTCTACTCTGTTGTTTTTGATGCATTATAAAAGAACTCTGTCATTCTTCAGTAGCAGTCACTAGTCACAGTGCTCATTAGTGGCGTGCAGACAATACATTTACAATTTAAGCATGCACTAAGCACATGTTCTGAATGCTGTGAGATCATTTGAAGTATCTTGAAAAAAAAGTATGAAAACCAAAGTATTACAAATTAAGACACCACTGCAAGCTCATATAATCCCCAAAACATGTAAAGCAAAAATTAATGAAGTGATTTAAGTTGAAAGACTGGCAAAATCATGTAAGCTAGCATACTCACTGCAGCAAACCAAGCAAGAAGTGTCTGGCAGCATGACGAAATGGGAACTCACAAATTAAGGCTATACACTTAGTGACAAATAAGCGATCTACAGATGCATCAAAATATTTTTCTTCCGTAGTTTGCTGCATCTTTAAAGAAAAACCTTTGGGGAGAGATCCAGTACCACGGAAAGAATCAAAGCGCTGCTTGGAATCTTTGAGAATACGATTCAAATAACTGGGTTCAATGGAGCTATTGCTTGAATACGATATATCCTACAAGAAAATAATATCATGACTTGATTAGTGTACTTTAAGACACATACCTGTAAGGTTTGCATAGCACAACAAATGTGACGATTAGAGACATGCTCAAAAAATGTTAGCACATAGCCATGATATCTTTTTCCATTTTCTTTAGTGACTATAAAAGAATGAAAATAAGAATGCAAAGGCTGTCTTTGAGTGCGAAATTCTAGACCTTTAGGAAAGCAGAGCTGCAATTTGTAATATGAATAATGCAATAGAATTTTAAAAATATGACTTACAACAGCTACTGCTTTAGCATCAAAGTGATGATTGGGTACTGCTTGAGGACAATGGCCTAGTACTTTGCTTTTATATCCTCTTTCCAATGGAGAAAGATGCGATGCTAAAAGTTCGAATTGGAACTTCTTTTGAAACAATGTTTTTTTAATTTAGAAAATTTATAATTAAAAGCACACAACAAATAGGATTTGATAAATGTGATGCGAATCACTTTCTTTTCATGAAATAAGCAAATTCATTGAACTATACTGAATTTTAAATAATCACACTTAAACACAATCATTATTTAATGGTCATCAATGAACTCGCGATTTAAATTGTAGTTTGATTTAAATTATCGATAATTCTTTGCACTCCATTATTCTTGAAAAATGGGAAAAAAGAAAAGTATCCCAATGTTAATGTATGTATGAAAAATTACGTCTTACGTGAACCATGCGTTTTAGCAAATGTATCTACAACCAGATGAAATATTTGAAATAAGAGGAACTCTGTCTTGAAAGTCTCCAAAGTTAAATAACATGTATGATGTGTAACACCAAGTAAAAGTACAATCAATTATAATTATTCATGGTACTTAAAAATGTCAGAGAGGAATGAGTTAAATTCAAAAATTTTAAAACAGCTAGCAACTACTCAACCTTTTTAACAAACAGCAATGCAGAAATTTCTGTCAATTTTCGCTAAACTCAAAGCTGGCCTTTAACAAATGAAATCACTGTTGAAACATTGAACTTTTTATGACCAAATACTTTCCCAATGAAAAAGACAAGAGTTAACAAAATGAGATCTGGATTTTCGTACAAGATTATCATAACAAGGAATACAGTTTTACAAATAACATTCCAGCACTTCAAAACACATGTATAACTGACATCAGAATACTGTTCATCACAGACTTTCATAGTAATTTTGGCAATACAAATGATATAGCTCGGATAAATGATTGTCTAACTTTGTGAAATGATTTAACTTTTGTCACATGGAAATAATTTTATGCTACATATTTTGATCCTACCTGATGAATTGTATAGACATCCAAAATGAAAACACCAGCTGTTTGGGGAACAAGAAATGTTACATAATGCATATGTTAATTCTGATGAAGTCAGAAGTCAAGTGTATATAGGCAATTGAGGTCATGTACATAAAATAATAATCTTTTTTCTCAAAAAACAGCTACCAAAATATTTTAAAAATGAGTTTATTTAAAACAAATCCTGAAAATACAAGATCACGATCCTAGAATAAAAAGTTTCTCCAACTAGTCTGTCTACTCCACTATGTTTTAAACTCATCCCAGTTTTTGTTATAATGTTTGTTAGTTTTTTGCCAATTGGTTATAAAATACTGGTGAGTAAAAAAATAAATTTAATACATAAAAGAACTTGAAGGAGAGGAATGAAAACTGAAAACACGAAACAAAAAAAAAAGTAATGCAAACAGGAAACAAAATGTCTTGTAAATGAAACCTGATAGTCAGAAAACACTCAAGATGGGCAAAAACGTTTTTCTGAGTGCAAATTTTATGGTAAACCAAAAATAAATTGTCTGAATCTAAATGCATGAAGGATCTGAAAATAATAAAACCAACATTATAATTACGAAGATGAAGTCAATATGAAACATGAATTAATATAGTCAAACTAATGACCAATGCAAAGCTGTACTATCATTCCAAATATACAGCAAATGAACAAACACGCCAGATAAGAAAAATAAGGATTTGAAAAAATGACAAGATGTCCCTGAAAGGGGCTTTTAAAATATGGAAAACGAAGATTAACATGAATGTGAACACTATTATTACTCAAGAAATACTCAACAATTTACACAACATGAATTATAAGAATGACCTAAGTTTGAATCAAATTTTAGTTGAAGTTGAAGAGTATAAATAACCACAAAAGGGATATTTTAAAGAACAGCAACATCAATATCATCCATGTCATCCTTAAGGACTTGCTTAGGCGCAAATTTATCATCATCACAAAAAAGTAGATAGTAAAAGAATATGCTTCCCATATTTGCCTAGAAAGTTACCTGTCTTTTCATGACATTGCATTCCATCATTCAAGCATAAAGAAAACACCAGAAAAAATTCCCATTTCTTTTGTTTTCAAACCATTCTCGTAAAATTTTTGTTTTTATGAAACGACAATTATATTTGTTCAACATGATAATCATACAGTAATCCAAGATTAAAATCAATCTTAATCCATAAATGCTAATTTATACTGATGCAGGAACATCAAAATTGGTCTGAAATATGGTTTCATCGCTAAATGCTAAATGCATGGTCTTCTACCTGGTTTAGACATTACATAAACATATGATAACGATAAATCATAATTTACAGACTCTATTTTTCAAGTAAATAAAAACATTATATTAAATAAACTAAGAAACCACTTAAGATGTTTGCATTTATTGAAACGATGTTTGTATTTATTGAAATCTGAAATGTTTTTTCCAAAAAAAAAGTCTCACTTGATTTATCTTCTGTGTTGAGGGGTTCCAATCCTTCACTTGCATTCAGCCCACACAACACAAAATAATCTGCAAATCTACTCATTTCATGCATTTATCAGGAAAATTCATCTTTCACGTAACCAAGCGTAGAAAAACGTTCTGTTGTTATCTGAATACATTATATCACAATTAAATCATAGCATACATGAATATTTACCATCATCTGCCATGTATCCACCTATTGTGCATGTTCACATTCACATGCCTGCGTGTCCAAAACGTTAACATGAACATCCTTAACATAACAAAAAGATGCTAAGCAATCTTTCCTCTAAGGTCTGTTTTCTAGTTTGCCATCTTCAAGTGACAATCCTGCATCTTATTTGAATAAGTGTTATCAAATTTGACCTTTGAGATGTTAATGTCACATTCTTTGTTTTCTAAAAACTTCGCTTGCAACTGTATTGCAGAATTGCACAATTTACTTAGAACCGAGAAGGGTTTATTAAATGGGGCTTAAAAAACAACGATCATTTAATTTCCACCACAGTTTGCTACGGGAGACGATTGGTTTACGCACAACCTAACTGGGACTGGGTCCTAGGGAAATGCTATTGTTTCTTGCAAAATTCGTAGAACTTATTAGGCCAAACGTATGTCGAGGGAGACATTTATTCATTGACAACTGTACCATGAAACTCGTACACTGATCTCATCTTTTCAAGAGTGGCGCAAGTTGACATCCGAAAAAACTGTCAAAGAGCAAGAGCTTGACACGGAGACTCACTAAGCAAAGTAAGCATGCCATTAGTACGATGAATGTTCCACGAAGCACCTTCATCTGAAACACTCTCACTCTCAAGCTGGCTTATTCACTCAAGTTCTTCATCTACGATTCAACTAATGTACTTCCACGATTGCGTTGAATCATACTGAGCACAAATTCTACACAATGGGCATATAATTTTCTAGAAATAATTACGATTCGCAAAACTTTGCTTCTTAAACATACTTTATAAAAATTGATTGTCTGAAGGTGCAGTTTACAAATATAATCCCAAATCATCGGGAACCATGATTTCTGGTAGGGCATGATCTCATTGTGATCGATCGATTTTCAAAACTTTAACCGTGAGCTGCTTTCATATTCAAAAAGACATATTCTCCTATAAAGGCTTTGGCAGTATTCAAAGGCAAACTCTCAACAGTTTATTTATGAGGAAAATTTATAATGGAATTAAGATCACTGGAAAAAGTTGGGTCCAAAGTGGCAGGCACTCGTCACGTAGTGACCAGGAGCAAAGGAAAGCACTAGGAGTTACGATAGCACAGTCAAAAGCAAGCAGTCATCAAACATCCAAGGCAAAGCAATCTTTCTCGCAGAAGTGAACTGCTTTCTATTGAAAACAAAACTACACAACGAAGCTTATACCTTTTCCGAAAGGCAGTTCAATTTTCGAGAGACAGTTTTCTTCTGGAAATGAAGGTGATGCTATAAAATGTGTATGACCATTCTTGGTTTGCATGGGTTTGCTTGGTCATCTACTTTTCTGTTCATTTTTTTTCTATGTCTGTTTTTATTTTTTCAGATTCCTTTGGAAACCGTCGAAATAACGGATAAATTGAAGATCCAGAGACCAAGCTGATCAAGAAATCTTACTCGTTTGCGAAGCATTTGCAAACCTGCATTGAATTTGGTTGTGGAAATGCAGTGAAGAAAACATCACACAAGAGCATCTACAACGCCAGGAGAGAGCGGCGGAGGATCCTCAAGGATCCTCGAAATGCTCAGTATTGATCATAAGATAGAACTTATCAGTCATTCATTGATAAGACTTACTTCTCAAGATTGTGAAGGAATAAATGGAAAATTAGCTTCTGATTTCAGAGTGATAAGAAATAGTTACAGACTACAATACCAGATATAGGTGATGGAGGTGGTGTTTGTAATTACTGATCACTGAATCCGTTTTCACTCGTGATTGCCATAACTTTGTGATTGCATTCTTGAAAGAATTTCTGGAATTTCAATTATAATTTGCAAATAAATAAATAATTGACTTCAGCTTTTTCTTTGAGAGGACTCACAAAATGGCCAACGTGAAAATCAGAGTAAAAAGGCTACCACCAAAAAGATAACCAGAATTTAACTTGAGAAAATAAACTTAAATAGAGGAATGTTTTCTTGTAAAACTATGAAGTCTGAGTTTTCCGAGGTTAAACACGTTTCACTTGTGGATTGAAAACTCTCAGGTTTCATTAAAATCAGGCTTTCCGAATTTCTTTCGAGTGATCATTTCAATGACTATCATAATTTTTTTTTGTTCAAAATGATTAATTAATGAAATCAGTTTATAGCAGAATAACATACAGAGCAGAAACCAAACAAATTCGAAGGCATAGAAAAAGAGCATAGAAGAAACCAAGAGAGGATTCGAATTGATAGGAATTTTTGAAAATTCCTCGAGTGAAAGCGAGACTTGCATCGTATTTCTCCAGATAATTTTAATAGACTTATTCAGGATTCGCACACTGCAGCAAATTTTGAAATGCATTATCCTAAAGGTTGATTAAATGCCTCAAGGAACAAAGAGCATCCTGTTTGTATCATTCATTTTTCTATCAGCAGCAATAAAGAAAATATTTCATTTCGACAGTGGTTGGCTGGCAGCTAAGTACATTGGACTTATTCAGAATGAAACGGGTTTCAACTTTGATAGGAAACCATGCATTAGAGCTGAAAGATCAGCCTTTAATTAGCTTAAATTATTGGAAGATGAACTTGGGATCTGAAAACCATCAAGGTGAAAACATCACTGCATAAATTTTTAAAAAATCCAAGTGTTTGTATAGTAAAGGATTCTTAAGAAATTATTGATAATGAAATAATATATGTTTGATTCCTCAAGTAATTATGCAACTGATAAAAGCAAAACTCGTCTTAAGAAAACACGAAAGCCAATTCGTTTATAAGGGAAAATGAACAGATTAAGCTACAGAAAGATGAGCAGCCTACAGCACTCTGAGAGACTTTGCTAACTGACTAGGTACCATGTTACAGATATGCAGTGATACACTTTCCAACTGAAAATAAATATTTATAACTATGCAAAACGAATAATAACCAAAAAAAACAGTGTTTTTAATTACTGATTTTGAAAAAATACTTTGAGACCAAAGACTAAATACCAAAACCCGTGAACTCATTTTTCATTTTTTTCTTTTTTAAAAAGAGCAAGAATTTCAAATGCTTTTTTTGAATGCAAAAGCGCGAGAGGAGAAATTATTTTTCAGAAAAATTGTGGATACAACTTTTATCCACTTATTGCTATTTTGTTGAGACTTTCAATACCGACGTCAACAGGTAACCTAATTACCCAGTCAACTTGGAATGAAACTTTGACCCGTCCATTCTGGACCCATAGGCTGTTTTCTAAACGGACATTACGTCAGATTCGATAAGTTGCTCAAGTCCGTCAAGACGCAAAAGGAAAGAAATAGAAGGAAGAAACTGCTTCTGAAGTGGAATTTTAAAAAAGAACATTAAAGTTTCCGACGAAGAGCCATAATGCAATGAAGTTTTTTTCAGAAATTAAGGAGCAAGAAAAAACAACTATCGAAAAGTCAAAATGAGATGTGAAATCTGAGAATTAGTAGAACCAATGCTGGTTTTCGGAAAAAAAGAAAAGACAAGAAAAGAAAGAAAAGAAATTTTAATTTATGTTCTCAAGAACTGTGATGGCAGTTTTGGTTTGTAGCATTTATCGGAAAACCTGCTTAAGAGACGTTACTGGGATTTTGAAGATTAAGGCACAGAATCTAGGATACTCGAAACTGAGATGAAACAAATGCATGAAAGATTTTTAAAGGTATTCATACGGAAATCTGGAACTAACAAGATCCCATTAGACTCTGTGTAAGTTTTCAAAGATTATATACGTGAGCTGTTTTTCTGATAAACGAGCAAAAAAACATAACGGAAAGTGCAAAACAAATGAGATGTGAGAAAATCAGTGAACAGCAGTTTCCCTCAGTGATCTTTGCTCTCCTGGAAATGCTGTCTTATGTGTTGCACAAGTGATAAAGATGCTGAAGGTCATTCGGTGATTCTTCATATGAGGGGACATTTGTTTGCAAAAAATTTTTCTAGTAAGTCCATTTTCTAATAGGCCTTATGAGCGCAATGTTGAGGTAAAAATTAGATAGTCTTAAGCGGAAAACTTACTGAAAAATTACTTTACTTGAAAACTGCATCTCACAATAAAAATGCTGACATTGAAGCTGGTTTTTAGTTTCAAGATATTTTGAACAAATTTTTTCGGTCCAAAGTGATTGTTTCATAACGCAGATTATTAAGCACTTTGCAAAATATTTTCTGTATATTTTTGAAGGTAGCTTTTAGAATGTTGGAACATGAGTTTTCAGAGAACTGATAAACCTTCCCTGGTGATATACTTCAAGTACTCCTTTCCAAACCTGTGACCTCAGCAAATATATTTTCACTTATCTATCCGATCCTCTTTATCATTCCATCTTTTTAAATAGAACATGCCCTTCGTTCTAATCCTTTTCTACAATTCCTTCAATATGCATTGCTAATAGGCGAATCTGCCCATTAGATACTTCTGTCGTCAGCAGAGTAGAGTGTGTTTTGAAGACTGCATGTCAGTGAAGGAGTGTATCTGAATCTAACAGGAGATGTAATTGCAAAGTGCAAGTGAGCTTGAAGTATTATTCATTGCGATATTAAAAACTGACCACAATGTAGTTAACAGCCAACAGACCTCTTCATCATCACTGAGAAAGGCTGATTATTCCGAAAAAGAATGTCAGGAATCTTGACGTTATGTTGATTTTTTTTCCAGTGCTGATAAGGCGGTGCTTTTCGGTTTTTATTTATTCTAGAAGGTTTGTTCCTTGTTCTGAGTCACAACGCTGTTGCCACTAAACAACTTTTCTATTTCAATTGAACGGAGTACGTCAGCTTCTTTATTTCTCTGGTTAGCTGAATCTTCCATACGCAAATTCTTTCTTTCAAAAATGATTCTCATTGGATCAGCTAGCTACGTTTACATAGACTTTGAATTTTTTTTAAACTGCCGAAGACATGAAACAAAAAAAAAAAAAAAACGAAAGTGTTAAACCAACGAAACGAGATGAGATGAGATGGCGTCTTTCCTTGTAAGTTCCTAGAAACCTAGAAATATCTGCCGTTTGCTTGCTATTGTTTTCTGCAGCTCAATATGGTGACCAGCCTACCGAGGCCGCGGGCACTTATAGGCACCAAGTTTCTTCATGATGAATACTAAGAACCTTAGGCTGCTGACTCTGCCGTTTGCTTCCAAGGTTTATTGTCCAGCTGAGGAAAGGTTTTGTTGTTCGACGAATGAAATAGATTCAAGGATAAGAAAATGTTTCGTAGAATAGTTTTATCTAGTAGAGACACTAGAGAAGGTTTGTGTCATTGGCATCTTCGTTGATTTTTTTCTTTTCCATCTCCGTTGTTGTCTTTGAATCATTTAATTGTTTTTTTACAGCCGTTTTTGTTATATATATAAAAAGCAAAAGCTGTGAAATGACTTTTGCTTCTCTTTTCCGAAAACCAGCATTGGTTCTACTAATTCTCATATTTCACATCTCATTTTGACTTTTAGATAGTTGTTTTTTCTTGCTCCTTAATTTCTGAAAAGAACTTCATTGCATTATGGCTCTCCATCGGAAGCTTTAATGTTCTTTTTTAAAACTCCACTTCAGAAGCAGCTTCTTCCTTCTATTTCTTTCCTTTCGCGTCTATTGTGGTGATGCCTTTCTTTTCGTTAAGTCTTTTTCATCCTAGTTTGGCTCTCTACGTATTCATGCTGGCGACATTTCCATGTCGTTTCAGCTACTTTCCTTAAGGAAGATCACCACTGTTTCTGGTACTTTTTTTACACTTTCATAATTTGCATTCTCCCCTCCTCTTCTTTCACGGAGTTCAGAATCCAAGTTCTGCTTCTTTCATTGCTTTTAGTGAGTAGGAGGAGATTCTTCTGTATTTTAGAGAATACGAAAACTAAACTACTTGAAACCAGATGATGATGTCCATACAACTCAGTGAGCTCAACAACAGTTTCGATTTTATCATTAGCGCACTGCCCTTCGTGTACCATTGAAGTAACATGTACCACCTTTTTTTGCTTGTTCTATTTGTAAATAAGATACGGGAGGAATCAAACAAGAAAAAAAAGGAAGAATAAGAAGGGGAAATGAGGAAGGGGTGTGATGTACAGGATGCTCATGTTGGGGGTTTAACATAAGGTATTCACATCCAGCTTTCGTTTCAACTTTCGTTTTGTTTTCTGAATTCGACTCGTAATTGAAATCGCACTACAATCTTCTCATAGACTGAGCATCTCAAGTGTCGAATTTCAAAATAAAAGAGGGAACATCCACTCGCTGCCTAGTTAGGCCTTTATCATAAGCTGCTTGATAACCCTTTTTTCATTTCCATTCACCTTGTTCGACTGTTTATTTTAGGTTGTCTCTCTTTGAACTGCCTCTTGATCCAGAAAAACAAGGCAGCTTAACGAAGAGCTAAACGAAACAGGACAGACAAACTCCCAGAATGATGATGCATATAATCCGGATTCTCGGCATCCGAATGAAATCCCGCCTCCCTACAGTGGGATGTTAAAGGCGAGAACAGAGGTGTCATTTCCATATCGGGAAAGCTTCCGGTGAAGAAAGGAAATTCAGGATTCAAATGAATCAGAACGTGGATTTTTCTCGGGCCAAGCCCCCGCATCCTGAAATCTGAACAAAGTTGCAATTTTGCTAGGTTTTCATCTTTCGAAACCAGGGAACGAATATGTTACTGTGCTCTCGTGGAATAGCAGCGTATTGGGTACCCTGCTAAAGGCGTGCGCGGACTCGGTCAGAACTCTTATTCCCACTTGTAAAACTAGGAGCCTTAATTTCCCTTGTCTTTGGAGCACGGAACCCTCAAGTGCAAACAATAAGGTGAGCTTTTGAAAGCAATTTGATGGCTCTCTGCTAAAGAAGAGAAAGACATTCTTTTTTGCGAACAAACGTCCCGGGAAGCGTTGCTTTGTTTCTATGGCAAGCAGCGTCACTCTCCTCCTGCCCTCTATTGAAGCCATTGTCAAGAGCACACTACTTTTATAATGCAAGTATGACTAAAGATAACTTGGTCCTCTTTATGTGTACCTGTCGTTCAGGTAACTAAGTGATCGATTTACTGTTCGGCAGGTAAACAGAAAAACTACCCCCCCTGGGAAACGTCGCGCAGTTTGAATGGAAATCGGGAACTCAGTCTGCGTGTACACCATGAGCTGCTCAACTGTTTGGAATTTCACTTGTTTATGTTACCCACTGTCTTTCACGTTCGATCCTGGTCATTTCTGGTCTTCTGAGTTCTTGCCGTGGGTTTCATTCTTTCTGAATAACCCCACGCAACCAAGCATCATTCCTGGTTTGAAATGTATTTGCTCCACTTCCTGAGTCTCTGAAGACGCCATGGGCGAGAATGAGCAGAGCACAGGATTCATGTGATCATTTACGGGGACACAGAAGTCAGCCGGATCCGCGATGATTTTTTCCATCTCAGCTCGAAAAGCCCTTCTCGTGCTTCGAACCGCCCATGCGAGTGCCTTTCGTAACCAGGAATGGCTGTTGAAGCAAGCAAATGCCCCGTTGTTGTTCTGATGAAGTCCTTCTCCATCCTTCTGCTCCTCCCTTTTCGTTTACGAAGCCGAAAATACAATCCTGATTTTCTCGTGGAGATGAGTGCCTATCCCTGATCCTGACTCCATCCAACTTTTCTCGTTCCATGATCGCATCCAAAGAGTCAGACTGATAGCCTTCTGATCACAAGGTTTTCCCGAGATCTGCCTCCGAGTTTCCAATGAGTTCCCATTCCGAAAAGCGGAAAGTGTGAATGAGTCTTCGGTGTTCCCATCTGCGTGGAATTGAAACTCCTTCATCCCATCACGACCATTTCGTCTTGAGGGCTTCCACGATCACTGCAACAAGCCGCGTTTTTGTCTCTCTTTCCCCGTGGCCATTTAGATGCTGTCTCAGCAGGACTGGAAGTTGCAGCTGGGGCAGTAGCAAGAATGGTGCGGAATCGGTGAAATGGGCGCAGTTCCGCGGCGAGAGGACCCTTGCTCTTACTTATCCGACTTTGCATCCACGTCAGCAACTCCAGTCCGCTGTCTCTGAAATAAGCTCTTTTCAGAGTGCTTACTCAAGCATTTTCTCTTTGCTTGGCGAAACACGATCAGCTCAGGCGCAGACTCTTCACTTGGCAGCGTTGACGATCGCGCTTCAGTAGAAATTCTTTTTCCTGCTTGAGCCCGGAGATCACGACGTTCGAGCGTTTCCTTCTAGGTCATGGACCTTGCTCAGAGGGTCCATCTCCCTTCCACTCGGGAGAGTCTCCCCTTCTTGACCACTTCTGAACGTTTCGAGCTCTTGCACAAGGATGATGCACTCATCTGTTCTTATCCCTTCAGTTCCTCTGAGAAGATTCGTCCTCTCGGGATTCTGCACCCACCGACGGACATCTACATTCTTCTACGTCTCATTCATTTATAAATTTTTATTTATTTATTTATTTTTGAGTTGCTGAGATTTGAGGAAGGGAAAAGACCAGGTCACCAAACCGATTTCGAGAAAAATCCTCGGCCCCTCTCTCGTGAAGCGGCTTCCGAAGACGAAGATGCAGAGATGGAACTTCGTTCGATCTCTTCCCTGCCGAAATAGGCCCACGCGCTTAGTTACGGCGTTTCGGCTGGCCAGCCTGAGGCAGGACACTGGAGACGGCGCGTTTTGGAAGGAATGCCTCGGTTGCTTCGGGTCGGTTGCTGAGCTTGAGGAGCCTTCGGGGCTGCCGCTTTCGCGGACTTTCTGGTGACTCCCCCCTTCTTCGTGAGCACACTGGCAAGGCACCTCCGTTTCCTTCCATGGACTTTTTCTTTCCCTGATGCCTGTAATCCATGCATTCTTTCAGCACCATGTAAAGAGAGCTCTGCGGGAAGCAGAGATCTCACCTAGCAACGTGAAGTTTCTCCTCGAGAGTGCACATCGCGAGCAGCTGTTCCCTGCAACAATGCTTTCTTGCTATGACTTCGTCCGAGAACCTCTTGGCACTGATCTTCGAGGAGGGTCGCTCTTTGACCGGTTCGATGGTGTCATCTCAAAAGGAGCCAGAGTTCTGGTCTGGGGGAACTCAGGTGGAGAATTATATGTCCTCTGAGTCCCGTCTGTATCAGACTCCTTCTTTCATAGAGGCAGCGAACTTCGACTGAAAGGAGCAGAAGCAGCAACAACAGAGAGAAGCAACACAGAAGTTCGTTCCGCTCTCTTAAAACTGAGACATGAGGATCCCATTTCCTTCTGCAGCTTCCGCAACATTCCCGGATGCTCGCCCGCCTTCCCTCCTGGAAGGCAACCGTCACGAATTCCCGTCGGTTAAGCAACGGGCTGAGGAACCACGGGTCCTGCAGTCGGATGGCAACGTGATGGAACGCAGGGAGCATCACCTAAGAGAACCAAACCAGTGGTACCAGACTCGAGTTGAGATCCGTCAGAGGCTACTTCGCTGACTAAATCGTTGTCAGAGTGCAGTCCGCAGAGTTGCCACCTACTCCTGTCGCCGTCCGCTTGCTTTGGAGCTTGTCTCAGGAGGTGCCGGTTGCGGACTCTGGGCATGTGGTGGACGACGCCCTGAGCACCCAGGGGCCACTCCAGATGGAGGTTTCGTACAAGGATATTGCGCGAGGAAAGAACAGGAGAAAAGAGGAAGGGGGAGCCTCCGCGCCTCCCCCCCTTTTCCCTTGCATTCTTGCGCTCTGCGGGTTCTTCCAAGAGTGCGCTGGAAAATCCCTTCTCGGCAACCGCAAGTTCAAGAAGTTTCACTAGAGTGGCCGGCCTTTTTACTCCTCCCCCTCCCCCCTTCTGAAGGAGGGGGCAGACGCGCATCTTCCACCGCTTTTCCTCTCCCGCTCGTCTTTCGGAGCGTAACCAGAGGAGGAAGAGCTCCCCGAAAATTTTCCTGCTCCTCGAACCGATCCTGCCGCTGATGACCTTTTCACTCCATCCCCTTCCTCGCCGGGAGAGATTTCTTCTACGTCCTGCCTTTGCCTTCTCCTCTCTTCCTTCCCCAATAGATCTCAGCTACCCGGACTCCCATCCGCGGGGGAGACGACGCGCCTCGTCTCGCCCGACCCTCGCGCGCTTTCCCTTTCGCAGGGTCCCGAGGGAGTTCTCCGCCTCGCTGCAAGCGGCGCTCCCTCCTCCCGCGAACCCCCCGTGAAAGTGAAAGCGTCTCTTTGTGGCCTTTGTGGGTCAGTTGACTTTCATTCCCCTTGCGGGAAAGTTTTCGCCTCCCGCTCCACAAGTGGGAGGACGGCTGCTTCCCCTGGAGCCAGGAGTGACCTCCAGCCTCGCGGAGCCTCTTTCGTCGAGTCAGCTGCTCCTGGGCGTCCGGACGCCCCGCCGGAATGCGACTTTCGCTTTCCCCCTGCCCCCTGCGCCGGCGCCACGTGGTCATCGGGCCCTTTTCCTTCCCCCTCCATCTCCCCTTTCCTCCTCGCTTCCTTCCCTCTCCTCTTCTCTCCTAAACCCTTTGTCTGCTCTGGTTCTTCCTCCGGGGCCTGCGGATGGCGAGGCGCTCGGTATCTCGGGGGCAACCCTGCGCTCTCCTGGGCGCCGAGGCCGCCCCTCCGCTGAGAAGGCGAATGCCTGCCTCAGAGGAGATGGTAGGAGAGAGAGGGAGGAGACACGCCCCGAGAATGTGACTTCCGGAATTCTACTGACGCCCCTGCTAGGGGGTGCCCCGAGCTCCCAGGACCCAGAGGCAGCCCCTGGAGGCGCCGTGTCCCCAGCCATCCCCCGTCCACGCGCGCCGGGAACGAATCGCGTCGCGCCCCGATGGTAGGAGGAGGAGGGAAGGGGCAGGGAAAGTCTCCACTGCTCGACATCTCCTAGGAAGCCACAGCCTCCGTTCTTTGAAAGTGTCAGTGGGGTCTCAGGATTTCGCGGGGGAGGGGAATGGCGAATTGGTGTCTCCTGAGCGTTTTTTGGGTGGGGGCGTCGGAAACCGGGAGACAGCCCCCGTTTGGGGACTGGGGACTACAGAGTAACGGCTGCCTCCCGAGATCCTCCCGAGCGTGCCGGAATCCTCCGCGTCGGGTACTTCCTCTTTCTCCTGACCCTCCTTCTCTCCACACCCCCGTCTTCCGCGGGTGGGGTGGAAGCCTGGAGATCGGAATGACTCCCGCCGCCGTTCCCTTCTCCCCCCTCGCGAACGCTTCTCAGCACGTCCCTGCGTCCCCTGGGACGCTCTGCTTCCTCTCTTCCCGAGATACAGACCTTACCTTCCCCCTTCCGCTCCCGACTCCTCTCGCGGTGTCTTTCTGGAGCGGCTCCTTCCGGGAGGTCTGGGGTCAGGCAGGGAAGTGCAGGGAGCCCCCGGTTTCGGCACACGGAGATTTCCTTTCCCTATTCGTCCTGCAGATGCTCCCCCCAAGCACGAATCCTTCCCCCAATCTTTTCCTGATTTCGGCCCTTCTCCCTCAGGAGAGTTCGTTCACGAGAGTCCACATCTCCGTAGACACGTGTCGCTCCCTTTCTTCTCCCTCCTGGAGCGATCCTTGTCCACGGTCTACTGAGGAAGAAATCGAAGAAGGATCCCTTCCCCTTGATGGAGCGGAGATACGGCAGGGTTCCCGAAAGAATATCATCCGAATGGGGGGGAAAGGAGGTTGGGAGCGCTACGGCTGTGGTCATCCCATCCCTCTCTCCCTTGCAGCTCGTTTCCACGGACAGCGCTGGGGTCGCAGTCATCCTCCACTTTCCCCCCTTTTCCCTGGACCGCACCTACCAGGAGTTCCCGACCTCCTCACCCCTCCAGGATGACGGCACAGGGGAAGCGAAAGGGGGATGATCCTGGAGGAGGAATCTGGGCAGCTGGTCCCGTCCCCATGAAGGTGCCGACAGGCAGTAAAAGTTGCGCCTTCGCCGCTTATGGCAGGGGATGATTCCTGGAGGATAGAGTGGAAGGATTCCGGGAAGAGTGCACCCCTCTCCATCCAGAGGAAGAAATGGACTGCTCAGAGTCCCTTGGGACTAGAGAAGGACTTCCTCGTCCGCTTTTCTCCTGTTCCGGGAGAGGGGACTCACCTCTCCAAAAAAGAGCTGAGCTGGAGAT
Organism: Raillietiella orientalis; assembly: GCA_036172245.1. Taxonomy (NCBI): domain Eukaryota; kingdom Metazoa; phylum Arthropoda; class Ichthyostraca; order Raillietiellida; family Raillietiellidae; genus Raillietiella; species Raillietiella orientalis. The sequence goes on along the minus strand of JAYWIR010000082.1, from coordinate 128,695 downwards.
CCCACGGACCGAAGCCGCGGAAACTTTCCGGAGTTTCCGGGGTGGAAGAATTCCTCCTTCCCAGCCTCTGCACTCCCTCCCTTCCGGAGGATGAATGAGCCCTCCAGTCCCTTCCTCTTTCTTAGCTTGACTTCCCCTATCCCACTCAAAGCCGCAGGCAGAGGGTCCCACCGCGGACGCGTCTCGGTGTGGCCCCTCCAGGAGCGTCTGCGACGAGGTCGAGTCGGTTGGTCAAGACCAGAGGAGGCGGGGTCTTCCGGGTATTCGATGAAAAGGTAGGAGAAGGGGGGTGAAGATGGCCGGGACGTTTGCACGCTTGCTCAGGACGTCGGGTTGAGTGCGCGCGCGTCTCGAGGAGGAGAGGATCGGCGGACTCCAGTGGAGGAGGACAGGAAGGAGTGGGGAGAGGGGAAAAGCCACCGGGGATGCCCGGGGTAAAAATGCAAGGACTTCTTCCTGCCTAGTCCTGAGGTCCCGGACGGCGACCTTTCCTTAGACAAGGGTTTAGTCGTCCTTTACTGAGTCTCGAGGAAGAAAGGAGGAAAAGATTCGGGAGCGTCTGCGCGCGTATGCATAAGAAAAGTTCCCCTGCCTTGAGAAAAAAGGAGCAGGATCTCAGGGAACCTTCTGACACCCTTCCCTTTCTTTCCCGTTCCTCTCCTTCCAGCGATACTTACAGTACGTTCATGGCCACTGCACTCCTCCTCTTCCCTTTCACCCTTCCTCCCTCCCTCTTCCTTCATTCCTCCCTGTTCTGATGAAAGGAAATCCCCAATAGGAAGGGAAAAAACGGCCTCTCACTTCTCAGATCCAGGATGGAGGAACATCTCCTTGTAGTGTGGGGAGCCGGGGTCCTTGAGGAAGAACACAGATACGCAGGAACTGCAGCGACTGGTGCTGCTGCTGCTGTTTATAAGACTCTATAGATACCTCCTCCGACGATCCTCAGTCGTGCGCGAACCGTGAGGCAGGATTCTGCTAGTCGCGCCGGATGCAGACCAGAGAGCAGATGCTCCTCTCTCGCCTGGTGCCCAGCTCGCAACACGCGAAATTGCGGTCGGCGAGTCTTCCTTCTCCAGAAGCACTTAGGATCGAGGAGGAGGCGGATCAGGGCGGACGGAATGCGGGAAGAGGAGCCGGATGCGAACAGGGAGCGACGGCGGCGGCCTCGTCTCCACTTGCCCTCCTCCTCCTCCTGAAAGGCACCACTCCGTTAAATGCCTCCAGCCGTCACCAATCACTGTCACTACCCAAGCACCGTTATATCTGGTGATGGTTCCCGAGCTCTTTGCCGAAGAGGAAGGGATTGCCGCCAGCTCCGCTGCGTTTCCTCCGAATTTCGTTGTTTCCGAACCCGTGCAATATCTTTAGACGGAACGGAGATGCTGGGATTGCAGGGCGGGTCCAAGCAACCCAGAAGGGAACCGCTTAATAGGCATGGAGAATTCGAGTTCAGGGTATCAACCTGCCGCTCCTCTGACTTCCAGCAGGGAAACCTTCCTTTCGGAGCCAGAACGAAAGTTTTCTTCCGGAAACTTTTCTTCTCGTCGTTTTCAACCCGCTGGAAAAATCGAAGGGTAGCAGCGCTGTCTCCCGTCCATTGAGTTGCACCGTTGCATCAATTGAAGTGCTTTCCCCTTCCTCCCGATTGAGTCATAGAAAACTGGAGAATTCTCCAGAAGCTCGTACGCAAGAGCACGGGGATGCAAGATTTCCGAAAATTCGCGAAGAAATCAATCGACGTGATGCCTTTGTCATCCACGCGATCGTTCTACCATGGGTGTGGTCAACCTAGGTGGATGGATTTTCGAAATGTCTTCTGAAAGCTCCAGGAATGTTTACGCGATTTTTTTCGTTTGTTTGATGCAGTTATCCAATCCAATTCACTTTGCTGTTGCTGCTCGTTTTTTTTTTTTTTTTTTTTTTTTCTTTGACAAAAGTAGATTTTTCTACTTCCTGAGGTTCCTTCCGTGGTAGATGAATACGACAGCTGCATTCTCGATCACCCATATTTTTTTGTCCTGATCGCGAATTCGAGGCTTTCGCATTCCAGTGAAGAAAACGACGGGCTTCCTTTCCGTATTCGTCAACGACCACCTCTTCGTTTCCCGCTGGCTGTTCAAATTGCGCGCTTCCAGTCATTCTGACCAGCCCCAAGAGTGACTGCTGCGAATCTTCTGCCCCGCAGAACGGATTCCACGACCGGTTACGACTCGGAGTGATTCCGAGCCCGCATCCCTTTGTTCTCGGAATTCTATTCCTTCAGAACCTTTCAAATCGAAAATACGAAGCCAATGGCGATACGAAATCAAACCCTTTTGCAGATAAAAATTGCACGCATGTAAAAGCAAGCGCGTCTGCTGTCATTCTATGACAGAGTTTGCTTGATTTTGATGGATTGCTCGCGAAATCATAACGGCAATCACGGTAATTTAAGAACCGATTGATTGGCTGATTTATTGAACTCTTGAAAGAAAGAAGGCAATAAAAGCAAAATGACATAGATTAGTGCCCGATCTCACAACTCACGTGGTCACTGAACTGAAGTCATCTGGTGCCTCATGACATGCTAAGAATTTTCTGTATTGATAGTTCTGAGTCTGAGTTTAGCACCAGTACCGTTTCTTTTTTGTTTTCCATGTTATCCCCATATACTGAAAACTCCCTTTCGCCATGCATACGTTGTACTGAGATTTTTGTACAAGGATTTGTATTCCGATTTTACGAGGTTAGCTCTTCGCCATTGCTTATTTGTGTCTTCCATGTCTAAATTCGCAATTGCCCCGACGTTTTATTCTCAACATCCGATGTTATTACTCAAGATTCACTTAGTGTGTGTGTGTGTGTGGGGGGGGGGGGGAGAAGGGAGAACTTGATGGATGGATGCAAGGTTGAACTAACCCAACTCCACCGTTGCTTTTATCCCTTTTGATGACTTCCTAACGCATCAGTGCGGATCCATCTCAGTCAGGGAGATTGATTCTAGGTCTTCCAGGAACATACGGAACCCGTAGAAGAATCCGGCTTTTCGGCACAAACTCGTCATCCAACAAGCAGGCAGCAATCCTCCTCCTTAACGCGGAAGACGCCACCGTTGAGCAAATCCTGGGGCTGCCCGTGAAGGCTCATCCTGCTCCGGCCTTTTAGAGTAGAAATTGCACACAAAAACAAATTCAGGAAACGAATATGGTGCTGCTCAAAATCGTGCCACTTGTCGAACGCTAAGCCATGACCTTTTAAAAGCGATCATTTAAATGAGTTCATCAAAATGATGAAAATAAAGCAAAAGGCACTTCGAAAACGTGAAACTGTAATCGCTGTGGGTCGTTGTTTCCGTTTTCAAGATTAGTTTCCAGTTGTCTGACTCTCATTGGTTTTCAAACACTTGAGGACGATTGAAGAAAAAAAGGAAGGAAGAGAAAGAAAAAGGGGAAACATAGATATCCAGATCCTTGTCCATCAACAAACGAATAAATAAAAACTATGACGCTACTGAAAGCAAATTAGCAAACGCAATACTCTGATCGCGAATAACTTATGGCTCACAAGTAGTTTCTCGAAGGAAGTTCCATGCAATTTCCAGTATGTGGGAACCATACTCCTGCCACCTTAGTTTGTATTTATTTGTAATGGAAAGTGTCCTCTTATACCTCTTTTCCTCAGAAGACCCTTACACATGGGGGGGGGGGGAAACTGCTTTTTAAATACCAGCAAATCGACTTTCGAGCCTGATGTTTACAACACATCTTTCGATGATGCATAGGAAAGAGAAAGGCTCGCATCAGTCTGGCTAATACAATCTTTTATTGTTCCTGATTTCTTTTACGGCTGCTGAATTTCATTACTGTAACGTAACTAATACTTCTGTGTATGAATCTCTGCTTCCATTAAAATGAAAAAATGGGGGGGAGGGGAGGGGAGGGGAATGAACTTGTTTTCGAAGCTATGGATCTCTGCCTGTTGTTTATTCAAGATTTCGCTCTTCGTAGACAATATGAAATGTTACGAGACATTACAGTTTCGCATCATTCTAAAAAAAGAAAACAACTCTCTCTGACTAATTCCCAGCATTTTGACTTAAAAATTGACATGAATGATTGCTATCAGTCAAGTCCGGTAATTGCAATGTAATCCATTTACACTGTACATTTAAGTGACACATGTCGAAAGTATCAAAGATATGTATCGGAAATTACGTGTGAGATCCAGGCATATTCAAATGAGGTTAGTAGCACAACTATGACCTTTTCGGTACACCCTATTGCTAAGCTTTTTTTTTATGACCTTATCCCTCCGGCGACCTTTGCTCCAATCATCTCCCGAGCAGTGATCTCTTTCCAGTTTCATGGATGACAGTTTGGTGGCATCTGTTTGAAAAACAAAACGTGAAATTTTCATTTCTAAGATGCTTTCAGGAGTTACGTCAGACGACTTAGCAAGAACCTTATGCAATACAGTTACAGAAATTCGAACGAAAAGTATTTCTCCTGAAAATGATGACGGCAATAACCCTTCACATTCAAAACCATCATAAACGAAAATAATAGAAATCAAAAATGGAAAAATGTTTTTAAGGGGAAAGGAAAAAGACTTCTTACAGGAACACCTAAAATCTTAGTTGCTTTTTGTGATCGGAAACCATTACTGTCTTTTCAGCATTTCACCTTTCGAAATGCCATCATTATAGTGCAAAAGCAAAAGAAAATTCAAACTAACAAATCCACCTAGGAATCAGAAGTCATGGATGATGATGATTGTAATGGCTAAACCTTGTTAAGTTTGGAAGAAAGCAGTAGAGAAACGTTGCTCAGTACAACTCCACTAAATGAACGATAGTCGATGCTCGAAGCGCCCGAAAACTTGCAGACTTTGAATGAAAATTTTCGGTTTTGCTCAAGAAAATCGCCGTGCAGACACCGTATTAAACGCCGTGTAAATTATCATTTTACATTACATTTTGGAGGTCCGTCATGAAGACCATTACGAAAGAGAAAAGGACTTTACTTCGACTTCACCTTTTCTTAATATCGCTTAAATAGGTCAGATAATGAAAGTAAGGTCAGCTTTTCAAAAGACAAGAAAATCCAATCTATGACTTAGTGGTGATTTAGAGAGAATAAGATACAGATTGTACAGAAAAAAAATGATAGGGAGTGATCTTGGTGCGATTGCGGTATCTCGTTCTCTTGGTTTAGGAGCACATGCTTGGTTCATGCCAATTTTTCTTCCCTGGCTGCTACTCATCAGGATAACAAAAGATTCCGGTAATCCAGAGTTGCGTATTCCCGACACGGCAAATCCGCTGAAGACGTACGATTTTATTGTAGGTAAGATACTGATATTCCCTGAACAAAAGTTCTGAAACTGTTGCCAATGTACAAACGTTTACGAACGCAACTGTTTCATGGTTGCCATCTTCAATCATTTATTGTTTTCCGAAAGTTGGCGGTGGCTCTGCTGGAGCAGTGCTTGCATCACGGCTTTCGGAAGATCCTAGAGTTAGTGTCCTCTTACTGGAAGCCGGGTATCAGGAGACGGAAGTCTCAGACATCCCTGCTCTCGCTAGTTTTCTTCAGCTGGGAAAATTCGATTGGAAATACAAAACGGAGCCTCAACCGTCCGCATGCCAGGCAATGATCAATCAGGTATGTGATAGCATAGATTAGAGCCCGGACTGTTTTCGGATGCAATCTTTAGGATTCTAAACCTGGTAACGATTTAATTGACACGCGTGTGAAAAACAAGGAATCTCGACTTGTGAATATGTGAGGCGTTTGGCGTTTTCTGACTTGGTTGGTGTCCTTTGCTATCAAGACACCACCCGCACGATCAGGAGGGATTTTCGGGGGGCATTTTCTTTTCGTTCTTGGACTTGCGTCCCGAGACTTTTTTGGCACGTCGCTTGCAACCCACGTGGAAAGTTGCATCACGAATCCCTGCGTCGCTTACATTAAACTGACATTCAATCTGCAGAGTGACGAAGAAGACGACACTTTCGTTTCCATCACCCTCTCTGTGGATTAAGCCATTCCTTCTACGTTCCACGAGGAGCGCCACAGTTTGCTCGAAGAGGCGGTGCAAACACACGACGAACGAAACAAAAACACTCGTCAATGAAAATGTTAGAGCCTATGATTCAGTATGCCCGTGAACTACTATATATTTTACTTGTGGGATCACGAACTGCGTGCTTTTGCTGCTTGCAACCACTCCGTACACGAACACGGGATGGTTGCAAGTGCAAAAAAAAAAAAAAGTTCCGAGATCGGTTTTCCAAGACGAATCCTCGAAATGTCCCTTGGATAAATGTCCCATGAAAGTAGTAGCGCCCGTCTGGCACATTCTCTTCCAAGGCACACAAAATGCATTGAAATTTCTGAAATCTGTTTTCTTTTAGTCTTGCAACTGGCCAAGAGGGAAAGTGCTTGGCGGTAGCAGTGTTTTAAATTTCATGCTTTATATACGAGGCAATAAAAAAGACTATGACAATTGGGCGGCGGCTGGAAATTACGGATGGAGCTATGATGATGTATTGCCGTATTTCATAAAATCAGAGGACAACCGCAATCCTCAACTGGCCAAGAATAGTACGCTCATTTTGAAAATACAGCTCTGTTTAAAATTGCAACTTAGAAAAATATCATGGAACGGGAGGTTTACTGACCGTAAAAGAAGCAGCGTGGCACTCTCCTTTAGCAAAGGCTTTTCTTAAAGCTGGTAAAGAGATGGGATACGATATAATCGACGCTAACGGTCATACTCAGACGGGTAAACGGTGCATATTCTAAAACAGATTTATTGCTCGGTTTTAGGTTTCTCTACTCCACAAGGCACAGTACGCAAGGGATCTCGCTGTTCCACTGCAAGAGCGTTCTTAATACCTGCAAGCAAAAGGCGGAATCTGCACATAACGCAAGGAGCTCACGTCCACAGAGTAAGTTAACACATGAAAATTCATATTTATTGCCTGCACAACACGAGGAAATTTTTTTTTTTTTTTTTAATAACCTGTACAGATTCACAAGCGCTTCAGCGTTTTCTTTTTATCTTTGAAAGGACGTCTCTTGTCCACATGCACATCTTTGGTGTCGAGAAACGATTGCTTTTTGACGGCAGGTTCATCCGTGGGTCGGGGAAACGCATGGATCTCCGTGACCATTTTTGCGCGCGAGTAATAGTCATCATATCGTTCGAGTAAAAGCTTGCCGGCTTCTTCGTTTAGTGCCGATTCGGGATTGGGCATGATGAGCAAACATCTTATGACCAAAAGAATCTGTCGGATACCGGTGGTGGGCGTCCAATCTTGCTTTAACGTGTTCACACAAATTTCACCGTTACTGGCCACGTTGGGATGGAAAATTTTGGTAATAAAATATCCTTTGGGAGGGCACTGAGGAAAATCTTTGCCTAAGACAAGTCGGAGTCTAAAAATTCCTCCATTATAAGGGGTTCCATCAGGACCATTGATCCAAGCCTGGATATCCGTAACATCCGACTCACTCACTTCAACACGAATCCCCTCCGGTGGATTACTGATAAGTTCTTGTAGTTCTCGCGTCACTCGTTTGATGATGATAGGTGCCAGATTTTCCAGATTCGAGTTGCTGGATCCAGGATTAGCATTCATTTCTGCCTACAATCACAGAAATAAAATGATAATACCGTAGGTCCTGATTGGGTCAAACAATGTGGCATATGGAGTACAATATGAGAGGAAAAACAAGATTCGTCGCGTTTTCGCCAAACGCGAAGTAATTCTATCAGCAGGAAGCATTGGATCTGCTCAACTGCTTATGCTTTCCGGAATAGGACCACAACATCATCTATCGTCAATAGGGGTAACAAACATATAAAATGTGTCATCCTAAAAAAAAAGGTAGATTCCAGTAAAGAAAAACTTGCAAGTAGGGAGGAATCTGCAAGATCACATCGGCATAGGAGGCTTGACATTTCTCGTCAATCAATCGGTTTCCCTATTACAAAAGCGCTTAGAAACACCCTCTACCCTTCTGCAGTACGCATTTAATAATGGAGGTCCTCTCACAACACTGGGTGGAGTTGAAGGACTGGCATTCGTAAATACACGTTATGCCAATCCCTCCCAGGATTTTCCAGACATGCAATTCCATTTTGTCTCTGCAACTCCTGCATCAGACGGAGGAAGAGTGATTAAGGTGATGCAAGGATTAAGGGATGAGGTGTGGGACCAGTACTACAAGCCTATTGCTTTCCAAGAGTCCTGGTCAGCATTCCCAACACTTCTGCGACCAAAAAGTATAGGATATTTGGAGTTGCGCAGCAGTGATCCTTATGTACATCCCTGCATCATCCCAAACTATCTCAAACATCCAGATGATGTCAAAGTTCTGGTTGATGGTAATGGCTGGATGGAACAGAGATTTCTCATCCTTTGTTGCACACTCAGGTTTAAAGCTTGTGCTGACTATGTCTCAGACCAAAGCATTCCAAAAATATGGTACTCAATTGTATTCCAAGCCTTTCCCAGGTTGTGAAGGCTATCAGTTTCTTTCTGATGCCTATCTGCAATGTCTGACTCATCATTACACTTCCACTATTTACCACCCCTGTGGTACAGCCAAAATGGGACCTAGATGGGATGCAAGCACTGTTGTGGACCCGGAATTACGGTAAAAGGAAGAGCATTTGGTCACTTATGAAATACGCACAGGGTGCATGGAGTACACAGATTGCGAGTAGCAGATTGTTCCATTATGCCAAGCATAGTTTCTGGCAATACCAATGCACCTGTCATCATGATAGCTGAGAAGGCAGCTGATATGATCAAGCATACATGGGCCCTCCATCCCTCCCCTCTTTGACCAATAAAGACATTTAACTTCCTACCAGTAGCAAGTCCTCTTGTGAAGCAACTAATGGCAGAAAGTTGGGAAAAGCAGAACACCAAACACCTGAAAAGATGGTCCCAAAGTAAATACTAGAAAAACAATTGCTTTGTGCCCCTCCGGCCTTTCTGGGCCGTGCCAACGGGTGCACTGCAATAAAAACAACTTGTCCTGGAATCTTTATTGTAGAAATCAATCCTCTAGGAAAAAGAAATTTCCTGATTTCTTCTGTTCACAATCCTAACAAGGGAATTTTATTCAGATTCACAGTTAGGATTACACCTTACCTTTACAGAATTAAGCTTATTGATACGGGGACGAAAGTTATTGGGGTCCCGTCTGAAAGTAATTTGCAACTGTTCCAAAAATTTGTTCATTCCATTGAGCAGAGTTTGTGGAGAACAAGCCACAGTCTCCACTGATGGTGTGCCTTCAAATACTATCACCCGATCAGCTAGATAGGTCGCCATGATGAAATCATGCTCCACTACAAACCCTGTCTTCTTGGCATGCAAAATGAATCTACAAGCCTAAGACACGCCAGATCTTATGCTGGTTACCTTTTGATAACACGTGCAGCAACAAGACGCTGTTCTGAATCTAGGTAGGCAGATGGTTCATCAATAAGATAAACATCAGCTGGTTTTCCCAAACACAGAGCCAATGCAAGTCTCTGGAGTTCCCCACCAGACAAATTCTGCACCTCTTGATCAATAATGTCATCGATCTTAAGTGGTTTCATAACATCAGTAACGAACTGCAGCAGAACACATTTATGAAACGTTAAAGTTTATTTTTTCACCTGAGGATGGATGTACGCATCTCGAATTTTTTCATGCAGAAGTTGTCTCACTGTGCAGACAGATTTGGGACTGATTTTCTGAGGTTTATAACTAATATTTAGTTGTGGAATCTCCCCTAGTAGAAAGCGGAAACGTTAAAAACAAGCCTTCTCCCATAGAATTTCTTACCAGAACCTTCATCAGGTTTCAAATTACCAGCCATCATCCGGATAAGAGTAGTTTTGCCTGATCCATTCTCGCCTAATAGGACAATAATTTCTGAATCACTAAATGTTCCTTCATTCACTGATAAATGGAAATCGCCCATATGTTTAGACATGGAAGGATAGGTATAACGACACATGCGTTTCACTTCTTCTTCGGTAGCTGATTCTGCCACCTTAAAGACAAGAGCATCTTCTCGGAAACGCAAATTTTCTGTAGGCACAAAACCGTCCAAAAAGATGTTGATGCCTGGATGCAAGCCACTGATCAGTATTGCAATGTTTGTTCTCACCTTCTCGCACAGAGAATGGCATGGTGACTACTCCATATACACCAGGAACTCCATATAAACAGCAAATGAAATCAGACAAATAGTCCAACACAGAAAGGTCGTGTTCCACTACAATAACATACCTACAAACAATATACAAGCATGGGAAAAAAGCCAAATACCTATCTACACCACTAAGGGAACGAATAGCTACTGCTGCATTCAGACGTTGCTTTACATCTAAATAGCTAGAAGGCTCATCAAACATGAAAATGTTGGCCTGCTGGATGCATACCATGGCACAAGCAAATCGCTGTAATTCTCCTCCTGACAAATCCTCTATCTGGCGATCTTTGACATTCTGCAGATCTACAAAAAGATATCTTAGGAACCAACTCGGCAAACTCGAATCCCATTTCATGCAAACCTAGCATCAGTAGCTAAGCCTACCCAATAAGCTGCACACCTCATCCTGGTTTTTTTGTTCATCCTTTTTGTTAAGCAGTTGCTGTACAGATCCTTTGACTGCTTTGGGAATCTGATCAACATATTGTGGTTTGATCAGGGCTTTCAGATGATCTTCGAGAATTTTTGTAAAATAATTCTGAAGCTCTGACCCTCTGAAATAAGTCAAAATTTCTGTCCAGTCTGGAGGATCCTATACGCAACAGAGGATATCAAAATGCTGAATTTTTTGCTCACACTATATCTGCCTAAGTTTGGCTTCAATTTTCCAGCCAAAATTTTGAGAGCAGTAGATTTTCCAATCCCATTTGTGCCCACTAATCCTAAGACTTCTCCTGGGCGTGGGATAGGCAAACGATGCAGTTTGAAAGAGTTTTGAGAATAACGATGAGTGGTGTCTTTTTCAAGATTGCTTGGCAAATTGATGATTGTGATGGCTTCAAAGGGACATTTCTAAAATGATTGACGATATACTTAGCCATGATCAAAACACACACACACACACACACACACATGACATGCTAGTTTTTAATGATTTCAATTTTCAATAGAAATTAACAAGCATCGCTTTAAAAAAAATTTTACTCTGTGATTAAAGCATATTTCTTTGATAAACGTTACAAGGAGGCATCACAGAAAGGAAACAGATAACTTTAATCCAAAAGTTTTTAAAACAAAATTTTTCATTTCCTAAGATCTTTTTATCTCAACCTGTCTCTTAATAATTCACAATGTATGCATAGGAGATTCTGTAAGCCACCAAAAAAGGATTTGCCTTCTGTTACAGTCTATCTTCAAAAGAAATTTTTGGTCTATCCAACTTATGTAGAAGACTGTGCATACTTCACTTCATAATCAAAGTCATGTTACTGTAAAAAAAATCATCGTAAAAACATTCACATTAACTCAAAAATCAATGCAGACAAATGAAGTTTGCACTAACAAAGCTCAAAAGAAAAGATGACTAGATAGAACAGACTTGAAGAGTAGAATTGTGGAAATATGCAAAACTAGCCAAGCTAGAGAACAATAATAAATTCAGCAGAAATATTAACATAAAAATTTACTCCCTCCTAAAAATTCAAAAATTTTGAAAATTTGCTAAGTTTTGAAACAGAATTAATGCACTAATTCCAATTTATTCAACAAATGCATTAAAAAGCTTGATAAACCATCCTCTGCAAAAAAATCTAACACATCTCTAATAAAGCTTAGTTCCCATTGATAACCCACTTTTTTATATTAAGCTTTTTGTAATAAATTGAAAAAATAATAAAGAAAAAGCTCTTATAGGGAACAAAACAAATTATAAGTAGCTTTTGCAACATTTACAATTACTTTATTAAATACTAGCATTTTTTGACTAAATAAAATGCTAGGATCTGATAAGATAAACCTATCAAAAATAACAAGACAATTTGCTCCAAGCATCAGATTGAATAATTCCCGAAAAGTACTTCTGGTGTCTACAGAATAATGCTAATACAAATGCTTGTTCAGCTTGCTATGATGCAAACATGAAAAGTCATCTACAATGATAACAGAATCAACAGTATCTACAATTAAAAGTCAACAACTTTACAGAAAGTTCTTTTTAAACAATTCAAAAGATGGAAATCATTAATAAGCTGTTGACTAGTGTCAAATAAGTTATGCAACGATTATACGTTTGAAACTTATAATCACAGAATTGTTAAAGAAATGTCATGTAATTACTTGTCATAAGCACTCATGTATAACATGCCAGATTAAAGTTCCTTACTGGTTTTTAAACTACTGATGATCTATAAAGCAGATATAAAAACACAATCCTGCACTATAATAAGGTAATTTTGATTATGACAATTCTGATTACTATCTTAAAATGAGAATGTTTGAATAATTATCTACAAACACTTAGATACATAAGTAATCGAAGTTTTTCCTAGTATCTACGTGTTTCCTAGAAACAATTGGTGGCTCAACAAAACAAAAACAAAAACGCAACATTTACATGACAGCATCTGAACATATGACTGCTCTTGGATCACTGACTTAAACTAACACAATTTCATTTCAATCACAATGAATTCTTGGTTACTAAAAGTAATAAGACTGAGAAAAACTGGTTTTCACTGGTCCCAATTCTGAGTAAAATAGGGATTCTAATTTCAAATTCTACTTTAACAGCAAGGTAAATAAATAATGCCACATAAAACTTCTCACATATAGTCTGATAAACCTAATGAAGACCTTAGAATAGATAGTGCATGGCTAAAATGATATTTTCATATGTAAAAGTAAAAATGTTTAAACTGAATAAAGCAATACTGCACAAGCATAAATGAAAGATCAAGATATGAGCATCACATTCTTAAAAACAAAATAAAACACTAGACAAAATAACAACATGTGAATGTACACTGAAATATGAATAAACCAAAAAAGCAGAAACATCAGATAAAAAAAAAAAATTGGTAAAAAAAAAACAAATACAATCTTGAAACATGCACACATATGTGCACATAAAAAGATTAACAAGTGGATCGTTTTTATGCCCTAATCCATGTCCTAAAAAAGGAATCATACTTTGGTTCCTCATAAAACATACCAAGTACAGCAGGGAACAAAAAATTTGTTACAATATTTTATTTCTCTCTAGAAAAAGCTATAAATGAGTTGCTTTAATTATGAAAAACATGCTGAACAGGAAAATATTTAGTCATGTTTATAAAGTTCATAATAAAATAATGTCAGCTTTGGATTTCATAATAAACATAAAAAAGCCATTTCACCTATCAATGACAAAAGCATTACGATCCAGATTAGAGAGCATTATTGGGCAGCACAATCCTGCCCCTTCTGTGCAATATGCAGCATAAATGTGATAACATGACTGTACCGAAAATCTAATTTTCTATTTCTCTGAGTAGAGAACCATTTTAGTATTTCTGTCACCATGAAAGATGCAATTGTTAGAATGCCGTGAGAAATAAGAATCACACATTCCAGAGGGAATCACACTTATAACTGTGGTTAAACACAAATTGTTTTACATGATGAACTTAGTAGTTTTGAATGATTACTGAGGCAAAATTCAAGAATTTTATACAAGCAGTTGAGGGACACAGATTTGGGTAAAATTTCATTATTTGATATCACCTTTTGTTTGAAATTAATACTGCTTTATTGTTAAATACACATTTATTAGGAAAAATTGCATGAGTGAATTTTATATCCCTATGAATGTTACATCATTAAATTCATGCAATTTAATATCTGAAGTTACTTCAAATTAATTTGCTTTTAAAGGTTAACTGTGTTTGTGACAAGTAATTTTGAAAGGCATCATAAAGACCCTCCAACAAATGAACACTAATTCTGATAATTCATCCGAAATCCTTCCATTGGCACATTTTTGGTGTAAGCTAATTTTGGGTGAAAATAACCTGAATAATATACAAAAATTAGATACAGCTCACTGGAAATCAAATATTGTTCCTAATACTCACACATATACAATCAAGAATTAAGCAAAATACAACACTAGAGAATATACACTGAATAAACGCTGTTTACTGTCGATCACACAAATTAAGTTCTAAACTGCGATCTCGAAAAACAGTAGATAGATATCACACTTTCTTGTTATGTAAAAACTGACCTTTACGCAAATTCCACAACCAATGCATAGCTCTTCGGATATAACTGCAATTTTATCATTAGGTGTCACCTCAATACATAATTTCCCCATTCTTACAACAGGGCATGATTTTTTGCATTCTTGCCTGCACCTTTTGGGTTTGCACTTATCAGAACTTACAATTGCTATTCTAGTAAGTTTATCTTGCTCCTCTGCTGCTTTTGGTTTAGGCATGTTTAGGATAAAATGGATTAAAAAAAATCACATCAACATGAAAATTTCAAGTATGTTCAAATTGCAAATCAGTCTGAAATGATTTGCATCAAAACTTTAAATCTGAAACAAAACTTGAATTTATTAACCACATGGAAACAGTTCTTTCATATATTTAATGAGAATAAGACATAATCTATCACCCAGCCAAGAAATGTTCTTATCCACTATTTTGTGGGGGAGGGGGGGTGCAAAAACATGTACAACATGGATACAAATCTAATTCATAATACAACTCCTTTCGCCAAACCTCAAACGGCTTGCAAATATCATACCTACATAACAGTCTAATTTCCATTCCCACGTTCCCCATAACGAATTGCTTTCCATTCCATGCGCTTCTTTGTAACGTAAAATTGCGATGACCGTATTTCTGTGTGCATTCAAAAAAGCGCTATTATATTATTACACACACATAGGGGCTATTATACTTTACATCCTCATTACTTTCTAAAGGTTTTGTTTTTAATTAAGAATCAAAGATTGACATCTATTTTTTCAGTGCACCACAATTGACAAGAATCAAACACTTTTTAAACATTAATACTATACGTGAGTTTCCAACATGCTTTTCCGGTCAGGCTGCAAATTTTTTTTCTTATTTATAACTTGTTTCGGATAGGAACAGCATACAATAAAAGATATAGCAATAAAAGCTAAACATATAATAAGTGTAAAAGATTTTAAACTTTATTATAAATATATATGTATATACACAGATGCATAAATTTACAAATATATGCGTGGGCAACATGTATATTATGCTTGTGTTCACAGATATGCATCGTGTTTCAAAGATACAAATGTATTAGTCAAGATGAGGTACAATTTAAAATTAAAATAAGCTTTTCTATATGAAAATGGAGGAGTTACATAAGAAATTGTAAGTAAGATTCACGTTTACTTGAGGTTAGCGAGCTTTTGTAACTACTGGCAAGAAGGGGGGAAAGAGCAGCTTAATTTCTAAAAGAATTAAACTGCTTAAATGCAGAGAAAACAAGGATCTGATCAACAAAAATAAAAACAGATCAGATCGGATCTAATACTGACTTGACTGAATTTGATGGCGTTACTTGATAGAATTTTTTCGAATGTTGCAGAAAAATTAAATCTGTTGCTTTGCTATCAATTTTTAACCATTCGTGATGCAATCATAATGCATAAATGCTTCCGTGTTCACTACATTTGTGTCATTTCAGAACACCCAGAGATAGAGTATATGTAATTACCCAATACTGAAGTAATTAACTTGGAATAATTGAAAAATGGGTGCATCATTTGAATATTGCCAATTATTGAGTAACGAGCCAGTATTCTGTACTGAGTCGCAAATTAAAGAAATGCCATGATGTATCAAAGAAATCAAATCTCTGATTCAGCTATTTTTCAGAATGGAAGATTCCTTACTTATTAAAAGTATCTTTTGGAATTGACAGTGAATCGACATTTTATTAAAATAAGATGTCACTTTACTATAACAAAGTACTCTTCTATAACACTGAATGAAATACATCAAGAGTATGATTTGCTGCTATCCGTTTCTTCTTTGCCTTCCTTTTTCAGAAACATGAGAAGCTAAATAGAATAGCAAACGAACAGAAAATAATGCAAATTAAGATCAAAATCTACGCATTCATATTCGCTTCTCAATCAGTTGCAATGAACTTTAAAATACGAACAAGTTTCGTGAAAATGGAAAAAACAATAGTGAAAATGACATGGAGTAAATGATAGTTATCAAAATCGAAGAACTTCACGTGACTCGAGAAATAATGATTGATACAATTGATTTTGTACAAATGATTCGTCACTTTGAAAATAAATGTATGCCTGTTTAGAAAGGCATTCCTTTGAATAATGTGGTAGCACAGGCTTTGGAAAGACCAGACCATTTTGCAAAGATTGACAGTTTGGGGGGAAACTCAAAACGAGCTCAACTGTCAACAACAAATTTGTTTCGTATTATGTCTCCTCTTACTGATACGGCACACTTATAATGTTTGTTAATCACTGGATAAGAAATAGGAACCAAGCTTCACAATTTTTTTCAAAAAAGTTTTATTCTATACTTCATCACAAATATCGATGAAATGGTATAATTCTCTGCTCTGATAGGCTGCAATCTTTCCTTGAATACGAAGAATCACTTGAATCTCCATCTGGTCATGTCTGAATTCAAGAATCATTTCCATTAACGAAATTTGGTTGCAAACAATTTTCAAAAATATGTTCTGCGTTTGTGCAATTCAATAGCTGACATATGTAACCCCTCGTGATTCTCAAAGCAAGGCAAAAGCTTAAATCTTTTATTGTTCCATTAAATCTTGAGAGAACTACAATATATCTAAGATGAGAGTCCAAATAGATCGAATGTTTACTATGTGTTGAAAAACAGTAGTGGATAGATTTGAATACAGTGGAATTGTATCTTTCATCTTGACTGAGTAAAGTACACCCTATATAGTGTGTCACTGGAAACCAGAAATGTACTTTCTAGAAGTTTGAAGGCTATTCAAGAATGAATTCCGAGCTGTCGCTTGTTATTCCCATACTCAGCTCAACTCATTATTCTAATGAAATTGCCAGTGGAAACTACGGCGCCAGAAAACTTTTTTGACCCATGCCTTACCTTATGGCAGTTAATTTCATTTTTCATTATTTTGTATTTGCTAAATGAAAAGGTAAGTCGAAGAAAATTAAGAATTTCATATCAGACGAGTAATCTTTTCGATGCTATGTAGAAGAGTTCAAAGCTTTTTATACAAAAAAATCATAACCATCCATCACGGAGTCTACAAGCGTTAGAAAATTTTGTGACAGCATGCACTAGAAATTTGGATTTTTGAAACCTAGAGATGCAAACAGCAAATGGCTATTTAATTTGTCACATACATATGTCCGGATGCATTTGGTTTTTGTATTGATGCGTTAAATGAATGTGTGAGTAATCTTAGATATTGCTATTACATAATAATATTAGAATTACATTTGAAGATACCTGTTATGCCTATTCCACCACTGAATCGTATATCATTGTTCCTGTTTATCTTCTTCCAGTAACCCCAGGTTTTGTAACATACCTTCAGTTTCTGGCGTTGTTGATTCAGTTCCAAATCTCGTGTGCAGCTTTGCTTTCATTTCTTTATTGAGTTCACCACGCAGTTTTTCATAAATCGAGTTACCTTGAAGCATTTTTGTTTTTTCTCTCAACAACTCGTTTTTTTCGGTAGTAGTAAGCAAACGAGCTTTGCCATTAATGTTAGCATTGAAGACATTAATAGAATCTTGTAGAGAAGCCAGCGAAGATCGAATCTAAAAGTTTTTAGAATTGATGACAAATCATATTTTGCTAAACAAACCTCATGCAATTCTTTCATAATTAATTCCATCCCTTTTTTTTCAGAGTCCATATTACTCTGAAACAGATTAAAACAATACAATGGTAAAGATATAGATTACTATTTTAATTTCTAGAACTAAGCCCTTATTAGAAGATGTTTATGAAAAAAACAAAGGAGAAATATGACTGAAAGTGTGTTTACACGATATATCTGTCATGTTTTCGAACCCAGTTAAATTATTTCGAGTCAGTTGGATTATAATAAAGTTGATTATAAGGTTTATTTGATTCAAAAGGATGTAACCAAGCCTTCCAAGCTATTGGAAACTTGTATTGCACAATTTACGCTCATGGAAACGAGAATTCAATGTGCTCTCATTTAAGAATTGTGATATCTCATGAGTTCAGCTTATCGATGGAAAAGACGAGTAAACGTTCACAGACATCCGACTATTCGATTAATTGAATCTAGATATCCTTAGTTTTTAGTTTTCATGTGAAATTAAAAATTATTTATCCAAATCTAATAATCTCAAATGCTGAGAATAAGATGAAGAAATAAAATTTCCAAATATGTGTGAAAAATATCAATAAAGATTACTTTTAAAAGTGTGCTATCCTGAAAAGTGAAAACTTGGTCGGCGTTCATCTTTTCTAACGTTATTTTCACAACCAGCGACAAAAATGTATGTATGTATATATGTATATATCCAATTGAATATACCTATTTCAAGAATAATACCATGAATTAAAATAAAAAAAAAAGAAATAACAAAAGAAAAGCAACCTGTAAGTTGAAGGTTTCAAATGATTCGTCGAAAGAAAAGCATACAAATATTCAAAGAGTACGTACAGGAAGTTCAAATGGTCTCAGTAAGGGAATTAATTTTATAATACCGCATACCAAAAAAGAAAATTTGCTTTTAGGAATTTTTATCAAAATATTAAGCGTGCAAACTCATCATTCGGCTATACACTTATATACCAAGGATTTTGATAAGAATTTAATTATTTCAATGCACTTGGGAAAATAGAAAGAATCAAGCCATCAGAAATCAAATTAACGATGTTGCATTCTACTGCTTACTAAGATAGGAAGGAGAGAGAACTTTCAGAGATGAAGTGCAACGGATTCACTTTAAAAATTAATTTACATTAACGTATGAAATTGACTTACATCCGTTGCAGAAGATAGTATTGTGAAAAATCAAGAGAAATTTTAGTCTGTTGTTAATAATAATCGTTTGGCTTTAATGACGACAAACTGCTTCTCAGTCTGTGCAGCACAGACTGAAATGAAGACATAGTTGCATCAAAAACAACCTGATGCAAAATGAGATCATGGATCTTATGGATATCAACATTATAGGCTACAAAAACAGTGATGTCGAAAAAATTTCAAGAAAGAGTGCTAACTTAATAAGTTGATTGCATTATGTGAATTACACCTATGGTATAAGATCTTATACTCACAGCAGATAAACCATTAGTGATCTTTCTCCTACATCCTCTCACATATATTAACAATAAAACAGGTAGCAGGAAGATGGTAAGCATTCCACATAAATACCACTGATAGGATGCAAGTATTCCAAAGATTCCAAATAATCCTAAGTTCCACGAAACACATGATTCAAAACATAGTTGATTCAAGACTTGTGCCAATTTAAGACTACAGTATAAAAATAATAATAATAAATAAAACAACCAAATCACTGAATAGTAATTACAAGAATTCACGTAAAATTATTGGTGCATTTATTAATGAATTATTGAAGCAAGCTGGTTTCTTAGATGTCTTCCTTTTGTTTTTATGTATCATATGGCTAAGACTGAAGCTGATTTTCTTTTTTTTTTTAAATAAGAAAGTTTCATATTGGAATATACGCTTACGTATGTCCAAAGAAATAAATTATGAAGACACTAATGCTTTTCCAAGAAGAATTCTTGGAAATATCAAAACTAAAGTTCCTTTTAAACCTGGTATAAAGCACTTGGTTGTGCTCACTCTAATGCCTGATTTTTGAAACAAATCTTTCGTATATATAGAAACTGACCTCCATCAAATTTTAAACAAATGTGTTTATCTCCATCGTTGTGAAATGAATTTTTCGTGAATTACAATGTCAATCTGAGTACCGATACGGAATCAATTCGATTTAGGTCAATCCAGTATTATTAAATATTACTGTGAGATTCAAGGCTTGTTGCTGTTGCATGACCAATCTGTTTTATTCTGCTTCATTTGTTCTGTGTTGGGGTGATTCCATCTGAATATATTACCTTCATCTAAAGCAAATGATGCTTTCTGCTCTCATTTGATTTCAGTTGACTTTTTGGTGAAGCATGCTGAATAGATGAGTTGAGCTGTCCTTAACTCTTCTATGTCCGCATGTCAGAATGCAGACGCAAGTTGGCTTCTGTGTTTTCGCCACTTTGCTTTACCTTACTGCTGGTCGGATTGGGGAAGACATAAATCACACGCTCAAAGGGTTTTTCTCATGCAAATTCCGAATCCAACAATTCTGCACGCAACAAAAATAAATGTGTACCGTTCATCAATCCATACTGCAGCGATAATAGATATTTAGAAGCGTCTTACGAAATTCTATTGAGAAAGTCTTCCGTGTTGGGTTTCATAATATTTCCTGAAATTCAAATCGGTTTACTATTTGCTGAAAATTTTTAACAACTTCTTCTTTGGAAATGAATTCGATTGAAAGTTTGTCCATTAAGCAATTCACGGTTCCTAAGCAAGCAGGCATTAGTGACCCAACATGGAACTCTACTTTTCCGGTTTGAGGAGCATCGTTCAGATTCCTCTTATCGCAAGCCACACACATCAACTTCATCCTTTATCTCTACAGGAGTCAAAACAGCCTTGAATTAAACGGGAATTTGAAAAGTCATTGGAAGCAGTAACGAAGAAATTGAAATTAGTCACATTATTGCATAATTGACATTTTGTCATTCTATTCCTAATTTTTATCTTCGGTGCTGATTTGACAGACATTGATGTGCTGATATGCGTTAATATTCACACTGATGTGCATTTCGAACTGAACATTGAAATCTTCATGCAATCTTCCGCTTACTCTTTTTGGGCTGACATAGGAAACCCCAGGATTTCATTTACAGCTGTTACCGCAAGATTGCACATGTAATGAAAGCTCTCTCTGTCTACTCGTCCTCTCCAAAACGTATCTCCAACTCTTTTCTTAATATCCCGATACCGATCGCCCCGAAATTCGCTGATTAATAATTTGCAATTCCATGCAAATCTGATCTCAGCCGAAAACTTGAATCAACGGAAGAGAGATATTCCATTGAGCCTTACACAATAGAACTTGGGCTACGTGATTCTTTGAAAACGACAAATCCAGAAGAAGAAAAAAACTACATCGTACGCTGGTCACGTTACGGACTCTAAATAAGAGTTTTCACCTTTTGAAATCAGGACTTTAAATAAAATGCGGACGACGGCAAGAAGGCAGAAAAATCAGCAAAGAAAATGCTGCTAGAACGGCAAAAAATGCACATAAAAGCACGAGAAATTTTGTCCATCACAGGGTAACCACAGTTACCTGCTAATCATGCTGATTCGCAAATTTTGTATATTTCGAATACTGTTTTGAGATGCACTTGGTCTCGGTGAATAAGCCAGTACCAACTTCCGTGCACCAAATGTTGGTGTTTTATTTGTACGCACAGCCCAAAGGTGATCTGGTCACGCGTTTCGCAAATTTTCATAAATTTGTGGAAAAAAAGTATTGTCTCGAATCGATAAGTTTCGAGAGTTAAGTATAGTTTTGTGTTCGTTTTTCTTGAAGCCCCACTAATTAAGCGATTTTTAATCAGATTTCTGAAAATGTGCTGCACGTACCTTACCGTAAATAACGGATATTACGTAATCAGAAGTGGGAAGGGTCGAATATTTCCAACTTGATAATTTCGATCAAATTCATCAGTAAAACAACCTGATATCAGTATGTTCAAATAAAAGAAAGAAATTCAAAGTTATTTTCTTGAGTACGAACAAAAAAAAAGTACTCATATCTGTTAATCAAGACCCATAATAACTTTTTAAAATGCAAGCGCGGAAAAGTGTTGAATCCGTGTTCAATTCTTTGAAATAGAGGAGCAGAAACAAAATGACCAGTCATTAAGAGAGATGGTGAAAATTTGAGGCTCTCTGAACGCGGATTCTCTTGGGTGGTGAAGGATCTACTTCTGAGGAAGAGAAAGAACGATGAAGCATTCGAATGGAAATTATACAAGGATATTTTTTCAGAACTTTCCTAAAAGCAAACATGCTGGTACATAATTGTTCAGATAGTTTCCAGAATGAGATAAACGTTTCTGGGAAACGTGAGATCCAGTACAGTTTTTGTGTTTGAAAAGATGCAAACTTTTGGAGAGGGAGGCAGAAATTCTTCATACCCAAACAGATGTACACTGCTTGGTGGTCAATAAATTGAACCTCCACATATTTTTCTGTTTCGAATTGCTGTCCTAAACAAATGGATAAAAAATTTTCTTTGTGCGTTGCTTATGTGAGAGGCTCTCCAGTAAACACGCCTGTTATTCACACTCCAGAAAGGAGAAAGCTGTTGGCTGCTCTTTAAATGCAATGGAGGAAACAGGAATCCATATTGTCAAGGCATTTTTTAAACATATGGAAAGCAAGCACTCCAAACTGCTTTGTAAGCACATAGAAAGTCGTCAATCAGCTGATATGCGACACCCTATTTGAAACAATGTGTGCCCATTTAGTTCGTTTCTAAACCATGATTAACGTGATTTTAGAACATGCAGCTATTTTTGAGAATTACTGCGTGATTTCACTTATATAAGAGCTTATTGCAGCAATTAGAATGATTGATCATTATAATTTTGATATCAGAAAATGTTATGACTATCGCAGATCGAACAAATTTCACCCTAGCTTCGGTTCTGAAGAAAATACATAGCGTTAAAACGTTTCTTAATTTAGACAGACATACTGAGCACAACGAAGACTGCATGATCAATCGAGATAAGTAAAATCATAGTGTATCAAAGCACCCATATGTCCTAAGATCAGACAGATCTCAAGTTCTAAGTGTTGAATGAGCTGAATCTGTTTGAATTTCATTTTGTAAAATGCATTGTACAAGAACACAGAAAACAATACAAATGATTATCTCAAAAAGATTGTTAACCAGGAATTTCTTCTGACTGAACCCACATGTGGGTTCATTCACAAGAAACCTCTCGTTTAATCCAA
The DNA here is from genome assembly GCA_036172245.1 of Raillietiella orientalis. NCBI lineage: Eukaryota > Metazoa > Arthropoda > Ichthyostraca > Raillietiellida > Raillietiellidae > Raillietiella > Raillietiella orientalis. Next base: position 105,587 of record JAYWIR010000082.1, on the reverse strand, counting down.
TGCTTTTGGGGAAACAAAGGGCCACAGTATGTCAGTGGATGGAATGGTTGGGTAAAACAGGCTGGAATGCTCTGAAACTTTTAAATTTGACTGGCGATTCTGTCCGATTCCGGTTACAAACTTCCGCTCTTGAACATGATGATCTGATGCTCATGTGATTAATTATGCTAATTATAGTAACGTATGGGGCATTGTTTATGTTTTTGTGACTACTTGCATGCCCACATTTCATTTCAGAAAGAACCTTTGGGTCACTTTGGTCCTCTAGTAAAGTGGGGCTGATGAAAAATTCTCGGAATGCTGGAAGCAATCTGTTGAACTTTATGCACTGCTTTCAGAAACACCTCAAATATCCGGTTAATGGATAAAACTAAAATGCGATATTTCAAAAAATGACAAACTGAAAAACAGTTCTTCATTCACGCATGAAGTTGAAAAGGAGATGACATAAATTCTCACTAAGCAAAAAGGGTTTCCTTTATAAACGTAAGAAAAAACTGATTAAACAAGACTTTCCACTGGTGACAAAAATTAGCCGGATCAGACAATTACCGGCAATTGCAGCAAAACGCAAAAACTATGCTAAAAGGATACAGAGCTTCAGTTTTATGGTCAGAATATAAACTCTCAATTATTTTTATACGCGTACCTTCATTTTATTATGTTTCTTGTTATTATTAGAGTGAGACTCTTGGCAGAAAATAAACTACCTGTTTGTTTGCTTAAATCAATGGAGGAAGAAAAATCCTGTGCATGAGATTTTTCATTTCCTTGCAGATTCTTTGGAATTTTATCTCTGGCAGCTTTTAGAGCAGCCAGTTTTTCAGAAGAGACTAAGACTTTTTTTCCGTCTTTGGTAGAAGCGATCACCATTCCACTTTTTTTCAATTCAGCCATTACGGTGCTTCCATACTGGAAATCATATTATATAATGGATCAGAAGGAATGCATTCTCTGATGTATTACAATATACCTCCCCAAGAAATTCTATGAAAATGAAACACTGTCTTAAATCCAGCAAAATAAAACGAACGAGAATAATAATTGCAGAAATATGTGCATTTAAGTATCGGTTTTAAAAAAACCTTAATAAATTCCGTTTTAAGAAATCTTTGTATGACTCATTGGATTTTACAAATGGCCCATTTTAAAAGTTCTATATGTATATATGAAGAATACAGTTTATCTCTTTCAGTAATACTTATCAATGTATTTCAGAGTAAACATGTTTCAACAGAAAGGACAAAAGGTATATTTGATAAGTTTCAAAGATCTCAACCATTTAGTTCTTTTTATAGAATTGTATAGTTGAAATTAAACTGCTTTGAAAATATGAACAAAATCAAAATCCAAAAATTGATTGAACACAATAATCAGTGAACTTTGTAAAATGGAACTTGGAAATAGTGATAAAATCAAATTGATTAAGGTCTGCATTTGGACGAATCTTATGATTCTATGCATTCTTAATGGGCTTCTCCAAATTCCAGTCATTCTTTAAAAACATCGTTTGATATCCAAAGATAGTGAAATGAGAAGACACCTTTGAGGATATCTCTTTCACTGGAATTCCTCTTACATGAACACAAGACTATCAGTTTCGTGCTCACATTCAATGCTGCTCGAATGCAGGTTTTCAGATGAAAATAATGTTATAAATTTGTGTCATCTTTCAAGAACATGTTAAATCAGGATACCCTATTTGTTTTCCGCTGACAAATGTGAGAAACAAAGAGACGTTCATAGTTACATTATAGATACTCTAACGCTAGTAATCAATTTTTGATGGAAATATTACAATGTGTGTTGCATAACAATTTGTGTTATTCCCTTATTTAAGGCAGTTTACAATGGGAATGACTTGTGCAATCCTCCCGTAGCTTTTGTCAGGTTGATCAATACACTCCATATTACCAACAAAGATTTAGAGTATTCTACAGTTCTATTATAATACGTTTCATATTTGACCATAATGTTCCATTAATGTTTTTATTTCAGAACTGTATCCCAAATTCACTGACAAATCTTTGACAGAATGTTTGAATGCCTGAGCACTCAGAGGAACTTTATCCTTTCTCTATTCCCTCTCAAGGCATCCCATAGAAAGCTTCCTATTTGTTTATTTTTTCTTTTCCTTCCCCACCTTCCCAAAGCGGACCTCGCTGACCAGCAGGCTGGTTACACATCTACCCTCGGGTGGTTGGACCCCAGGTCTTATTGTATATCAACCGATTACAATAAACATCCCTGCGGAACGGGGTTCAAATAGAGGAACTTCCAAAGCATGATTGAACTTTCTGTAGTGTACATCATTTACATTAAGTGAACATACAAGAGGGGGAAAGGCTGTTGATGGAATTCATCACTCTAAAATAAGAGCGCTTTTTCGTCAGTCAATAAATGTTTTCTTACTTAGAAATATATGAGTTATAAATGCAAGTGTTCAGTTTGTTAAAACTCATTTAAAGATGTCATTCTTGAAACAGATGGATAAAATAGGCAAAAAAAAATAAATTGCATTACAACCGCCTCATGCTCCTGACTATTCAAAAACTCGCAACCTAAGGGTCTATTATTGGCAATACAACAAAAAACTAAAGAAAAATCAATTGAATTAATGATTTCATAATCAGTAAGGTTGCTGTCATGTGATCAATCAGTAGCTTGATCAACGATATATTCAACGATGGTATTTACTGCTTTCGATCAATTCCATCAACGAACGATGAATAATGACACATTTGTTGGAAATAAGTTCAAAACGAATGTAGTGTTTATTTTCTATATATGTTGCTACATTTGACAACATCATATGGTGAACATATTCATTATTCATCCATTATATGAATATCAGTGTAAATATTTACTAGCATTGCTGAACATAGCGGAAGAGTTTCTGTAAGTCAGTTAAGCAAGTTGGTATACAAATCAACATTTCAAAGTTCGATTCCTAAGAACCAAATCGAAAACGATTCCTCACAAAAGTGTGAAGGGAACTGAAAGTGTGCAATGTAAAGAACAAATCCTTAGTGCATTTTAAATAGCTTTGGTGCCACTTAATAATATGAAAACAACACTATATCAATAAAAAAAACCCATAGAATTGAGCTTACCACGAATTCAGATTTTAAATAGAAATTTATTGAGATCAATACACTATGATTTCAGCTTTCTGATGTTTAATGAAATTAAGTGTTACTCATTGCAGACTGAAATACCTATTGTGACAATAATAAAAGTTGAATTTAGGCATTATTGTTGCAACACGTATACAAATCTTAGCAAATTGAAAAATGCATTCAAAATACCGATTAAAAATCTTTGGAAGCAATATTCATTTAATATGTTATCCCATAATTCAAAGTATGTAACGAATGATACAAGAAGGAACATTAAAAATATATTTGCATGAATACAATATCTGTAAGCATATATGTATATGTATATATATATATATATGGTGATTCCTCAAAATCTATTTCCAATTGCCGTAATTCTATTGCATTTTTCCTATTTAAAATTCAAGAATTTAGGAATCAGTTTTGTCTTGGTTTCAGATTTGATCCAAATCTTAGGATATCTTTAAATACTACATCGTTAAGAGTAATGAGTGACATCTAATAATTTAATTTTTTTAATGATGCTTCAAATTGAATAAATCTCTGAATAAATTTACGGAGGGTTCGAAAATACAAATCATTACTGTACAGAGCATAAGTTTCTGTTGTAATTCAGGCAAGTCGTTTTCAAGTGACTTATTTTATTTATGCTTCATTTTTGTCTTCTTCAATATAGTTCACATATGAATTCTTTTCACAGTTCGGAAATAACTCGTGTCCACTTCAAATATTGTGTTTGAATTTAAAAGAGCTAAATTTGACTAATTGAAATTTTTCATTAATATTGCATGTGAAATCAGAAGATCGTAGATTCATAAGAAATTTTCGGAAGTGGAACCAAATTGTCTCGAAATTTGGTATCAGTGGTTTTTTTTTAAAACCGGAAGCAACTTTTAAACAAGTGAAAAGAAAAAATTGTCTGTTCAGCAATCCTTAAAATACCTTTGCTATGGATAATGGGGTACTGATGTCTTCAGTGATTTGCTTAAGAAGGATTTTTATAAACGACCATATTATGTCAAAACTACACTCAATCATGTGAAATGGGTGGATTTTATTATTTTCGATTATTTATAAGTTGACTTTGGATCGAAAAGAGGGAAGCTAAAAACTAAAACCTTTTTATGTGTTGATTTAATCGAAAACGACCATTTCCTATATGTCTCTGGTTCAAATATCAATGCATTCATTAGCTAATGCCTTCTTCATGGGAATTCCTTCAGCGTTTCCAAAATCGAAATACATAAAATTATAAATTCGTACATTATATTATTTATATATTTATTTCGTATCGTTGCTGAATCCAGTAATCATGATTGTTGGTTTTCCACTATCAAATCAAGGTATTCTCTGATATTTTAAAAAAATTCAGGGATTTTGTGTTCGTTTTTAGATCTTCCTACAAAGCTAATCATTCTCAGCAAATTCTTTTATGAAACAATTACTTAGTAAATGCAGAAATCAAGCAATCTATAATTTTTCAATTATCTCGACTGTCGGGCAACAACTATAAATACGAATGAAGAATTCATAAGCAATCGCTTATGAAGACTTACAGAAAAACTTTATTAATTCAGTTATAAAATGGCATTTGGGAAGTACTATTATGGCTATTGAAAAATAAGCTGATATTTCGAAAAATGAATTTGCTTTATTGTTTCCATGAGTGTCATTCATTGTCATTTATTCATTATTATTATTTCCAAGAGTGCCACTCCTTGAAATTTAAGAACAAACACTGTTTTGTCAACTGCTCTTGTCTCAGAAGTAATCATTTGTTTACAATACCAGTTACGTGTTTACACCTAACAAATAAAAAGGGCACCATAATCATTCTTCCCAATAAGGTTGGTTGATTTATTATTTTTTTAAAAAGCATTATTTTAATATGCTTGTGTATCCACGATGCATACGAATCGTGATAATAGCAATATTGAAAAGTGGGGCAGAAATGAAATTGGTCAGAAGATCCATATACTCATTGAACTGAGATGCTAAACTGAAAACTGTTATTGAATAGCTACAACACAAGGAAAATTAGTGCATAGTTATGTTCATAATAAGCTTAACTCTGATTAATGATACTTAATTATGAGTAACAACTGGTATGTAGAACTAGCTGAAGACACGCCTACATCATAATAAGATGTTCAGAGACAAAAAGTTTCGCAATGTAAACTTTAGAACCTCCACTCTTCGTGTAGCAGCAGGCAACATGTTCACATTTAGGAATCTTAGTATTCTGAGAAAAAATTTAGTAAAGTGGTGGGCAACCACTTTGTCTCAATGAGCCTCATGACCGTCCCACAAATATGGTCGAGACTGCATTTCATTGAACAGATGTTCTGAGAGTTACAATTTTAGACAAACGAATGACCATTTCGTAAATTAAAAATTTTTATAGTAATTTCTCATTTGATAGCAGAACGAGTTCATCACTTGTTCAGGACTTCAAAGTTTTATCTCCAGATTTGACGAGTAGACAGAGAGATGTCTACAAGAAATTCTGCATCACAAAGAGAATTGAATTTCTCAGTGTCAGGGATCGGATTGGCTTCCATATCCTCAACCCTTCTTCGAGTTTGAGGAAGCTCTTTGGGATACTTTTACTTAGCCGTTTAACATAGGAATAATATACAACTTATGTTCTGCCTCTAATTCAAATGAAGAATATCTACACTGAACACAGTTAACCACGAATTCCACTTTGATCTTAGCCAAAAGGCCGAGAAGCGATTCCAATGAAATTTACACATGTAGTTAGCGTAGACATTACTAAATCCAAGGTTGAGCACTTGGAGCAAAGATTGTTCATGCAGCATCAGGCTGCTGAGATTGAAGTCTCTAAGACTATTTTTCCCATCCTTGATAGACAAGATGTGCTTTGAGCTCCTCCTGCAGTCCAGAAGGGAAAAGTACACAGTAAGCAACTCGGACAAGTTGCCCTGAAGTCTGAAGAGTCGGAAATTCCGAAAGCGTTGTAGAGGCAATGAGATTGTGATTTTCTTGTGGTGTCCGTGTGATGGTTCCCACATAAAATCGTCTACCTATCAGGAAGAAGTGTAACAGGGAGTTCCCTTCTGCGTCGATAAAGCCGTGAGAAACCTAGCCTTGCGAAATCATCTTCCATGAGGATTATGGGGATGCAGCAGCTACAGCTGCAATACATGGAGGTCCCTGCAAAGTGAGGAGATGTGGACATAACTGCCTTCAGCTGCAACAAAGGGTTGCATAGGAGAGTGACTTTCTGCTTCAAGGAGCTCACTTGCATGTCGCAACGTCTTCAGAAGACACGAAGCAAAGGAATCTGGTTTAAAATCCTGAACGATCGAAATCCCGAAAGATCATAAAAATATAAACATATATGCTCATTCTCAATATAGTAATATACAAATTTACTTGAGTATACATAGTTACATTTATCAGTACAATATAATAATAAGTATGCTAACAGTAATATTATTGGGGCATATATATTTATTAGATTTATGAACTCATTTTATCAATATAATTAATAAGTTGTTGATCATATTATTGACATATATATGGAAAATTATTAAAAAATTTATGAGCATTACATATATCAATATACATAGGTAATATGTGCACTTTCATAAGTGCTAAACTGCAATCTGAAAACTTCAAACAGAACTTGGAGTTTAGCGATCAATAATCTTCCACATTCAAAGTTCCAAAAAATATTCTCAATACACTTTTTTTTTGGCAAAAAAAATGGAATGCACGCATTTAATTATTATTACAGGTTTGGCAACTCTTTAATTGTTACAAACTAGATTTAATTAGCATAGCATTCATAATGCTAATAGATAATTTCTAATAGATTTCATTATAAGCTGTTTCAACAGCTTATAATGAAATCTATAAGAAAAGAAAACTTCGTGCTTTCTTTATTTTATTTCTGATGTTCAGTATACTTCTTTTTTTCTTAATGCTTATGAGAATGTTTTCCAGTTGATTATTTCTGTCAGAAATGCTTCTATCAGACCTGTGCTTATTTATTTGTTTGCTTGAGCTATGGCTACGATCTTCAGGAAAAGGTTTATCTTAATCACATTTACTGTTCTGCTTACTATTAATGAAATGCTACTTTGATGAACTAAAACTCTGTGACTTAAGAGGTGACTTTTCAAATTTTCGCTTTGCATTTTTCGTCTTTGTATTGGGCACCTTAGCCCAATTTCCATTCACTTACACAGATCAATTTGAAAATTGGTTATCGAAATCCTTTTGGGTTCTTCTGTTTTCTCTGCTTTCCTCCCAGCTTTTTTTTTGTTTTGTTTTTTCAAAGGAAGGGGTGAGGTGGATGGATGGGGGTTAGACCCTCAAGAACCGTTCGCTTCCTTAGGAGAAGCTCACGAGGCTCTTTAACACTGTCCACACCACCCGAGGGGAGTATAACTCTTCAAGTTAGGGAGCAACCTCAGAGGGATCACCCTATGAATCCTAGAAGGTTCTGGAGGATGGAGTCCGTTCCTCTTACTCTTGTTAGAAAATCCCGAAGGGGAGGCCCTTGCCCATATTGTTCCCTAAGGGCCCCCGGAAGGAGTCGCTTCATTATTTCTTCTCTGAAGGAAACCAGGAAAGGTTCCGCTCCTGAATTCCTTCTTTGCAGGGAACCCGCAATTGAATCATTTCTTGTTCCCCCCTCTGAAGAGAACTTGAAGGGACTCTTCCAAATTTCTCTGAAGGACGCTCCCCGAAAGGAGCAGCGCTTTTCTTACACAGTGAAGAGGCAACCCCACTTCTTGAATATTACTCCTGCTGAAGGGGTATCAACCAGCTCCATGGAACGGCTCCATTTTCACAACCGAAAGGGAGTCCCGAGGCATTCTTTGATTCCTAGAAGGACCCCGGAGGGTCAGCTTCCACTCCCGACCAGTCAACGGGTCATCCGGTTTCTGACTTCCACCAGCGCCTCACCCGAAGTCCGCTCTGGAAACCGTGTGGCTACCGTCTCCTCGCGTGGTAAAGCGTTGCGGGTTCGAATATCCGTAAAGGAATCGGCAAGGAGACAGCCAGAGCCCACTGCTCCATGCAATGCACGAGTCCATCACTGGACGAGGGGAGCGTGGCCCCAGGCTGTGCCAGATGAGGGGGAACGGGAAACCATCCCGCACCTGCTGTTCGATTGTGTTGCCCTCCTGAGTGTCCGGGAACGCTTCGCTGCGGTCCTCTCACTCCCGATGGACAACGGCAGAGAGGTCTTGCGGTGCCTATTCACGCGCGACTTGATGTCTCCTGCAGCTTCTCTTGCAGCCTTGTGCTGACTCCGTGGGATTTTGACGGAGAGAAGTCGCGCCGAAAGAGATCAGTCGAATGATGAGGTCATCGCAATCATCTGCTCCTTCATAAGGAAGGAGACAAGATGGTCACATCTCTGTCAAAGGAGGAAAGCATCCTCTGGAGGATGTTGGCAACTTCCTCCTTTCGTCCTCAGCATCCTATGGAGGATGCCGAGGACGCCGGAAAGAAATCTGTGATCCCTTTCCTTTCCCTGCTCCTTCCCTAAAACATTTTTAAACCCAAGTTTTTTTTGTTTTTGTTTCTGCTTAGCCCTTCCACCACTCCTCCTGTGCAGACCTCATCGGGGAGCTGCTCACAAGAAGCAGCGCCACCGACGCATCTCCCTCCTTAGTGGTGGCGTGAAGCTCCTACGAAGAAAGACATTTTTCATCTTGTATATGGATGCTTTTTTGCGAATATTTTTTTACCATGAACGTCCTGGCGTAACCGGGTGAAAATAAAGGACCGACTTCGAGAAAAGGGTGCGTCGTGGGTTCGAGTTTCCCCGCAAAATGACTGTGGTTGGCCTATATTCGTGCGGCACACCTGAATATAGACCAACTGGACAAGCCGAGATGGAGGAAAGCATCGACCGCGCGTTCCTCGACAACCACCTGTGTACACAAGTGGGAAATAGAGGTACCATAAGGTCAACCACTCCCGGCTTGAGCCGGAAGTTAATCCGAGAGACAGGGGTCCTCCCTCTCAAGAGTGACGCCTTCCAGGGGACTGGTTGAACCTCTTAGGAGCAACAGAATACCTCTGTGAATTCCTGCGAGAGTTTGAACTGCAGACACTCGAAGAGTGGGACAGTTTGACAGAGTTCTGCGACCAGTTACTTCCTAAATCGGCTTCCTCCAGGCTTCGGGGATTAAGAAAAGAAAAGACGTATCTGCACACCTTACCGGTCCCAGCAAAGGTGGGGTGAATTTTTCATTATCTCTACTCTTCCCTCTATGCAGGGATATACTCAGAGCACGATTTTGAGCAGCGTTTGCTGCCCGAAGGCTGACCAGAGTTAGGGGAGGAGGAGCAAAGAAGTCTCGGCGAGCCGTTCACGATGTCGGAGATCGTCATCAGAAAGCTCACGAGACAACAGCACCAGGAGAGGACGGCCTTGCGGAGTATTACAAACATCTCGTGACAGAGCTTGTTATCCTGGAACGCCGAGCTACGCACGCTGATCAGTGAAACAGGCAAGGTACGCGTCTCGTTCTGGTCAACAAGAGTACGTCTCTTTCCCAAAACAGGAGACTTGAGCGACGTTGGTGAATGGCGGCCGATCACGGTAGTAAACGCGAACGCCTAGCTGCTTGTCAAACTGGAGGCGGAGCGACTGGGATGGGTGGCAAAAGCCGTGGTCAGTCAGAAGCAGACTGAACTCTGTTCTCGGACGAATCATGAAGGTCAGTCTGTTATCGCGAGCTCATGGTGGCAATTGATACAGCGGGTTTTGCTGATAAGTCACGAGAATCCCTGATTCTCCTCTGACCAGGAAGGAGAAGGCCATCAAAAAGCAGACATGCCCTGAAACCCTTGTGGTCGTGATCAGTCGGCGCGAAGTATTCGATTTTCACCCGGATTTCGCCGGGGCGTTTATTAAAAAAATAAACTTTTACAATGACGTGCTATGACTGGACAGTGCTCCAGCCACGCACGAAGAAACACAGAGCCTGCCGGGTCACCGGTTCGCAGACCGGTACGGTCCACCACGGCAGCAGGAGGAAGGGGGATAAACAAAAAAACTAAACCAAAAGAAAAGAAAAAGGTGGGAGGGTAAGGGAAGGGATCACTGTTGCTGCTGGGGCCGTTGCATCCTTCGCAGGATGCCGGCAAGCTCTTTCTGCATTCCTGGATCCAGGTGGGGTCACCGCGACGCCCTCCTCAAAAATTCAAAGGCGTGCTGGATGGCACCCTTATCGCGAGGTCCTCCCGTAGCCTTACTCCAAGCGGCGACAGTCCCGCGTAGGCAGCACAGGGCTGCTATCGAGGCCGCAGGCCGAAGGGCGTCGGCAACGAAGAGGGCTTTCAATGCGTCCCTGGGGTTGCCGCAGGGGATTCCGATGGCCGCGGCAAAGCGGAACCAAAGGGGCCGAAGGGCAACACAATCCACTAGTATGTGGGGGAGGGACTCCGGTTCCCCACGCCTAACACAATTGGGGTTCACCGCTCCCCAGGTCCAGTGTTGCCGGCGGGCGTTGCAGGGGAGTCCCCAGTGCTGCAACAGTAGAGCCGACTCCTGCCATTTTAAGGGGAGGGTGGAAGTGTTCATGAGCACCGGGGGCCACTTCAGATGTTCAATGGGAACATCGAGCAGCGCGCCCCAGCGCAGAAGTCCATTGGGAGGCGTACTCGGGGTTGCAGCGTCTGTTAGCTGGCCCGTCTTCCACTCTCCTATCTTCTTCTTCTTCCCGGAGATAGTTACTCTAACCTCCCACTTCGCCGCAACATCGCTGTCCTGATCTTCCATTAGGGAGGCCAGCGCAGCAGCGAGGGGGGTTCTTCCTGACCACGCTCTCTTCTTCGGATCCTCCAGGATCTCTCGGAGCGTGCAGCTTCTGTAGCACCCAAACAGGAAGCGTCGTTCCTGTTGGGCGCGTTGCATGCCTCACTGTGCCCACGAAGCATTCGACTGCATCGACCAGGAACTCCTTCTGGAGCTTCTGGGACGCATGGGCTTCCCGGAAGTCTTCCTGGATTATCTGCGCTCCTGCTGGCGTAACGCGCTTATCAATATCTGTTTCAGCGGTCAGCACGTGTAAGGCGTGCTCGTACGACGCAGCAAAAGTCTAAAGACATGATGCACCCTTTTCTCGATGTAGATCCTTCACGTGAGGATTCGAACCAGCAACGCTTGGTACCACGCGCGGAGTGAGTAGTCACACTGCCTCCATCCTTCATAGATGACTTTTGATTATTTGATTTTCCCCAGGTCCCACAAGGGGTGGGGTAAATTTATTTTTCTATAAAAATAACATTCACACTACAATTTCACATTCACACTCTCATTCACTCGTTATACTACCACTTTTTCACTTTGAAGTTCTTTGGGGTCACTAGAGTTCTGCTTTTCAGGGTGGGATTCCAGCTGGATGGTCCCGGGCGTCGTCCTCGATCCTCTTCAGGATGAATCTGTACGTCCAGGCTTGGATTCTTCCACAGTTCCTGATGCTGATTTCCTTCTTCAGGAGTCCCTGGAGGATCTCCATCGGAGGTGCGGCTCTCCTGGCTTTCCTCATCTTCCACCACCGCACAAGTATGGCGGTGATGAAGAGGGCGATGGTCGTCCTCACCATGGGATTGTAACAGGGAACATTACCATCTCCCTGAAACATCCCGGCGAGGATCTCCATTACGGAGCTGGTGATCCGTCCGATGATCCTTTTCAGGATCAGCCAGTCGTGAAGCAGTGTGGGACACGTCAAGATGTGAAGTCTTGTGTCGGTGTCACCACACGCCGTGCAGTCTCTGTCTTCCCTTCTTCTCGTGAAGTGCTGTAGTCTGGACCCCGTCAGGATTCCTCCATGGTAGAACATCAGGAGGTTGTCCTGGGTGTCCGGCGGAAGGTCACTCCTCCAGAGCGTTGTGCCGATCGCCAACAGGTTGATGCGATCGCTCCCGTAGCGGTCGGCGGCTTCTTGGAGGGCACTAGTGTCTTTGTCTTCATCCTTGATCATCCTACGGAGGTTCATTCTGGTTACCCTGGACCACGCGAAGTCGTTGTGGTTAATCCACACCTCGCGGGTCTGGTGGGTAAACCTCCCTAGCATCATCTCTATGTACCGGAGTACACGAGAATGATGTAGGTATCCTCCTCGGCGCCATTCCTGGATCCGTTGAGAGGGTAACTCTGGGCCGCTGGTAGATCCAGCTTCTCGTGTCCGGAGGGACCGGAAGCATCCAAGGGATCACCAGGATGGATTCCTCCTGCCAGAGTTCCCTGCTTCTTGGCACGATCTTCATCTTGTGCTTTCGCACGAGCCGTTGTTTTCGTCTCCAGGTCGGGTCGATGGAGATCCATTCTCCTGCTCGGCCTAGCAGCGCAGTCATCAGGCCTTTCGAGTTGTTGAGCAACAACGCGTAGGCCCTGTGCGCCGCATATGGCCAGTCATCCCAGTGAGTGGCTATGTCCAGGATGTGTCGCGTATCCATGATTTCCATGGAATGTGCAGGCAACTTCATCCCGGAACCGCCTTCTTCCCTGGGACGACACAGGGGTTTAAGACGAACTCTTGGGCGGTAGTGGCCCCACAGTGTTTTACGCTGCAGCTTCTCTACTTCTCTCGTGGTTTCTTTATTCATTCTTGCGAAGGCCGCCCCAAAGAGTACCTTTGGAAGAAGTACTCCGTTCCACAGGTTGGCTCTTCGCTTCATGTTAAAGTCCACTCGAGTGTACTTTGCTGCTTCCTTGGCCGTTTTCCCCAGGATTTCCGTCCACAGCAGCTTCGATGCAGAGTCGTCGCCGATGTAGACTCCCAGGTACTTGGCCGTATCCACCGTACGGAATCCACTCCCCGTGAGAGCGGAGAGGTCCAGGATTCCGACGGGTAAAAGCTGACTCTTCTGGGCGTTGATCTTCAGACCCAGGCCCTGTTCCATGAGGTCTACCACATCCAGGAACGCTCGCTGATTCCTCTCTCCCTTGATGAAGAAGAGATCATCCGCGTACGCCAGATGGGTAAGTTGCTGACCATCGATGGAAATTCCATTTAGGCGTCCGCTCCTCTCGATGTAAGAGGACAGCGCCTCCATATAGATCACGAACAGCATCGGACTTAGCGAGTCGCCCTGCCGGACTCCCCGTTCCATCCTGATTGCTGCCGTCTCTTGACCGTTGATTTTGATACGGCAGTACTGGTTTTTTGGAGTATCGCCCTCACGAAGTTGCTGAAGTGTTCCTTTTGATTATTTGATCTTGTCGTGAAGTCACAAAAATAGTCCAGTTTATACATTCCTATAAATATGTATTTGCACATTCCATTGTTGATTCGAATAACTATTTTTTGGCTTCGAGGCGATTTTGTCGAGAAACCAGAATATGGCTAGGGGCTACGGAACTTCTGACATCGAGTGTGGGAAAACTACCAAACTTTAAGGCTACACATGGATGAGAGCAAATGACCAGATCCATGGACGCGTGTCAGACACACGTCTCTGACCACCGCGGAGGTAACCATGCCAGCGGCGACGGCGGCAGCACCGCTCATGTCTTACACGGTGATGTTAGATGCACCTCAAGCAATGGCAGTCACTGGCAATTTGGGAAGAGCAACGCAAAATACCAAGCGTACTCCCATTAAGCCAAAATTATGGAGGGTGCCCTAATGGTCAAAGTAGATCCTGAGGTCAAGGCGGTAACTTTCAAGATGGGGCCACTCAAAATGAGAAAAGTCAACCTTGCGCTGTACAAGAGGAACGTCGAATTGGAGGCTATCGAAGCAATCGCTCCGCGTGTCAGTGGATTCACTGTCTACGCAGACAAACACATTCGTGGAATGGGCATCTGCTGCGTGGGATAGGTGAATCCGACCCCGGAACAGTATGCAAGGCAAGGTTCTCTTACATGGTGTGGGAAGGTATCTTCCGAATGAAGATGCACTAGGATCCAAGATCTCAATGGTGGCAAACATCGAAGTGCACGTTCAGGATGTACAGATAAGGCACAGGCCAGCAACCATTGCTTCACATCGGTTGCAAGAGTTTTTCTGATCGCCGAGTCGGTGTTGCCCTAGGACACGATGCTACCGCGCCAACTATACTCAGTATGGGAAGTCATCCTTCAGCAACTTTACAAAAACGAACACCGTTTCCAGCTAGAGAACAGACTGCTCGCCGTGGAGGCTAAAGGCATTGATTGAGATGGTGAGCACGTCACCGATCCAGGAAGAGGGCGACCAGGGTCGAAAAACAAGGTCAAACCTCGCAGTCCACTGTCGTAGACAGCATGAATTATGTTACGTCCGAAAGCGACGTTGGGGAAGAACAAGCGACTACCAAAAGCCAAAAGCGGTCATTTTAGCCGAAGCTCAAGCAGACCGGAGATTTCATGTAAATTCCGAAGGCCTCCTTCCGGCCGACGGTTAGAAACGTAGAATTCGTTTCCTGCATAATCAACGGATTGTGGAACCAGGACACCAGGAGACATGTTATGCGGATCAACGAGCGTGGCCACATCATGTTATGAAAGAAACCCACAATATAGGTTACAAGATCGGATTGGAACTCAAGTGACGACTGGAAGATATTCATCACTGGTGGGAAGACGAAGGGGAAGGCGATCCTCGTGAAGAAAGAGATCGCATACACCGTCCTTGAGACGTTCACTCCATGGTCTGGTCGAATCATTGGCTTTCGAATGTCCTAATCCGGAAGCGTCTACCTGTTCCTGATCAACATGTAAGGACCTCACAAAGAAAAACACCGATGTGCAGAGACAGTGCAGCCTCCTCTGTGCGACAAAGTCACATCCAAAGTCATCGCTATCATCGTGTGTGACCTTAACATGTTGAACAAGATCACTTATTCCAAAGATGCCCGAGGAAAGAAAGTATTGGCAGCTGTCCGAGGGATTCGGACTGCTGTGGCCAACAGCAAGCCACAAACCAATGGAACAAGTTCTCTATAGTCAAGAGATAGGGAACTGCAAACAGAGGTTCAGAGACACACACACTCTGCTGTCAGATCATCCCCTGCTGCAGTTCACTGTGAGAACCTAAAACCCTTGGAGGAAGAATGGTACCTGGGCAGCTCTCATCTGCATGCCCATCTGGTTTGAGACGCTATCTAATCACTAGGAAGTCATCAAGGAAATTTTACAAGCACAACCATCTGCAGAGTCGTCAACTGGTACAGACCCCAAACAGATGATTCATCTGTTCTTCAATACGTACAAGCTGGAGACAGGAGGATAAGGCAGTAAGCACACTGGGAGAACATCCATGACCTCTCCCTCTAGAGATACCGTGATCATCGCAAGGGGTACTGTATCCCTCAAAATGTGAAAGGAGAAATCGCTGTACTGGAAAAGAAGAACATCTCCATTGGTATCTTCTGCATCCAGTGTGATGGCCAAGCCCGTCAAACGTCGGAAGGAAGCGTGGTGACTTTCAAGCACCATTATGCCAATTACTTCCAATGTCAAGATGTGTTCAAGATTCACTTTTCAGAACTGGAATTCATTCTGAACAATCTGCGCAGAGAATGAACTCACAGGAAAAAGGCAAAATTAAAGAAGGAATCTACACAGAAGTGGAAAGCGCGTTCTAGGGACTATGCAAGGGAGTGGCAATCAGCCTGGATAGTGTGCCCATCTCCCACATCTCTCACACGTACCTGCACACCTACTCGCATCTGTTCCCCGAGTTCATGCTCTGAATCCAAAAACGGAATTGCATTGTAGGTTAACATGGTTAAAATTTTCAACAAATCTAGTGTTTCATATAAATGAAAAAATTGGTAAATGCTGTTACCATGTAAACATGCAGGGAAACTGGAAGAAAGCACAAAACAAAGAACTGGAATAGCAACTAAAATCCCCAAATTATGATCTGCAGACATTTGATGGATAATTGGCAATACTCTTTTGAAATACGCAATTGTGAAGAGAGAGAAAAAAAAGTGATGTTCATCCAAACTGCAATCCATTTATTGTCACATTTGGCATGAATGATGACCCAGTTGCATCGTTTCCATTCTTTGGAACATGAAACTCATTCTTTTAGTTGCTTTACTTATATTCATGTATGTGTTTTTTCAAGTCAGATCTGCTACTTCGTGTTAAGTAATAGTCTTCACATCATCACCTGGTTACTGACTGATTTGCACAACACAGCTCCATTTCAAGGATCTGATTTCATGAAATGCAGAAGCAAATTCAGCTGACATGGCCTAGTGTTGTTTTGTGTTTCTATCCAGTGACCATCATCAATTGTCCAAAAACTTCATGACAGTCCTACAACCTACATAACTTTATTGTGTAGGTTGTATCAGTATTCATTTTCTACAATAGTGAATACCAAATGGTGTTTACACCAATAGAATGTGTGAGGAAGAACTAACTAAAACAGAAGGTTGAATATTCAGGATATTATGTGCTTACTTCTTTAGAATCCAGCAAGTGCAAATCTGCAAGAACTTCATGTTGCATAGGTTCTGTTAAAAGTATATGCAGCCACCAGCCACGAGCAACATAAAGCTGCTGTTCACTAGCCCAGGTTCCTTCTACTTTTGGTGTCACAAATGTTACTGCTAAGCCATTTACTGGGCAACTGAAAGTAAAATGGCGTCCATGATGTAATCGTCCTTGAAGAACAAGTGGCAGCAATTTTCCAGCATCGTGATCAAAATATAAGTGCACGCCTGACAGGACACGCATTAATGGCATCATCTCTACTTCATCTCCTTCTTCCTCATCAGACACATCTTCCGCTCCCTGATACTTCTGCCAGTAACAATGAGCACTTACTCCTTGAATTGGAAGTCTGCTAACATTCTGCTTCAACAAGTTAATATTCACCAGAAAGATTGGATCCCTGCTCCTGAATGCCCCGATTCACTTCATCTTCCACCTGAGGGGAAATATCAAAAATGGTTTCACCTCTTCTCATGTCAGTGATCAAACAGGCATTTCCAAATCTAGCTCAATAATTTTTCCTATTCGTATAGGCATAGCATACCCTGGAAGCTTCTGCATGATACTGATTATACTATGACCATTCCACCATTGTGCAGCATGAAGTTCTTCAGCACATACTCCCACAACCTGAATAAAATCCACTTTGCCAAAGGGTGTTCTAAGAGAGTGTAACTGACAGTCTGCTGCTAACAACATATGTTGGATCCGTGAATCACTGCCATCTAGAGATCTGTGCCATGGTATATGGTCTCCAGCACACAGCACATTGCCTGAAGAGAAAATACTAAAGTAACAAATGACATCATCTCTCAGCTAGTTCTCCATAGGGACATCAAATAAATGAGACTTGCTTTTAGATTATTAGGATATGTTTTTTGAACAGTAAGTCAAGCAATTCATGTAAAAGATGGATGGACCAATACTGTTATAAGAACAAGCTTTGTGAGAAATCCATTCAAAAGAACTAGTCAGAACACATAATGATGACAAAACTTGATTAGCTGATCAAACATAATGTTTGCAATGGCAGCAAACTCCAAATGTTGCATGCTGATTTCATATGGTCTGTCCATAAATAAAAATACTTAGTTTTTAAGTACAACACTAATGGCCACATGCATCAGGCTGGAATATTGGTCATCTGAGTAGTGTCAAACAGGTTAACAAAATAATCCTTTTGTACCACAACAAACATAAATTCCCCTGAGTGAATGTTTGGCTCTAGTTAGGGAACTTCAAAGGATAGGATAGCACATCAACCCTCAGCAATGGCTAACACATGATACATTCACAAGAAATAATATTTCCTATGGCTTCAAGAAATCAAAACTGCACGACAAAAACATTTGACTAGTTTCACATACTCTAGACCTTTTCCTTCCCAAGTAGAATTATATTTTTTTTTTGGAACACATGACCAAAACGATGTTTAACTTAAGAGCTATTTTTGGATGTGCAGGGACTTCATGTTGCATGATGGTTTGTTTCCACTGCAGAGAAACATTTCCCAAGGACATATGCATCTATGGCTCTGATGAACTCATTCCTCTTCAGGAAAGTAACATAAGGCAAAGTGGTTCCCACTTCTCTTAGACTGCCCACCCTTTAAGGCTGATGTGAAAAAAAAATTAAAAAATGGAGGAAACTTCCACTGGATACAATCACACAAACAAAAAAACACAATACTGGAAAAAATACGTAAAACTATTTGGCAAAAATGGAATTAACACCAAATTACACCACTGATGTGAACAAAAGTATCCAAACAGTGCATTTGTTCAAATCAATGAATGCTTAGCTGAAGATTGAACAATGCAAATGAGCAAAACTAGGCAAACTTAAATAGGGAACAAAATATCTTACCTGACTGAAATACATAAGAAGCTAATAACTGTAAGAGTTTGGCTGGCCACAATGGTGGTTCTGTTTCATTGAGTTCACACTTCAATCTGAATGTCAGTTCTATTCCAAAACCACTAATTAGATCACTATCTTTCCTATGATGAACTCTATTGTCCCCATGAAGATCAGATAACCCGAAACTAAAACATCATTACATCACTGAGACAATAATCATTACATCACCTAACATAATGCCAGTGGGGTGGAATGCCAGCAGAAGAATCTCCATTATTGTAATACATGTTAACATAATCAAGCGGATCAGGACCTCCAAGCCTTGTATAATGGAAAGAAAAATTGATTACTCGTTTGTATTTCTGCGTTGAGTTACAAATATACATATCCAAAGTCTATTGAAAATATGATTTTACATGCTCAAAACAATATGAGAATGACACTACTGGCAAATCCTCGAAAATTCTCAAAAAGCATGGCAGGATCAAAGTAGTGACTATATTTTACTTCGTAACATGTCCAAACTATATCTCAACTATGGATATAATGAAATCTGAATATGAATTCCTGTCTACAATGGTTACAGATTTGATTTAATTCATACAAAAACGAAAAAAAAAAAAACAGCAAATGCCTTGCACTTTTCTTTGATAAAAATAGAGGTTGCTACCAAATTAAACACGGAATCTCAATCAGTTGGTTTATTTCTCAATAATGTTGCAAAAAGCACATGAAAACAATTCATTGGTAACATATATTGGTTCGGTAAAATTGTTTAAACGTCTCATGAATGCTTGCAGTAATCTGTCATATCAAGAAGAATATGTCCCGAGTTCCAAATTCGGCGAAGCATTAAAATTCCAAACGTAGAAGGTCAAATGATTGCTTTAAGTTCTATGTTTCTCTAAGTTATGTACTGTGAAAAACATCCCCATGCTTGAGCCAAACAGGCTTGTTACTTCCATAAATCTCATTTTACATTACTAAGAATCACCATGGCGTCTTTGGAAAAACCAACTTTCACTTTTTCTTTTTTTTTTACAAATTACAACATACAACATAAGGAATAAAAATACTACCAAAATTTTTTCAGAGTTGAAACCTGTAAAGCGTTGGATTGGTTTGGATACAGATTACTACAAGCAGAATACAAAGCACTTAAACCTGATGGTACATTGGCAAGAGTCACCGATTCCATTCTTGGAGAAGATATTGTACGCTGCTCTCCCTTACGGTTCGAGAATTGAATGGGGAACAGCCGTTTGCCGGACTCTCGTAGGACACGAACGCACGCCCGAAACACACAAAGGCACTACGCGTTGGTTGTATGTCGAGTGGAATTCCCAAGAGGAAAAATGCCCACAAAAAGTTGCACCGGCCACGGTCCCCGTGCGTACACGGACATGGATAAACGAAATGAGACAGGCAAAACAAATTTCATGAACATTAGAGACTCAAAGGTATATTTACAGAAAAGGGCAAAAGTTGGATGCATTGAAAGTATTCTTCTTGCCTAGCCTCATCCACTTCGAGAGGCTAGGGATGCAACCGAAATCCGACTGGAAAAACCTGGACATCGAGATAAAGCAGCTAGTCAAGGAAACAGTCCACCTCCCTCCGACTTCCGCGAACGAATATATCTACGGTGACGAGAAGAAAGGTTGCCTTGGACTCATGAGGCTATCGGATGAAGCTGACACCTTCATCATGGACACCTTCATCTATCGGATAAAGCAGCTGCTTTAAGCTACGAACATCGCCAGACCAAATCGGTAGAAATCTTGCCGGAGAATCTTTGCGTGAGGCGGTAGCAAAGAAAATACTTCAACAACCCACGGAAGGAGGAGCTGGTCAATTCCTTTCAGGGAAAAGCTTTGCTTTTCCCTGAAAGGAAAATTTGAAAGAAGCGGTGGGGACATCAAGAGCCTATGGACAACGGCCAGGAGAGCTTCAAACCGCACTAAGGCAACATGGGAATTTGAAAAGGCTGAACCAAAACTAAGAATACTTGGAGTAGTTCTGGATAGTACGGTAAGGAGGAAATTCGCGGCTAACATCCGATCCATCCAACGCGAAAAGATGTGGCTTCCCTTGATAGAAAATCACCCAGACTTAGGGAAAGCCATCAGCAGCGCTGGATTACATAAGGATTCCAGCCACTTCCTTACTTCGGAAGACCATATTCGGTTCGCCGATTACCGCTTCATCCACGCCGCAAGGCTAAACATCCTGCCTATAAGAGGAGCAGCAAGAAGATCGTATATGCCGAAGGTGCAACTGTTTACCACCCGGGTGCGCCGGGGAGTTTATTAAAAACTATCCGGGAACAGAGTTCGTGGACAAAGGGGAAAACAAGATACGAAGGGGGTGGGATCCCCGACACGCAGGTCGGTATGGCGAAAGTCCGGAACAGGAGGGAGGGGACCACAAATACACTACTATAAAAAATAAAAATAAAAATGTGGTGGGCATGGGACAGGGGTCTTTGGTGAGTCCGTTCCTTCCTTTCAAAACCGGCGATGGATGCCGGCGATCTCTCTCCTTACGTCCTGTGGCAGATGGGCCCGCTCGGCAGCCGACGACATGCTTGCGCTGGCTAATCCGGTGGGCTGACGAACGATGGCCAGCTTCTCCAACTCTCGGTGGGCCTTGTCGATGGCGCGGGTGCAACACACGGTTGCAACGACAGCACCCAAAGACAGGCCGCCTGGCGTGAAGAAGCGGCGCATCAAGTCCCTCGCGGTGTCCCTCTGGTGCAGGAGAGCTGAGGCCAGCCTCCGCCAAAGTCCTAGAAGGGCACCGCAGTCCAGGAGCAGGTGCGGGAGCGTTTCCACTTCCCCGCACCGCTTACAGTTCGGGGAGACAACTCCCCCGGAAACACGGTTCGTCCGCTGGTTGGAGTGAAAATCCCAATGCACCAGCATGATGACGTCCTGCTTCCACGAAAGGTAGAACACAGAAGTGTTCAAACAGGAGGGAGGGACCACAAGTTCTTCGGGGGGCACACTCAAGTGTTCACTTCACCGAAGGAGTCCCTTCGAGATGTGGCGAGGCGTGGCGGCGACTGTCAGGACGAGACATTACCGCACATATTGAATCACCGAGTAATGCACTTCCCGATGTACATCTCTCGACAGAATGCATTCGCGCTGAAACTGCAAAATGTCGCCACAAAGGTAGGAGGATGCAAGCTATTATCAGTGGACCAGAGCATACCCGAAGTCGACTCCCTGTTAAGGCCGGATCTCATACTGGAGAAACATGGAAAGTGGATCATGGTGGACATTACTTGCCCATTCGAAGGCAAGGAAAATGCGCTCACAGGAGCAAGAAAAATCAAGGAAGAAAAATACCAAACTCTAATCCACAGCATCAACCATTCCGGCGGATCTGCAACTATGCAAGTATTCATCGTAGAAGCCTTAGGATCGTGGGATCCAAGAACGACACCATACTACGACTACTAGGAATCAAAGAAAACAACGTAAAAAAGTTGAGAAAGCTGTGTGTATCCTGCTGCATTAGGGCAAGCAGGGATATCTACTGGACCCACAGACTGGGTCATCCACCCGACGATGCGAGCGACCCCTTAAGTTATATTATGAAACAGGAACAACCCCACTATGGACTAAACAGCAGTTCGTCAATCATAATGGAAAAGTTGGAAGAGCAGGCAGAGCCAGCGGGAATGATTCTGCAGTTGTAGCCAAAATTAATTCAATAAAAAAAAGATGAGCCTCTGTTGGTTGACCTTGGTCAAACCTGCTCTCATTGGTAGCAGCCTCATCCTGCTCCCGTGGAACGACTCGGGGAACCTCCGTTCTTGGATGCAAAGCGCCAGCTCGTGGAACAACCGCAGGTAGGTGTGCTCGTAATGCTGCGAGTGAGATGAGCACGCAGTCAGGGCCTGCAGCCACATTCTTGCGGAGTCCGCTGAATACCTACTGCACTTCTTCCATGCAGATTTCCTCTTCTAGACCTCCCTGCTGTTGCCTGATGAGTCGATCCAGCAAGCATCCAGAAAAACATCCTGCTCGCTTCTTGGGAGTTCCCACGTGAAAAGTGGAAGGTGTCATGTTGGTGGAATGCCTTCACTATTTCTTCCGACGTCTGTCGCAGCTGGCCCTGCTGCTGGATGCAGAAGATATCCATCACCAGATTCTTCCTCTCCTGCACGTCGACCTTCCCTTTTACGTTGCGTAAGACGTACCGCCTCTCGAACTGATCCCAGCAGCTGGAGAGGGACTGATGTTGGATGCTTTTCTCTCAGTTCGCTTCCTGCCTCATCGTCCTGTTTCCAAATTGCGCGTTTCAAAATACGTGGATGCTATGCTTCAACCTGTCCCAGTCCCCGACCCTGCGTATTGTGGTGTCCTGCAGGATCGTTTCTATCAATTGCTGGTGACAGGGAAGCGTTTCGAGCCAGGTGGGCACGCAGATGAGTGCTGTCCTGGTGTTTGCCTGTTTCCGGAGGTTCTCCGTTTTCAGTGTGAACCGCAGCAAGGGGCGGGTCGAGAGCAGAGTCTGCATGTTTAGGAATCTCTGCACGCGGTTGTCGATGTCTTGACTGTAGAGCACGTGGTGGATGGTCTAGTGGCTGACTCTCAGGACGTAGCAGTTCGAACTCTTCAGAAAGCTGCCGATACCCCCACTTTACCCCTGTATTTCTGGAATCGATCGTGATGCCCGGGGTATTCAGGTCGCCTACGACGAGACGATGTCCATAGGTGCGACCCAGCTGCTCAGGAGATCCCGCACAGCTTCAGCACACCGGTGCTTTTGCTGGGGGGTCTGTTCACGATTACCAGGAATAGGTAAACTGCTCCGGAGCAGGGCATCCGAACTTGGACGATGAGCTGGGACCAAGGAGAAAAGGATTCCAGGACGTCGTGCGCGATTATGTTCACGACGAGGATGTGACCGCCCTTCGTCTGCCTGTCCTCCGGGCTCAAGAACAGCATGGAGTCGCGACGGCGCATCGAAGTTTGCTCCCGCTCAGATTTGTCCTTATGAATCCAGGAACTTCTCCGAGAAACCCACCGCGCTTCCTGTACTTCCCTGGCAAACGTTCCTGCCGAACGAGACCCGAGCCTGGCAGCTCCACCCGCTCCAGCAGCCGCATGCAAAATCGAATGCAGCTTCGTCCCTTCTGGGATGGAAGGAGTACCGCCCTTCACTTATTATGAGAACTCAACAGGTGACTTCTCTTCTGATTAACAAAGACGAGAAGCCTTAACCTTTATAACCTAATTCTGTCGCAAGGAATTGCAATGAATGGCCTTAAAGGCATTCACTATACCAATGAGGAAAACATGAATGAAACAAATAACGTTCATCTCATTGCCGAATACTGTGCAAGGAACCCTATGGGAAACTGCCAGTACATAGAGGAACAGTTTGCAGAACGGTACGCTATCTAATGTAATGGAGTGAAAAAAAACATTATGCATCACCTGAGTGGGTGATCCTTTGTAAAAAATCATCCAGGAAATGGCTTCGATATGCTCGTGTATTATGGACGGGGCTTCTCCAATGGTGACTCCGGTAAAAATGGGGGGCTTCCGTGATCGGTGTCCCAACCATTCGTGGTTTGTGAAAGCATTGGTGGGAGCCTGTGGCATCCAAAGTGGATTTGGAGTTGGAAAAACAAAGAAAAGCTTCCGCATTTCCTATTTCCGCATTGAAGAGGCTTCGAAAGCAAAGTGTATTTCTGTTACTGAATGGGAAGGCAGAACGTGGAAAAGCTGAACACATCTACCAGCCCGAATTCCATCAATCGAAAACAGAAAGAAAGGAGTCTGGAAGACCTTTGTGAAAACTAAGCACTGCTGTAAATTACGAGTGTAATTACCGTATTGCTTGGTTCAGTGAACACTATGATGAGACCTTGTACTTTGAAATTCAGGCATGGGCGCAAATCAAAATGTATTCTTTAGACAGATGCAGATATCCATGCCTCCGAAACGACAACAAGAAATGCAAAGATCAAATATTGAACAAGCACAAGTGTTCTGAGGACGAGACAAAATGCACTCTTCCTTCCGACCGCCCCTTCATGTCGTTGAACAGGAGATCGGGGTACAGTGTCCACATCATGTCATGGAGTTTCCTATTGTCGGGACGAAGCTTGGAACAGGAGGACACGTTCGTGTTCATTTAATACACGAAGGAACCCCACTCCTGCCAATGGTTCTCATAATCTGAGTGGTCAGGGGGTATGAAATAACGCAAAACCTGAAAGCGAACGTGCAACAAAACACATACCCGCAATTGCATAAACTACCAACCTTGACAGAGTGCCACAGCATTCAACCACGCAGAACTCAACCAAGCATTCCAATGGCTGCAAAGAAAATCCCCGAGGTCCTCCAGTTCAAAATGGTCCAAGGTTTCTTGAAACTTTCCAACTTGCTTGGGATTAAGAAAGGATGATTGGCGGAACTTGCATTCACCCGGGGACCAAAAACCAGGAACTGAAACAAGGGGACTCCTGCTGGAGGCGAGCAAATGTGTTCCAGGATCATGACCAAAATTGGGTACATTTGGTGCAGATTCACTCTCACACGGTGCGAAGTGAGGATGCGAGAAGGGATTCCTTCACGAGAGGCCACACTGCTCATCCAAGAAACGAAAAAATGCATTCAGGCAGCTCGACCATCAAACATTTGCTTACTAACCAACTGGATGGAAAGATAAACCTGTTCTGGACAGGTTGATCTAACAGGGTTATGTGTCCTCCGCCTCTTCAATTTGGCTCAAGTCCCGTGTGTTCTTCATGACACTCAGAAACCAAAATGCTTCCATTCTGGGATCATGATCCACCTGCAAGAATTTCATCCGAAATTTACATATGTGGATAAACTGGCAATCTGGGTTGTTAGAATGTGCTCCTTGGAAGCAAGAAAATGCATCAGAACACAACTGAATTGGCGGAGAAGATATGGGGACAGATTCGCAGATTCCGCCCATCGGGCAGCCTTTCGGCATTTCTAAAACATGTTACTTCATATTGGCCTGAACACTCAATCACACATACATACGAGAATGTTCTACCCGAATGGGCTCAGCAAGTCTTGGGGCTGCAGCATTAACCACATCTTAAGTCCCCTTTCCTGAGACCTCGTGAGCGTCCGCATGGACATCCCTGAATATTTTTGTCTTTGTAAAGAACTGCATACTCGGCAATCAATTATACAGTGCATATTTTGGTACCACATCGACTGCGAACTATCCTCAGCATTTTGGGGCATTCATTTCCGTGAGCCTCTCTTCTGCAGTAGGCAATTCCAGTAACTCATCAAACCACTTTTGGTCACCTCTTCGTCTGCTGAGCTCAGGTGAGGCATCAA
Source organism: Raillietiella orientalis (assembly GCA_036172245.1). Lineage (NCBI taxonomy): Eukaryota > Metazoa > Arthropoda > Ichthyostraca > Raillietiellida > Raillietiellidae > Raillietiella > Raillietiella orientalis. Next base: position 79,824 of record JAYWIR010000082.1, on the reverse strand, counting down.
ATATCTCTGGGCGTTCAGGAATGTCTGCATGCTGACCTTCAGAAGATATGGTGTGGCAAAACTGCTAGAAACGCTTCCATAACTCCAGTGTGCATGGGTGGATGGTAATGCGAGGGAGAAACACCTTGGTGCCAATGGCAGAATGAATTTCGAAAACGTTGTGGGTTACGATGCATTCAAAGCCACAGTGTGACTCACAATATTCGATGCTGTTACTTACTGTCTACGATTTCTCCTAAATCAAAATCGAAATAGGACCGCCCAAAACATATTGAACGCTTAGTTAAAAGGGGAAAACGATGTCGGCATGTACCAAACCTGCACAAGACCTAAGTATACGTCCGTTATACATGGTGTTTCGTTCTAACCTTCATTTTTCCGAGTTTTTAAATTCCCCTACGAAAATGGAAGCTGTGGAACAGTCGATTACCATGCACACCATTTTGAAATAAACAAAAAACAATCTATTGAAAAAATAAGAAATGCCAAGTCAATTCGTAATTGAAATAACTTCCTTAAAATAACATGAAATCATGCAGCAATCGTTACCTATTCGTTGCCTTACTATTATATCAACGTAATGCTGATGTATTGGACACAGTTGAAGTGATTGCCACGTTGTCAGTATTACCATCAAGCCTACTCGCATTAGTAGGCTGATGAGCATCTATTAAAATTCTTAAATCTTCGTTGCTTAGATAACTGAGCACGTGTTCAGTACACTCACGCAGTAACGCAGGAAAGATGTGGCAATTTTCATTGATTTGCTCGAACAATTCCTTCCTTCTTTCTCCCTTCCTGAAACCATTAGTTATCATAGTGGCATATATTCGAAATTTCATTTTATAATCGTCCGATCTTAAGACTTGTACTATATCTTCATTTCCCAAGAGTTAATTGGTTTACATTTTTTCTCAAGATGTCATAAAATGAGGCGTTCGAATTACCAATCTTCTCACTCTTCATTATTTCTATTTCTCCCATATATCGAATCCGAAAATCGAAATCGTCGTCATCCGTTCTCTGAGAATCGCTTTCAACTTCATCCTCATGAACTGATAGTAAAATTCTTTTTATTCACATAGAAATTTGCAGTTTCCATCTTGACTATATAGCGCCTATGAATTCGATGAATTTTATATGGCGAACGAAGATTCTCAATCTGTCAAGCCCAATCGTTATATGGATAATAACCGCAGCATATGTCCATATGTTCTGTGAAATTCCAAACCAACTCAAGTGCTGTATAATTATTTTTACAGGTGATGTTAATATCAGAGCCATGATCTAGAAGAGCAACGACTTCTACCTTTCCTCCTTGGGAAGCAGTGTGAAGTGCTTTCCTACCACTTTCATCTTTAGAATCAATGCAGGCTCCAAATTTCAAGAGAACCTCGACAACTGCTAGCTGACCATTTCGATCAGCTTCATGAAGGGGTGTGATACTCTCGTTAGTTTGAGCATTTACATTAGTTCCTTTACTCAAAAGCAATTTGGCAATTTCTCCCTTGGGGTTACAATGTATATCACTACTTCCATAATCACCAAACTTGCCACCTGCATCAGTAAAATGCAATGCGGTTCTTCCAAGTCCATCACTAGCATTAAAATTAGCAAAATATTGTAAAAGAGCTTTCCGAATTCGTCTGCATCCCTCCTCAGCAGCAACATACAGTAGCCTAGGATCATCTTTTACAATAGCCTTATTAGTTAGAAGTAGCTCGGTAATTTCCAAATCGGAATTTCGAACAGCAAAAAATATTGGCGTTAAACCATTTTGCTTTTAGCATTTACATCAGCTCCATAGCTAATCAACACTTTGCCAACCTCCTCATGCTTGCATCAGTACCGCACTTTAAGAGTTGTCCAACAATTTTCGAATGACAACAATTCGCAACAGCAGCATGCAGAAATTCACAATTATTTACATCTTCTGGATCGACAGTACAACCATACTGAAGCAGAATTTCAAGAATCTTGCCATACCGATTCCCATAGCCTCTGACTGCAATCTTAAGAGCACTCCTATTACTCTTGTTATTCACATCAGGAAAATGCTTTAAAACATGCTTAATAATTGCTGAACATCTGCTTCTCACAGCAGAGCACAGGGCAGTTTTACCATCCTTATCTTGAACATCAACATTAGCTCGGCCATCTAAAAGTAGCTTAACCACTTTTTCATGTCCTCTTTCAACAGCAAAGTGTAGTGCAGTTTTACTACAATCATTCCGAGCATCAATGTCAGCTCCACTCTCCAAAAGTAGCTTAACCAGTTCTTCATGTCCTCTCTGGTAATAAATTCTATGCGAAATGCTCATCAAGAAGACTTTCTTCCAAGAAGGAAAATGATAGATGCCATAAAAACATCTTATTTTCCACATTCGCCACATCCAGGGATCAGCGATTTGGGGAGCACAGTGAAGACACTATCAATAACGAAGAGATCTAGAAGTTGGTGAGCCATCCTTGACTCCCAACTTCCCAACGAAGACAAATATAATGGACGAGCAAACGGATGTCTCGCCACCGTAAACCTTCTGAAGAAAAAAAATTCGTTTTTGGCAGATAGCCGCCTCAGACCATTCACCTCTCTTGACCTACTGCTTCCAAGTTCCCTCAAAAAACTCTACTCATGGTAGTGAAGAATTGAATAGCGGTGAGAATACTAACCATGGAATGAAGAGAGACATGGTGATCCCTGATCGAGAACTATCCTTATCAAGACAAGGCCATATAATGCGTTAGATTGCATTGTGCCGCCAGACATTTTTCATACGAGCGTGATCCCCTACTCATCGCCAGCTACTAATTCATCTATACAACAGGCATGGGTGCAGGCAGGCGACCAATCTTGCCTTCAGCGCAAGCATTGGGCGAAAACGCTGCTACTCATGTCAGATTCTTCCCCAGCTAAGGGGATGAAACGCCTTGGTCGATTACATATAGAAGCGATGGGAGATCCTGTTCATCCACAAAGCATAGCTGCTATGAGTCGTTGTTGGGGCCTGTCTCGTGCTGGAAAGAGAAAACATTTTCCCACCGGTCACGTGCTGAGCGTTTGAAAGCGAAACGGCAACCTCCATGAAGGCACGTGAAAGAACAGAGATCAAAACATGGTCAGCACGTGCTTTCTCTTCTGCTATCAGCAACCCAGCCGTCACTTCGCCCGATCGACGTCCTCTCATCAAGATGTCGGAATTTCTAGAACAGGATGTCTGCAATGTATGGAACTTTCCGGTCAACCGGATAGGTGTCATTCAGCATCCAACACAGCCGGGACATGCACTGGGAGCAAAGGCTAGGAGATCCTCCAAGTCAAGCTGGCTTCTCACTTGCGGAAGTGGGAGGATGGAAAGCAAATGCAATTGCCTTAAATGAAACCACGGCAACGAATAGTCAAACTTGAAATGAAATCATAAGAAAGTTTACTGCAAACGAAAGAAGAAACTTTCAATGTGTACAAGCAAATTATAAGCTCTTGACTTCAGATTTGAATGCAGTCATAAATACGTGATCTGATGGATGATTCCCTGTTACTGCAAGTTGAAAGCTTGCAAGGAAAAACCATAATCAACAAGAATACATAGCAGCTAATTACTCAGCAGAATAATACGGACTGTAATTAATAAGGAATGAAGAAAAGATACAAAGGGAGCTGTTTGAGAGGCTACTGGCATGTGCGACACGAAGAAAACACCTCATTACGACTATGAGTACCTACAGATAAAAAAGACGATTAAAGATGCATTGGATCTTTCGTTAGTCTGGGATGAAGTTGACCTCATCGGATCCACGAATGGGAAGGACTCTCCCTTTCAAAGTGCTGAAAATGTTCCACCCATCAGCTGAGCAGCAGTAATTTCAGCGCTCATGGAGGAACCTGAAGACAAGGAGAAACACTTTGTAAATAGAGCGGACGATGAGATTATTCACTCATCTTCAAAGACTGATGGTAAATGACTTTTGAATGTTTACTCCACGAGCCGCACTCTTTGCGATGGCAGCACCTGCATTCAGAATGCTGTTTCCTCTATGTGTGCTCCTCAAGTGTCCACGAGTGATACTTTGCTTGGTATTTGACAGAGAAATGGAATGAAAAGTAAGGGTTCACTTGCAAATATTCCGCTTGTAGATAAAACAAAAATCTTTAAAGTTCTACATTATTTCCTTTCTTATTTTCCGCCCGGGAGACTTATTCTTCCTCATTTTAATGACAGAAACCTCTGCAGAAATATACTTATGCCTCTGCAGATGTCTAAAATGGGGAAGGATTTCCTTTTGTTTGTGATTGGATGCAAGCCATCCACGTGGCTCTCTTTTGGGTTGTTCGTGATTCGTGCGTCTTCGGAAGTGCTGAGCAGCTTTGGTTTTGCACATGGAAAGTGGAAGAAAAAAAAAAACCCCAAGTGTGAATAGAAAGAATATGTGGATAATGAAGAGATAGCATTCCATTTCTCACGAGTTCTCCCAGTCCACGGCTGGACGAGTAATTTTGTGAAGGGGCTCTCTTGAAAGCAGTGCCCACTTTCTATTTACATGGAGAGGAGAAGAGATGGTCGGCCATAAATAGTACATCTTATTGATGTTACCAGATTTGCCTCTGTGGAAATTGTGAAGAGTACCTTCGAAAGGGATGAAAGCAAAAGAAGAATTGGATAGAAATAGAACCATAGGTGGATTAGGACAGCAGTGCAAGCCAACTTTAGCGTACGATAAAATATTTTTCCAGAAAAGTTGACGATGGATGCCAAGGAGCCGCGGTCCGGTCAATTAGAGCTAGAAGAAGAAGCGTTTTAATCAGTATTTTGGGGAATGGGTTTCCAAAAGTGAAACCGGATTCAACAGATGAGAGCGAGGAACAAAGCCCTCCTTCATCTGCTGAATCCAGTACTTGTGATGTACTTGGTAACTGCTGCTCCACCTGCGATGTCTTTTACTCTCGGACTGACGATCACATGGTGCATCGCACCACCCATGCGCGATGAGAGCGAAGGTACAGGCCGGAGGGCGCTCAAAGCAAATCCCAGCAGCTGCAACAGCAGCCGCACGAGCCGCAGAGTTCTGACGGGTGTGGCCCACCTCCCAGGGGAAACATGCTTCAGATGCTACTTCAACAGCAGTTTTGGATCACGAATCGAATCAAAGGGATGTACGGACAGGGACATTCTCGTTGCTAGTAGGAACACTTATTGAATTCAATAATTCCTATTGAGTCTTCACGTAGTCAAACCACCGGAGATGCCCAACCTCTGCATATCGTGAAATCTCCCTTCCATCATGAGAGCTCTCTACTATATCAGTCAAGTAATTTTTCTCCTCCTTTCCTCCTTGATCATTATTTCATGCGTTCAGGGTTCTGCCAACACAAGCGCTTGTACGACCTCCATAGCGACGAGGCGCGGTCTTCAAGTCTTTCACTGGCAAACCGCTCCCTAACACCGCGCGTCCTCTCTTCAGGGACGGGGGTTCTCTAGCAGGCAATATCAGAAATAGCAGAGGCCCTCTGTGAGCGTGAGGAAGGGAAATCACAGAACTCACTCGAGAGAACCCACAGTTTAGGGCACTGCTCGATCATTTAGCACACTAGAAGGCCTCGAAGGAAACGCATGTTTTTAAAATTCAGAAATTAATGGAGTTCGGGAAGGAACATGCAACCAAGTGTCGTCGTCTCATCCTCTTATTTGCCTTTTTAATAGTTGGGCAGATTGAGAAACACGGAAATAAGGATTTTAAGATTCTTCTTAAATAGGTGGAATTCCGTATGTACAGACATTCAGGCAGTTCCAGTGCGGCGATCTGCGTGCCGCCTACAACAAATGATGGAGGCAGGAACTCTGGGAAGAAAATGAGATATAATCGGATACTCTGAAGTGCTCTGGTGTTCATGATGGGGATCAGCTGCTCATGCAAGAGAATAGGAACACGGAGGCGTTTGTTCCAGAAGGACGACGGAATCCAAGACATGAAGGTTAATTTTCTTCCTAGAATTCACAAACGCTCTCGAAGCTCATTGACGCGAACCGCTTGAAATCTTCAGCAGCTTCATGGGTAACACTGAAGTCGGGCTTCGTAGTCCTCCGGGATCTTTCACATCGAAAAGAATTCAGTGATGGAGTGGCTGCACGATGGACACAAGTTGTATGCGAAACGGATGTGCATCACCTGAGATGCAGCAAGAACGTGGCAGCAGCTCTGTCGTCGAAAGTGTTCTTTTCAATACCTGACAACCGGGTACACCGTGTTCCGCTTTTTGTCTTCCTCGAAAAAGGAAAGATCGTCGAGATGATCTCAAATCATTCCAAAGTTCCCCTTAATCCTCCATGGAATCATGAGCATGTCATCAGTGGATAACTGGATCTTTCCTCTTCATCATTATTGTCCACACAGATGGATTCACTTCATTTGGCAGGGCATTCAAATGCCTTCCATCACTTTTTATCGACATCAGCGTGCCGTCCTAGAGGCATTGAGTTATCTTGAAGGTATCGTTGTTCACGAGAACTCACTAGAGCAAATTGGGAAGTCAGGTACTGGCTCCATACTCTTATTCTGTTTGTTACGTACGGTCTGCTAGATCCGCACGATTGAGTAAATCTTCCCGCATCACTCTAATGCTTAATGTTTTCCGGGTCATTTCATGTCGCACGCTTTCATCTCCTTTTACCTGAGCAACCGAAGGGAAACAGGTAGGGGTGGATCTAGCCGTCGGTTCCAGAGTGGGCGGAGTCACACATTCCTTGGAGCTGGCGCCTTCAACTTTGCATCATCTGATCAAGAGGGGGAAGCAGGGAGGATCCTGGCTAGACGACAGGGCGTTCTCGCGACTTGAACTCTTCCTCAGAAAGACGAATGGCATCATGATGTTCGACTTGCGTCGCCCATTCGAAAGCACACCGACAGCGTACCGTGTAAACAAATGCGAAGAGGAAAGACATTTGAACCACGAGCTTTCATCCCCAGGAAGACCCAAAGCATCGGTTCGTGTCAGAGCTGTCGGCTCAATGGGGTGCAGGGGTTTCAAGAACGACGGCATGCCGCACGAGCTGGACATCCCAAGGACGTGCGTGAACCATCTCCTCTAGTGATGGTGAACAGGGAGATCGCATAGAGAGAAAGGACCAGGTTCTTTGCGATCTTCCCCATCTTTGCCATCTCCACCTCTTCATCTCCTGTCCATCATCCTGTCTTTTGCGAGAAGCCTCGACCACATCTACATCGGCTGGTGCCCTTTTTTTGTTGTCTTCCATGTTCTCTTCGATTTCCTCATCGTGTGTTGTGTCAAGGCCCGCCAACTGCTCGAGAGGCAGATGCGGCGAAGGGAGGTCACCGTACTGGCAGCCGCCTACGTGGGGACGATCAGCCCGTTCCGGGATGGCATACTTCCATTTCATTATTGACTATTGCCCATCATCAAGAACTCCTCATGACTATCAACCACAATTCTACTATCCTGACAAAAACTAACCCCTATATTCATCATATCCCTCTCACCATCACCAATTATCCTACCTTCCACAATTCTCAGAGCCATAATAGCCCCTATCATAGCTCTGACCTATCCGACTACTTATAACCTATTCATCTATTTCCCACATAGCATGAATAACCTCCACAATGAGTACATCTTCCACAATATAAATTACATACTTAACCATCTATTCCATCAACATGCCACAAGTTTTCCTTGCAGGAACGTGAAGCTGTGTGGAATGCGTTCGCGTCTCCCTTCTTCGCCCCTTACTTTTTATTTGCCCCGCCCCACAAATCATCAAAAGACCGACCAAGAGTCCTCTGAGGCAAGACCTGTGGGGCAGTGGGAGGTCCGGTGTCCGCTTGGAAGACTTGGACGCTCCACGCAGGGACGGTGGATTGGGTCTGCTGACGCTGGAGCGCATGGAGCGGCAGCTCCGATTTCGGAGACTCATCCATGCGGCGAACTTCTGGATAACGCCCTGATGTGAACCCGCACGGCTCCTCTCCTGCAGAGCGACCGGCTGCGAAGGATTGTCTTCGATCCTCGTGGCGAATCAACGCAGACTGGGTTATTGTGGCCATCAGCTGCGCCAGATGGTTGCCCTGGTGAGGAAGAATACGTGGATCTCCTGTCTTACCGCGAACTCCACCGACTGGCCTCAGGAGTCAGTTTCCGCATGGGGAAAAATCAACGGCCCGAGCGAGGCGGAATACTCCTGCCTCCGAAGAGGAACCTACGCTCGTCAGCCCCTGCAGGAGATTGTAAACAACCCACGAAATTTGCTGTTGACTCCTTTTACTCGCCTTGTTGCAGTGCTGCCCTCTCTCAGGAACGTTAGGGACAGCGACGGACGGGCAATGCGGGGAGTGTCCTGCCTCATCGGAGGCAGGAAGAAATCGTTAAAGGCGTGGAAAACTCGGGAGCTAGTGGGGGCTGCGACCCCGAGCGTCCCGTTTGAAGGACTTGCCCGCTGGGGCGAGCTGCTCGCAATACCTCCGGAGGAGGTGAAGTGGCCCCAGAGTGTTAGGATAGTGGCACCCTTCCGATGAAGCGGCAACGGACTGCATTGCTCCTTTTGCATTGGAGAATCCTATGCAGAGCACGCCTCTCTCACTGGACACTAGGGAGTGTGGATGCCCGTTGTGCAGAGTGCGGCGAAAGGGGAACCTTCTCGCATTTCTTAATAGACAGCTATTTCGCCCTCCGCGAACTTTGGCATCGACTCTCGTCGATTCTGAATCTTCCTGTAGGCGACCCTAAAGACATTTTCCGCCACCTCTACAGGTGTGATGCACTTCCACCCGCCGCAACTAGCAGTTCTCTGCTGTGTTTGCGGCATCCTGGCAAGGCGAAACGCTAAAAGAAGAGGCCAAGAAAGCAGGGATGCCATTCACTGGACCACGATCGTCTTGGAGACCGTTTCAAGATTGCTCCACCGGAGTAATTCAAGAGCAGCACTTGTCAGCATCTGAACAGGACGCCGAGGACCAATCCAGGCAAACAGTGATCCATTCCCAGCCCTCCCTTCCTCAAAAAGCATCTTTCTTCCCATTTCAATTCTTTTTGTTTATTTTGTTTTTCCCTTCCCCTTCGCCGTTGGGGAGGACCTCACCGGTCTGCGTCCCGGCAGGTCCGGTGTTGCGTGGCCGTTAGTGGGACCTGGTACCACGTTTTTTGTATTGACCATGCTAGAGGTTTTAAATAAACGTCCCGGAGTATCCGGGTGGCATCACCGGTCTGCATACCGATTCATAGCAACTCTCCCGAGCGTGGCACCATCAAGTGTTCTACCACGAAACGAACAGTTATGACGAATTTATTCTAGATTTTTTTGGATAAAAATTCTCAATAATAAATGCCCGGGAAAATCCGGGTGAGAAACGTGGGGATGGCTGCAAGGCGGCTTCACCTGGAAGACGAATTCAAGTCGAAGATAGCCGACATCCAGTACCAACTTGAAAAGAAAGGAACGGCCGATGCCCATCCCTTATTTATTGAATTATTTGTTTGTTTTCTGTTCTTTATTGCCCTCTCACCCGTTCCGGATTTTTCCTGGTTTTTTCTTCTCTATAAAGAACGGGATTAACCAAAGATCCTTGCTTCTACCGTTCGATATTTCCATATTTATTTGATGCCGCTTCCCTTGTGTTTCCTAGTTTGAGATTTCCTTTCGTGCTTGTCGATGGATGCCTCATCCCTTGTATTTCTTTTGTCTTTGGTTGGAGATTCAGCTTTCAGCTTGTTTATATTTTTTTGTTTTTTAAATAAACGCCACCGCGTCACCGGGAGAGAAATTTCCTCATCAGGGATGTCACAACCAAGGGCCGTTGTCGACAGCAGCCAAATTGCGATATTCAAGGCACCAAAGAGGCGCCTTATCTTGTGGAGGTGTCGCTCCAGCATCATCATCTTTCACAATACTACCTGATTGTGGTGATTCCAGGACACGAGTGGGTCAGTTATGAGGGCTCTGGCCTTCACCTGAGCGCCTTTCGTCGACAGGGGCACAGTGAGAAAGTGGTCTTTGTGTTTGCCCTTCTTTACCCCTCGAGCACCCCCCCGAAAGTTGAAGGGGTGTTCTTGGTAGAGCAGGCAACAACTTCCAGAATGACGTTCCTTCCCCCTTGGGATAAAGTGTACAGAACGGAGGCTAAGGTCCACTCCAGGGAATAAATTGCTGCAGGGAACCTCTCCCCAATTCCTCTAGCTGCCGCTGTCAGTAGGTGAGTCAAGGTACCGTGCCTTTGAGTCCACTGGGGAGCGCGACACAGGCAGTTGTTTAATACGTGAGACAGAGTGTCTCATCTTCAAACTGAGATCTTCTTCAGCTACGGTCCTGTTTACGACTTGCAACCCCTCTAACAGGTAAGACGCTTAGCCGCTGTGCACGGATGAACCTGCAATCCGAGGACCGAACTTATCTGTCTGAGGTGAAGAAGTGGCTGGAGATTCTGTTCAATTCAATGCGTCACACAGCTTCTTCCTACTCTCTGTGATTGCCGACTGGGAAATGTCAGACCTAACTGCGCTTGAGATTGAGAACACTTGATGAGAATTTCTTTTTCATGGTTGCACCGGATGTGTTGTTGCAGACAGAGGTTTGCGGCTCTGAGTATGTAAACGTGCCCATGTGTGCTATTCCCGATGTGCAGAAATTCCTTGCACGCACGTTGTTTCTTTCCGAGACCCTCCAAACGGTCCAAGGGCAGGGTCTTCAGGGGAGGATCACCGACCTTTCGACCTGCTTGATACAGGAACTCACAAAAGTCGTTAGATTAGATTACAGATTCGTGGAAGAACACTTGGTTCTACCACAAGCGAATGAGTTGCCAAAAACCGGTACGCAGACCGGTGAGATCCGTTCCACCAGCGAATGGGGTAAGAAAACCAAAAAAAAAAAAAAAAAATAGAAAAAGTAAAAAGAAGAGGGGAAAGTTTCTTAAGGAAGGGAGGGCTCAGGAAAGGAATCATACTGTTCGCCTGGAGACATTCTCTGCCGTTCAGGATGCTGAGGAGTGCTGTTTTTGCGTTGCCCAGGTGGGGTCATCTCGACGCGTTCCTCAAAGAGATCGTCGTCTAGTGGATGGAGTCCCTGATATTTTGCCCACTGCTCGTCACGTTTCAGCATGCCACGATTTCGTTGATACAGCAGAGAATTGATAAGGATGCAGCTAGTAGCAGATCGGTACGCGGGAGGATGCGTTGGAAAATGTCCCTGAGTTCGCCCTCCGGGTTTGCTAGGATCGTCGAGATACGATTCCAGAGGGGTAGGAGGGCAGAACAGTCTACCAAGAAGTGCATGAAGGTCTCCTTCTCGCCGCACTTTGTACAATGGCCATGCACTCTCTTTCGTGTCCAATGAGAGAACCGTGATCTGCCACTGCCGAGCTCACCTTTGCATGCCACACCGGCGGACTCAAGCTCCGGCCTGGCAGTGCTATCGTCCATTCCGGAGATATATCTGGGTGATTCGCGTCTCAGAGCTGAGCCTGCGGTACGACTATCATTACCCCTGGTTGATTCTGAGCGGTTGGTACACGGCAACCTGGCGCTGAGCGGAGCTCCGGGCTTTTACACCCGGATATACCGGGGCGTTTATTTGTAAAAAACAAAAGCACAATGAATTTTCACGTGGCGAACCCGAAGGTCCACCACAGCAAGGCAGCCTGCTGTTTGCCGGTGTTGAACCGGCGAGGTCCTTCCGATGCGCGGGGAGGGGATAAAACAAACAAAACAAACAAAATATTCAAACGGGGAGGGCACTAATGTTTTGGGGATGGGAGGGCGGGGAAGGGATCACAGTGCGCGCGGAGAGGTCCTCTAGATCCTGTTCAGGATCCTCACAAGCTGCGTCCTATCTGCGCCCAAATGGCGCCACTTGCACACGCTTCGCACGAAAAGGCGAGTCCAGTGTAAGGCGTTGCCGCTGGCCTGACGCCTTCTTCTGGTGGCGTTCCAAGCTGCCACGATCCCTCGAATGCAGCAGAGAACTGATACACAAGCGGGAAGGGACAAGGCGTCACGAGAGAAGAGGCGACTGAAAACGTTCTTAGGGGCGCCTCCGCGAATGTCCAGAATCGCCGCAAGACGATCCCAGAGAGGGCAGATGGCACCGCATTCAAGTAGAAGGTGGGGGAATGTCTCTTTTTCCCCGCACCGGTCGCACTGGGGATCCACAGCCCCCCGTGTGGAGTGATACAGGCGTGCTTTGCAGGGTAAACCCCAATGTTCGACAAGCAACGCCACCTCCTGCCAATTCAGGGGGAGGGATCCACTGTTCCAGGACGCTGGGGGCCACTTCATCTCCTCCGGAGATAGTCTGAGTAGCTCGCCCCAGTGTCGAATTCCGATGGGCGGGACACTCGGCGTCGCAGCATCCGCTAGCTGCCGAGATGTCCACGCCTTGATCAGTTGTGTCCTGCCGCCAATGGTGCAGGAAACTGTCCATTTCCCCTGCTCGCTACTGTCCCTGGCGTTTATAAGGAAGGGCAGCTCTGGGGCAAGGGGAGTAATCAGGGCCCACATAAGCTTGTCGTGGGACTGTACGATCTCCTGCAGCGTCCAGCGGGCGTGCCTTTTCAGGCAAGTGTTCTTTGTGCCCGCCGGAATGTGGATCTTTTCCCACGTGGAGACTGACTCGTGCAGCCATGCAGAGTAGTTCCCGGGAAGGCAGGAGATCCAGGCGTTCTCCCGAACCACAACGTCCAAGCGACGCAGGTGAAACCCGCACTGGGCTGGTCTGCGGAGCTCCGGGCTGCCGTGTACCAATCGCTGTTCCAAGATCGATTTTTTTTGAAAAAGTCGATTTTGGAACTTTGTGTGCGTTGCTTTCAAGGAGCAGAGAACCCAAGGTAAAGCAGTTGAAATTCCATTCTTTCGCTTTTCATTGTAAGTTAGGTTTGCAGAAACGGAGGATTCCAAAGTTGGGGAGGCGAAGGCACCGACTTCACGCACCGCTCCCCTAGGCACGGCGAACGCAACTCTGGATTTTCGGTGGAGAAGGAATGGCGACACGGTTCTGCAGCCGGGAGCGCCCTCGGGGGGAAGGGTGGCTCCTGGCGCGATCGTCGGTTGCTCCAGGAGAGGGCGGTGGCGATGTTCCTGTCTACGTTGGCTGGCCTTTCGTGAAAACAAATCTCTGTTGCTACGCAACAGGGTTCGTTGCGGAGCAGATACTTTGCTGCAGACGTGACGTCACTCAAGCTCCCTAGTGCAGTGAGGAGAGTCTCAAGCCGTGCATTGGTCAAGTTCTTGCCTGTGCTCTGCAAAGTGATACACGAAAAAACATGCGGACTATCGGAAACATTCTTTTCTCCAATCAGGATGCTGAATTTCTTGTGTTCCCTTGAAGTCATCTGAAATTATTTCTCCCGTTGGTTTCTGAATTGCTTCTTCCTTGTTCCGTGAATCCACAGCTTGGTCATCAGTGAGTACGCTACGCGCTGGGAACGCAGCTGGTCGGACGCTACATTGAAAGCACGCGTTCCTCGTTTCGTCAAGGATCATCATGTACGTGCCACATGTGTACATGTCATTCCTTTCGCGACCGTTCGCATGAGTCCGCGCACTCTGTGACGAAGGCAACCTCAGTTCCGTGAATCCGCATTCGCGAGTACGCGACTTCTGCGTGAATCGCCTTTGAACAGCATGTCAAAATGTAGCATCACTTCGGGCAGTACGCAGTTCCCTGAGGGAGTTGGTGTGTGTACATCTTCCTGCCTGCGACAAAGAAATGAACTTAGTACGTGGACCACGGTGTACAGATTCGAGTTTCATGAAAGAATTTCTTAGACACGCATCACTCAGCAAGATGATCCTACTTTTCCAGTTCCTTTCCAAGTCAGTTCAGGTGAAATGACACCAGCTAGGTTAGGCTGGGTTTACTACTTTTTTCCCCAAGTCCCACGAGGGGTGGGGTAAATTTATTTTCTGATCTTATCGTTCACATTACAATCTCATTCGTACTGCCTCAAACACTTGTTTTCAATTGGAAGTCTACTTTGGGTGACGCAAATTCTGCACTCAGGGTGGGTTCCTCGTTGTTGTTTCCCGAGCATCGTCCTCAATCCTCTTCAGAATGTAGCGGTACGTCCAGGCTTGGAGACTTCCACAATTCTTGATGCTGATCTTCTGGATTAGTCCTTTCATGATCTCCATCGGGGATGCGGCTGTCCTGGCTTTCCTCATCTTCCACCACCGCACAAGTATAACGGTGATGAAGAGAGCAATGGTCGTTCTTACCGTGGGATTATAACAGGGAACGTTTGCATTCCCTTGCAATCCCGGCAAGGATTCCCATTACTGAGGTGGTGGATCAGTCCTATGATCCTTTTCAGGATCAGCCAGTCGTGGAGCAACGTGGGACACGTCAAGATGTGAGGTCTTTTGTCTGCGTCTCCACATGCCTTGCAGTCTTCATCGTTCCGTCTTCCGGTGAAATACTTCAATCTGGACCCGCTCAGGATTCCTCCGTGATAAAATATCAGGAAGTAGTCCTGAGTGTTCGGCGGAAGGTCACTCCTCCAGAGCGTGTACCGATCGCTAACAGGTTGATTCTGTAACTCCCGTAGCGATCGGCAGCTTCGTGGAGTGCACTGAAATCTTGGTTTTCTTTAATTAATCTTCGGAGGTTCTGTTTGTTCACCCTGGACTAAGCAAAGTCACTGTGGTTTTTCCACACCTCACGTGTCCTGTGGGTGTATCTTCCCAACACCATCTCGATATACCGGAGTATACGAGAATGGTGAAGGTATCTTCCTCTTCTCCATTCCTGGATTCGTTGCAGGGTAACTCTGGGCAGATCGTAGATCCAGCTTCTCGTGTCCAGGGGCACTCGAAGCATCCAAGGGTCACCAGGATGGATTCCTCCTGCCAGAGTTCTCTACTTGGAACGATCTTTAGTTGGTGTTTTCGCACCAGCTGTTGGTTCCTTCTCCAGGTGGGATCGATGGTGAACCATTCCCCTGCTCGGCCTAGCAACGCTGTCATAGGGCCCTTCGAGTTGTTCAACAACAACGAATAGGCCCTATGCGCCGCATACGGCGATCCCAATGAGCCGCGATATCCAGGATGTGTCGCGTATCCATGGTTTCCACGGAATGTGCAAGCGACTTCATCCCGGTTCCACCCTCTTCCTTGGGACGACACAAGGGTTTCAGTCTTACCCTGGGGCGGTATTTTCCCCAGAGAGTTTTCCTCTGCAGCTTTTCTACTTTGGTGGTGTCCTGGTTCATTCTGTGGAAGGTCTCTCCGAAGACTATTTTCGGAAGAAGTACTTCATTCCAAAGGTTGGCCTTCCTTTTCATCCCAAGGTCCAGTCGAGGTTTTGCCGCCTCTTTCGCCATTTTCCCTAGAATTTTAGTCCACAGTAGTTTTGACGCGGAGTCGTCGCCGATTTGGACTCCTAGGTACTTGGAGTTGTGCACCGTACGGAATCCTACCCGTGAGAGAGGAGAGATCCAGGATGCCGACGGGCCAAATTTGACTTTTCTGGACGTTGATCTTCAAGCCCAATCTCTCTTCCATCAGCTCCACCACATCCAGGAACGCTTGCTGATCTCGCTCTCCTTTGATGAAGAAGAGGAGATCGTCCACGTAAGCCAGATGAGTGATATTCTCGTCGTCGATGGTGATCCCACGGAGACGTCCACTTTTCTCGATAAAAGGAGACAGCGCCTCCATGTAGATAACAAACCGCATCGTACGCGCACCCTGGCAGACTCCTCGTTCCATCCGAATAGCTGCTGTTTCTTCTCCGTTTATTTTTATTCGGAAGTACTGTTTCTGGAGTACCATCCTCACGAAGTTACCGAAGTATTCCGGAAGACCCGGTTTTTCCAGAATCTTCAGAAGCATCCCATGGTCGATGGCGTCGAAAACTTTCTCCATGTCAGTGCACACCAGCACAAGATTCTCACGGATGTATCGACAGTGGCCTGGGCGCATTTGACATTATCCGACATGTGGCGTCCGGGCATCACGCATGTCTGGACTGGAGAAATGAGCTTCGGCATGACCTTGCCTACGCGGTTGGCCCACATCTTTGCCAACCACTTGGCATCGGGGTTGAGGATTGAGATTGGGCAACCTTGGTTAGGTCGCCTCCTTTCGGCAGCAATCTCATCCTGCTCTCGTAGAAGGATTCTGGTAGTCTTCCTTCTTGTCAGATGCAGAGGGTCAGCTGGTGCAATGAACGCAGGTAGGCGTGCAGGTATCGCTGATAGTGAGTGATGGGGACACTATCAGGACCTACCGCCACATCCTTGCGTAATTCTCGAAACGCAGTGTTCACCTCGTCTTCGGAGAAATCCTCTTCCAGTCTCTTCCGTTGGAGGTCATCCGTCTTCTTTTCAAGATGACTCAGGAAAGCCTTTTGAATTGCCGGACACAGGTGTTGCCGTCGGAAGTGTCCCGTGTAGTGCCTTTGGAAGGCCTCCACGATGTCTTCCAACGTTTGTCACCCGGATATGCCGGGGCATTTATTAATCTAATTCCTACAAAATTAGTTAATAAAGTCTGTAAATAGTTTTTTGTGGGAAAACACTTGGTTTTCCCACGCTGGCAGACGTTTCGGGAGCCGGTGCCGAGACCGGCTAGGTCCTTTCCCGAGGCGCAGGGGGAGGGGAAACTGTAACAAAAAGAATCAAAAAGAGAAATAACGGGGAGGGAAACAGTTCCATGAGGGAGTGGGGGGCAGGGAAGGAATAGGGAGTGGGGCGCCTGGGTCGGTCCTCCGCATCCTGTTCAGGATACAGCCAAGTTCTGCTTTTAGCATTGGAGGTAGACGCCACCTTGTCGCCGTCTCCAAAGAGATCGTCGTCCAGTGGATGGCGTCCCTGAATCTTTGGCCTCTTATTCTCGCGTTCCACCTTTGCACGATGCAGCGCACACAGAAGAGGACTGCTAGAGACGCAGCGGGGCGCAGGCTGTTACGCAGAAAGAGGCGACGGTAAATTTCCTTAGGGTCGCCTACTGGAAGATGGAGGATTGGGGCCATTCTACTCCAGAGTCCAACCAGGGCGACACACTCGAGGGTGAGATACGGGAAGGTTTCCCTTTCACCGCACTCGACGCATCGGGCATCCACATTCCCCTGTGTCCAGTGAGACAGGCGTGCTCTGTCTTCCGACGTGTGCCGGCTGTAGCCGCCGTACTAGATGCAGAAGATGTCTGTTGCCAGATTCTTCTTCACCAGCGCGCTGACTTCCCCTTTTACGTTTTGGAAGACGTACCGACTCTCGTACTGTTCATAGTACTTTGAGAGGGAGCCATCTTGGATGTTTAGCTCCCGGAACGCTTCCTGCCTCAGTCTCTTGTCCCCGAACTGCATGTTGCAGAACAAATGGATACGATGCTTCAGTCTGTCCCAGTCGGCGACTCTGCGGATGGATGTGTCATGCAGAATCGCCTCGATGACTTCCTTGTGACAGAAAAGCCTCTCGAGCCAGGCGGGCATGCAGATGAGCTCCGCCCTAGTGGTCTTTTTCCGCAGTGGATTTTCCGTCCGGAGGGAGAACCGAACCAAGGGATGAGGCAAAGGAAAGCCCAGCAAATTGGTGAGCAGCCTGAGCGATGTCCAAGCGCCAGTTGGCGCCATGCCTCCACTCTTGCACAGGTGCTGGCTGTGGTGGAGGGAAGGGAATCTTCCGCTTGCCCGGAAGCAACGGATGTTGCCCTCGTCGCGAACAGGAGTCCAATGAGACCGAATCCATGTTATCAATGGAACCGTCAAAGTTTTTCAGGTCCGTCATTGATACTCCATTTCAGACAAAAATGTTGGAATTGATTTTTCAATCATTGGTAATAAACAAATGTTATGTTTATCAACAAATGAGTGTACGCATTTATTTCTGATACAACTTTTGTGCAAGTGCATTATGAGTTAGAAATAGGAAACATCAAAGCACTTGGAAGCCGCCTTTTCAGAACAGTCCAATGTATTGCATCTTCAGTTCTCACTGGAGTCAAGTGATCAAAGGAAAGACATGAGATCTCTCAAGGGATGCGAAGGATCAACATACTTTCCGAAAGTTCAAAACAGACCTTTCCGACTGACCACCTTATCAATAATAACAAATTCTTTCTTTCTTTCTGCTTTCCATCGAGAAACAGGAGCACGTTTTTCGTTCCTTCAGCTGGAGGAATTTCAACTGCTATGCGATGTGGTCTTTTTTCTTCTGTTCATTATGCAACCCATCCTGCCACTGGAGAACCGAACCCACATAACAGGGAAACGAGTGCCAAAAAAACCCCTATAGTTCCAGACCACTGATTCCTTGTGTTAGTATGTCTCCAAACCTCAGCTTCGCGTGAAAAATGCAGTCCCTGTTGATCAATTTATATAGCGGAGGGTCCAAAGCCTCGTTTTCCTTGAGCAACAAATAAACAGGTAGAATGGAAAAAACGGAGAAGAAAGTTTCGTAACCATGGCAACGAGCAAACTGGAAAAAAAACACCCTCAGAGTGAACCACAGAACAAGAAATTATTTTTTTTTTTTCACGGCTTGTCTACTAAAAAACTGCAAAGAAAGGAAAAGAAAAAGAAAATGCTGATCCTGGTAAAAATAAAAAAAACTTTCCTCCACAAGCAGCACAGACACTTGAGAACCATTTTCCTCCTTCCGCTACTCTTGGGAAATTTCTTTTTTTTATTCCAGAATTGCATGTCACCGACGCATAACAGTACGTAATGCACCAAACATCCGAAGACAGCAGAGGGAAAAAATTTTCTCCAAGTTATTCAGTAACAACGGTGACAACTTTCTTATCCATACATACACATAGAAGTGAACTCTTTACTTGCCAGTGTTATGCAAATTCCTTCAGAAAAGGGCGGTTACGTTGGGGTAGGTTTGATATCAGTTCAAAATGCAATTTCACAAAATGCTGAGGATTGCTTAGGAAAGCTTTGCGAAAAGCCAAAATATCATTTAGTTAAGGGACTGAATTCAAACCCAAGTCGAAATTCAACATTCCCTAAAAATACCAAACAGCAAGGTCTCGGAAACTCATGTACAGTCGCATATGGATGGCGATCGAGATCCTCATAGCTTTGGAGTTTCAGAGACAACTCTGTGCTCCCTCGTTTTATCCTCTTACATCCGCGCATCACCGTGTTCGCAGAGGTCCGTGAAGGTGAGGGTGGCCCATTTTTGCTTCCAACGTCCTACCATTCCCCGCGCTACGGAATGCGCCACCATGGAAACCAGAGTGCAGCGTTCGAAACAAGCTGCTTATGAAAAGACAAACTGCGGGTGGACAGGAATTGGCTGCTGGTTGACAGTCTGCCACGTCCAAGCATTTCTTTAGATTGCACCGGGGTGTTGCACAAGAGGTGCCATAAGCGCTCCCCGTGCCGCTTGCACGTTGGACCTGAATATCGATAGCAGCATTAGAAAACAAACACCTCCTTTCTTTCAGTTCTTCATCGTTCGCAGGAAACGTTTCGGATACATTTACTTCGGATTTCTTCCGTACAATCCAGGTGCCTGACAGCCTTCCAATGGCATTGCGGCTGTTTACTTTGCGTCTTCTTATCAAACTTCCGCTGGCCAAAATATGGAGCTAGTTCGTATTGAAAGGGTTTCGGATGGTGCAAAGGTTTCTCTCAAGGTCTCCTCCCGAATGCTACGTGGACATCATCCGTTGTATTCCTGCCATCATAAGCTACCGTTTTCTCAAGCACAACCAGCCCCTCTGCGACAGTTCAGGGATGGAGCCACCTGGTGCTTTCACACCGCGTACGTCTTGCTCACTGACCTGCTCGTGGCTGATGTTGGTCATTTGCCTTCGCACAACATCCGCGCTTCTTATCGCCGTTGCCCACTCACTCCTTCCCCGCTTTCTGGGAACCCGTCCGCTCCTATCCGTTCCACCTCTTCCCCCCAATCGCCTCTGCCCTCGCATGCCACGAGCAGGGGATCGTGCACGCGGCGAACAGCGCCCACTCGAGCCTCTCCTACTTTCGCCTCCCGTTAGGACAGCTCCCAGTTCCCGAAATGCCAGCACACGCCTCCGAAACAACACGGCACCTTGCACCGCTCCAGCTCGTTGATGGTGCTCCTGCAGATGCTGCCCTGTCGCCGTTCAAAGTGACATACCCACTCGTCGTGCTCCGAGAAGCACTCCGGCGGACCATCGTAGCCGTACTGGCGCTCCATTCACTGCACGTTGTAGGAGGCGCCATCGCCGCACCAGCACGACGAGAACAAACCCCCATCCCAACTTGTTGGGGCACGCGGCTTCGACTTTGATGCGAGAAGTCTGCAAAATGCGACTTCCGCGTGCGTTCGTGCCAAAGAACTATGCACAAAACTGGTCAAGTACACAGGAAAACGGACTCAGGCAGGCTCGCGTGACTGCGGGCAGACAGGCTGTTTCCCTCGATTGAAGAAGATTCCTTACCCAAGGAAAAAGAGCTTTCCAGCGATCTCCGATCGCCTCCATTCGCTGTCGCGGATACGAAGCGTCGAGCGTGCTCCTTTCCGTCCTAAACTCAGTGATGTTGCACTTTAACATGAAACTTAGCTGACGTAAAACTTGGAGATGCAAAATGATTCAAAGGCAGATATTGAACGCACGCCGCCGCGATGCACATGCGAGCAAGGAGATGCTGCATCCGTGAGTACAAAATTGCTTATTTCATGCAGACAAGGTACCTGGAGTTGCATCCAAGACGCATCACCCGCGAGCACTCGTTCATGTTCGGGAAGACTTCAGTTGAGCTGCAGGCTTTTCCTGACGGCAGGCATCATGCAGCGCCATTGGAGAGCAGTCCTTTGCATGATGCGTAGGACTCTTTTCAGGTAAATGAAATATACCCATACCAAGAACCTCGACTGGAACATGCGAGGAAAGCAGTAGATGTGAACACAAATCGCAACGTTGGCATGCTGCTGTTGAATCGCCATCACATTTGCATCATTGGACTCTCCAAAGAAACGCTCACCCCGTGCTACTGGACGGTTCGGACGCAAGCAAGCGGTCACTGTGCTCAACCGCGTTTCAAATCCTTCGTAGACGATGATGTTGCGAGGTGTGAACGAGAAGCAGAATTGGAGGGAACTGGAAAGAGAAAGAACTAATTCCAAGTGACAAATAGAGGGCACACGATTGCTTATCTTTTTCCAGTCTGACTGGGAAGAAGGTGGACGTGCGATGCTGCTGCGTTTCTTTTCGGACCGATTGACATGAGATGCACGGAAGGGGTCGAAGAAATAACAAGGCAGCTGCATGTACTTCGTACAAGTACCTCAAATCGAAACGGACTGCATTCATAGCGCTGACCAACAGAGGTTTCCGTCCTTATCGCTTGCTGGCACTTGAGCAAGTGCCACGAAAATTTTAATCCTTGACTTGCTGCCAAGGAAGATGTTTGATAGAAAACCTGAGTACCCACAAAAGGCACTCTTGGTGAGGGAATTTCGACGGCGCCATTCCATCACCTAGACCAAGGGAAATTTTCGCCATATGCATATATGTGTATGGATGCATGCGTTCAGAAAGCAGGACAATTGCATTTCCGAATCCTTCGATTCGTGATGCTGATCGCCACCAGCATACCTGCTCGTCTTGAATCAGGTAGGGTCCTTCCCACCTTTTGCATTGCGTATGCTGTCTGCAAGATCCGGAGAGACCTGCGAACGGTTTCGGGATACCTTCTCTTTTTCAAAGGCAAAGTTTGAACGGACTGGAAATTGCTGTAGCGATGCGCAAACAGCAATGGTAACTGGTACGCCAACTTCTGGAAACTTGACATGAGAGTGTTCCTCCGTATCATCTAGACAAATACCATCTTTTCCGGAGCCTCTTCCTGCGTGACGCCTTGCCCCCGCCGCTTCTCCGGCAGGTCCCTACTGCGTACGCGGAATCGGGGCAAGGTGGACCGCGAACAGAAGAGGGTAAAACAGCAGGGGTGCCACCCACTGGACGGAAATCTTCATGAAGAGCGCCGTCCGATAACCCCGACTCTGGAATATCCGCCCAGCACTTGCCAGCATTCGTAACAGGATGCAGAGGACCACTCCAGGCGACCAATGATCCTATCCCCGCCCTGCCATTCCCGAAAAACATTTCCCTTCCTTTTTGGTGATTTTTTTATATTTGTCTTTTCGGTATTCCCTCCCCCACCGCCAACGGAGAGGACCTCACCGGTCTGCGTACCGGTTGACGGCAAGTCATCCGCGCGTGGGAAAACCAAATGCTCCACCACGCAAAACAGATCCATGACGACACATCATCAGAAACTTTCGGTTGATAACAATTCGAATAACCAATGCTGAGGCAAATCCGAGTGACAAAGGGGCTACCCGTTGGTGGGCAGCGAGCCTGCAGAACAGCTGCCAAGCGACCAAGCGGCTGGATGCGTAGGGTGTGCCGCCAGCCTGCCTTGCCCGTGCGCACGGTGCGAACGCTCGTCGTCGGACGGGCGCAGAGCGCGGCGCTCGGGCGTGCGTACGCCAGGCGTGCATGCGCGACCAGCGCCACGCTCCTCCGCTATACGCTCAGAATGAAACATGTCGTTTCCAAGGCGTCGCGCATCATGTTTCGTCGTGGAACGTTGCAACAAAGGATGAAATATTCTTTCATCCGAGAGAAAGCTTCTGCCTTGATCAGGCGATCGTGCCTTGATGAGGCGACACGCTTGCAGGAGGAAACAACCGTGTAGATGCAGTCCAGCAATTCCGGTGAGGCATGCGGACCAGCGTTGCCGCACAAAGTGCGCAGAAACAGGCAGAGGACCAGGATGGGGAAGATGAGACAGTTGCAGGTGCCGCGGAGCAGGTTGGGTTGCTAGTAAGGAGACGGGATTCTGGACTGGGAGAAGGAAGAAGAGGTGCTGGATCCGGAGAATCTGGCGAAGGTGATAGAGTTCCAGGAGGAACACGAAGATCGGTACTGGAATGGAGGACAGCAGCGGCGGAAACGTTGGGCAAAGCAGGCGTCTGTCGCCTCGCTGGAGCAGGTGGAGGGTGACTCACGTGCATCGGCGTCCGAGGAACAGGAAGGGCGGAAAGCGGGCGAGAGCGAGGGCACCAGTCGGAGTGCGGAGCAGGCGTCTCAGAGGGTGGTGGTTTTCCAGGAGGGGGAGGTGGAACAGTAAGAAGTAGTCGTGTTCCTGGTTGTGGAAGAGGGCACCAAGAGCGATCGGATGCGCGGAATCACCGGGTGCAAGCGGTGGGCGCTCGTCCAGGGAATTCCTCGAACCAGAACGAGAACCTAGATCGTAGGCTGCACCACAAGCGAAGGAAAGAGAAGAAAAAAGTTCGTTTCCAGGAGGTGCCGGGGAAGCTGCGGAGGATTTCCTCGACCTGGCAGTCGGCGCCTGCAGCAGGGAGCGGTGGAGATCAGCGTGACGAGAAGCGCGCCGCTCGGCAACCACGCGGACAGGCGGCAATCCCTGCGCTCTCCGAAGACGTTTCGAGCGGCGTCTCCAGGTGCCTTGGCCATTCTGGCTCCGGTGTCGACACCTACGTAGCAGGAGTTTCGTCCCTCTAGGCATCGGGAAGATAAAGTCGATTCTTCAAGTGAGCGCTCCGCGTTTTCTGTTGCGGCGCCTAGCGCTCTGCGCATCGTGCATTCCTCTTCCTTTCTCCTCCTTTCTTTCTTGTTTTAACGAATAAAGACGAGTTGTGTACAGGAAACGTATGCACCTATCTTTCCGGGATTGTTGGGAAAAAGCATTTCTGAGCACGGAAGTGCAGACTGCGATCTCTCCCGGAATGCTTGGGATTCTATTACTGGATCCATCCATGTGACGATTTCCACAGCAATCTCTACGTGGGAGAGACTGTGAAAACTCACGGGTTGAGTGCGTTCTGAGCGTTTTCGAGAGGCGCCCACGACTCACCTCGCACATCGACCCGAGCGGAGATGAATGCATGCCGTGAGCAACATTCGGAATTCCTCGTTCTTCTCGGGGTGCAATGCTTCGAGGAGTTCCTGTCATCTTCACAGGCATCTTCCTGCATTGCTGTTGGACGAGTAGCGTAGAACTGAAGTTCCGGCTGTACACCAGCTGGAACTTGGATGAATGGAAAAACTTTCCCACTTCTATCACCTTAAATGAGGACGTTTGTCAGCAAGAGTGGCTGACGGAAAGGAAGGAGTGATTTTCGCTAGGCGCGTCTTCCCACAGAAGCGGACCCACCCACGCTCACGTTGCGCGTTCAGCATCCCTGCCGCTCTCCCGCCTCCGACGAAGTGCGCTGGAACTCTGCCATGCTGCAGCGCTCCTGTCATGCCTCCGGTAGGCAACCGCGGTGGTCTCTGCCACACAAGGCGCACCCGGCTGCTTCGATCGGTCAGACTCATTGTGGGTTCCTCCAGCGTTGCTCCTGCAGAGAATCGTTTGGCTGGTTACAAGCAAGGGGTCTCCCGTGATCACGTGTTTCCGGCGCACTTGCAAGTGTCGCGGACTGCTTCCGGCAGGGACGCGTTCCGGCCCGCAGGCCTCAAGGCGGAAAGGCAGCGCTGGTCAGCCAAGAGTGGAACACCGAGTTGAGGGCGCACGCAGTTTTCTTTCGATGCGGGAGCGAGCCAACGACAAACGAGCGTAAGGAAAGGCGTGGGAAGCCCCGAGTCTGCTTGGGCGGCACCCAGCGAGCACAACGGACGGTTCCTCTCCCGTTCTGTCGACCTAGTTGCGCGGGCCTGCGCTCCCCCGTCTCGACCGCACCTGCCGACGCCCCTGCTGTACCAGCGGGAAACTCGAGCGCTGCTCACAAGCTCGGCGTTCGCGTCTTTCCGTGGCCGTTCCTTCCATCGAGCCCGTAACCGTTCAGCTTGGCCGGTCGAAAATTTACGAATCGTCGAAAAGAACGCAGAATCGGGGAACGTGAGAGCTCCCCGACGTTCATGGGCTCGCGCAACGCGTCCGTTCCGAATGACCCCAGTCTTTCGCCTTCGTTACCACCGTGCTCTGCACTTGCACACTCTGCGGGGCGCCATTGCAAGTTAGCAGCCAAGTGCGCTAGGCTGCGCAGGGCAACTAGCCCTGAGGGAGCACATCGACAGCGTGAGGTTCACTTTCGTGGTCCACAACCCGCGCAGTCTGTGCAGGCAACAGATTCGGGATCTGAAAATGAACCTCTCGCGATTGCGGCGCACTGCAATGCGAGGGACGATGGGCGCTTCTTGTCGGCTGCACCACCGCTGAAAAGCTCCATTCGTATGCACTTGTGCGACGACGGACGCGAAATAGGGACTCCTTGCTGCTACGTCCGCAACGTGCCGGAGAAATTCAAGTGACAGCGGTTCTACAGGCTACTCGCCAGTATAGGAGACGACCGATCGGTGGCACTTTCGGGATGCAGCGCGGGTGCATCCATCTGCACGATGAAGGCATCACCCGAATCTCCCTTCGTTCACACTTTGATGATGAACGTTGTCCCGAGTGATTCGCTTCAGAGTCTCCTACGGGATCAACACTTTGAGGGCGCAAGCCCTTGTGTTTGTAGCAGTGTGAGTAGCGTGTGAGAGGTAGGGATGCACATTACTTTGTGCTGTCGTCCTTTCGTCATGAGGAAGAGCGCAAGCGATGTTACTGTACATTCGGTGCTACTTGCACTTGACACTTATCCTTTCAGGCCGGTTCATTTGCCCAAGACGAAGACGAAATGAAACACCTACGAAGACAACCGCAAACATCCCTTCGAATTTTGTTTGTCCGTTCCCATGCAAATGCGGATTCTGTTGCAGCAGTTGCGAGAAGAGTTATGGAAAGCACGGAACCAAAGTATGTCCTAGTCCAAGATGCAACAAAGAATGGGAAGCATTCAAAGGGTCTGGTCCATTGACACGGCGGCAGCTTCACCGATTAGCAGGAACGGATACTGATGAGCAGCGTAAATCCCGACCAATTTCCATCCTTCATGTTGGCCATGTGAATTGCTTATCGGTAACCAATAAAAGGCGTTCCCGTTGACTTGTACCATATGGAGATCCGATAAGGAATCGACATCCTGGTCAATCGTTCGTAAAAGACGTTGACAACATATGTTGCCTACTTTGTGGTTGCGCCTGACATTGGCTTGCATTGGTCCAAAGTTCGGACGTTCGCTGGAGAGCGTTTTTGAAGGGATGGAGCAGCGCGTAGCAGCTTTGCCGCCTGAGGAGGAGGAAACCAATCATTCGAGTGTCGCATTAACACCCGGATGTGCCGGTGCATTTATTTAAGAATTACATTAAAAATACATTAAGCTTTCTCGCGCTGAACCCAAGGGCTCACCACGTCACATCAACTTGCAGTTTGCCGGTGCAAAGACCGGCGAGGTCCATCCACTGCGCAGCGGTAGGGAAAAAACAAATAAAGAAACACAAAGTGAAACGTGGTGAGTATAGGGACCCGTGAGGGTGAGGAGAGCAGAAAGGGGATTACATTGCGCGTGGAGCGGTCCTCTGGATCCCGTTCAGGATCCTAGCAAGTTGCGTCCTAGCTGCATCCAGGTAGGGCTACCTGGAGATGTTCCGCACAAAGATGCGCGTCCAATGGATGCGCATCTCCGCCATTCCTGCCTCTTCTGGACGCGTACCATGCCGCCACGACTCCACGAATGCAGCATAGCTCCAATACAGACGCGGCCGGGGGCAAGGCGGCACGCGAAAAGAGTCTCCTGAAAATGTCCCTGGAGCCAATGTTCAGGATCTTCGCAAGACGACTTCAGAGGGGACGAAGGGCGATGCAGTCCACAAGAAGGTGGCAGTCGTCCTCCTGAGCCATAGCAGGAAGACGGATCTTCCGTCCCAACCGCAGAAGGGAGGACGGACGGCGGGTGTGTACGCTTTCGTCTTTGCGTTCTCTGCAGCAGAAGATGAGACCTGCATGAGATGCTTGCGCTCCCAGCTGTCCGCTACGAGTGCGAAAGCCAGCAGCAGCAACTCAGGAGCGACATCCTCTCCCGGCGTCGCCTTCCCCCACATCCCCACCGCGCCGCCTGCTTTCGACCCTGCTCGGGCCGCCGCCTCCTCGGGAAAGCCAAGGGCAGGCTGCGAGCCGCCACCGCTGCCACCGCCCTAGTGAGCCTAGCGATCGCGATCCAACCGCCCCCGCGTCGCCATCTGCCGCTCCGCCAGACCGGTGGGCGAGTGCGCTGCCACCCTGCTGCCCGCGACGGACGCTCGGATCGGAGGCCGAGCTGGGCGGTCGAACAGAGTCGTCGCTTCCGACCGCTGCGGAGTGAGTGGGCCGTTGCCGTCATCGCGTCTCCCCTGCTCGAGAATCCCAGGAAGCGAACCTCTTCGTGCCTTTCAGGTCTGCGTCGTGACGAACGTCCGGCATGCGGGCATCCTCTTCGCGCCCCTCCTATGCACGTCTCTCGTCGTGTCCGAATATTACGACTACGACGGCTACGGAAGTCATCCCTGACGTCTTGCTGCCTTCGGTGTCCAAGGCAGCCTCCGCCGCGCGACGGGAGTGCAGATGCTGCTTCCGGAAGACCGAACCCCCTCCTCCTTGAAGAAGCCAGGCTTCTGCACCTCCTCTTCTCTTGGCCACCAGCCACACCTTTGGCACACCGGTCTTCCATGGTCGCGGCAGCAGAATCCGCCATCTCCTTTGGCGTCTCTTCTCTGCAAGCCACAGCTCGTCTCCAGACGCACGGATCCCTTCGCTGACTCTGCAAGCACCGTTCTCCTCGCTCAAAGGCAAAAACGTCTTTGTCGGGGTCCTGCATCCGGACGGTCGGCGTCGCGTGCCTTTCTTGATTGCTGCAAGCATCCATTCCAGCTTGCGTAGAGATTCCTCTTCCCTTTGTGCCTACTTGGTTCCTATGCGCGCGCGTTTTCCCACGCGGCTGCGGGAATACGAGCGCAGCCCCTCCGTTTCGACGGGCGGGAATCGCGTGCGCGGGCTTTCAGGCGGCCGCAGAAGGAGCAGCTCGTCAGCCGCCTCGGTCCATCCGCTTGACGGCTCCACGTTCTGCACAGGGAAGGCGAAGCCGCGTGGCGCTGCCTCCCAGACCGTGCACCAGGCGACTGGCAGACCGTGCGTCGAACGAACGGGGAGCACGTGAAATTTCTTCCCCTTCGTCCCGTCCGCGCTCCCGGAATTCTTGGTTGCTGCGAGCGGCGTGCGCATCTGCCGCACAGGAAGACCGGCTGTTCCGCGCGCAGCAGCGAAAGAGGGAGTTGGAGGCTGCTGCTTCCGTTCCCGTGATGGAGACCTCCGCTCCCACTGATGGGCAGCTCGTCTTCCTGCTGGACAGAAGTTTCGCCGGAGTCGCTGCCGCTGCCATATGGTGTCCGAAGGCCCAAAGTTGCGGGCGTATGGGACCCTACAAGCCCGCACTCGGCTGCGAGATGAGTCACCGTGTGCCTGGGCGCCTCGAGTGGGCGTTCGCAGGGAGGGTGCTTCCCTCCTTCCTGTTCGTACGCGGCTGTCGGGTAGGGACGCGCTTCTTACGCATCAAGTGCTGCAAGCGTTGCTGACCATCCAGGAGCGAATGGTCGTTCCCGCAGCTGAGCTCCAATCTCTCGTCGTCCAATCAAGTGAGGTTGAGCGCCACCTCGAACCGTTGCGGACCTCGAACTGTTTCGCATCCTGGCGCAGAGCGCTCGCCGCTGTCTGCGCTCTGTCGAGAAAATCGAACCTTGTCAAGTGGTTCGAAGACATTCGCCACAGTGACAGTGGCGAAGCGGCTCGCCATCCCCACACGACTACAGTCGGATGAGGCAACTGCCAAGCATCCGTGTGCGTGCGGCTAATGCGGCAAGGAAAGATAACAGAAGATGAGGTGTGCCTCCGTGGATTGCCGGCGCTGCCACGAGTACGAATACACAATGGCGAGGTGCCCGAAATTCGTGGAACAGGAGAAAAGAAGAGGTGAGTGGGCCGAAACTCCGAAATCGTGACAGCAAAAAAGTCTGCAAAAGCGTAAACCCCAAGTTCCAGCAGCGTCGCGAGAGCAGAAGAGGATGCCATCCCGTGAGCCTCCGTACCAAATGCTGCAGAGCCGCACGGTAGGAAACACGGCGGAGTAAGAGCAGCGCGTCTCTCCAGCACTCCCGAAACCAGGGACTACGCCTTGGTGAGCGCGATCCTAGAATTCCCGTTTCTTGAGGACGCCCGGCGGTGGGGTGATTGGTGGCCGGAGGCGGCAGCAGGATCGGATGTACAGCTTTCCTGATTTCGGAATTCGAGAGGCATCTCCCGTGTATTCTAGGTTGGTACACGCACTTCTGGAAGGAAAGTGTGCGCGACGAATATCATGGCAAAGGAAGAGTCGGCCAAACAAAACGGGGTCGGATGCCGGGACCCGAAAACAAGATAAGCAGATGGATGAACTGAACTCTGACAAATAGGCGTTTTTGCTTCCGTCGCTCACTGGACAGCCGGAGTAAGTTCTCGACGAAAGATGACGTCACCGGAGTTGAGCTTTCCGCATCAGCTCAGCATCCGAGCTTCACGTGCCGCTTGCAGCTTGCGGTCGGCCGATTCATCGAGGTACTGCAGAATCGTGCAGCCACTCGTGCGAGAAAGATGGCTGTGGTGACAACCCGGACCGCATCCTTTCCCCAGTGGATTCGTCCGCCGTGCACGTGGTGGCAGAACGGCAGCCTGAGCGTTTATCGAGGGTGAAGTAGCTCGTTGATGCAGAAAAATCTCACAAAGTAGCTGCATTTCCAGTTAAGCATCATCTGCTGGTCTCCCCTAAGTATGTGGAACCGAAATCCCTGGTGTGCATTTCATCCGTTTGATAACTTTAGGGAACACAGGATTTTCACCCATCCGCATTTGAACAAGTGCGATGTTTTGTATCATCGATTAAGTTCGTGTTCAAAGAACTTTCTCGTGTTCGATGCTTTGAGCATCAAGTCAAACGAGAGAGAATGAACATCGAGCACTTTTCGTCAAGAAAAGGAATGCGCGAATGCACTGAGATGCTTGCTGTTCTTCTTTACATTGAATGTTCTTCAAATTTGCTGTTGTTGATTCGGCCCTTACGGCAGCTGTGTAGTTAACAGTCATGCAAAGCAATTGAAATGCGGTCTGATGAAGAAGGCGAGCCTATGCATGGGAACGTCGTGTTAGTGACAGGTCAAATATATTGGTGCTCCACAAGAGGATAGCATTTCTTTCGGACACTTGGCAGTATTGCAATGAAGAGCTCTTCACTTCATGCTCAGCGATTGAAAAGAGTGGGAAGTGACCAGCAGTGGGATTGTTCGTAGCATGAAGCATGCCCAGTCATCAATGGAAATTTTCATCTGCACAACATGGCACTCTTGAAAGATTTGGGAAAAAATCGAGAATTTTGGAAATGGATTGGCTTGAACTGCTGACCGGATGATTAGCAGCATGCTTCTGAATGTGCAGACGTGGAATCGGAAGGAAATCCATTAGTTTGTATTGGTCCATAGACTGAAGCATTCTTGGAAGGTCAAACGGAGTGATGGGACGATGAAACGGAGCGGTTTTACACGGTTTACCGCTCTGAATACAAAAATAAGTGTTTTGAGCATAACCGTTCATCTCCATTGATTGAGGCGACCAAGTTTTTTTTCAATCAGCTGGGTGCACAGAATCAAAGGTGGGCTACTCGGGTGGAATGAGGTGACAAGAAAAGATGTGCGTGCGGCTAATGCGAACCCAACCGCTCCGTGGCGTCAGTTTCTTCTGCCTGAGCAGTCGATCCCGCGACTCCTGCTGCCACGCGCGGAAGCCTTAACCACAAAGCCTCCGACGCGGGCACTCGCCATTTTCCCCAATCCCACATGGGGTGGGGTGAATTTATTTCCTCATTCATTCACGCTGCATGCTGGAAGTGACGAAAGTCACCGCCGCACTTGCACTTTGAAAAGTGACTGCGCTTAGGTATGCACTGGGGGAAAACAGGAGTTGAGTGTGCCTGGACGATGTCCTAGATCCAGGCAGGCACTTTTCCGCAGTTTCTTGTTCCTGTCTCTTTCCGGATGAGTCCCGAATCAGAAAGAACCCAAATGCCTTCCCTACAAACGTACCTTATTCGTGCCTGCATCAGGGAGACGTTTGTAAATGGATTTGCATCTTTTATAGCCACGACGCACAGTAGTCTTCCTGCAGTGGCACTTTAGCGCTTCTCCCCACCAACCGCACGCCCTTAGTTTACTCGCAAACCTTGTCGTTCCCTCCCACAGTCCTAGCTAGGGTCAGCCAAATCTCCAGCTTTCGGTATTCGACTCACTTATCTTCGTGGAAGGGCTTTTTCCAATTGCTGAAAAAAACATCCAATATTTGCTGGCATCTAAACTAGAATGCACATCAAGAAGAAAGTGACTTGAATTTCTTATTCGTTTAGTGTACCCAAGATAATACCAATATCCAGTGTTTTTGGACGCATTTTGTTACATATAAATGCATAAAATGGATGTGTACGGACTGCGTGGAAGTGTGACTGTTCCTACGAAGGCAAAAACACGCTCGTGATCAATCCGGATGAATGTATTGATTGCGGATACCTGAATGCCCAGTGGATGCAATTGTAACCGATGGCTCCACAAAAGGTACTTTGGAATTAGATGAGGAGTCACTGAGCAGCGAACAAGAAACTTTCAATTTCTTCCAACGATATAAGTGCAGAATACTCGAAAAAGTGGCCAAATATGACAGCAACCCCTGCAACCAAAGAGCAATTTCAAAAGCAGCCTCTGGATACTGCAGAAGAGCATGTAGAAAAAAATGGACAAAGCAGCTTATTGTGATGAAAATCTGAGGTAGCGTTACTGAGGGGAGAAAGAAACTTCTTGTATCTCGCGCTATCTGTTTTTGGTTTTGGTCGAAATGGTTGCATTTTTGGGGTTTTCCATATTATTCCATACCAAACTGATGCTAATCCGTTAAAACGCAGTAGAACGGAAATTGTCAAATTTTCGGTGAATCTAAATTACTTCAGCAGGTTTCTATTGAAGATAGGAGCACCTTTCATAGCAAAATATAGAGCGCTTGTGGTTGCAACCACAGCAATTTCAAGTGGGGGATTCTCTCGTGAAAGGGAAATTCTCGTCGCTGATGAGCGGAAAAGCAGTGAAGAAGGCACTTGATTGTCTTTCATATAATGCAATAGAAATAGATGTTGATATCGACATTTTTGAAAAGCTGAAAAAAGCTGATTCTGATTTTGGTTTTATTGCTCTGCATGGATCTTCCGGAGAAGATGGCTGCATTCAAGGTTTATTATAGATTTTAGGTATAAAATAGACACATTCAGGAGTCATGGCTTCGGCTGTCGCTATGAACGAAGCAATGTCCAAGCATGTATTTCAGTCCTCGGTATTGATACCCCAAAGGGTCACGTAATTACTCGAGAAGATATGCGAAAAGACAACATCAAAATTGGCTGTCCGTACGTCCTGATGACCGATCATTGAAGGCTCAAGCGTAGGACTTTTTTTTTTTAATTTTCTCGCTCGTCTCAGATTAAAAAAACGTGCTTGCTGTCAATCCAGCGCGTGACGCTGCAATTCAGGAAGCAGAATGGTCATCCACTTGAATGACAAGGGATTATAGAAGTTTGTGGATCGGGTGTAGAGTTACACACGGCTGCATTGCTAGATGTATCCGAATGGAAAACCAAAAAAGAATGGCAACTATGAATGCTAACGGCTAACCATGGATTAGAAATAGAAAAAAGGATGAATGTCGATAGCCTATCATTCTAGCATTAATAAAAAAAAGCAGCCGATGGGCCCCTAACTTTGAGTGACAAGAATCTCACTACTTTTCACGAATTGAATGAAAATTCAAGACTTTCTACAGTTTGCATGTTTTCAGTCAGCCAGCACAGGCAATGAATTGCTGCTTCTAAATACGAGTGCGTTTGTTTGTTTTTTTTAAAGAAGGATTGTCCATAGGTTGCTCCTAGGCTTGAGCATCAATAGTGTTATTGATTTTGGCAACCCAGTGTTTTCAACTTGGTGTTTTTTGATTTTATTAAGCAAAGGTTTGCTATGCATGGAATGAAAAGCTTTTTGGAAGATGAAATCAGCCCTGAGTGGATGAAGCGTTAGAAAAAAAGAACTTCCAGATGAGACTTGTGATCAAGAGTTAGAAAAAGGCATGGGAGATATTCCAGAGTCCCCTGTTGGAAAGAAAGAAAATCGTAGCATTCTATAATTTTCTCACAAATGGGAAGGAATTGGTCCAGGCCGGAATGGGAACGGTTACCATATCGCTTTGAAATGGTGCACATCCAAAGGATCGAATTTCAGGTACCAATTGTCTTGGAGGAGGAATTGCAACGGGAGTGGTGAGCAAAGTGTTGAAAGTATTAAGACCGTGGTGATGCGGGATGATTAACGGCATGTAAATTACCTCCTTGCAGTGAAGCAAGAGCATCGAGCGTGCAAAAGGGTCATTAAGATCCCATGTGAATTGGAGTATAATGCTGTTTTGCATCCGTGTAGTTAATTTTTTTGACTTTATAAACAAGAGATAAGAAATCCGTGATAATAATCATGTCGATGGATACGTTCATGCCCTTCACGCATGAGCCGGACGTGTTTGGCGCGGTTTTGACGTATGGAGTGCGTTCCCCTCCATGCGCACTTGAAGGCGCTCGCGTGTCCACGCTCGCTCTTCGCTTCCCTGGACACCGTTGTCCAGGTGCCGCCTTCTTCCCCTGGATTCTCCCCAGACTTCTTTCCAGGGGTAACGCTTTCCTCCGCCGCGCCCTCTTCTTCCGCGGAGTTCGCCTCGCGAGTCGGGGGCTGTTCCCAATTAGGGCGAGAAGCCTCTGCTGGGTTTGCAGGGCATACCCGACTCCGAGAGACAGAGGCCGTTCTTCCCGTGTTTTTTTTGTTATTTGTTTATTTATTGTCCCCTTCATCTGTTCTTTACTTGTATGGAAGCCGGCCTGCTTGCCGGTGGTCGTCGCCGACGAACTTCTTTCACTTTTTGTTTTTTTCTCGGGAGGGAGGCGGGGGAGAATCTTTTGTATTCAGGGGACGCCGTTTCCTCCCTCCTTCCGGAATTGTGGTTTATTTTTTAAATAAGCATCCCGGCGTCACCAGGTGAAAACCACCTTCGCATCGGAATCGCTTCGCAACCAATCGTCCAGCAGGGAACAACAACAACCTCTGCTTCCCGGAGACGGTGTTCGGGAAGGCGACGAAGGAGCGGGCCGGCTCCGAGGAGCTGACGAAAAGGGCACGTGAGGCACGGGCCGCGCCGCCAAGGAACAGCAACAGTCGAGAATCGACGCGCTCTTCCCGTCGCGGTCCAAGGGAGAGCGCCCTTGAAGTAAGGAGCAGCACCACTCCCAGCGGAGCTCCGACGGGCTTCAAGGTCATCCAGCGAGCAGTGCAGGTGCTGCGCCCACGGTCATCGAATGAGTGGTGTGGGCGCGCGCGCTTCCGACTTTGAGGCCTGCCGTCGCGGTGCTCTGCCACGCGCGAGACCTTGCGTATGGCCGGCGCATGGAAGAGGCGCGCGCGCTCGTGTCGCGAGGATGCACCAGGCTTTCTCCGAATCCTGCCGGGAAGGGAGTCTGCCGAACAAGTTCGCTGGATGGAGTAGACCTCCAGAAGGTAGCCTTCCCAGAGTTCCTCGCAGTTCCCAATCCTGAGTGTGCGCTCTCAGGAGTTAGATCGTCTGCTAGTGGAGACACCAGTCGTTCGGAAGGTGCCGGGGGTTGGCCGGAGGTCGAGGGCGCCAGCACCTACCGGTTAGCTCGCGTGGATGGTCGGAGAGCGACCGATGGGAGCAAGCAGGCGCGTTCCGCCACCCGCGATTGGAGGTGCTTGCGTACGTGCCCGGCCAGTCAGCTGCTGAAGTCCGCGTTCGCACGGAAGAGTCCCCGCCGCGGAACCAAGCCGTCCCCGCTGTCGGCCCCCACGGACGACGGGGAAGACCTTTCCGCTAGGCCGCAGAGTGGCGTGCTTTCCACCCCGCTCAAGTTTGACGACTTTCAACCGTCCTGCTTCGGAGGGGAGGGGGAACGGAAGCCTGTGGGAAGCCAGCCATCCCTTCAGGGACGTTTGGCGGAGGGAAATGGACATCCAGGCATTTCTGGAAGGACGATCGGGTTCGATCTTCCGCCTGGAGTCTGCGAGAGCGCTCATCCTCGCTGCCGGACTCAGCCGACACAATCGCTTCCGCAGCGCATCCCCCGCGTGGACTACGCGTGCTCGTCTGAATAAAGGCAGTCGCTTGAAAAGGTCACGAAAAAAACAAAGTCGGATGGATGTGTTGCACCAGAACAGAATGGAAACAGCAAGAAAATTGGCTTGCCACGTTCCGCCCAAATTGCAACATTCCAAAATTCACCCAAATTTTCACGCATTTCCATTCCAAATTCACCCAAAGTTCGACGCACGCTAAGCACGATGGATGGATGATGCCCGGCTACGAGCGCATGACTGTAAACTTGTTTCCCATGCTACCGAACAGGAAATTCGCTGGTCTTGTAAACAGCCCTTCTCCTCCAGTGCCGGAAACTGACGCGAAGAAAATAGAACATAAACTCCACAATGCAGTGATGAAATCTTCTCTGATGCTTGCCAAGCAAGTAGGTGATTCTCAATTCAAAGAGCACAGGTGAAACAAAACAGGCGACGCGACAGCAAGAATCACGATGCAATCAACTACGATATGCGTTCGAACCGATTTCGCACTGCCAACCATGTGCTGGTTGGCTCGCTTGCCACTGTGGGGTCACCCAATAGAAATAAGGTTAATGTGAATAAAGGCACATGGATGGCATGCCTACACATGTTCCCGTGTTCCATTTTGTGACCAGTGCAAACCGCAGCTGATCAAAAGTATGGACTCCTGAAACTCCAAGCTCGTGACATTCTTCAGCAACACCCTACACCATTGGTTGCAAATTTTTCCCAGTACGAGAGGGTCACTGTACATAACCTTTTACTAACTTTCACAGGAATCAAAAAATACTCTATTTCTGAACAACTGGATTCCAAAATTGATGCTTGGGGAGATGAGAGACTCGAGAATCATACGGCAGAGAGCTCCCTCTCAAAGCTCTGCTCAGCAAGAGCACGAGTGAATTTTTGGTGAATCTGCAAGTCACCCATGCAAGGGAAATCATGACTACCAACTTGAAGCACAAGTCATGATGCACGTTAATCAGGAAAACTTGGCATACAGCGTTGCAGTCCATCCATTTCTGTTCTACCCACTCCGGTGCACGTTAAAAAGGAAGGTGGATCAATAACGACGTCGTTTAATAATGTCCGGTTTCCACGTTATGGGGTGAGTCTCTTCAGTCTAAGGAAGAATGCTGACATGCAAACAATCGATGCAGATTGACTTACGGCAGTTTCATCCTCTCGGAAGATTTTGATGGTTTTATCGGCATCTGTTGTTATCAGCCTGCTGTTACTCAAATCAAATGTGAGTGAGAAAATTCCAGCTTCACTGTCCATGGACCCAGGCTGCACAGGGGCCTGGAGTCTTTGGAAATTGTATCCTGTGCGCCAATCCCAAAAATGAAGGGTGCCATTATCACCACCAGATACCAAAACACCATCGCTATTGACAGTCAGACAGTTAATGATGGCATTGTGCCCAACCAGATTTTGAATAAATCGTCCTTCGGGGCATTTCCACTGTTTGATGTTATCAGGAGAAGCGGATGCAAACATGTACAGACTAGGATGCAAAATCACAGAACGAACGCTTTTCTTGTGGTTGGTCAGCGTTGTACGACATTTGCCTGCTGATAAATCCCACAGCCGGATAGTGCAGTCATGGCTTCCCGTGATGACTTCTGGTTCAGTTGCTTGGCAAACTACATCAGCAACTGTGTTAGTGTGGCCTGTCAGAGTATGTATATTGGCTTTGGTACGCATATCCCAAACACGGGCTACGGAGTCACGTCCACAAGTGACCAGCACATCAATGGTGGGATGCAAGTCAATGCCATACACAGCACTCAAGTGACCATGATAATGGCGAATGACCTTATTGTACTCTAAATCCCAGCATTTGACCTGTCGATCTTCTCCACAACTGAACAAGTATGGCTGCCTTGGGCTGACAACAAGGCCTCGCACTGTGCTCACATGACCAGTTAAGGATAACTTGAGCTTCCCACTAGCTAGATCCCAGATCTAGCCAAATCAACATTCTTGATGCATTCCAACACTCTTAAACAGGCTTACCTTGATAACTCGATCTGCAGCACCAGTGCAAAACCATTTGTTTTGTGGCTCCATAGCCACACAGCGAACCCATCCCAGATGACCACTGATTACTCTATGAAGCTTCCAAGGAGGATGCCAGGTAGGTTTGGGCATAGCAAGTGGTTTTCTAGGAACTACAGCAGATGGGCTGGTCATAACAGTGGACTGAGGTGCTGGTGATTTTGGCACTCCTACTGGGGCAGGGACCAATGCTGTTTCGCTTGAAACATCATTTTCTGAGAAACAATGAAACAAAGTAAAGGTGCTCTCCCCCCCACTCCCACCCGCATCTATGCACACCAACCTTTCAGCTGTTCTTCCTCAACAACATGGACTTTTTTTTCTTTAGACACTAGATGGCGTACTGCCTGGTAGAAATCTCGCGTCTTGCATGCTAATCGCAAACTGTGCCTAAAGAACACCACTTTAGAGTGCAGGCAGATAATTCCTGAAATATTACCCTTTAGGATCAAGAGGAGCAAGGTTGCCTTGATCAGACAGAAACATGTCATGGCTCCTCTTCAGTGATCGAAACACCAACGTGTGCACAGAATGTCTCTGCACATCCTAAAAAATACTTAACACACAGAATTGTCAGCAACTTGCACTGACCTCCCCCATGATCAGATGAACAGGAAGTGCTGACTGTCAGAACAGCAAACTGCAAAGAAACAGTGTGAGGGCAATTCATTGAAACGGTAAGGAGGTTATCAACGGGTCCAACCCTTCCTCCAAAGTAGAAAACAAAAACATGCTGTATCCCAGAAAATGAGCCTCATTTTCGATTTCCAAAAAAAATCCCCTTGACAATCATTTCATCCCTGACTGCAAGGAGAGATCCACATCAACACCAACAGCATCTTCCAAACTTACGAAGCCATCAGCACTATAATGAACAAACAACAAGTAATCCAACATTCGCACAATGAAGCATTAAACCTCAAAAGTGCTTCGAGCTCTTGTTTAATTCGTGGTACCACAGGAGGACCATAGAATGCTAAAGCTGTATACAGCTGAATTAATGATGCCCCAGCTCGGATTTTTTCGTAAGCATCTCGTCCACTACTAACGCCTCCCACACCTATGATCGGTATTCTGCCTTGTGTAAGGAGATACATATCGGAAATCATCTTTGTAGACATCTCTCTCAATGGGGGTCCACTGAGACCTCCTTCCTCTTTTGAAAACCCATCCCGAAGATCAGGCCGTTCTACTGTTGTGTTACAAATCACCAAACCATCCACCTGCACTACAGTGGCAGATCCGCTACATCAATGCTTACATACCGAAAGC
Organism: Raillietiella orientalis; assembly: GCA_036172245.1. Lineage (NCBI taxonomy): Eukaryota > Metazoa > Arthropoda > Ichthyostraca > Raillietiellida > Raillietiellidae > Raillietiella > Raillietiella orientalis. Next base: position 41,438 of record JAYWIR010000082.1, on the reverse strand, counting down.
TCTTTACACACTTGAGCAATCTCCTCTCTTTCATGAGGCTTGAGATCAGGAGCTAGTTTTAGTAAAATAGGCAGATTCTTGTGCCCAGATATGCTGTTCCTGGTTTCCAAAACAACAGTTAGCAATTCTCGTAATTTGCCTTGCAATTGAAAAGCACGCAAGCCCACAGTATTTGGACTAAATGAGAACTCGAAATCGATCCCACACTATTCCACTTACCTAGAAACATTGATTACAATATAATCAGCAACATTCGAGAATAATTTCACCCCAGATATATAGTCTTCAACTGGAAAAACACTATTCTTGTTGCACCCCAAATTCACGCCAATAATTCCCTTATAGCCAGAGCCACGTAATTTCATCAATCGCCTGTACACCTTCAAGTACCCATCACTATTGAAGCCATATCTACATATGCTAATCAAAAGAATGCAAATGAATGGAAATTGTTACCTATTAATAATTGCCTTATCTTTGATCAGACGAAAAACTCGTGGGGGAGATGAACCCGGTTGAGGATGCATCGTAACAGAACCAACCTCCACCCAACCAAAGCCTAGCTTTATCAATCCGGTGCAGCATTCCCCTTGTTTGTCAAAACCTGCTGCTATTCCAATCGGGTTAGCAAACTGCAAACCCCAAACACATGTATTCTGGAACACAAGCAACTACCATAACCACACTGATGCAAAAAACAGATTGACCCAAACATGCAGCAACACCTGACAAATAGCATTATTGTGCTACTCCTTACAATATGAAGCACACCAAAGGAAAGAAGGTTGAGCATTCCGAATGCTGTGACAGCACAAATGTCAAAGAAAAGGGAAAAGGGTTGCATGTTCCATGAACTTTTTGCCATGAATATACGCAGCAAGATGCACAGGATTTTCTATCCAGTGCAAGTAATCAATACAGGAATAAAATAAAGGAATTTTATATTCTTCAGAATCGATATTGAATTCCACTTCATGAGACCTTCATACATTCCAACTTCTTTAGCATGGATCAAACTCAGTCTGATCAACTCACTCCAATTGGCAAGGTACAACATCTTGCCACTTGCATCATCGGCATCTTTTCTTGTCACAATTCCACCTGAGTACCTCACCTTTCAATTTCTGCACTCAGATGATCAAAAAAAAAAACTTCGTCACTTCAAGCATTGGAGATGAACAGTTATGCTCAAAACACTTATTTTTGTTTTCAGAGTGGTAAACCGTGTAAAACCGCTCCGTTTCATCATCCCATCACTCCGTTTGACCTTCCAAGAATGCTTCAGTCTATGGACCTATACAAACTAATGCATTTCCTTTCAATTCCATGTCTGCACATTCAGAAGCATGCTGCTAATCATCCTGTCAGCAGTTCAAGCCAATCCATTTCCAAAATTCTCCATATTTTTCCAAATCTTTCAAGAGTGCCATGTTGTGCAGATGAAAATTTCCATTGATGACTGGGCATGCTTCATGCTACGAACAATCCCACTGTTGGTCACTTCCCACTCTTTTCAATCGCTGAGCATGAAGTGAAGAGCTCTTCATTGCAATACTGCCGAGTGTCCGAAAGAAATGCTATCCTCTTGTGGAGCACCAATATATTTGGCCTGTCACTAACACGACGTTCCCATGCATAGGCTCGCCTTCTTCATCAGACCGCATTTCAATAGGTTTGCATGACTGTTAACTACACAGCTGCCGTAAGGGCCGAATCAACAACAACAAATTTGAAGAACATTCAATGTAAAGAAGAACAGCAAGCATCTCAGTGCATTCGCGCATTCCTTTTCTTGACGAAAAATGCTCGATGCTCATTCTCTCTCGTTTGACTTGATGCTCAAAGCATCGAACACGAGAAAGTTCTTTGAACACGAACTTAATCGATGATACAAAACATCGCACTTGTTCAAATGCGGATGGGTGAAAATCCTGTGTTCCCTAAAGTTATCAAACGGATGAAATACACACCAGGGATTTCGGATCCAAATACTTGGGGGAAAACAGCAGATGATGCTTAACTAGAAATACAGCTAACTTGTGAGATTTTTCTGCATCAATGAGCTGGATGAACGGCATAAGCAACCTGGTATAAAATGTCTCCTCTCCTCTATAAAAGCATAAGCCAGATAAAGTCAAGACACCGCCAGTCACAACAATGCACCATGTTTTTGGCTTCTAGAAATTATTCAGATAAGAGAGCATGAACTATATGCATAATCTTACATTAAAATACTCATAAATCAAGTTACCACAGAAAGACAATTTACCACGAAACATTTCTAACATTTATGTACTCATGGAGTTATTCTGCAGATGTACATCACAATCATCTGGCCGTAACTTTTTCGAAAACTTATCAACTGGCTCTTAAACGGAAACCGACTCACAACAGATCTCATCTACTCAGAGGATCACCAACTCAATCACGTGATCAATGAAACTGCAGGGCACTCGACGAGAACCGAGCATTAAGTTTCGCTTGAATACCTAGAGTACTCTGGCCCAAAGTGTAGTTTATGTTCGTACTTGATTCCATGATAACCCAACCACTTTATTTCTACTACAAATTTTAAGTCATCATCACATAAGCACCTTTTGCTTGAGTAGTAGATCGTCTTACAAATGTGTCTTCAAAAATCATACTTCATCAGGATCTTTCATAGAGTGTGATTATCACAAATGTCTTACGATATCATATTAAACAACAGCAACTCTCGATAGAATCTTTGATATTTGTTTTATTGTAAGCAAAGAAAGACAGATTAAAATGTTTTTCGAAACCTTGAGTGGAATTTCTTGACTTGGAGTCAAGCAATCAGAATTAGTTGGAGAATGGATTTCAACTTCATGGAAAATAATGCAACATTGTTCGTATAATCTCCTACGAATGCATGTAATGTAATAGTTTTCGATACAGTTCTGCAACTGTTTCTTGATAACTAATTATACTTATAAAGAAACTGTTAGAGAATGCTGCTAACTTCAAAATAAGGAGCTTCAGTGCTGAAAACTCCATAAGAAATGGCAGGATTATAAATAAGTAATGTCTGAAATAAATCGTGTAATCGTAAAGACATGGAGCTGGAAGCATAGGAGAATACTGAAGTTCCTTCAGAAAAGGAATGTAAGCAAAAACAGAAGAAAAAAAACATCTAAGATCTAAACAAAAATAGCAAATCCAGAAATCTGCGAACAATGCTCAAAATAATATATAACTGATCACAATGCATTCCAGGAAAAACAAATAAACGATAACTATATAAAATGAGAAAAGATAGAAAACACAGGCTAGAAGTGAATCCTGTATGAATGTATGAATCCATTGAAAAAAGCGCGATTCTTGAGAATCCTGACTACCCATCAGATGCGAAAATAACGAGGCGCACTAATTGACATGTTATTATGTTACAGCTCATTTTTGGTGTTCTGCTGTGTCTAGCGTGCTAAATGTCCATTCAGAGTTCTTGGGAATTCAGATTGTCCAATTAGCTCATGCTCTTCTTCTTCGGCAATATCGAAACGTAAGCGTTTTATACACCCTACTAAACTTGTTTGTCACACCAATTGTATCTAAAAATTATATGTTGAAAAGATTATTATAAAGAGTGCATATTGTAATTATGGATTTCAAATCAAATAAAGAAACAGATGAACATTTCTTTTTTAAGGAGTGCGCGATTTTTTATTTCTCAGATGGATGACATTATTTCCTGTAGTCCCTTGCACTTTGGTGTGGGTCTGAAATTAATGTCATCCATCTGTGTGCATCTCTTAAGAGCAAAAATTTTATACCAGGTTGCTTATGCCGTTCATCCAGCTCACTGATGCAGAAAAATCTCACAAGTTAGCTGTATTTCTAGTTAAGCATCATCTGCTGTTTTCCCCCAAGTATTTGGATCCGAAATCCCTGGTGTGTATTTCATCCGTTTGATAACTTTAGGGAACACAGGATTTTCACCCATCCGCATTTGAACAAGTGCGATGTTTTGTATCATCGATTAAGTTCGTGTTCAAAGAACTTTCTCGTGTTCGATGCTTTGAGCATCAAGTCAAACGAGAGAGAATGAGCATCGAGCATTTTTCGTCAAGAAAAGGAATGCGCGAATGCACTGAGATGCTTGCTGTTCTTCTTTACATTGAATGTTCTTCAAATTTGTTGTTGTTGATTCGGCCCTTACGGCAGCTGTGTAGTTAACAGTCATGCAAACCTATTGAAATGCGGTCTGATGAAGAAGGCGAGCCTATGCATGGGAACGTCGTGTTAGTGACAGGCCAAATATATTGGTGCTCCACAAGAGGATAGCATTTCTTTCGGACACTCGGCAGTATTGCAATGAAGAGCTCTTCACTTCATGCTCAGCGATTGAAAAGAGTGGGAAGTGACCAACAGTGGGATTGTTCGTAGCATGAAGCATGCCCAGTCATCAATGGAAATTTTCATCTGCACAACATGGCACTCTTGAAAGATTTGGAAAAATATGGAGAATTTTGGAAATGGATTGGCTTGAACTGCTGACAGGATGATTAGCAGCATGCTTCTGAATGTGCAGACATGGAATTGAAAGGAAATGCATTAGTTTGTATAGGTCCATAGACTGAAGCATTCTTGGAAGGTCAAACGGAGTGATGGGATGATGAAACGGAGCGGTTTTACACGGTTTACCACTCTGAAAACAAAAATAAGTGTTTTGAGCATAACTGTTCATCTCCAATGCTTGAAGTGACGAAGTTTTTTTTTTGATCATCTGAGTGCAGAAATTGAAAGGTGAGGTACTCAGGTGGAATTGTGACAAGAAAAGATGCCGATGATGCAAGTGGCAAGATGTTGTACCTTGCCAATTGGAGTGAGTTGATCAGACTGAGTTTGATCCATGCTAAAGAAGTTGGAATGTATGAAGGTCTCATGAAGTGGAATTCAATATCGATTCTGAAGAATATAAAATTCCTTTATTTTATTCCTGTATTGATTACTTGCACTGGATAGAAAATCCTGTGCATCTTGCTGCGTATATTCATGGCAAAAAGTTCATGGAACATGCAACCCTTTTCCCTTTTCTTTGACATTTGTGCTGTCACAGCATTCGGAATGCTCAACCTTCTTTCCTTTGGTGTGCTTCATATTGTAAGGAGTAGCACAATAATGCTATTTGTCAGGTGTTGCTGCATGTTTGGGTCAATCTGTTTTTTGCATCAGTGTGGTTATGGTAGTTGCTTGTGTTCCAGAATACATGTGTTTGGGGTTTGCAGTTTGCTAACCCGATTGGAATAGCAGCAGGTTTTGACAAACAAGGGGAATGCTGCACCGGATTGATAAAGCTAGGCTTTGGTTGGGTGGAGGTTGGTTCTGTTACGATGCATCCTCAACCGGGTTCATCTCCCCCACGAGTTTTTCGTCTGATCAAAGATAAGGCAATTATTAATAGGTAACAATTTCCATTCATTTGCATTCTTTTGATTAGCATATGTAGATATGGCTTCAATAGTGATGGGTACTTGAAGGTGTACAGGCGATTGATGAAATTACGTGGCTCTGGCTATAAGGGAATTATTGGCGTGAATTTGGGGTGCAACAAGAATAGTGTTTTTCCAGTTGAAGACTATATATCTGGGGTGAAATTATTCTCGAATGTTGCTGATTATATTGTAATCAATGTTTCTAGGTAAGTGGAATAGTGTGGGATCGATTTCGAGTTCTCATTTAGTCCAAATACTGTGGGCTTGCGTGCTTTTCAATTGCAAGGCAAATTACGAGAATTGCTAACTGTTGTTTTGGAAACCAGGAACAGCATATCTGGGCACAAGAATCTGCCTATTTTACTAAAACTAGCTCCTGATCTCAAGCCTCATGAAAGAGAGGAGATTGCTCAAGTGTGTAAAGAGCTTTCGGTATGTAAGCATTGATGTAGCGGATCTGCCACTGTAGTGCAGGTGGATGGTTTGGTGATTTGTAACACAACAGTAGAACGGCCTGATCTTCGGGATGGGTTTTCAAAAGAGGAAGGAGGTCTCAGTGGACCCCCATTGAGAGAGATGTCTACAAAGATGATTTCCGATATGTATCTCCTTACACAAGGCAGAATACCGATCATAGGTGTGGGAGGCGTTAGTAGTGGACGAGATGCTTACGAAAAAATCCGAGCTGGGGCATCATTAATTCAGCTGTATACAGCTTTAGCATTCTATGGTCCTCCTGTGGTACCACGAATTAAACAAGAGCTCGAAGCACTTTTGAGGTTTAATGCTTCATTGTGCGAATGTTGGATTACTTGTTGTTTGTTCATTATAGTGCTGATGGCTTCGTAAGTTTGGAAGATGCTGTTGGTGTTGATGTGGATCTCTCCTTGCAGTCAGGGATGAAATGATTGTCAAGGGGATTTTTTTTGGAAATCGAAAATGAGGCTCATTTTCTGGGATACAGCATGTTTTTGTTTTCTACTTTGGAGGAAGGGTTGGACCCGTTGATAACCTCCTTACCGTTTCAATGAATTGCCCTCACACTGTTTCTTTGCAGTTTGCTGTTCTGACAGTCAGCACTTCCTGTTCATCTGATCATGGGGGAGGTCAGTGCAAGTTGCTGACAATTCTGTGTGTTAAGTATTTTTTAGGATGTGCAGAGACATTCTGTGCACACGTTGGTGTTTCGATCACTGAAGAGGAGCCATGACATGTTTCTGTCTGATCAAGGCAACCTTGCTCCTCTTGATCCTAAAGGGTAATATTTCAGGAATTATCTGCCTGCACTCTAAAGTGGTGTTCTTTAGGCACAGTTTGCGATTAGCATGCAAGACGCGAGATTTCTACCAGGCAGTACGCCATCTAGTGTCTAAAGAAAAAAAAGTCCATGTTGTTGAGGAAGAACAGCTGAAAGGTTGGTGTGCATAGATGCGGGTGGGAGTGGGGGGGAGAGCACCTTTACTTTGTTTCATTGTTTCTCAGAAAATGATGTTTCAAGCGAAACAGCATTGGTCCCTGCCCCAGTAGGAGTGCCAAAATCACCAGCACCTCAGTCCACTGTTATGACCAGCCCATCTGCTGTAGTTCCTAGAAAACCACTTGCTATGCCCAAACCTACCTGGCATCCTCCTTGGAAGCTTCATAGAGTAATCAGTGGTCATCTGGGATGGGTTCGCTGTGTGGCTATGGAGCCACAAAACAAATGGTTTTGCACTGGTGCTGCAGATCGAGTTATCAAGGTAAGCCTGTTTAAGAGTGTTGGAATGCATCAAGAATGTTGATTTGGCTAGATCTGGGATCTAGCTAGTGGGAAGCTCAAGTTATCCTTAACTGGTCATGTGAGCACAGTGCGAGGCCTTGTTGTCAGCCCAAGGCAGCCATACTTGTTCAGTTGTGGAGAAGATCGACAGGTCAAATGCTGGGATTTAGAGTACAATAAGGTCATTCGCCATTATCATGGTCACTTGAGTGCTGTGTATGGCATTGACTTGCATCCCACCATTGATGTGCTGGTCACTTGTGGACGTGACTCCGTAGCCCGTGTTTGGGATATGCGTACCAAAGCCAATATACATACTCTGACAGGCCACACTAACACAGTTGCTGATGTAGTTTGCCAAGCAACTGAACCAGAAGTCATCACGGGAAGCCATGACTGCACTATCCGGCTGTGGGATTTATCAGCAGGCAAATGTCGTACAACGCTGACCAACCACAAGAAAAGCGTTCGTTCTGTGATTTTGCATCCTAGTCTGTACATGTTTGCATCCGCTTCTCCTGATAACATCAAACAGTGGAAATGCCCCGAAGGACGATTTATTCAAAATCTGGTTGGGCACAATGCCATCATTAACTGTCTGACTGTCAATAGCGATGGTGTTTTGGTATCTGGTGGTGATAATGGCACCCTTCATTTTTGGGATTGGCGCACAGGATACAATTTCCAAAGACTCCAGGCCCCTGTGCAGCCTGGGTCCATGGACAGTGAAGCTGGAATTTTCTCACTCACATTTGATTTGAGTAACAGCAGGCTGATAACAACAGATGCCGATAAAACCATCAAAATCTTCCGAGAGGATGAAACTGCCGTAAGTCAATCTGCATCGATTGTTTGCATGTCAGCATTCTTCCTTAGACTGAAGAGACTCACCCCATAACGTGGAAACCGGACATTATTAAACGACGTCGTTATTGATCCACCTTCCTTTTTAACGTGCACCGGAGTGGGTAGAACAGAAATGGATGGACTGCAACGCTGTATGCCAAGTTTTCCTGATTAACGTGCATCATGACTTGTGCTTCAAGTTGGTAGTCATGATTTCCCTTGCATGGGTGACTTGCAGATTCACCAAAAATTCACTCGTGCTCTTGCTGAGCAGAGCTTTGAGAGGGAGCTCTCTGCCGTATGATTCTCGAGTCTCTCATCTCCCCAAGCATCAATTTTGGAATCCAGTTGTTCAGAAATAGAGTATTTTTTGATTCCTGTGAAAGTTAGTAAAAGGTTATGTACAGTGACCCTCTCGTACTGGGAAAAATTTGCAACCAATGGTGTAGGGTGTTGCTGAAGAATGTCACGAGCTTGGAGTTTCAGGAGTCCATACTTTTGATCAGCTGCGGTTTGCACTGGTCACAAAATGGAACACGGGAACATGTGTAGGCATGCCATCCATGTGCCTTTATTCACATTAACCTTATTTCTATTGGGTGACCCCACAGTGGCAAGCGAGCCAACCAGCACATGGTTGGCAGTGCGAAATCGGTTCGAACGCATATCGTAGTTGATTGCATCGTGATTCTTGCTGTCGCGTCGCCTGTTTTGTTTCACCTGTGCTCTTTGAATTGAGAATCACCTACTTGCTTGGCAAGCATCAGAGAAGATTTCATCACTGCATTGTGGAGTTTATGTTCTATTTTCTTCGCGTCAGTTTCCGGCACTGGAGGAGAAGGGCTGTTTACAAGACCAGCGAATTTCCTGTTCGGTAGCATGGGAAACAAGTTTACAGTCATGCGCTCGTAGCCGGGCATCATCCATCCATCGTGCTTAGCGTGCGTCGAACTTTGGGTGAATTTGGAATGGAAATGCGTGAAAATTTGGGTGAATTTTGGAATGTTGCAATTTGGGCGGAACGTGGCAAGCCAATTTTCTTGCTGTTTCCATTCTGTTCTGGTGCAACACATCCATCCGACTTTGTTTTTTTCGTGACCTTTTCAAGCGACTGCCTTTATTCAGACGAGCACGCGTAGTCCACGCGGGGGATGCGCTGCGGAAGCGATTGTGTCGGCTGAGTCCGGCAGCGAGGATGAGCGCTCTCGCAGACTCCAGGCGGAAGATCGAACCCGATCGTCCTTCCAGAAATGCCTGGATGTCCATTTCCCTCCGCCAAACGTCCCTGAAGGGATGGCTGGCTTCCCACAGGCTTCCGTTCCCCCTCCCCTCCGAAGCAGGACGGTTGAAAGTCGTCAAACTTGAGCGGGGTGGAAAGCACGCCACTCTGCGGCCTAGCGGAAAGGTCTTCCCCGTCGTCCGTGGGGGCCGACAGCGGGGACGGCTTGGTTCCGCGGCGGGGACTCTTCCGTGCGAACGCGGACTTCAGCAGCTGACTGGCCGGGCACGTACGCAAGCACCTCCAATCGCGGGTGGCGGAACGCGCCTGCTTGCTCCCATCGGTCGCTCTCCGACCATCCACGCGAGCTAACCGGTAGGTGCTGGCGCCCTCGACCTCCGGCCAACCCCCGGCACCTTCCGAACGACTGGTGTCTCCACTAGCAGACGATCTAACTCCTGAGAGCGCACACTCAGGATTGGGAACTGCGAGGAACTCTGGGAAGGCTACCTTCTGGAGGTCTACTCCATCCAGCGAACTTGTTCGGCAGACTCCCTTCCCGGCAGGATTCGGAGAAAGCCTGGTGCATCCTCGCGACACGAGCGCGCGCGCGCCTCTTCCATGCGCCGGCCATACGCAAGGTCTCGCGCGTGGCAGAGCACCGCGACGGCAGGCCTCAAAGTCGGAAGCGCGCGCGCCCACACCACTCATTCGATGACCGTGGGCGCAGCACCTGCACTGCTCGCTGGATGACCTTGAAGCCCGTCGGAGCTCCGCTGGGAGTGGTGCTGCTCCTTACTTCAAGGGCGCTCTCCCTTGGACCGCGACGGGAAGAGCGCGTCGATTCTCGACTGTTGCTGTTCCTTGGCGGCGCGGCCCGTGCCTCACGTGCCCTTTTCGTCAGCTCCTCGGAGCCGGCCCGCTCCTTCGTCGCCTTCCCGAACACCGTCTCCGGGAAGCAGAGGTTGTTGTTGTTCCCTGCTGGACGATTGGTTGCGAAGCGATTCCGATGCGAAGGTGGTTTTCACCTGGTGACGCCGGGATGCTTATTTAAAAAATAAACCACAATTCCGGAAGGAGGGAGGAAACGGCGTCCCCTGAATACAAAAGATTCTCCCCCGCCTCCCTCCCGAGAAAAAAACAAAAAGTGAAAGAAGTTCGTCGGCGACGACCACCGGCAAGCAGGCCGGCTTCCATACAAGTAAAGAACAGATGAAGGGGACAATAAATAAACAAATAACAAAAAAAACACGGGAAGAACGGCCTCTGTCTCTCGGAGTCGGGTATGCCCTGCAAACCCAGCAGAGGCTTCTCGCCCTAATTGGGAACAGCCCCCGACTCGCGAGGCGAACTCCGCGGAAGAAGAGGGCGCGGCGGAGGAAAGCGTTACCCCTGGAAAGAAGTCTGGGGAGAATCCAGGGGAAGAAGGCGGCACCTGGACAACGGTGTCCAGGGAAGCGAAGAGCGAGCGTGGACACGCGAGCGCCTTCAAGTGCGCATGGAGGGGAACGCACTCCATACGTCAAAACCGCGCCAAACACGTCCGGCTCATGCGTGAAGGGCATGAACGTATCCATCGACATGATTATTATCACGGATTTCTTATCTCTTGTTTATAAAGTCAAAAAAATTAACTACACGGATGCAAAACAGCATTATACTCCAATTCACATGGGATCTTAATGACCCTTTTGCACGCTCGATGCTCTTGCTTCACTGCAAGGAGGTAATTTACATGCCGTTAATCATCCCGCATCACCACGGTCTTAATACTTTCAACACTTTGCTCACCACTCCCGTTGCAATTCCTCCTCCAAGACAATTGGTACCTGAAATTCGATCCTTTGGATGTGCACCATTTCAAAGCGATATGGTAACCGTTCCCATTCCGGCCTGGACCAATTCCTTCCCATTTGTGAGAAAATTATAGAATGCTACGATTTTCTTTCTTTCCAACAGGGGACTCTGGAATATCTCCCATGCCTTTTTCTAACTCTTGATCACAAGTCTCATCTGGAAGTTCTTTTTTTCTAACGCTTCATCCACTCAGGGCTGATTTCATCTTCCAAAAAGCTTTTCATTCCATGCATAGCAAACCTTTGCTTAATAAAATCAAAAAACACCAAGTTGAAAACACTGGGTTGCCAAAATCAATAACACTATTGATGCTCAAGCCTAGGAGCAACCTATGGACAATCCTTCTTTAAAAAAAACAAACAAACGCACTCGTATTTAGAAGCAGCAATTCATTGCCTGTGCTGGCTGACTGAAAACATGCAAACTGTAGAAAGTCTTGAATTTTCATTCAATTCGTGAAAAGTAGTGAGATTCTTGTCACTCAAAGTTAGGGGCCCATCGGCTGCTTTTTTTTATTAATGCTAGAATGATAGGCTATCGACATTCATCCTTTTTTCTATTTCTAATCCATGGTTAGCCGTTAGCATTCATAGTTGCCATTCTTTTTTGGTTTTCCATTCGGATACATCTAGCAATGCAGCCGTGTGTAACTCTACACCCGATCCACAAACTTCTATAATCCCTTGTCATTCAAGTGGATGACCATTCTGCTTCCTGAATTGCAGCGTCACGCGCTGGATTGACAGCAAGCACGTTTTTTTAATCTGAGACGAGCGAGAAAATTAAAAAAAAAAAAAGTCCTACGCTTGAGCCTTCAATGATCGGTCATCAGGACGTACGGACAGCCAATTTTGATGTTGTCTTTTCGCATATCTTCTCGAGTAATTACGTGACCCTTTGGGGTATCAATACCGAGGACTGAAATACATGCTTGGACATTGCTTCGTTCATAGCGACAGCCGAAGCCATGACTCCTGAATGTGTCTATTTTATACCTAAAATCTATAATAAACCTTGAATGCAGCCATCTTCTCCGGAAGATCCATGCAGAGCAATAAAACCAAAATCAGAATCAGCTTTTTTCAGCTTTTCAAAAATGTCGATATCAACATCTATTTCTATTGCATTATATGAAAGACAATCAAGTGCCTTCTTCACTGCTTTTCCGCTCATCAGCGACGAGAATTTCCCTTTCACGAGAGAATCCCCCACTTGAAATTGCTGTGGTTGCAACCACAAGCGCTCTATATTTTGCTATGAAAGGTGCTCCTATCTTCAATAGAAACCTGCTGAAGTAATTTAGATTCACCGAAAATTTGACAATTTCCGTTCTACTGCGTTTTAACGGATTAGCATCAGTTTGGTATGGAATAATATGGAAAACCCCAAAAATGCAACCATTTCGACCAAAACCAAAAACAGATAGCGCGAGATACAAGAAGTTTCTTTCTCCCCTCAGTAACGCTACCTCAGATTTTCATCACAATAAGCTGCTTTGTCCATTTTTTTCTACATGCTCTTCTGCAGTATCCAGAGGCTGCTTTTGAAATTGCTCTTTGGTTGCAGGGGTTGCTGTCATATTTGGCCACTTTTTCGAGTATTCTGCACTTATATCGTTGGAAGAAATTGAAAGTTTCTTGTTCGCTGCTCAGTGACTCCTCATCTAATTCCAAAGTACCTTTTGTGGAGCCATCGGTTACAATTGCATCCACTGGGCATTCAGGTATCCGCAATCAATACATTCATCCGGATTGATCACGAGCGTGTTTTTGCCTTCGTAGGAACAGTCACACTTCCACGCAGTCCGTACACATCCATTTTATGCATTTATATGTAACAAAATGCGTCCAAAAACACTGGATATTGGTATTATCTTGGGTACACTAAACGAATAAGAAATTCAAGTCACTTTCTTCTTGATGTGCATTCTAGTTTAGATGCCAGCAAATATTGGATGTTTTTTTCAGCAATTGGAAAAAGCCCTTCCACGAAGATAAGTGAGTCGAATACCGAAAGCTGGAGATTTGGCTGACCCTAGCTAGGACTGTGGGAGGGAACGACAAGGTTTGCGAGTAAACTAAGGGCGTGCGGTTGGTGGGGAGAAGCGCTAAAGTGCCACTGCAGGAAGACTACTGTGCGTCGTGGCTATAAAAGATGCAAATCCATTTACAAACGTCTCCCTGATGCAGGCACGAATAAGGTACGTTTGTAGGGAAGGCATTTGGGTTCTTTCTGATTCGGGACTCATCCGGAAAGAGACAGGAACAAGAAACTGCGGAAAAGTGCCTGCCTGGATCTAGGACATCGTCCAGGCACACTCAACTCCTGTTTTCCCCCAGTGCATACCTAAGCGCAGTCACTTTTCAAAGTGCAAGTGCGGCGGTGACTTTCGTCACTTCCAGCATGCAGCGTGAATGAATGAGGAAATAAATTCACCCCACCCCATGTGGGATTGGGGAAAATGGCGAGTGCCCGCGTCGGAGGCTTTGTGGTTAAGGCTTCCGCGCGTGGCAGCAGGAGTCGCGGGATCGACTGCTCAGGCAGAAGAAACTGACGCCACGGAGCGGTTGGGTTCGCATTAGCCGCACGCACATCTTTTCTTGTCACCTCATTCCACCCGAGTAGCCCACCTTTGATTCTGTGCACCCAGCTGATTGAAAAAAAACTTGGTCGCCTCAATCAATGGAGATGAACGGTTATGCTCAAAACACTTATTTTTGTATTCAGAGCGGTAAACCGTGTAAAACCGCTCCGTTTCATCGTCCCATCACTCCGTTTGACCTTCCAAGAATGCTTCAGTCTATGGACCAATACAAACTAATGGATTTCCTTCCGATTCCACGTCTGCACATTCAGAAGCATGCTGCTAATCATCCGGTCAGCAGTTCAAGCCAATCCATTTCCAAAATTCTCGATTTTTTCCCAAATCTTTCAAGAGTGCCATGTTGTGCAGATGAAAATTTCCATTGATGACTGGGCATGCTTCATGCTACGAACAATCCCACTGCTGGTCACTTCCCACTCTTTTCAATCGCTGAGCATGAAGTGAAGAGCTCTTCATTGCAATACTGCCAAGTGTCCGAAAGAAATGCTATCCTCTTGTGGAGCACCAATATATTTGACCTGTCACTAACACGACGTTCCCATGCATAGGCTCGCCTTCTTCATCAGACCGCATTTCAATTGCTTTGCATGACTGTTAACTACACAGCTGCCGTAAGGGCCGAATCAACAACAGCAAATTTGAAGAACATTCAATGTAAAGAAGAACAGCAAGCATCTCAGTGCATTCGCGCATTCCTTTTCTTGACGAAAAGTGCTCGATGTTCATTCTCTCTCGTTTGACTTGATGCTCAAAGCATCGAACACGAGAAAGTTCTTTGAACACGAACTTAATCGATGATACAAAACATCGCACTTGTTCAAATGCGGATGGGTGAAAATCCTGTGTTCCCTAAAGTTATCAAACGGATGAAATGCACACCAGGGATTTCGGTTCCACATACTTAGGGGAGACCAGCAGATGATGCTTAACTGGAAATGCAGCTACTTTGTGAGATTTTTCTGCATCAACGAGCTACTTCACCCTCGATAAACGCTCAGGCTGCCGTTCTGCCACCACGTGCACGGCGGACGAATCCACTGGGGAAAGGATGCGGTCCGGGTTGTCACCACAGCCATCTTTCTCGCACGAGTGGCTGCACGATTCTGCAGTACCTCGATGAATCGGCCGACCGCAAGCTGCAAGCGGCACGTGAAGCTCGGATGCTGAGCTGATGCGGAAAGCTCAACTCCGGTGACGTCATCTTTCGTCGAGAACTTACTCCGGCTGTCCAGTGAGCGACGGAAGCAAAAACGCCTATTTGTCAGAGTTCAGTTCATCCATCTGCTTATCTTGTTTTCGGGTCCCGGCATCCGACCCCGTTTTGTTTGGCCGACTCTTCCTTTGCCATGATATTCGTCGCGCACACTTTCCTTCCAGAAGTGCGTGTACCAACCTAGAATACACGGGAGATGCCTCTCGAATTCCGAAATCAGGAAAGCTGTACATCCGATCCTGCTGCCGCCTCCGGCCACCAATCACCCCACCGCCGGGCGTCCTCAAGAAACGGGAATTCTAGGATCGCGCTCACCAAGGCGTAGTCCCTGGTTTCGGGAGTGCTGGAGAGACGCGCTGCTCTTACTCCGCCGTGTTTCCTACCGTGCGGCTCTGCAGCATTTGGTACGGAGGCTCACGGGATGGCATCCTCTTCTGCTCTCGCGACGCTGCTGGAACTTGGGGTTTACGCTTTTGCAGACTTTTTTGCTGTCACGATTTCGGAGTTTCGGCCCACTCACCTCTTCTTTTCTCCTGTTCCACGAATTTCGGGCACCTCGCCATTGTGTATTCGTACTCGTGGCAGCGCCGGCAATCCACGGAGGCACACCTCATCTTCTGTTATCTTTCCTTGCCGCATTAGCCGCACGCACACGGATGCTTGGCAGTTGCCTCATCCGACTGTAGTCGTGTGGGGATGGCGAGCCGCTTCGCCACTGTCACTGTGGCGAATGTCTTCGAACCACTTGACAAGGTTCGATTTTCTCGACAGAGCGCAGACAGCGGCGAGCGCTCTGCGCCAGGATGCGAAACAGTTCGAGGTCCGCAACGGTTCGAGGTGGCGCTCAACCTCACTTGATTGGACGACGAGAGATTGGAGCTCAGCTGCGGGAACGACCATTCGCTCCTGGATGGTCAGCAACGCTTGCAGCACTTGATGCGTAAGAAGCGCGTCCCTACCCGACAGCCGCGTACGAACAGGAAGGAGGGAAGCACCCTCCCTGCGAACGCCCACTCGAGGCGCCCAGGCACACGGTGACTCATCTCGCAGCCGAGTGCGGGCTTGTAGGGTCCCATACGCCCGCAACTTTGGGCCTTCGGACACCATATGGCAGCGGCAGCGACTCCGGCGAAACTTCTGTCCAGCAGGAAGACGAGCTGCCCATCAGTGGGAGCGGAGGTCTCCATCACGGGAACGGAAGCAGCAGCCTCCAACTCCCTCTTTCGCTGCTGCGCGCGGAACAGCCGGTCTTCCTGTGCGGCAGATGCGCACGCCGCTCGCAGCAACCAAGAATTCCGGGAGCGCGGACGGGACGAAGGGGAAGAAATTTCACGTGCTCCCCGTTCGTTCGACGCACGGTCTGCCAGTCGCCTGGTGCACGGTCTGGGAGGCAGCGCCACGCGGCTTCGCCTTCCCTGTGCAGAACGTGGAGCCGTCAAGCGGATGGACCGAGGCGGCTGACGAGCTGCTCCTTCTGCGGCCGCCTGAAAGCCCGCGCACGCGATTCCCGCCCGTCGAAACGGAGGGGCTGCGCTCGTATTCCCGCAGCCGCGTGGGAAAACGCGCGCGCATAGGAACCAAGTAGGCACAAAGGGAAGAGGAATCTCTACGCAAGCTGGAATGGATGCTTGCAGCAATCAAGAAAGGCACGCGACGCCGACCGTCCGGATGCAGGACCCCGACAAAGACGTTTTTGCCTTTGAGCGAGGAGAACGGTGCTTGCAGAGTCAGCGAAGGGATCCGTGCGTCTGGAGACGAGCTGTGGCTTGCAGAGAAGAGACGCCAAAGGAGATGGCGGATTCTGCTGCCGCGACCATGGAAGACCGGTGTGCCAAAGGTGTGGCTGGTGGCCAAGAGAAGAGGAGGTGCAGAAGCCTGGCTTCTTCAAGGAGGAGGGGGTTCGGTCTTCCGGAAGCAGCATCTGCACTCCCGTCGCGCGGCGGAGGCTGCCTTGGACACCGAAGGCAGCAAGACGTCAGGGATGACTTCCGTAGCCGTCGTAGTCGTAATATTCGGACACGACGAGAGACGTGCATAGGAGGGGCGCGAAGAGGATGCCCGCATGCCGGACGTTCGTCACGACGCAGACCTGAAAGGCACGAAGAGGTTCGCTTCCTGGGATTCTCGAGCAGGGGAGACGCGATGACGGCAACGGCCCACTCACTCCGCAGCGGTCGGAAGCGACGACTCTGTTCGACCGCCCAGCTCGGCCTCCGATCCGAGCGTCCGTCGCGGGCAGCAGGGTGGCAGCGCACTCGCCCACCGGTCTGGCGGAGCGGCAGATGGCGACGCGGGGGCGGTTGGATCGCGATCGCTAGGCTCACTAGGGCGGTGGCAGCGGTGGCGGCTCGCAGCCTGCCCTTGGCTTTCCCGAGGAGGCGGCGGCCCGAGCAGGGTCGAAAGCAGGCGGCGCGGTGGGGATGTGGGGGAAGGCGACGCCGGGAGAGGATGTCGCTCCTGAGTTGCTGCTGCTGGCTTTCGCACTCGTAGCGGACAGCTGGGAGCGCAAGCATCTCATGCAGGTCTCATCTTCTGCTGCAGAGAACGCAAAGACGAAAGCGTACACACCCGCCGTCCGTCCTCCCTTCTGCGGTTGGGACGGAAGATCCGTCTTCCTGCTATGGCTCAGGAGGACGACTGCCACCTTCTTGTGGACTGCATCGCCCTTCGTCCCCTCTGAAGTCGTCTTGCGAAGATCCTGAACATTGGCTCCAGGGACATTTTCAGGAGACTCTTTTCGCGTGCCGCCTTGCCCCCGGCCGCGTCTGTATTGGAGCTATGCTGCATTCGTGGAGTCGTGGCGGCATGGTACGCGTCCAGAAGAGGCAGGAATGGCGGAGATGCGCATCCATTGGACGCGCATCTTTGTGCGGAACATCTCCAGGTAGCCCTACCTGGATGCAGCTAGGACGCAACTTGCTAGGATCCTGAACGGGATCCAGAGGACCGCTCCACGCGCAATGTAATCCCCTTTCTGCTCTCCTCACCCTCACGGGTCCCTATACTCACCACGTTTCACTTTGTGTTTCTTTATTTGTTTTTTCCCTACCGCTGCGCAGTGGATGGACCTCGCCGGTCTTTGCACCGGCAAACTGCAAGTTGATGTGACGTGGTGAGCCCTTGGGTTCAGCGCGAGAAAGCTTAATGTATTTTTAATGTAATTCTTAAATAAATGCACCGGCACATCCGGGTGTTAATGCGACACTCGAATGATTGGTTTCCTCCTCCTCAGGCGGCAAAGCTGCTACGCGCTGCTCCATCCCTTCAAAAACGCTCTCCAGCGAACGTCCGAACTTTGGACCAATGCAAGCCAATGTCAGGCGCAACCACAAAGTAGGCAACATATGTTGTCAACGTCTTTTACGAACGATTGACCAGGATGTCGATTCCTTATCGGATCTCCATATGGTACAAGTCAACGGGAACGCCTTTTATTGGTTACCGATAAGCAATTCACATGGCCAACATGAAGGATGGAAATTGGTCGGGATTTACGCTGCTCATCAGTATCCGTTCCTGCTAATCGGTGAAGCTGCCGCCGTGTCAATGGACCAGACCCTTTGAATGCTTCCCATTCTTTGTTGCATCTTGGACTAGGACATACTTTGGTTCCGTGCTTTCCATAACTCTTCTCGCAACTGCTGCAACAGAATCCGCATTTGCATGGGAACGGACAAACAAAATTCGAAGGGATGTTTGCGGTTGTCTTCGTAGGTGTTTCATTTCGTCTTCGTCTTGGGCAAATGAACCGGCCTGAAAGGATAAGTGTCAAGTGCAAGTAGCACCGAATGTACAGTAACATCGCTTGCGCTCTTCCTCATGACGAAAGGACGACAGCACAAAGTAATGTGCATCCCTACCTCTCACACGCTACTCACACTGCTACAAACACAAGGGCTTGCGCCCTCAAAGTGTTGATCCCGTAGGAGACTCTGAAGCGAATCACTCGGGACAACGTTCATCATCAAAGTGTGAACGAAGGGAGATTCGGGTGATGCCTTCATCGTGCAGATGGATGCACCCGCGCTGCATCCCGAAAGTGCCACCGATCGGTCGTCTCCTATACTGGCGAGTAGCCTGTAGAACCGCTGTCACTTGAATTTCTCCGGCACGTTGCGGACGTAGCAGCAAGGAGTCCCTATTTCGCGTCCGTCGTCGCACAAGTGCATACGAATGGAGCTTTTCAGCGGTGGTGCAGCCGACAAGAAGCGCCCATCGTCCCTCGCATTGCAGTGCGCCGCAATCGCGAGAGGTTCATTTTCAGATCCCGAATCTGTTGCCTGCACAGACTGCGCGGGTTGTGGACCACGAAAGTGAACCTCACGCTGTCGATGTGCTCCCTCAGGGCTAGTTGCCCTGCGCAGCCTAGCGCACTTGGCTGCTAACTTGCAATGGCGCCCCGCAGAGTGTGCAAGTGCAGAGCACGGTGGTAACGAAGGCGAAAGACTGGGGTCATTCGGAACGGACGCGTTGCGCGAGCCCATGAACGTCGGGGAGCTCTCACGTTCCCCGATTCTGCGTTCTTTTCGACGATTCGTAAATTTTCGACCGGCCAAGCTGAACGGTTACGGGCTCGATGGAAGGAACGGCCACGGAAAGACGCGAACGCCGAGCTTGTGAGCAGCGCTCGAGTTTCCCGCTGGTACAGCAGGGGCGTCGGCAGGTGCGGTCGAGACGGGGGAGCGCAGGCCCGCGCAACTAGGTCGACAGAACGGGAGAGGAACCGTCCGTTGTGCTCGCTGGGTGCCGCCCAAGCAGACTCGGGGCTTCCCACGCCTTTCCTTACGCTCGTTTGTCGTTGGCTCGCTCCCGCATCGAAAGAAAACTGCGTGCGCCCTCAACTCGGTGTTCCACTCTTGGCTGACCAGCGCTGCCTTTCCGCCTTGAGGCCTGCGGGCCGGAACGCGTCCCTGCCGGAAGCAGTCCGCGACACTTGCAAGTGCGCCGGAAACACGTGATCACGGGAGACCCCTTGCTTGTAACCAGCCAAACGATTCTCTGCAGGAGCAACGCTGGAGGAACCCACAATGAGTCTGACCGATCGAAGCAGCCGGGTGCGCCTTGTGTGGCAGAGACCACCGCGGTTGCCTACCGGAGGCATGACAGGAGCGCTGCAGCATGGCAGAGTTCCAGCGCACTTCGTCGGAGGCGGGAGAGCGGCAGGGATGCTGAACGCGCAACGTGAGCGTGGGTGGGTCCGCTTCTGTGGGAAGACGCGCCTAGCGAAAATCACTCCTTCCTTTCCGTCAGCCACTCTTGCTGACAAACGTCCTCATTTAAGGTGATAGAAGTGGGAAAGTTTTTCCATTCATCCAAGTTCCAGCTGGTGTACAGCCGGAACTTCAGTTCTACGCTACTCGTCCAACAGCAATGCAGGAAGATGCCTGTGAAGATGACAGGAACTCCTCGAAGCATTGCACCCCGAGAAGAACGAGGAATTCCGAATGTTGCTCACGGCATGCATTCATCTCCGCTCGGGTCGATGTGCGAGGTGAGTCGTGGGCGCCTCTCGAAAACGCTCAGAACGCACTCAACCCGTGAGTTTTCACAGTCTCTCCCACGTAGAGATTGCTGTGGAAATCGTCACATGGATGGATCCAGTAATAGAATCCCAAGCATTCCGGGAGAGATCGCAGTCTGCACTTCCGTGCTCAGAAATGCTTTTTCCCAACAATCCCGGAAAGATAGGTGCATACGTTTCCTGTACACAACTCGTCTTTATTCGTTAAAACAAGAAAGAAAGGAGGAGAAAGGAAGAGGAATGCACGATGCGCAGAGCGCTAGGCGCCGCAACAGAAAACGCGGAGCGCTCACTTGAAGAATCGACTTTATCTTCCCGATGCCTAGAGGGACGAAACTCCTGCTACGTAGGTGTCGACACCGGAGCCAGAATGGCCAAGGCACCTGGAGACGCCGCTCGAAACGTCTTCGGAGAGCGCAGGGATTGCCGCCTGTCCGCGTGGTTGCCGAGCGGCGCGCTTCTCGTCACGCTGATCTCCACCGCTCCCTGCTGCAGGCGCCGACTGCCAGGTCGAGGAAATCCTCCGCAGCTTCCCCGGCACCTCCTGGAAACGAACTTTTTTCTTCTCTTTCCTTCGCTTGTGGTGCAGCCTACGATCTAGGTTCTCGTTCTGGTTCGAGGAATTCCCTGGACGAGCGCCCACCGCTTGCACCCGGTGATTCCGCGCATCCGATCGCTCTTGGTGCCCTCTTCCACAACCAGGAACACGACTACTTCTTACTGTTCCACCTCCCCCTCCTGGAAAACCACCACCCTCTGAGACGCCTGCTCCGCACTCCGACTGGTGCCCTCGCTCTCGCCCGCTTTCCGCCCTTCCTGTTCCTCGGACGCCGATGCACGTGAGTCACCCTCCACCTGCTCCAGCGAGGCGACAGACGCCTGCTTTGCCCAACGTTTCCGCCGCTGCTGTCCTCCATTCCAGTACCGATCTTCGTGTTCCTCCTGGAACTCTATCACCTTCGCCAGATTCTCCGGATCCAGCACCTCTTCTTCCTTCTCCCAGTCCAGAATCCCGTCTCCTTACTAGCAACCCAACCTGCTCCGCGGCACCTGCAACTGTCTCATCTTCCCCATCCTGGTCCTCTGCCTGTTTCTGCGCACTTTGTGCGGCAACGCTGGTCCGCATGCCTCACCGGAATTGCTGGACTGCATCTACACGGTTGTTTCCTCCTGCAAGCGTGTCGCCTCATCAAGGCACGATCGCCTGATCAAGGCAGAAGCTTTCTCTCGGATGAAAGAATATTTCATCCTTTGTTGCAACGTTCCACGACGAAACATGATGCGCGACGCCTTGGAAACGACATGTTTCATTCTGAGCGTATAGCGGAGGAGCGTGGCGCTGGTCGCGCATGCACGCCTGGCGTACGCACGCCCGAGCGCCGCGCTCTGCGCCCGTCCGACGACGAGCGTTCGCACCGTGCGCACGGGCAAGGCAGGCTGGCGGCACACCCTACGCATCCAGCCGCTTGGTCGCTTGGCAGCTGTTCTGCAGGCTCGCTGCCCACCAACGGGTAGCCCCTTTGTCACTCGGATTTGCCTCAGCATTGGTTATTCGAATTGTTATCAACCGAAAGTTTCTGATGATGTGTCGTCATGGATCTGTTTTGCGTGGTGGAGCATTTGGTTTTCCCACGCGCGGATGACTTGCCGTCAACCGGTACGCAGACCGGTGAGGTCCTCTCCGTTGGCGGTGGGGGAGGGAATACCGAAAAGACAAATATAAAAAAATCACCAAAAAGGAAGGGAAATGTTTTTCGGGAATGGCAGGGCGGGGATAGGATCATTGGTCGCCTGGAGTGGTCCTCTGCATCCTGTTACGAATGCTGGCAAGTGCTGGGCGGATATTCCAGAGTCGGGGTTATCGGACGGCGCTCTTCATGAAGATTTCCGTCCAGTGGGTGGCACCCCTGCTGTTTTACCCTCTTCTGTTCGCGGTCCACCTTGCCCCGATTCCGCGTACGCAGTAGGGACCTGCCGGAGAAGCGGCGGGGGCAAGGCGTCACGCAGGAAGAGGCTCCGGAAAAGATGGTATTTGTCTAGATGATACGGAGGAACACTCTCATGTCAAGTTTCCAGAAGTTGGCGTACCAGTTACCATTGCTGTTTGCGCATCGCTACAGCAATTTCCAGTCCGTTCAAACTTTGCCTTTGAAAAAGAGAAGGTATCCCGAAACCGTTCGCAGGTCTCTCCGGATCTTGCAGACAGCATACGCAATGCAAAAGGTGGGAAGGACCCTACCTGATTCAAGACGAGCAGGTATGCTGGTGGCGATCAGCATCACGAATCGAAGGATTCGGAAATGCAATTGTCCTGCTTTCTGAACGCATGCATCCATACACATATATGCATATGGCGAAAATTTCCCTTGGTCTAGGTGATGGAATGGCGCCGTCGAAATTCCCTCACCAAGAGTGCCTTTTGTGGGTACTCAGGTTTTCTATCAAACATCTTCCTTGGCAGCAAGTCAAGGATTAAAATTTTCGTGGCACTTGCTCAAGTGCCAGCAAGCGATAAGGACGGAAACCTCTGTTGGTCAGCGCTATGAATGCAGTCCGTTTCGATTTGAGGTACTTGTACGAAGTACATGCAGCTGCCTTGTTATTTCTTCGACCCCTTCCGTGCATCTCATGTCAATCGGTCCGAAAAGAAACGCAGCAGCATCGCACGTCCACCTTCTTCCCAGTCAGACTGGAAAAAGATAAGCAATCGTGTGCCCTCTATTTGTCACTTGGAATTAGTTCTTTCTCTTTCCAGTTCCCTCCAATTCTGCTTCTCGTTCACACCTCGCAACATCATCGTCTACGAAGGATTTGAAACGCGGTTGAGCACAGTGACCGCTTGCTTGCGTCCGAACCGTCCAGTAGCACGGGGTGAGCGTTTCTTTGGAGAGTCCAATGATGCAAATGTGATGGCGATTCAACAGCAGCATGCCAACGTTGCGATTTGTGTTCACATCTACTGCTTTCCTCGCATGTTCCAGTCGAGGTTCTTGGTATGGGTATATTTCATTTACCTGAAAAGAGTCCTACGCATCATGCAAAG
Source organism: Raillietiella orientalis (assembly GCA_036172245.1). NCBI lineage: Eukaryota > Metazoa > Arthropoda > Ichthyostraca > Raillietiellida > Raillietiellidae > Raillietiella > Raillietiella orientalis. Next base: position 17,919 of record JAYWIR010000082.1, on the reverse strand, counting down.
GACTGCTCTCCAATGGCGCTGCATGATGCCTGCCGTCAGGAAAAGCCTGCAGCTCAACTGAAGTCTTCCCGAACATGAACGAGTGCTCGCGGGTGATGCGTCTTGGATGCAACTCCAGGTACCTTGTCTGCATGAAATAAGCAATTTTGTACTCACGGATGCAGCATCTCCTTGCTCGCATGTGCATCGCGGCGGCGTGCGTTCAATATCTGCCTTTGAATCATTTTGCATCTCCAAGTTTTACGTCAGCTAAGTTTCATGTTAAAGTGCAACATCACTGAGTTTAGGACGGAAAGGAGCACGCTCGACGCTTCGTATCCGCGACAGCGAATGGAGGCGATCGGAGATCGCTGGAAAGCTCTTTTTCCTTGGGTAAGGAATCTTCTTCAATCGAGGGAAACAGCCTGTCTGCCCGCAGTCACGCGAGCCTGCCTGAGTCCGTTTTCCTGTGTACTTGACCAGTTTTGTGCATAGTTCTTTGGCACGAACGCACGCGGAAGTCGCATTTTGCAGACTTCTCGCATCAAAGTCGAAGCCGCGTGCCCCAACAAGTTGGGATGGGGGTTTGTTCTCGTCGTGCTGGTGCGGCGATGGCGCCTCCTACAACGTGCAGTGAATGGAGCGCCAGTACGGCTACGATGGTCCGCCGGAGTGCTTCTCGGAGCACGACGAGTGGGTATGTCACTTTGAACGGCGACAGGGCAGCATCTGCAGGAGCACCATCAACGAGCTGGAGCGGTGCAAGGTGCCGTGTTGTTTCGGAGGCGTGTGCTGGCATTTCGGGAACTGGGAGCTGTCCTAACGGGAGGCGAAAGTAGGAGAGGCTCGAGTGGGCGCTGTTCGCCGCGTGCACGATCCCCTGCTCGTGGCATGCGAGGGCAGAGGCGATTGGGGGGAAGAGGTGGAACGGATAGGAGCGGACGGGTTCCCAGAAAGCGGGGAAGGAGTGAGTGGGCAACGGCGATAAGAAGCGCGGATGTTGTGCGAAGGCAAATGACCAACATCAGCCACGAGCAGGTCAGTGAGCAAGACGTACGCGGTGTGAAAGCACCAGGTGGCTCCATCCCTGAACTGTCGCAGAGGGGCTGGTTGTGCTTGAGAAAACGGTAGCTTATGATGGCAGGAATACAACGGATGATGTCCACGTAGCATTCGGGAGGAGACCTTGAGAGAAACCTTTGCACCATCCGAAACCCTTTCAATACGAACTAGCTCCATATTTTGGCCAGCGGAAGTTTGATAAGAAGACGCAAAGTAAACAGCCGCAATGCCATTGGAAGGCTGTCAGGCACCTGGATTGTACGGAAGAAATCCGAAGTAAATGTATCCGAAACGTTTCCTGCGAACGATGAAGAACTGAAAGAAAGGAGGTGTTTGTTTTCTAATGCTGCTATCGATATTCAGGTCCAACGTGCAAGCGGCACGGGGAGCGCTTATGGCACCTCTTGTGCAACACCCCGGTGCAATCTAAAGAAATGCTTGGACGTGGCAGACTGTCAACCAGCAGCCAATTCCTGTCCACCCGCAGTTTGTCTTTTCATAAGCAGCTTGTTTCGAACGCTGCACTCTGGTTTCCATGGTGGCGCATTCCGTAGCGCGGGGAATGGTAGGACGTTGGAAGCAAAAATGGGCCACCCTCACCTTCACGGACCTCTGCGAACACGGTGATGCGCGGATGTAAGAGGATAAAACGAGGGAGCACAGAGTTGTCTCTGAAACTCCAAAGCTATGAGGATCTCGATCGCCATCCATATGCGACTGTACATGAGTTTCCGAGACCTTGCTGTTTGGTATTTTTAGGGAATGTTGAATTTCGACTTGGGTTTGAATTCAGTCCCTTAACTAAATGATATTTTGGCTTTTCGCAAAGCTTTCCTAAGCAATCCTCAGCATTTTGTGAAATTGCATTTTGAACTGATATCAAACCTACCCCAACGTAACCGCCCTTTTCTGAAGGAATTTGCATAACACTGGCAAGTAAAGAGTTCACTTCTATGTGTATGTATGGATAAGAAAGTTGTCACCGTTGTTACTGAATAACTTGGAGAAAATTTTTTCCCTCTGCTGTCTTCGGATGTTTGGTGCATTACGTACTGTTATGCGTCGGTGACATGCAATTCTGGAATAAAAAAAAGAAATTTCCCAAGAGTAGCGGAAGGAGGAAAATGGTTCTCAAGTGTCTGTGCTGCTTGTGGAGGAAAGTTTTTTTTATTTTTACCAGGATCAGCATTTTCTTTTTCTTTTCCTTTCTTTGCAGTTTTTTAGTAGACAAGCCGTGAAAAAAAAAAAATAATTTCTTGTTCTGTGGTTCACTCTGAGGGTGTTTTTTTTCCAGTTTGCTCGTTGCCATGGTTACGAAACTTTCTTCTCCGTTTTTTCCATTCTACCTGTTTATTTGTTGCTCAAGGAAAACGAGGCTTTGGACCCTCCGCTATATAAATTGATCAACAGGGACTGCATTTTTCACGCGAAGCTGAGGTTTGGAGACATACTAACACAAGGAATCAGTGGTCTGGAACTATAGGGGTTTTTTTGGCACTCGTTTCCCTGTTATGTGGGTTCGGTTCTCCAGTGGCAGGATGGGTTGCATAATGAACAGAAGAAAAAAGACCACATCGCATAGCAGTTGAAATTCCTCCAGCTGAAGGAACGAAAAACGTGCTCCTGTTTCTCGATGGAAAGCAGAAAGAAAGAAAGAATTTGTTATTATTGATAAGGTGGTCAGTCGGAAAGGTCTGTTTTGAACTTTCGGAAAGTATGTTGATCCTTCGCATCCCTTGAGAGATCTCATGTCTTTCCTTTGATCACTTGACTCCAGTGAGAACTGAAGATGCAATACATTGGACTGTTCTGAAAAGGCGGCTTCCAAGTGCTTTGATGTTTCCTATTTCTAACTCATAATGCACTTGCACAAAAGTTGTATCAGAAATAAATGCGTACACTCATTTGTTGATAAACATAACATTTGTTTATTACCAATGATTGAAAAATCAATTCCAACATTTTTGTCTGAAATGGAGTATCAATGACGGACCTGAAAAACTTTGACGGTTCCATTGATAACATGGATTCGGTCTCATTGGACTCCTGTTCGCGACGAGGGCAACATCCGTTGCTTCCGGGCAAGCGGAAGATTCCCTTCCCTCCACCACAGCCAGCACCTGTGCAAGAGTGGAGGCATGGCGCCAACTGGCGCTTGGACATCGCTCAGGCTGCTCACCAATTTGCTGGGCTGTCCTTTGCCTCCTGCCGCCGCACACCATCTCCGCTTCTTGGCGCCGTTCTCCACTCCCCCGCCCCTTCTTCGCCGCTTCTTAAGTTTGTAGATCGAAAGTAGCAAAGAAAAAGTATGCAAAAAATCACAGATCTCGTATGATAGTGGAAATTTTCTCGAGCATTGAAGTACGTTTGGATGCTACTCGTAAAATGCAGCGCGCCATTTCTTTAACTCGTTACTTAATTACAGTGAATGCAGTATGAGTAATGGAATGTTCAGATGAGCAGGGAATGTTCAGTTGAACTGCAGGCATCGCGAAACTGGGATGCCTGCTGTGGACTTCACCGTTGCGCGCTCTCGCACGCATTATCCTATGGAGAAGCGCCGGCAGCGACGGATTGCTCTCGCTGGTGCCGGGCACTCAATACACGATCCGGGGACTCGGCTTCCTACTCAGGCAACTGTTGCTAACGGAAGCCCACTCGTGGATCTCCTGCCTTCCAGTGAACTACAACTCTTTGCGGCAGGAGGCTGCTGAGTCCTGGACTGCGTTCCAGGGGATGTTCACTAATGGTCTTCGTCCCCAGCAACATCTCATACCTCCACCGCTGGGAGAAGTGATGCACGACGAAATGAAGTTTTCAACCCTCTCCGCAGCGCCGTCTGCCCTCAGGGCAAGAGATGACAGCAGCTTATCGGCGAAGTGGGGAGCTTTTCTCCACCATCGCGGGAAAAGCCAGACTGCTTGGCGGCTGGCAAACGCGAGAGCTTGCGGATGCCTCCACTCCGCGTGCAGAGTCGATGGGACTCCTTCGGTGGGGCGAACTTTGGAGTGTTGCCCCTTAGGAAATTGCGGTCCCTCCCTATTGCGTGGACTGTTCGTTGTTCTCTCTCGCTTGGAAGCAGGCCGCACTATCTTCATTTACTGGGAATTGCAGTGCAATGAGCGACGACATCGAGTTTCCGGAGGGGTTGTGTGTTTGAAATATGGCAGATGCGTATCGACGGAGTCGACCCCGCACATGCTTTGTATTCCTCTGCCCTCCAAGAACTGTCGCAACAAGTGGCAGAGGCTCTTCTGCAACAAGAAGATGCCGCTATATACATGCTACAGGGTTTCTTTTCTCTTGGAGACCTCTCTGCGGGGGCCATGAACGCAACCATGGTTGCACCCACGCACTCGTTTCGGCCCGATAGCTGCAGGAAATCACCGGGCTTCTAAGGGAGGTCACCAGCATGGCAGCCACCTACATCGGTGCGGCTGCCAGGTGGCCTGGCCTGAGAGGAGAAGCGTAAGAAGAGATCATCGACATCCAACTGCGGTTGATGGACGATTTGGAAGGCGAACCCGGTGATCCTTGTCCCGTCCCTCCGTTTACTTATTTGCTTTCGAATCTCCCGTTCCCTTCCGCTCCGTAACTTTCGTGGTGCTTTTCGTTTTTATCGCGGCGATTGTGGTGCGTCACCAAAGATCCGTACCCCTTCGCTTCCAATTTTCTTTTGTTTTTGTTGTTGTAGTTGTGCCTTTGTACTTCTTCCGTTCCAGAATTACCATTTTCAAGGCCTGCGGGCAGGTGGACCCTTTCCTTTGTTTCTTTCTTCTCTTGGTAGCCGACTTTCTTTCCGACTCGTTTATTTCACAAACGCACGGCGTGACCGGGTGATAAACTTCCGTTAACCTTCGTCACAAGAACGACGTTCTTGTCAGGACGACCGGCAGCACGGTTTCCACGTGGAACGGTTTGACAACGGATTGGAAGTTTTGGCATTCGACGGGGAGCTTCCGTTGCCATGAAGTAGCTGTCCTGGTTCTACGTTTTCGTTAGAGTGTTTTCATTTCGTAGGAGCTAGCTGTGAAATCGAGGAGCCCGAAGACGCACACAGAGTTCCCCTTCCTCCCGTTCGCTCCGTTGCCGAGCACATTCGGGACGCTCGCCCGGATATAGTGAAAGACACTTGCACGGAGTGAGTAGCGGCAACCTACTACTCCTCGGTAATATTGCCCCTGACGTGTCTTCTTGCCTCTCATCTTTATTCTTCAACGCTGCTTCTTGGGTGTTTTCTACATAGCTTTTTTCACAAAGTATGGAAGTCCGTGGGACTTCCACGGACGCCATGTTCCGTCCGTTGCCAGGTTGCGCCTGCCAGTCCGTTCATTCTGAACCCAATGGTTTAGAAGGACTTTTCCTCTGTACAAAAAGCTAACGGAAAAGTAACAAAACGACCAACAAAAACCCACATTGAGGTGAAATAGGGGAACATCTATGGCAGTGCTCTATCAGAGGCATGCAGTTTCCAAGGCAAAACCTTGGACGTAAAAGTATTTTTCACCCGAGTACGTAGAAGTAGGACATTTGCCAGAAAGCGAGTGCCAACCAAGATAGTGAGCTTTCGGGATGGCAGAAAATGGATGGAATCCAAATATTTTCCTTGGCATGGCTAGTTCTCGGCAAGAGAGTGGCAACTCGTCGAAAGGAAATGTGGCACAATATATATGGGGAAATCCGACGCAGGGACAAAAAAGCCTTGTACTCCCCATCCTGGACAGCCAATGCGTAGCTCTACGGAGAAGGAAGCCAAGGTGGCGTAGGACTGATGAAGCCAACCAAAGGGACAGTCGCGTTCAGTTTGGGAAGCTGCTTCAGCTTCCTCATCTCGCCGGACAATGCAGTCATAAGGTTAGCGCATGAAAGTCGAGACGAAGTGGTCAAAAGAGAATCCGGCAAGCCCCGACAAAACAAAGTCTCGAGAAATCAAAAAAAAAAATTAGGTATAGGAATAAAATACAATACGAAAAGGACAAAGTGAGCCTTTGGAAGAAAGAAGGAAAGGCATCGAGAAGAACGAAAGCAAGGTGGAACTTCAAAGAAGGACAAATGACAATAAAGTTCGCGAGCCACAACTTCACCAGCAGCACGAGAAGAATGTTTACCTCCGTCTTGAGTATAATGTAGAAGGCATCCTCAATCACAAGAGTCAAAGAAAAGGGTCATGCAGTTCGTGTGATGCATGCATCACGCTTCAAGCTTTTTCCACAATAGTGGAAAAAGCTTGAAGAATTACCATCAGAGAATACAGGATTTCGAATTCATTCGCGCAACGAAATTCAACATGAGACCAATCCAAGATGGGAAAATAAGAAATCAGAAAAAAGAAGACTTGGGGGTTGCAAAACGATGTGCCAACTACTGAATAAATGCAAAAGACTCGTTCCCCGATAACGGGGAATTGCAACACCTTGAAAATGGATGCATGGGGAAATGTAGCAACAGTTCAATGGTGAAAGTGGCTGATTTCCAATTCATTGCAAAACGGAAAAAGATCCTAATTTGGACCACATAATGAATCAGTGCGAAGGAAAACATTTCCTTTCCAATTCCGACACTGGTTATCACAAAAACAACACAGAGTCCAAAGTGCCCCGCCCTGATGAAGACTCGTACTATTCTGAATGTTTCTCGGATTCCTAGAAATAGGAATGCTGCGAGGCCCTCCATGACGGGAATTTGCAACTCTGTAGAAATGGATGCGACAGAAGAGACGCAACAGTGCAATGATGAAATCAGCTGATTTCCGATTAATGAAAATACACAAAATGTTCCAAATTTGGACCACGTAATAAGTCAGCACGAAGGGAAATATTCCCCTTCCGAGTCCGACACTGGATTCCATGAAGACCACCGAGAATCCAAAGTGCCCCGCCCTAAAGAAGACTCGTACTCTTCTTAATGATTCTATGAATCCTAGAAATGGGAATGCTGCGCAGCCCTCCAAGACAGGAGTTTGCCACTCGGTAGAAATGGATGCGAGAGAGGAGACGCTACAGTGCAATGATGAAATGAGCTGATTTCCAATTGATGAAAAAATACAAAATATTCCAAATTTGGAACACGTAATGAGTTAGAACGATGGGAAATATTCCCTTTCCGAGTCCGACACTGGTTACCATGAAACCAACAGTGAGTCCAAAGTGCCCCGCCCTGATGAAGACTCCTACTCTTGTTAATGTTTCTCTGATTCCTGGAAAGTGGATTGCTGCGCGGACCTCTATGACAGGAATTTGACACTGATCAAAATGGATACCACGGGAAGAGGCGCAACATTGCAATGAAGAAATCAGCTGATTTCGAATTGATGAGAATACACTGAATGTTAAAATTTGGACCACTTAATGAGTTAGCACGAAGGGACAGATTCCCCTTCCGAGTCCGACACTGGTTACCATGAAAACAACAGAAAGTCCAATGTGCCCCGCCCTGAAGAAGACTCGTACTCTTCTTAATGTTTCTCTGATCCGTGGAAAGTGGATTGCTGCGCGGACCTGTACGATGGGATTTTACCACTCGGTAGATATGGATGCAACAGAAGAAAGGCAACAGTGGAATGATGAAATCAGCTGATTTCAAATTGATGAGAAAACTATAAATGTTCCAAATTTGGACTACGTAATGAGTTAGCACGATGGGAAATATTCCCTTTCCGAGTCCGACACTGGATTCCATGAAGACCACCGAGAATCCAAAGTGCCCCGCCCTAATGAAGACTCGTACTCTTCTTAATGTTTCTGTGTTTCCTGGAAATTGGATTCCTGCGCGGCCCTCCATGACAGGAGTTTTCCACTCGGTAGAAATGGATGCGAGAGAGGAGACGCAACAGTGCAATGATGAAATGAGCTGATTTCCAATTGATGAGAAAACTATAAATGTTCCAAATTTGGACTACGTAATGAGTTCACACGATGGGAAATATTCCTCTTCCGAGTCCTGCACTGGTTACAATAAAACCAACAGAGAGTCCAAAGTGCCCCGCCCTGATGAAGATTCGTACTGTTCTTAATGTTTCTCTGATTCCTGGAAAGTGGATTGCTGCGCGGACTTCTATGACGGGAATTAGCACTGATGAAAATGGATGCCACGGGAAGAGGCGAAAGAGTGCAATGATGAAATCAGCTGATTTCGAATTGAGGTGAAAACTCTAAAGGTTCCAAATTTGTACTACGTAATGAGTTAGCACGATGGGAAATATTCCCTTTCCGAGTCCGACACTGGTTTCCATGGAGACCACCGAGAGTCCAAAGTGTCACGCCTTAATCAAATGTCGGACTCTTCTTAATCATCCTCTGAAACCCAAAAATTGGAAGGCTGTGCGGCTCTCAACGACGGGAATTTGCCACTGACTGCAAATGGAGGTTTCTGGAAGAGGCGTAAAAGTGCAATGGTGAAATCTTCTAATTTCCAATTGATTACAAACACCCAAAAGTTGCTAATTTGGACCACACAATGAATAAGAACGAAGGAAAAGATTCCCTTTCCGAATCCTACAGAGGTTACCACGAAAACAACACAGAGTCCAAAGTGCCATGCCTTAATTTAATGTCAAACTCTTTTTAATCATCCTCTGAAACCAGGAAATTGGAAGGCTGTGCGGCTCTCCATGACGGGAATTGGCCAATCACTACAAATGGATGTTTCTGGAAGAGGCGCAAAAGTGCAATGGTGAAATCTGCTTATTTCCGTTTGATTAGAAGCCCCCCAAAATTGAAAATTTGCACTACATAATGAATCTCAGCAAAGTAAAGATTCCCTTTGTATTTCGGACACTGGTTACCATGAAAACCATACAGAGTCCAAAGTGCCACGCCCTAATGAAATTTCGAACGTTTCTTAATCCTCCTCTGAAACAAGGAAATTGGAAGGCTTTGTTGCTCTCAATGACGGGAATTGACCACTCATTGCGAATGCATGTTTCTGGAAGAGGCGTAAACTCTCAATGGTGAAATTTTCTGATTTGGAATTAATTACAAACCCCCAAAAGTTGCAAATTTGGACCACATAATGATTCAGAGCTAAGAAAAAGACTCCATTTCTAATTCCAACACTAGTTACCATGAAAGCAGCACAGTGTAAAAAGCGCCACGCCCTGATCAAAAGTCGGGCTCTTTTTAATCATCCTCTCAAACCAGACAATTGGAAGGCTATGCGGTACTCCATGACGGAAATTTGGCACTCTCGGAAAATAAATGTTATTGGAAGAGGCGTAAACTTGCAATGGTGAAATTTTCCGATTTCGAAATGATTACAAACCCCGAAACGTTGCAAACTTGGACCACATAATGAATCAGAGCGAAAGGAAAGATTCCCTTTCTAAATCCGACACTCGTTACCATGAAAACGAAACAGAGTCAACACTGCCCCAACCTAAGGAAAGGTTGGACTCATCTCAACGTTCTTCTGAACACAGTCAAATGGACGTTCAGAAGAACATTGAGATGAGACCGACTTTTCATTAGGGTGGGGCACTTTGGACTCTGTTTCGTTTTCATGGTAACCACTGTCGGAAATAGAAACGGAATGTTTTCCTTCTCTTTGATTCATTATGTGGTCCGAATTTTCAACGTTTGGGGGTTTGTAATCAATTCGAAATCAGCAGAAGACACCTTTGCACTTTTGCGCCTCTTCATGAAGGATCCATTTGCAGTGAACGCTGAATTCTTGTGATGGATAGCCGCACATACGTCCATTTTCCTAGGTAAAGAAGAACATTGAGATGAGACCGACTTTTCATTAGGGTGGGGCACTTTGGACTCTGTTTCGTTTTTATGGTAACCACTGTCGGAAATAGAAAGGGAATGTTTTCCTTCTCTTTGATTCATTATGTGGTCCGAACTTGCAACGTTTGGGGGTTTGTAATCAATTCGAAATCAAAAGATTAGACCTTTGCACTTTTGCACCTCTTCCCGAAGCGTCCATTTGCAGTGAGTTGCAAATTCCCGTCATGGATAGCCGCACAAACGTCCAGTTGACTGGGTTCAGAAGAACATAGAGATGAGACCGACTTTTCATTAGGGTGGGGCACTTTGGACTCTGTTTCGTTTTCATGGTTGCTAGTGTCGGAAATAGAAAGGGAATGTTTTCCTTCTCTTTGATTCATTATGTGGTCCGAACTTGCAACGTTTGGGGGTTTGTAATCAATTCGCAATGAGAAGATTACACCTTTGCACTTTTGCACCTCTTCCCGAAGCTTCCATTTGCAGTGAGTTGCAAATTCCCGTCATGGATAGCCGCACAAACGTCCATTTGACTGGGTTTAGAAGAACATTGAGATGAGACCGACTTTTCATTAGGGTGGGGCAATTTGGACTCTGTTTCGTTTTCATGGTTACTAGTGTCGGAAATAGAAAGGGAATGTTTTCCTTCTCTTTGATTCATTATGTGGTCCGAACTTGCAACGTTTGGGGGTTTGTAATCAATTCGCAATCAGAAGATTACACCTTTGCACTTTTGCACCTCTTCCCGAAGCGTCCATTTGCAGTGAGTTGCAAATTCCCGTCATGGATAGCCGCACAAACGTCCAGTTGACTGGGTTCAGAAGAACATAGAGATGAGACCGACTTCTCATAAGGGTGGGGCACTTTGGACTCTGTTTCGTTTTCATGGTTACTAGTGTCGGAAATAGAAAGGGAATGTTTTCCTTCTCTTTGATTCATTATGTGGTCCGAACTTGCAACGTTTGGGGGTTTGTAATCAATTCGCAATGAGAAGATTACACCTTTGCACTTTTGCACCTCTTCCCGAAGCTTCCATTTGCAGTGAGTTGCAAATTCCCGTCATGGATAGCCGCACAAACGTCCATTTGACTGGGTTCAGAAGAACATTGAGATGAGACCGACTTTTCATTAGGGTGGGGCACTTTGGACTCTGTTTCGTTTTCATGGTAACCACTGTCGGAAATAGAAAGGAAATGTTTTCCTTCTCTTTGATTCATTATGTTGTCCGAATTTGAAACGTTTGGGGGTTTGTAATCAATTCGCAATCAGAAGATTACACCTTTGCACTTTTGCACCTCTTCCCGAAGCGTCCATTTGCAGTGAGTTGCAAATTCCCGTCATGGATAGCCGCACAAACGTCCATTTGACTGGGTTTAGAAGAACATTGAGATGAGACCGACTTTTCATAAGGGTGAGGCACTTTGGACTCTGTTTCGTTTTCATGGTTACTAGTGTCGGAAATAGAAAGGGAATGTTTTCCTTCTCTTTGATTCATTCTGTTGTCCGAATTTAAACGTTTGGGGGTTTGTAATCAATTCGCAATCAGAAGATTACACCTTTGCACTTTTGCGCCTCTTCCCGAAGCGTCCATTTGCAGTGAGTTGCAAATTCCCGTCATGGATAGCCGCACAAACGTCCATTTGACTGGGTTTAGAAGAACATTGAGATGAGACCGACTTTTCATTAGGGTGAGGCACTTTGGACTCTGTTTCGTTTTCATGGTTACTAGTGTCGGAAATAGAAAGGGAATGTTTTCCTTCTCTTTGATTCATTATGTGGTCCGAACTTGCAACGTTTGGGGGTTTGTAATCAATTCGCAATGAGAAGATTACACCTTTGCACTTTTGCACCTCTTCCCGAAGCTTCCATTTGCAGTGAGTTGCAAATTCCCGTCATGGATAGCCGCACAAACGTCCATTTGACTGGGTTTAGAAGAACATTGCGATGAGACCGACTTTTCATTAGGGTGGGGCACTTTGGACTCTGTTTCGTTTTCATGGTTACTAGTGTCGGAAATAGAAAGGGAATGTTTTCCTTCTCTTTGATTCATTATGTGGTCCGAACTTGCAACGTTTGGGGGTTTGTAATCAATTCGAAATCAGAAGATTACACCTTTGCACTTTTGCACCTCTTCCCGAAGCGTCCATTTGCAGTGAGTTGCAAATTCCCGTCATGGATAGCCGCACAAACGTCCAGTTGACTGGGTTCAGAAGAACATAGAGATGAGACCGACTTCTCATAAGGGTGGGGCACTTTGGACTCTGTTTCGTTTTCATGGTTACTAGTGTCGGAAATAGAAAGGAAATGTTTTCCTTCTCTTTGATTCATTATGTTGTCCGAATTTGAAACGTTTGGGAGTTTGTAATCAATTCGGAATCAGAAGATTACACCTTTGCACTTTTGCACCTCTTCCCGAAGCTTCCATTTGCAGTGAGTTGCAAATTCCCGTCATGGATAGCCGCACAAACGTCCATTTGACTGGGTTTAGAAGAACATTGAGATGAGACCGACTTTTCATTAGGGTGGGGCACTTTGGACTCTGTTTCGTTTTCATGGTTACTAGTGTCGGAAATAGAAAGGAAATGTTTTCCTTCTCTTTGATTCATTATGTTGTCCGAATTTGAAACGTTTGGGAGTTTGTAATCAATTCGGAATCAGAAGATTACACCTTTGCACTTTTGCGCCTCTTCCCGAAGCGTCCATTTGCAGTGAGTTGCAAATTCCCGTCATGGATAGCCGCACAAACGTCCATTTGACTGGGTTTAGAAGAACATTGAGATGAGACCGACTTCTCATAAGGGTGGGGCACTTTGGACTCTGTTTCGTTTTCATGGTTACTAGTGTCGGAAATAGAAAGGGAATGTTTTCCTTCTCTTTGATTCATTCTGTTGTCCGAATTTAAACGTTTGGGGGTTTGTAATCAATTCGCAATCAGAAGATTACACCTTTGCACTTTTGCGCGTCTTCCCGAAGCGTCCATTTGCAGTGAGTTGCAAATTCCCGTCATGGATAGCCGCACAAACGTCCATTTGACTGGGTTTAGAAGAACATTGAGATGAGACCGACTTTTCATTAGGGTGGGGCACTTTGGACTCTGTTTCGTTTTCATGGTTACTAGTGTCGGAAATAGAAAGGGAATGTTTTCCTTCTCTTTGATTCATTATGTGGTCCGAACTTGCAACGTTTGGGGGTTTGTAATCAATTCGCAATGAGAAGATTACACCTTTGCACTTTTGCACCTCTTCCCGAAGCTTCCATTTGCAGTGAGTTGCAAATTCCCGTCATGGATAGCCGCACAAACGTCCATTTGACTGGGTTTAGAAGAACATTGAGATGAGACCGACTTTTCATTAGGGTGGGGCAATTTGGACTCTGTTTCGTTTTCATGGTTACTAGTGTCGGAAATAGAAAGGGAATGTTTTCTTTCTCTGTGATTCATTATGTGGTCCGAATGTAAACGTTTGGTGGTTTGTAATCAATTCGGAATCAGAAGATTACACCTTTGCACTTTTGCGCCTCTTCCCGAAGCTTCCATTTGCAGTGAGTTGCAAATTCCCGTCATGGATAGCCGCACAAACGTCCATTTGACTGGGTTTAGAAGAACATTGAGATGAGACCGACTTTTCATTAGGGTGGGGCACTTTGGACTCTGTTTCGTTTTCATGGTTACTAGTGTCGGAAATAGAAAGGAAATGTTTTCCTTCTCTTTGATTCATTATGTTGTCCGAATTTGAAACGTTTGGGAGTTTGTAATCAATTCGGAATCAGAAGATTACACCTTTGCACTTTTGCGCCTCTTCCCGAAGCGTCCATTTGCAGTGAGTTGCAAATTCCCGTCATGGATAGCCGCACAAACGTCCATTTGACTGGGTTTAGAAGAACATTGAGATGAGACCGACTTTTCATTAGGGTGGGGCAATTTGGACTCTGTTTCGTTTTCATGGTTACTAGTGTCGGAAATAGAAAGGGAATGTTTTCCTTCTCTTTGATTCATTATGTTGTCCGAATTTGAAACGTTTGGGAGTTTGTAATCAATTCGGAATCAGAAGATTACACCTTTGCACTTTTGCGCCTCTTCCCGAAGCGTCCATTTGCAGTGAGTTGCAAATTCCCGTCATGGATAGCCGCACAAACGTCCATTTGACTGGGTTTAGAAGAACATTGAGATGAGACCGACTTTTCATTAGGGTGGGGCAATTTGGACTCTGTTTCGTTTTCATGGTTACTAGTGTCGGAAATAGAAAGGAAATGTTTTCCTTCTCTTTGATTCATTATGTTGTCCGAATTTGAAACGTTTGGGAGTTTGTAATCAATTCGGAATCAGAAGATTACACCTTTGCACTTTTGCGCCTCTTCCCGAAGCGTCCATTTGCAGTGAGTTGCAAATTCCCGTCATGGATAGCCGCACAAACGTCCATTTGACTGGGTTTAGAAGAACATTGAGATGAGACCGACTTCTCATAAGGGTGGGGCACTTTGGACTCTGTTTCGTTTTCATGGTTACTAGTGTCGGAAATAGAAAGGGAATGTTTTCCTTCTCTTTGATTCATTCTGTTGTCCGAATTTAAACGTTTGGGGGTTTGTAATCAATTCGCAATCAGAAGATTACACCTTTGCACTTTTGCGCGTCTTCCCGAAGCGTCCATTTGCAGTGAGTTGCAAATTCCCGTCATGGATAGCCGCACATACGTACATTTGACTGAGTTAGAAGAACTATAAGATGAGTGCGTCCTTTCCTTAGGGTAGGGCACTTTGGACTCTGTTTCGTTTTCATGGTAACGACTGTCCGAAATCGAAAGGAAATGTTTTCCTTCCTATTGATTCATTATGTGGTCCGAAGTTGCAACGTTTGGGGGTTTGTAATCAATTCGCAATCAGAAGATTACACCTTTGCACTTTTGCGCCTCTTCCCGAAGCGTCCATTTGCAGTGAGTTGCAAATTCCCGTCATGGATAGCCGCACAAACGTCCATTTGACTGGGTTTAGAAGAACATTGAGATGAGACCGACTTCTCATAAGGGTGGGGCACTTTGGACTCTGTTTCGTTTTCATGGTTACTAGTGTCGGAAATAGAAAGGGAATGTTTTCCTTCTCTTTGATTCATTCTGTTGTCCGAATTTAAACGTTTGGGGGTTTGTAATCAATTCGCAATCAGAAGATTACACCTTTGCACTTTTGCGCGTCTTCCCGAAGCGTCCATTTGCAGTGAGTTGCAAATTCCCGTCATGGATAGCCGCACATACGTACATTTGACTGGGTTAGAAGAACTTTCAGATGAGTGCGTCCTTTCCTTAGGGTAGGGCACTTTGGACTCTGTTTCGTTTTCATGGTAACGACTGTCCGAAATCGAAAGGAAATGTTTTCCTTCCTATTGATTCATTATGTGGTCCGAAGTTGCAACGTTTGGGGGTTTGTAATCAATTCGAAATCAGAAGATTACACCTTTGCACTTTTGCGCCCCTTCCCGAAGCGTCCATTTGCAGTGAGTTGCAAATTCCCGTCATGGATAGCCGCACAAACGTCCATTTGACTGGGTTTAGAAGAACATTGAGATGAGACCGACTTTTCATTAGGGTGGGGCACTTTGGACTCTGTTTCGTTTTCATGGTTGCTAGTGTCGGAAATAGAAAGGGAAAGTTTTCCTTCTCTTTGATTCATTATGTGGTCCGAACTTGCAAGGTTTGGGGGTTTGTAATCAATTCGAAATCAGAAGATTACACCTTTGCACTTTTGCACCTCTTCCCGAAGCTTCCATTTGCAGTGAGTTGCAAATTCCCGTCATGGATAGCCGCACAAACGTCCATTTGACTGGGCTTAGAAGAACATTGTGATGAGACCGACTTTTCATTAGGGTGGGGCAATTTGGACTCTGTTTCGTTTTTATGGCTACTAGTGTCGGAAATAGAAAGGGAATGTTTTCCTTCTCTTTGATTCATTATGTGGTCCGAACTTGCAAGGTTTGGGGGTTTGTAATCAATTCGCAATGAGAAGATTACACCTTTGCACTTTTGCACCTCTTCCCGAAGCTTCCATTTGCAGTGAGTTGCAAATTCCCGTCATGGATAGCCGCACAAACGTCCATTTGACTGGGTTTAGAAGAACATTGAGATGAGACCGACTTTTCATTAGGGTGGGGCACTTTGGACTCTGTTTCGTTTTCATGGTTACTAGTGTCGGAAATAGAAAGGAAATGTTTTCCTTCCCTTTGATTCATTATGTGGTCCGAATTTGCAACGTTTGGGGGTTTGTAATCAATTCGCAATCAGAAGATTACACCTTTGCACTTTTGCGCCTCTTCCCGAAGCGTCCATTTGCAGTGAGTTGCAAATTCCCGTCATGGATAGCCGCACAAACGTCCATTTGACTGGGTTTAGAAGAACATTGAGATGAGACCGACTTTTCATTAGGGTGGGGCACTTTGGACTCTGTTTCGTTTTCATGGTTACTAGTGTCGGAAATAGAAAGGGAATGTTTTCCTTCTCTTTGATTCATTATGTGGTCCGAACTTGCAACGTTTGGGGGTTTGTAATCAATTCGCAATCAGAAGATTACACCTTTGCACTTTTGCACCTCTTCCCGAAGCTTCCATTTGCAGTGAGTTGCAAATTCCCGTCATGGATAGCCGCACAAACGTCCAGTTGACTGGGTTCAGAAGAACATAGAGATGAGACCGACTTCTCATAAGGGTGGGGCACTTTGGACTCTGTTTCGTTTTCATGGTTACTAGTGTCGGAAATAGAAAGGGAATGTTTTCCTTCTCTTTGATTCATTATGTGGTCCGAACTTGCAACGTTTGGGGGTTTGTAATCAATTCGCAATCAGAAGATTACACCTTTGCACTTTTGCACCTCTTCCCGAAGCGTCCATTTGCAGTGAGTTGCAAATTCCCGTCATGGATAGCCGCACAAACGTCCAGTTGACTGGGTTCAGAAGAACATAGAGATGAGACCGACTTCTCATAAGGGTGGGGCACTTTGGACTCTGTTTCGTTTTCATGGTTACTAGTGTCGGAAATAGAAAGGGAATGTTTTCCTTCTCTTTGATTCATTATGTGGTCCGAACTTGCAACGTTTGGGGGTTTGTAATCAATTCGCAATGAGAAGATTACACCTTTGCACTTTTGCACCTCTTCCCGAAGCTTCCATTTGCAGTGAGTTGCAAATTCCCGTCATGGATAGCCGCACAAACGTCCATTTGACTGGGTTTAGAAGAACATTGCGATGAGACCGACTTTTCATTAGGGTGGGGCAATTTGGACTCTGTTTCGTTTTCATGGTTACTAGTGTCGGAAATAGAAAGGGAATGTTTTCCTTCTCTTTGATTCATTATGTGGTCCGAACTTGCAAGGTTTGGGGGTTTGTAATCAATTCGCAATGAGAAGATTACACCTTTGCACTTTTGCACCTCTTCCCGAAGCTTCCATTTGCAGTGAGTTGCAAATTCCCGTCATGGATAGCCGCACAAACGTCCATTTGACTGGGTTTAGAAGAACATTGAGATGAGACCGACTTTTCATTAGGGTGAGGCACTTTGGACTCTGTTTCGTTTTCATGGTTACTAGTGTCGGAAATAGAAAGGAAATGTTTTCCTTCTCTTTGATTCATTATGTTGTCCGAATTTGAAACGTTTGGGAGTTTGTAATCAATTCGGAATCAGAAGATTACACCTTTGCACTTTTGCGCCTCTTCCCGAAGCGTCCATTTGCAGTGAGTTGCAAATTCCCGTCATGGATAGCCGCACAAACGTCCATTTGACTGGGTTTAGAAGAACATTGAGATGAGACCGACTTTTCATTAGGGTGGGGCAATTTGGACTCTGTTTCGTTTTCATGGTTACTAGTGTCGGAAATAGAAAGGGAATGTTTTCCTTCTCTGTGATTCATTATGTGGCCCGAATTTAAACGTTTGGTGGTTTGTAATCAATTCGCAATCAGAA
Organism: Raillietiella orientalis; assembly: GCA_036172245.1. NCBI lineage: Eukaryota > Metazoa > Arthropoda > Ichthyostraca > Raillietiellida > Raillietiellidae > Raillietiella > Raillietiella orientalis. The sequence continues at coordinate 220 of JAYWIR010000082.1, read as the reverse complement.
GATTACACCTTTGCACTTTTGCACCTCTCCCCGAAGCGTCCATTTGCAGTGAGTTGCAAATTCCCGTCATGGATAGCCGCACAAACGTCCATTTGACTGGGTTTAGAAGAACATTGAGATGAGACCGACTTTTCATTAGGGTGAGGCACTTTGGACTCTGTTTCGTTTTCATGGTTACTAGTGTCGGAAATAGAAAGGAAATGTTTTCCTTCTCTTTGAT
>JAYWIR010000081.1:85000-339431 GCA_036172245.1 Raillietiella orientalis | reverse complement strand
TTTTTTTTTTCAGAAAAGCGAAAGGTACTGAAAAGAATACAGAGGAAGAGCATTAGGATAATAAATACATAACCTTTTGTGAAAGAATCAAATGAAGTATACGAGAATGAAGTGAAAGGAACTATAAGGGGAGACTAAGTATTGATAGTGGGAATGCGTAGAAAGCAATGTGTGAGAGAGCCCTAAACTGTATACGAGAATATTTAATTTGGGTACTACACTATCATTTGCTTATTTTGTATTAACTGCCTTTAACTGACTCAGGTCGCGGAAACGCGAAATCTCCTCTTACGAGGGGGAAGGGCGTCCCGCTTCGCTCGAATCTCTCGCCCGGAACCTCCTCCTCAATCCCGCCCGGCCGCCCGCCCTGCCGCCTTGGAGCGACGCGTGGTGAGGGATCGAGGCGGAGGCGGAGCAGGAATTGAGGCCCCGCAGATCGGGAGCTCGTTCGGGTGGAGGAGGTGAAGCGTATCCCCCCGGAAGGCCGTCGCCAACCCCCCCGTGAGTACAAGGAGAAGGTTGCGTGTCTCGCGGAAGGCATTTGGTTCCTGCGGAACCTCGGGGAAACCTTCCGGCTTCACCCGGAGGCTGTCAGGGACGCGTGCAACGCGATCAGCGCGAAGGAATGCCCCGCGCGGCGCTGATTTCCGAGTTGCAGCGAGGGATCAGCGCTACGCACGCCTTGGGTGGCTCCCATCTCGCGAGGAAAGACGGCATCCAGGCCGGAGAAAGTACCTGCCGCGCTGATCCCCGCTTGGAGGGAGGGATCAGCGCGTCGGAGGTCGCCCGTCGGGCTGATCCCCGCGTGGAGGGAGCGATCAACGCGTCGTACTCCCGCCGTCGCGCTGATCTCGGGGTGGAGAAAGGGATCAGCGCGGCGGACTCCCGCCGTCGCGCTGAGATCGGGATGGCGAAAGGGATCAGCGCGGCAGCCTCCCAACGTCGCGCTGATCTGGGCCTGGATGGAAGGATCAGCGCGGCGGAATCCCGCCGATACGCTGATTTCCGATGCGAGAGCGATATCAACGCCGCGAAGATCGCCCGTCGCGCTGATCTCGGCCTCGAGGGAAGTATCAGCGCGGGGGACACCCGCCGACGCGCTGATCTCGGCCTGGAAGGAAGGATCAGCGCGGCGCACTCTAGCCCGTCGCGCTGATCTCCGCCGGGCGCGACGCATCAGCGCTGCGGACTGCCGCCATCGCCCTGATCTCCGATGCGGGACCGGGATCAGCGCGGCGGACTACTGCCTTCGCGCTGATCTCCGATTCGGGACCGGGATCAGCGCCGCGGAGATCGCCCGTCGCGCTGATCTGCGATCTTTCGGGCGGGATCAGCGCGGCGGACTTTCTTCGCCGCGGAATGGTGTGTTTTTTGGGGAAGGATTAGTATTAAACTGATAGGTTATTTTCGATAAGCGTGGGTCTTTCGAATGTTGTAGGAAATGGGTTGATATTTTGTCAACAAGTGGATTGCAGAAGGAGCATGTCTAAATCATCAATGTGTCATATGGGAGCTGTAATAGGAGGAAGAATATAGGATGGTGATGAGGGTACGATAGGGTGTGTTTTGATGATGGTAGCTCATGGTTATAAATCGTCTGATATACTATTTTTTAGATGTTAAATCTTTCGAATGTTGGGAAGTGGTCGATATATTTGAGGGTTGGAATACGACTGAGCTGTAGTGGAATGCAACCATAAATGATGATTTTAGTTTTCGGTTATATGTCTTCTATAAAACTAGAGTTATTCGGAGTAATTACAATATAAATACAAATAGAAAATGTGGTGAAGTTTGTTGTAGTGAATTTAGCTGTTATAATCCATATTCACAGGTAATGTTGAGGGAATGAATGAGAACAGTGGATATACATTACACATGAAGAAACGAAATATTTTGTGTTTCTGTCATGTGTGTTTTAGCTGGAATAGTTAGTATCATGATGTTTTTGTGTTGATGCCCATATCGTTTATAGGGAATAACGATAGGTGGTACCTTGGCAACTCTTCTCTGTTTCGATATATGTTGTGGTGTTGGAGAAAGTGATGGTTGGGATTGGAATTTTCTGATTTGTTGTAGAAAGAAATTCATTATGAATAAAATTGTCAATGATAAGCTTAGGAGTATTGGAATGATTTAAATTGTTTTTTTAGGTATAAGTACAGTATTGTGGATAAGGCATGCAATGATTATTTCTTTTTCAGTTATGTTGGATAATTGGAAATTCATTGACAGTAAGATGTCACCTTTGATGTAAAAAATTTATTTTCTGAAAAGAATGTTCTTGTTCATTAAGTATTATTTCTTATTAGATTAGGTAGTATTTCTTAATGTTCAGCTATGTCTCTATGCAAAGTCTTGTTGAAATTATGGAGTCATGATTGCTATGTATTGGATATAGAATTTCAAGGATGAGTCGAAGAGTGAATGTGGTTTTAAGTGAAATTTAGAATTTCAAACTTATGGGCTAAGTGGACGTTTCTTTCTTTGGAGTTTCTTATTGAAAGGATTATTTATTGGCATGAATGGTGTAGAATACATGGGAAGTTGTAGTAAAGTGGAGGTTTTTGTTTCCCGCTGTAGTAACAGTTGTTTATGGGTATCGGATATTGGGTGCACTCATAGTGGCAACAACTGGAATATTCGGGGGTGCTTCATTGAATCATAAATTATCTTCCATTAATAGGGACCAATATGTAAGCAGTGCAAGAAGGTGGATAAAAAGTTGAACAGGTTAAGGAATTGGTTTTTTTCTTTTTCGGATAAATATTTAAGAATAGGAGGCCTAATTATTTTCTTATTCCTCGCAGGTGTTCTAGAAGTGTTTGTAAGATGAGTAGGTGTGATAATCATAATTATGGGTTAGAAATTGATGGCAGGGTTCCTAAAAGCGAATTGGTTTCTGCGTGTTGGTGTGGTTGCGAGATGGTAGATAAAGGGTGAAAGAAATGTGTGCGGGTATGGTATGTAGTGGTAAGTGAAACGATTGTCAAGAAGAATATTGTTAATATTTCTAATTGAGTTAAATGTCTGTTAACTGATTTTGTTATGCTTTGCTCCAGATGAATGATGCTTGTAAACGATTTTCTATGAAATCAAAATTCCTTATTGATTTATGGATGGGTTGATAACGTGGATATCATAGTTGAGGTTGATGTCCCAGTGAGGAGAGTTTGCAAACGTCAAATGGCTTTGTTGACAGGGTAGCATTAGAAATCGAAAGCGGTATATTCATGATTTATGTTTTATGTGAATGATTATGCGAGTTTATAAAGTAAAGTTGAATCGCTTAGCAATCGGCTTGCAGTAAAACTTATAATATAATGCTGATTCATATCAATGGCAATGTTGTAATCATTAGACACGCACTGGATGTTTCCTCGAAAGTAACAGCGTCTTGCCAATTGAATGTGAGTATTCATGAGATGGATCGGGTAGGAAGTTTAGATTTGGAACCAGAAAATAACATCAGACTTTATGATCTGAATGCAATGGATGAGGCGGAAAAAAGAGAAGGTTGTAGTTGTGGAAAAAACGGTTAATGACTAATTCGTTGTCCAAAATGGAAAACATGACTGGAAAAATTACGTGGGATGGACGAATCGGACAGCGTCCATTTTTTATTGGTTCTAATTAACATTCAAAGGAAGTTGAAGTATTTTAGCGAAATTAAGGTGTGATTTTAAGAATTATTGCAAAAACATTGCGAGAATGGTCAAAAAACGAGTTGATATAAATGCGGTATCTGAACAGATGAGACAAAATGGTATGCCTCTGTTTAGGTATACGAAGTGCTAGAAGTTCGGTGATCATATGAGCCTGAGTTATACATTTATTGTTAGTTGAAGAAGTTGGAAATTTTTGTTTGCTAGAGTAATGTTTTTATTTTCGTTACAATTTTAGTTCTTTGAGCTTGTATAAACAAAAGCGTTGAATTCAAAGTTGCATGGCTATCATGTTCATGCAGCAGAAATAGCAGTATAGATAACCTCACTGTACAACTGTACACATTTTCAAGGACACAATTTTGAATGGGTATTATGTTTTGGACTCCATCGGAAAATATTGATGAGTTCCAATCCTTTCGCCTGAAAAATCTATATCTTTTTGTTACGATGAACTCTACATTCGTGTACATCCATCTGAACACAACACATGCTACAAGCTCTTGATTGTATGTGACTGCTACCGAAGACCGTCTGCATCTTAGTATTTTCTACTTGTACTTGCAATTCCCAGAATCTCATAACAATGAAAGGAACCTGAGAAAATTACGCTGTTTGCAGTTTGCAACTTATTTTCGTTTGGAGATGTCGATTCTTGGCATACGAAATAACCAACCCAGTAGACAACTTGCTACATCAGTCTTACACCAAAATTTTCCTTCGCCAGCACATCTTACTAAAGCGTTCTCAATATCTTCACGATATAGCAAGGAATGGACCAACTCGCCTTTCCAGTTCGTTTTAGGCTTTCAACTGTGATATTACTCTCGAAACTACACTTGACGTTCGCTTTTGTAATTTCATATTTCGATTCACGCTATTGATCAAATCCCTTATAGGTATGCAGCTTTGGAGCAGCATATGCAGAGACCATAACACAACTAATTATTATGCAAAGTTGTCATTGCAGTGTACATTATAATGAAAAGAAAAGAAAGAAAAAAAGAAAAGAAAGAAAGAATGTTTATTAAAAAGGAAATTATCTCCCTAGATCACAGGATATGCTCAATTTAGAAACTGTTATTTTCCAACCATCAACCTACTTCTTATTTCATTGCGCCTCAACATTCATTAGTTACGTTTCCTTTGCAGAGCCTGTCTAAAATGAAAAGGATATTCGTGCTACTTCGCGATAATGACTTCCTCGAAATCCGCAATGCGTCAAGAGGACATTCGCCTTTGTAACAAAAAAAAAGAAATTAGCTGCTTTTTTGCCGATTCATACTAACAAAAGTGAATTTTTCGAAATGTCATTGCGCAATCGAAAGCAGTTATACTTTAGAACACGTATAATTAATTTCCTTTGACTGGTCAATTTTCCAGGATTTCAATTAAATTATCCTTGAATGAAACTCTGATGAATCGGATAAATGAGTAGACTACTTTCGAATTCTGGCTTTCTTTCCTGCTAAGTGCTATTCCCTGGCGATAAAAAAGAAAAACTTTTCCGTAATCACTTCAAACGTTAATCATACCGAAGTTCAAAGCATCATCGTAACATTCACACTTTGAAACAATAACCACCTTGAAATGAGCCGTTTTATACTTTTCTATATCCTCTTCTATTGACAGCGACACACAGCACTACCGCAAAGTTGGATAGTACGTGAGGCATGCTTCTCTCTTGTACGGATGAGTCTATAAATAAGAATTCTGACAGCTTCCCGGCACGACCAGAGACAATTATATCGATCAGAGTACATTAATGCAGAGAAAGAATCGCACATTTTTGTTAACACCTGAGTGTAAACTCGTAATTGCGTAAACAAATGAATGGTGTGCCATCCTATTGCGTTGAAGTCACAAGACAAATCAATGCTTTCTTACCGGAAGGATCTTTCTTGTCTTGATTGTGTGATCTCTTGAATGGAATGGATTATATGCAGGACATCAAATATTTGGGATTAACTGCCTAGCTGCTACTGGCATCGTTTCTTGAGAGGACATGTGCGGCAAAGAGATGGATTCGTTTCTTCGAATATTCGAATGAGAAAACATTTCTTCCACACAACGCCTGAATGAGTACAAGAACTTAAAGGAGTGGTTTGTGTTCCGAATGAGGAAGAGGGCACACGTAAGGTAGCCATCTTCATGTATCTTACGTAATTCTTTTGAATTTCTCTGCTATTCTCCCTATAATCCTTTCACTTCTGAGCGCCATTAGGAGTGCAGCTGCGCATCAAGCTTGGTGGTTTAAGGTCAAAGCTTACGAAGAGGATGCTCTTTCTGATTACCTTTTTCAATCCTAGATGAGCGCGACGGTCGCCGTTCGCGGCGCTGATCCGTCTGTAGTGCCATGGATCAGCGGGGCGTTCGTCATCCGCGGCGCTGATGCCGCTCGGCTTACCAAGTTCAGCGCCCAGTGGATGTTCGCAGCGCTGATCCGCCGCTTCCCTTCCAGATCAGCGCTGCCGACCGCGGTCGCGGCGCTGATCTCGCCCAAGAATCCAAGATCAGCGCGTCGGTCGGCGGTCGCGGCGCTGATCAGTCCGAGGTTTGCTGGATCAGCGCGGCGGTAGGCATCCGCTGCGCTGATCTGTCCGAGGTTTGCTGGATCAGCGGGGCGGTAGGCATCCGCTGCGCTGATCTCGCCCGAGATTCGTTGATCCGCGCGACGGTCGGCGGTCGCAGCGCTGATCCCGCCAGCGAATCCGAGATCAGCGTGGTGGTCGTCGTTCGCGACGCTGATCCGTCGCTTCACTTGCAGATCAGCGCGGCCGACCTGGATAGCGGCGCTAATCCGCAATCAGCGCTACGATTGTCACATTGATACGTGGTCGAATTTGAAGATTCGCGCAGCAGAATGCGTCGTTCCCGCTGATAAAGGTTCGTCGTTTCGGATATGCATATATATGAATGTATTTCTATATATATGCATATATACGAGGATGCAGATTATATTATGAAACAAACAAACATTGACATACCTCAATAATTTGCTGTAATGAAAGAAGAGTTTTATACCTGATTTTAAATGCAATATCAATATTAAATCTAGAAAGCGGAATTCGGATAGATCATCATTTATATTCAATCCAAATTGATAGTTATAACATTTATTTATTTTCAGTGTATGGTATATTACTTCGAATGTATATAGTGAAAGAAGCTTGTAAAATTGTAGAAATAAAAAGAAACTATGAGGAAAATTTTCTCTTTAATCAAAAGGTATACTTGAAGAAATATTTTAGGATGAAAAGAGAAAACTTTTTTAAATAAATTTTGGTATTCCATAGATATTTGTAATAAATTAGGGATGGTACTGCGCCGAAAGTTCTTCTTAATGATTTTTAGTTGGAAGCTGGTTTATATCACAATAATTAGGTATATATGAATCTTTGAATTGCCTATACAGTATTGCATTTTACGTGGAAAAACACTTTGAATTGGCGATTATCAAAAATTATTATTATGCAGTTTGAAACTCTAGTGGTACATGAGCTAGTAGTATATATGTTATATCAACTTGGAATGCAGGCTTCTGGTTTCGTATTCAAAAAGCAATGTTTGCTATGTACTTTTGAGGAAAAAAGCTTTGGGCTAGTAATGGAAGGCTTGTACGAATCGGTGCTAATGAATGTTGTTAGGGAAGTTTGCTTCATAAATTATCATCCACGAAAAAATGTGTTTTTGAATGTTTGCATCTCGTAGATTCCTTTATTAAAAAGTACTTAATGTTCCTAATCCATAGAAATTCAAAGTTGCCCCATAAAAAAGAATAATGTGTTACCTACAATGTATTAAGTGGAATGTATATCAGCAATTTGAAATGGAAAATAAATTCTATTGCACAAGTATTAGAGAATGGAAAATTGAACGAAATAAAGTTTGAATACAAATCGCGGGTTGCTATCTTGTGAAGTTCGATAAGTCGCGACATCATAGGTATAGCAGCAGTTGTGACTATCTAATTCTGTAATCCATCGTTTTAAATTCAAAGAAACTTAATTTTTTTTTTCAGAAAAGCGAAAGGTACTGAAAAGAATACAGAGGAACAGCATTAGGATAATAAATACATTACCTTTTGTGAAGAATGAAATGAAGTATACGAGAATGAAGTGAAAGGAACTATAAGGGGAGACTAAGTATTGATAGTGGGAATGCGTAGGAAGCAATGTGTGAGAGAGCCCTAAACTTTATACGAGAATATTAATTTTGGGTACTACACTATCATTTGCTTATTTTGTATTAACTGCCTTTAACTGACTCAGGTCGTGGAAACGCGAAATCTCCTCTTACGAGGGGGAATTGCGTCCCGCTTCCCTCGAATCTCTCGCCTGGGACCTCCTCCTCCATCCCGCCCGGCCGCCCGCCATCCCGCCTTGGAGCGAAGCGTGGTGAGGGATCGAGGCGGAGGCGGAGCAGTAAGAGAGGCCCCGCAACTCGGGAGCTCGGTCTGGGGGAGCAGGTGAAGCGTATACCCCCGGAAGGCCGTCGCCAATCCCCCCGTGAGTACAAGGAGAAGGTTGAGTGTCTCGCGGAAGGCATTTGGTTCCTGCGGAACCTCGGGGAAGCCTTCCGGCGTCACCCGGAGGCTGTCAGGGACGCGTGCAACGCGATCAGCGCGAAGGAATGCCCCGCGCGGCGCTGATTTCCGAGTTGCAGCGAGGGATCAGCGCTACGCACGCCTTGGGTGGCTCCCATCTCGCGAGGAAAGACGGCATCCAGGCCGGAGAAAGCACCTGCCGCGCTGATCCCCGCTTGGAGGGAGGGATCAGCGCGTCGGAGGTCGCCCGTCGGGCTGATCCCCGCGTGGAGGGAGCGATCAACGCGTCGTACTCCCGCCGTCGCGCTGATCTCGGGATGGAGAAAGGGATCAGCGCGGCGGACTCCCGACGTCGCGCTGATCTGGGCCTCGAGGGAAGGATCAGCGCGGCGGAATCCTGCCGATGCGCTGATCTCCGATGCGAGAGCGGGATCAGCGCCGCGAAGATCGCCCGTCGCGCTGATCTCGGCCTCGAGGGAAGTATCAGCGCGGGGGACACCCGCCGACGCGCTGATCTCGGCCTGGAAGGAAGGATCAGCGCGGCGCACTCTAGCCCGTCGCGCTGATCTCCGCGGGGCGCGACGGATCAGCGCTGCGGACTGCCGCCATCGCCCTGATCTCCGATGCGGGACCGGGATCAGCGCGGCGGACTACTGCCTTCGCGCTGATCTCGGATTCGGGACCGGGATCAGCGCCGCGGAGATCGCCCGTCGCGATGATCTGCGATCTTTCGGGCGGGATCAGCGCGGCGGACTTTCTTCGCTGCGGAATTATGTGTTTTTTGGGGAAGGATTAGTATTAAACTGATAGGTTATTTTCGATAAGCGTGGGTCTTTCGAATGTTGTAGGAAATGGGTTGATATTTTGTCAACAAGTGGATTGCAGAAGGAGCATGTCTAAATCATCAATGTGTCATATGGGAGCTGTAATAGGAGGAAGAATATAGGATGGTGATGAGGGTACGATAGGGTGTGTTTTGATGATGGTAGCTCTCATGGTTATAAATCGTCTGATATACTATTTTTTAGATGTTAAATCTTTCGAATGTTGGGAAGTGGTCGATATATTTGAGGGTTGGAATACGACTGAGCTGTAGTGGAATGCAACCATAAATGATGATTTTAGTTTTCGGTTATATGTCTTCTATAAAACTAGAGTTATTCGGTGTAATTACAATATACATACAAATAGAAAATGTGGTGAAGTTTGTTGTAGTGGATTTAGCTGTTATAATCCATATTCACAGGTTATGTTGAGGGATTGAATGAGAACAGTGGATATAAATTACACATGAAGAATGGAAAATTTTTGTGTTTCTGTCATGTGTGTTTTAGCTGGAATAGTTAGTGTCATGATGTTTTTGTGTTGATGCCCATATTGTTTATAGGGAATAACGATAGGTGGTACCTTGGCAACTTTTCTCTGTTTCGATATATGTTGTGGTGTTGGTGAAAGTGATGGTTGGGATTGGAATTTTCTGATTTGTTGTAGAAAGAAATTCATTATGAATAAAATTGTCAATGATAAGCTTAGGAGTATTGGAATGATTTAAATTGTTTTTTTTACGTAAAAGTGGAGTATTGTGGATAAGGCATGCAATGATTATTTCTTTTTCAGTTATGTTGGATAATTGGAAATTCATTGACAGTAACATGTCACGTTTGATGTAAAAAATTTATTTTCTGAAAAGAATGTTCTTGTTCATTACGTATTATTTCTTATTAGATTAGGTAGTATTTCTTAATGTTCAGCTATTTCTCTATGCAAACTCTTGTTGAAATTATGGAGCTATGATTGCTATGTATTGGATATAGAATTTCAAGGATGAGTCGAAGAGTGAATGTGGTTTTGTGTGAAATTTAGAATTTCAAACTTATGCGCTAAGTGGACGTTTCTTTCTCTGGAGTTTCTTATTGAAAGGTTTATTTATTGGCATGAATGGTGTAGTATACATGGGAAGTTGTAGTAAAGTGGAGGTTTTTGTTTCCCGCTGTAGTAACAGTTGTTTGTGGGTATCGGATTTTAGGTGCACTCATAGTGGCAGACACTGGAATATTCGGGGGTGCTTCGTTGAATCATAAATTATCTTCCATTAATAGGGACCAATATGTAAGCAGTGCAAGAAGGTGGATAAAAAGTTGAACAGGTTAAGGAATTGGTTTTTTTTTTTCGATTAAATATTCAGGAATAGGAGGCCTAATTATTTTCTTATTCCTTGCAGGTGTTCTAGAAGTGTTTGTAAGATGAGTAGGTGTGATAATCATAATTATGGGTTAGAAATTGATGGCAGGGTTCCTAAAAGCGAATTGGTTTCTGCGTGTTGGTGTGGTTGCTAGATGGTAGATAAAGGGTGAAAGAAATGTGTACGGGTATGGTATGTAGTGGTAAGTGGAACGATTGTCAAGAAGAATATTGTTAATGTTTCTAATTGAGTTAAATATCTGATGACTGATTTTGTTATGCTTTGCTCCAGATGAATGATGCTTGTAAAGGATTTTCTATGAAATCAAAATTCCTTGTTGATGTATGGATGGGTTGATAACGTGGATATCATAGTTGAGTTTGATGTTCCAGTGAGGAGAGTTTGGAAACGTCGAATGGCTTTGTTGACAGGGAAACATTAGAAATCGATAGCGGTATATTCATGATTTATGTTTTATGTGAATGATTATGTGAGTTTATAAAGTAAAGTTGAATCGCTTCGCAATCGGCTTGGAGTAAAACTTATAATATAATGCTGATTCATATCAATGGCAATGTTGTAATCATTAGACACGCAATGGATGTTTCCTCGAAAGTAACAGCGTCTTGCCAATTGAATGTGAGTATTCATGAGATGGATCGGGTAGGAAGTTTAGATTTGGAACCAGAAAATAACATCAGACTTTATGATCTGAATGCAATGGATGAGGCGGAAAAAAAAAAAGGTTGTAGTTGTGGAAAAAAGGTTAATGGCTAATTCGTTGTCCAAAATGGAAAACATGACTGGAAAAATTACGTGGGATGGACGAATCGGACAGCGTGCATTTTTTATTGGTTCTAATCAACATTCAAAGGAAGTTGAAGTATTTTAGCGAAATTAAGGTGTGATTTTAAGAATTATTGCAAAAAGATTGCGAGAATGGTGAGAAAACGAGTAGATATAAATGCGGTATCTGAACAGATGAGACAAAATGGTATGCCTCTGTTTAGGTATACGAAGTGCTAGAAGTTCGGTGATCATATGAGCCTGAGTTATACATTTATTGGTAGTTGATGAAGTTGGAAATTTTTGTTTGCTAGAGTAATGTTTTTATTTTCGTTACAATTTTAGTTCTTTGAGCTTGTATAAACAAAAGCGTTGAATTCAAAGTTGCATGGCTATCATGTTCATGCAGCAGAAATAGCAGTATAGATAACCTCAGTGTACAACTGTACACATTTTCAAGGACACAATTTTGAATGCGTATTATGTTTTGGACTCCATCGGAAAATATTGCAGAGTTCCAATCCTTTCGCCTGAAAAATCTATATCTTTTTGTTACGATGAAATGAATGGAGCATTCATCAACAACATATACAGGGAGTCATCAAGTTACGTCCGCTTGTTTAACGAGCAAAGTTGTGAAAGTGCCTGCCCCCCAAAGCGACTTATGATATAACAACAGTGAACTGAGAAAATTGCTGTTGTAGCCAAATTATTTTCGTTTGGAGATACCATTTGTACACAACAATAAACTAGTAGATAACTTTATACATCAGTCTGACACTAAAATTTTTATACAAAATATCTATTAAAGTGGAATAGTTAGGGGACAGAGAAGGAATGGGATTCATTTTCTCGAATGAATGAAGGCTTTCAACTGTGATATTACTCTCGAAACTACACTTGACGTTCGCTTTTGTAATTTCATATTTCGATTCACGCTATTGATGAAATCCCTTATAGATATGCAGCTTTAGAGCAGCATATGCAGAGACCATAACACAACTACTTATTATGCAAAGTTGTCATTGCAGTGTATATTATAATGAAAAGAAAAGAAAGAAAAAAAGAAAAAAATTAAAGAAAGAAACAAAGTTTATTAAAAAGGAAATTATCTCCCTACATCACAGGATATGCTCAATTTAGAAACTGTTATTTTCTAACCATCAACCTACATCTTATTTCCTTGCGCCTCAACATTCATTAGTTACGTTTCCTTTGCAGAGTCTGTCTAAAATGAAAAGCATATTCGTGCTACTTCGCGATAATGACTTCCTCGAAATCCGCAATGCCTCAAGAGGACATTCGCCTTTGTAACAAAAATAAGAAATTAGCTGCTTTTTTGCCGATTCATACTAACAAAAGTGAATTTTTCGAAATGTCATTGCGCAATCGAAAGCAGTTATACTTTAGAACACGTATAATTAATTTTTTTCGACTCGTCAATTTTCCAGGATTTCAATTACATTATCGTTGAATGAAACTCTGATAAATCGGATAAATGAGTAGACTACTTTCGAATTCTGGCTTTCTTTCCTGCTAAGTGCTATTCCCTGGCGATTAAGAAGGAAAACTTTTCCGTAATCACTTCAGACGTTAATCCTACCGAAGTTCAAAGCATCATCGTAACATTCACACTTTGAAACAATAACCACCTTGAAATGAGCCCTTTTATACTTTTCTATATCCTCTTCTATTGACAGCGACACACAGCACTACCGCAAAGTTGGATAGTACCTTGAGGCATGCTTCTCTCTTGTACGGATGAGTCTATAAATAAGAATTCTGACAGCTTCTCGGCACGACCAGAGACAATTATATCGATCAAAGTACATTAATGCAGAGAAAGAATCGCACATTTTTGTTAACACCTGAGTGTAAACTCGTAATTGCGTAAACAAATGAATGGTGTGTCATCCTATTGCGTTGAAGTCACAAGACAAATCAATGCTTTCTTACCGGAAGGATCTTTCTTGTCTTGATTGTGTGATCTCTTGAATGGAATGGATTATATGCAGGACATCAAATATTTGGGATTAACTGCCTAGCTGCTACTGGCATCGTTTCTTGGGTGGACATGTGCGGCAAAGAGACGGATTCGTTTCTTCGAATATTCGAATGAGAAAACATTTCTTGCACACAACGCCTGAATGAGTACAAGAACTTAAAGGAGTGGTTTGTGTTCCGAATGAGCAAGAGGGCACACGTAAGGTAGCCATCTTCATGTATCTTACGTAATGCTTTTGATTTTCTCTGCTATTCTCCCTATAATCCTTTCACTTCTGAGCGCCATTAGGAGTGCAGCTGCGCATAAAGCTTGGTGGTTTAAGGTCAAAGCTTTCTAAGAGGATGCTCTTTCTGATTACATTTTTTAATCCTAGATGAGCGCGACGGTCGCCGTTCGCGGCGCTGATCCGTCCGTAGTGCCATGGATCTGCGGGGCGTTCGTCATCCGCGGCGCTGATGCCGCTCGGCTTACCAAGTTCAGCGCCCAGTGGCTGTTCGCAGCGCTGATCCGCCGCTTCCCTTGCAGATCAGCGCTGCCGACCGCGGTCGCGGCGCTGATCTCGCCCAAGAATCCAAGATCAGCGCGTCGGTCGGCGGTCGCGGCGCTGATCAGTCCGAGGTTTGCTGGATCAGCGCGGCGGTAGGCATCCGCTGCGCTGATCTCGCCCGAGATTCGGAGATCCGCGCGACGGTCGGCGGTCGCAACGCTGATCCCGCCAGCGAATCCGAGATCAGCGTGGTAGTCGTCGTTCGCGACGCTGATCCGTCGCTTCACTTGCAGATCAGCGCGGCCGACCTGGATAGCGGCGCTAATCCGCAATCAGCGCTACGATTGTCACGTTGATACGTGGTCGAATCTGAAGAGTCGCGCAGCAGAATGCGTCGTTCCCGCTGATAAAGGTTCGTCGTTTCGGATATGCATATATATGAATGTATTTCTATATATATGCATATATACGAGGATGCAGATTATATTATGAAACAAACAAACATTGACATACCTCAATAATTTGCTTTAATGAAAGAAGAGTTTTATACCTGATTTTAAATGCAATATCAATATTAAATCTAGAAAGCGGAATTCGGATACATCATCATTTATATTCAATCCAAATTGATAGTTATAACATTTATTTATTTTCAGTCTATGGTATATTACTTTGAATGTATATAGTGAAAGAAGCTTGTAAAATTGTAGAAATAAAAAGAAACTATGAAGAAAATTTTCTCTTTAATCAAAAGGTATACTTGAAGAAATATTTTCTAAGGATGAAAAGAGAAAACTTTTTTAAATAAATTTTGGTATTCCATAGATATTTGTAATAAATTTGGGATGGTACTGCGCCGAAAGTTCTTCTTAATGATTTTTAGTTGGAAGCTGGTTTATATCACAATAATTAGGTATATATGAATCTTTGAATTGCCTATACAGTATTGCATTTTACGTGGAAAAACACTTTGAATTGGCGATTATCAAAAATTATTATTATGCAGTTTGAAACTCTAGTGGTACATGAGCTAGTAGTATATATGTTATATCAACTTGGAATGCAGGCTTCTGGTTTGGTATTCAAAAAGCAATGTTTGCTATGTACTTTTGAGGAAAAAAGCTTTGGGCTAGTAATTTAAGGCTTGTACGAATCGGTGCTAATGAATGTTGTTAGGGAAGTTTGCTTCATAAATTATCATCCACGAAAAAATGTGTTTTTGAATGTTTGCATCTCGTAGATTCCTTTATTAAAAAGTACTTAATGTTCCTAATCCATAGAAATTCAAAGTTGCACCATAAAAAAGAATAATGTGTTACCTACAATGTATTAAGTGGAATGTATATCAGCAATTACATTATATCAGCAATTATCAGAAATTTCAATATCAGCAATTATCAGCAATTTCAATATCAGCAATTTGAAATGGAAAATAAATTCTATTGCACAAGTATTAGAGAATGGAAAATTGAACGAAATAAAGTTTGAATACAAATCGCGGGTTGCTTTCTTGTGAAGTTCGATAAGTCGCGACATCATGGGTATAGCAGCAGTTGTGACTATCTAATTCTGTAATCTATCGTTTGAAATTCAAAGAAACTTAATTTTTTTTTTTCAGAAAAGCGAAAGGTACTGAAAAGAATACAGAGGAACAGCATTAGGATAATAAATACATTACCTTTTGTGAAAGAATCAAATGAAGTATACGAGAATGAGGTGAAAGGAACTATAAGGGGAGTCTAAGTATTGATAGTGGGAATGCGTAGGAAGCAATGTGTGAGAGAGCCCTAAACTGTATACGAGAATATTTAATTTGGGTACTACACTATCATTTGCTTATTTTGTATTAACTGCCTTTAACTGACTCAGGTCGCGGAAACGCGAAATCTCCTCTTACGAGGGGGAAGGGCGTCCCGCTTCGCTCGAATCTCTCGCCTGGAACCTCCTCCTCCATCCCGCCCGGCCGCCCGCCCTCCCGCCTTGGAGCGACGCGTGGTGAGGGATCGAGGCGGAGGCGGAGCAGGAATTGAGGCCCCGCAGACCGGGAGCTCGTTCGGGTGGAGGAGGTGAAGCGTATCCCCCCGGAAGGCCGTCGCCAACCCCCCCGTGAGTACAAGGAGAAGGTTGCGTGTCTCGCGGAAGGCATTTGGTTCCTGCGGAACCTCGGGGGAAGCCTTCCGGCGTCACCCGGAGGTTGTCAGATGCGTGCAACGCGATCAGCGCGAAGGAATGCCCCGCGTGGCGCTGATTTCTGAGTTGCAGCGGAGGGATCAGCGCCGCGCAGGCCTTGGGTGGCTCCATCTCGCGAGGAAAGACGGCATCCAGACCTTGCTGGAGGGAGGGATCAACGCGTCGTACTGCCGCCGTCGCGCTGATCTCGGGGTGGAGAAAGGGATCAGCGCGGCGGACTCCCGCCGTCGCGCTGATCTCGGGGTGGAGAAAGGGATCAGCGCGGCAGCCTCCCGCCGTCGCGCTGATCTGGGCCTGGAGGGAAGGATCAGCGCGGCGGAATCCTGCCGATGCGCTGATCTCCGATGCGAGAGCGGGATCAGCGCCGCGAAGATCGCCCGTCGCGCTGATCTCGGCCTCGAGGGAAGTATCAGCGCGGGGGACACCCGCCGACGCGCTGATCTCGGCCTTAAAGGAAGGATCATCGCGGCGCACTCTAGCCCGTCGCGCTGATCTCCGCGGGGCGCGACGGATCAGCGCTGCGGACTGCCGCCATCGCCCTGATCTCCGATGCGGGACCGGGATCAGCGCGGCGGACTACTGCCTTCGCGCTGATCTCAGATTCGGGACCGGGATCAGCGCCGCGGAGATCGCCCGTCGCGCTGATCTGCGATCTTTCGGGCGGGATCAGCGCGGCGGACTTTCTTCGCTGCGGAATAATGTGTTTTTTGGGGAAGGATTAGTATTATACTGATAGGTTATTTTCGATAAGCGTCGGTCTTTCGAATGTTGTAGGAAATGGGTTGATATTTTGTCAACAAGTGGATTGCAGAAGGAGCATGTCTAAATCATCAATGTGTCATATGGGAGCTATAATACTAGGAAGAATATAGGATGGTGATGAGGGTACGATAGGGTGTGTTTTGATGATGGTAGCTCATGGTTATAAATCGTCTGATATACTATTTTTTAGATGTTAAATCTTTCGAATGTTGGGAAGTGGTCGATATATTTGAGGGTTGGAATACGACTGAGCTGTAGTGGAATGCAACCATAAATGATGATTTTAGTTTTCGGTTATATGTCTTCTATAAAACTAGAGTTATTCGGTGTAATTACAATATACATACAAATAGAAAATGTGGTGAAGTTTGTTGTAGTGGATTTAGCTGTTATAATCCATATTCACAGGTAATGTTGAGGGATTGAATGAGAACAGTGGATATAAATTACACATGAAGAATGGAAATATTTTGTGTTTCTGTCATGTGTGTTTTAGCTGGAATAGTTAGTATCATGATGTTTTTGTGTTGATGCCCATATCGTTTATAGGGAATAACGATAGGTGGTACCTTGGCAACTTTTCTCTGTTTCGATATATGTTGTGGTGTTGGTGAAAGTGATGGTTGGGATTGGAATTTTCTGATTTGTTGTAGAAAGAAATTCATTATGAATAAAATTGTCAATGATAAGCTTAGGAGTATTGGAATGATTTAAATTGTTTTTTTTAGGTAAAAGTAGAGTATTGTGGATAAGGCATGCAATGATTATTTCTTTTTCAGTTATGTTGGATAATTGGAAATTCATTGACAGTAAGATGTCACCTTTGATGTAAAAAATTTATTTTCTGAAAAGAATGTTCTTGTTCATTAAGTATTATTTCTTATTAGATTAGGTAGTATTTCTTAATGTTCAGCTATTTCTCTATGCAAACTCTTGTTGAAATTATGGAGCTATGATTGCTATGTATTGGATATAGAATTTCAAGGATGAGTCGAAGAGTGAATGTGGTTTTGTGTGAAATTTAGAATTTCAAACTTATGGGCTAAGTGGACGTTTCTTTCTTTGGAGTTTCTTATTGAAAGGTTTATTTATTGGCATGAATGGTGTAGTATACATAGGAAGTTGTAGTAAAGTGGAGGTTTTTGTTTCCCGCTGTAGTAACAGTTGTTTATGGGTATCGGATTTTAGGTGCACTCATAGTGGCAGCAACTGGAATATTCGGGGGTGCTTCGTTGAATCATAAATTATGTTCCATTCATAGGGACCAATATGTAAGCAGTGCAAGAAGGTGGATAAAAAGTTGAACAGGTTAAGGAATTGGTTTTTTTTTTTCGATTAAATATTCAGGAATAGGAGGCCTAATTATTTTCTTATTCCTTGCAGGTGTTCTAGAAGTGTTTGTAAGATGAGTAGGTGTGATAACCATAATTATGGGTTAGAAATTGATGACTGGGTTCCTAAAAGCGAATTGGTTTCTGCGTGTTGGTGTGGTTGCGAGATGGTAGATAAAGGGTGAAAGAAATGTGTGCGGGTATGGTATGTAGTGGTAAGTGAAACGATTGTCAAGAAGAATATTGTTAATATTTCTAATTGAGTTAAATATCTGATAACTGATTTTGTTATGCTTTGCTCCAGATGAATGATGCTTGTAAACGATTTTCTATGAAATCAAAATTCCTTATTGATGTATGGATGGGTTGATAACGTGGATATCATAGTTGAGGTTGATGTCCCAGTGAGGAGAGTTTGCAAACGTCGAATGGCTTTGTTGACAGGGAAGCATTAGAAATCGATAGCGGTATATTCATGATTTATGTTTTATGTGAATGATTATGTGAGTTTATAAAGTAAAGTTGAATCGCTTCGCAATCGGCTTGGAGTAAAACTTATAATATAATGCTGATTCATATCAATGGCAATGTTGTAATCATTAGACACGCAATGGATGTTTCCTCGAAAGTAACAGCGTCTTGCCAATTGAATGTGAGTATTCATGAGATGGATCGGGTAGGAAGTTTAGATTTGAAACCAGAAAATAACATCAGACTTTATGATCTGAATGCAATGGATGAGGCGGAAAAAAGAGAAGGTTGTAGTTGTGGAAAAAAGGTTAATGGCTAATTCGTTGTACAAAATGGAAAACATGACTGGAAAAATTACGTGGGATGGACGAATCGGACAGCGTGGATTTTTTATTGGTTCTAATCAACATTCGAAGGAAGTTGAAGTATTTTTGCGAAATTAAGGTGTGAGTTTAAGAATTATTGCAAAAAGATTGCGAGAATGGTGAGAAAACGAGTAGATATAAATGCGGTATCTGAACAGATCAGACAAAATGGTATGCCTCTTTTAGGTATACGAAGTGCTAGAAGTTCGGTGATCATATGAGCCTGCGTTATACATTTATTGGTAGTTGATGAAGTTGGAAATTTTTGTTCGCTAGAGTAATGTTTTTTAATTATTAAAAATTAAAAATTCGTTACAATATTTCGTTACAATATTTATTAAAAATTCGTTACAATTTTAGTTCTTTGAGCTTGTATAAACAAAAGCGTTGAATTCAAAGTTGCATGGCTATCATGTTCATGCAGCAGAAATAGCAGTATAGATAACCTCAGTGTACAACTGTACACATTTTCAAGGACACAATTTTGAATGCGTATTATGTTTTGGACTCCATCGGAAAATATTGCAGAGTTCCAATCCTTTCGCCTGAAAAATCTATATCTTTTTGTTACGATGAACTCTACATTCGTGTACATCCATCTGAACACAACACACGCTACAAGCTCTTGACTGTATGTGACTGCTACCGAAGACCGACTGCATCTTAGTATTTTTCACTTGTACTTGCAATTCCCAGAATCTCACAACAATGAAAGGAACCTCAGAAAATTACGCTGTTTGCTCTTTGCAAATTATTTTCGTTTGGAGATGTCGATTCTTGGCATACGCAATAACCAACCCAGTAGACAATGGTTAATCAGTCTTACACCAAAAATTTCCTTTCGCCAAGATCTACTAGAGCGTTTTCACATCTTCACGATAGAGCAAGGAATGGACCAACTCCGCCTTCCAGTTCGTTTTAGGCTTTCAACTGTGATATTACTCTCGAAACTACACTTGATTGTTCGGTTTTGTAATTTCATATTTCGATTCACGCTATTGATGAAATCCCTTATAGATATGCAGCTTTAGAGCAGCATATGCAGAGACCATAACACAACTACTTATTATGCAAAGTTGTCATTGCAGTGTATATTATAATGAAAACAAAAGAAAGAAAGAAAGAAAAAAAGAAAAGAAAGAAAGAAAGTTTATTAAAAAGGAAATTATCTCCCTACATCACAGGATATGCTCAATTTAGAAACTGTTATTTTCCAACCATCAACCTACTTCTTATTTCCTTGCGCCTCAACATTCATTAGTTACGTTTCCTTTGCAGAGCCTGTCTAAAATGAAAAGGATATTCGTGCTACTTCGCGATAATGACTTCCTCGAAATCCGCAATGCGTCAAGAGGACATTCGCCTTTGTAACAAAAAAAAGAAATTAGCTGCTTTTTAGCCGATTCATACTAACAAAAGTGAATTTTTCGAAATGTCATTGCGCAATCGAAAGCAGTTATACTTTAGAACACGTATAATTAATTTCCTTCGACTCGTCAATTTTCCAGGATTTCAATTACATTATCGTTGAATGAAACTCTGATGAATCGGATAAATGAGTAGACTACTTTCGAATTCTGCCTTTCTTTCCTGCTAAGTGCTATTCCCTGGCGATTAAAAAGAAAAACTTTTCCGTAATCACTTCAAACGTTAATCATACCGAAGTTCAAAGCATCATCGTAACATTCACACTTTGAAACAATAACCACCTTGAAATGAGCCCTTTTATACTTTTCTATATCCTCTTCTATTGACAGCGACACACAGCACTACCGCAAAGTTGGATAGTACCTTGAGGCATGCTTCTCTTGTACGGATGAGTCTAGAAATAAGAATTCTCTGACAGTTGAACGGCACGACCAGAGACAATTATATCGATCAAAGTATTAATGCAGAGAAAGAATCGCACATTTTTGTTAACACCTGAGTGTAAACTCGTGAATTGCGTAAACAAATGAATGGTGTGCCATCCATTGCGTTGAAGTCACAAGACAAATCAATGCTTTCTTACTGGAAGGATCTTTCTTGTCTTGATTGTGTGATCTCTTGAAATGGAATGGATTATATATGTCCTAGGAGGGACGCGGTGGCAACTGCCTAGCTGCTACGTGGGGTCTTTCTTGGTATGTGCGGCAACGTCTGCAATTCGTTTCTTCGAATATTCGAATGAGAAAACATTTCTTCCACACAACGCCTGAATGAGTACAAGAACTTAAAGGAGTGGTTTGTGTTCCGAATGAGATAGAGGGCACACGTAAGGTAGCCATCTTCATGTATCTTACGTAATTCTTTGGAATTTCTCTGCTATTCTCCCTATAATCCTTTCACTTCTGAGCGCCATTAGGAGTGCAGCTGCGCATAAAGCTTGGTGGTTTAAGGTCAAAGCTTTCGAAGAGGATGCTATTTCTGATTACATTTTTTAATCCTAGATGAGCGCGACGGTCGCCGTTCGCGGCGCTGATCCGTCCGTAGTGCCATGGATCTGCGGGGCGTTCGTCATCCGCGGCGCTGATGCCGCTCGTCTTACCAAGTTCAGCGCCCAGTGGCTGTTCGCAGCGCTGATCCGCCGCTTCCCTTGCAGATCAGCGCTGCCGACCGCGGTCGCGGCGCTGATCTCGCCCAAAAATCCAAGATCAGCGCGTCGGCGGCTGCGGCGCTGGATCTGTTCGAGGTTTGCTGGATCAGCGCGGCGGTAGGCACCGCTGTGCCGATCTCGCCTGAGGATCGGAGATCCCCGCGACGGTCGGCGGTCGCAGCGCTGATCCCGCCAGCGAATCCGAGATCAGCAGAAGTCGTCGTTCATGACGCTGATCCTTCACTTGCAGATCAGCGCGGCCGACCTGGATAGCGGCGCTAATCCGCAATCAGCGCTACGATTGTCACATTGATACGTGGTCGAATTTGAAGATTCGCGCAGCAGAATGCGTCGTTCCCGCTGATAAAGGTTCGTCGTTTCGGATATGCATATATATGAATGTATTTCTATATATATGCATATATACGAGGATGCAGATTATATTATGAAACAAACAAACATTGACATACCTCAATAATTTGCTTTAATGAAAGAAGAGTTTTATACCTGATTTTAAATGCAATATCAATATTAAATCTAGAAAGCGGAATTCGGATACATCATCATTTATATTCAATCCAAATTGATAGTTATAACATTTATTTATTTTCAGTCTATGGTATATTACTTTGAATGTATATAGTGAAAGAAGCTTGTAAAATTGTAGAAAAAAAAAGAAACTATGAAGAAAATTTTCTCTTTAATCAAAAGGTATACTTGAAGAAATATTTTCTAAGCATGAAAAGAGAAAACTTTTTTAAATAAATTTTGGTATTCCATAGATATTTGTAATAAATTTGGGATGGTACTGCGCCGAAAGTTCTTCTAAATGATTTTTAGTTGGAAACTGGTTTATATCATAATAATTAGGTATATATGAATCTTTGAATTGCCGATACAGTATTGCATTTTACGTGGAAAAACACTTTGAATTGGCGATTATCAAAAATTATTATTATGCAGTTTGAAACTCTAGTGGTACATGAGCTAGTAGTATATATGTTATATCAACTTGGAATGCAGGCTTCTGGTTTGGTATTCAAAAAGCAATGTTTGCTATGTACTTTTGAGGAAAAAAGCTTTGGGCTAGTAATTTAAGGCTTGTACGAATCGGTGCTAATGAATGTTGTTAGGGAAGTTTGCTTCATAAATTATCATCCACGAAAAAATGTGTTTTTGAATGTTTGCATCTCGTAGATTCCTTTATTAAAAAGTAAAGTGCACCATAAAAAAGAATAATGTGTTACCTACAATGTATTAAGTGGAATGTATATCAGCAATTACATTATATCAGCAATTATCAGAAATTTCAATATCAGCAATTATCAGCAATTTCAATATCAGCAATTTGAAATGGAAAATAAATTCTATTGCACAAGTATTAGAGAATGGAAAATTGAACGAAATAAAGTTTGAATACAAATCGCGGGTTGCTTTCTTGTGAAGTTCGATAAGTCGCGACATCATGGGTATAGCAGCAGTTGTGACTATCTAATTCTGTAATCTATCGTTTGAAATTCAAAGAAACTTAATTTTTTTTTTCAGAAAAGCGAAAGGTACTGAAAAGAATACAGAGGAACAGCATTAGGATAATAAATACATTACCTTTTGTGAAAGAATCAAATGAAGTATACGAGAATGAAGTGAAAGGAACTATAAGGGGAGACTAAGTATTGATGGTGGGAATGCGTAGGAAGCAATGTGTGATAGAGCCCTAAACTGTATACGAGAATATTTAATTTGGGTACTACAATATCATTTGCTTATTTTGTATTAACTGCCTTTAACTGACTTTTCGCGTTTCCACGACTGGAAACGCGAAATCTCCTCTTACGAGGGGGAATTGCGTCCCGCTTCGCTCGAATCTCTCGCCTGGAACCTCCTCCTCCATCCCGCCCGGCCGCCCGCCCTCCCGCCTTGGAGCGACGCGTGGTGAGGGATCGAGGAGGAGGCGGAGCAGGAATTGAGGCCCCGCAACTCGGGAGCTCGGTCGGGTGGAGCAGGTGAAGCGTATCCCCCCGGAAGGCCGTCGCCAACCCCCCCGTGAGTACAAGGAGAAGGTTGCGTGTCTCGCGGAAGGCATTTGGTTCCTGCGGAACCTCGGGGAAGCCTTCCGGCGTCACCCGGAGGCTGTCAGGGACGCGTGCAACGCGATCAGCGCGAAGGAATGCCCCGCGCGGCGCTGATTTCCGAGTTGCAGCGAGGGATCAGCGCTGCGCACGCCTTGGGTGGCTCCCATCTCGCGAGGAAAGACGGCATCCAGGCCGGAGAAAGCACCTGCCGCGCTGATCCCCGCTTGGAGGGAGGGATCAGCGCGTCGGAGCTCGCCCGTCGGGCTGATCCCCGCGTGGAGGGAGGGATCAGCGCGTCGGAGCTCGCCCGTCGGGCTGATCCCCGCGTGGAGGGAGCGATCAACGCGTCGTACTCCCGCCGTCGCGCTGATCTCGGGGTGGAGAAAGGGATCAGCGCGGCAGCCTCCCAACGTCGCGCTGATCTGGGCCTGGATGGAAGGATCAGCGCAGCGGAATCCCGCCGATGCGCTGATCTCCGATGCGAGAGCGGGATCAGCGCCGCGAAGATCGCCCGTCGCGCTGATCTCGGCCTCGAGGGAAGTATCAGCGCGGAGGACACCCGCCGACGCGCTGATCTCGGCCTGGAAGGAAGGATCAGCGCGGCGCACTCTAGCCCTTCCCGCTGATCTCCGCGGGGCGCGACGGATCAGCGCTGCGGACTGCCGCCATCGCCCTGATCTCCGATGCGGGACCGGGATCAGCGCGGCGGACTACTGCCTTCGCGCTGATCTCGGATTCGGGACCGGGATCAGCGCCGCGGAGATCGCCCGTCGCGCTGATCTGCGATCTTTCGGGCGGGATCAGCGCGGCGGACTTTCTTCGCCGCGGAATGGTGTGTTTTTTGGGGAAGGATTAGTATTAAACTGATAGGTTATTTTCGATAAGCGTGGGTCTTTCGAATGTTGTAGGAAATGGGTTGATATTTTGTCAACAAGTGGATTGCAGAAGGAGCATGTCTAAATCATCAATGTGTCATATGGGAGCTGTAATAGGAGGAAGAATATAGGATGGTGATGAGGTTACGATAGGGTGTGTCGATGGTAGCCTGCGGTTATAAATCGTCTGATATACTATTTTTTAGATGTTAAATCTTTCGAATGTTGGGAAGTGGTCGATATATTTGAGGGTTGGAATACGACTGAGCTGTAGTGGAATGCAACCATAAATGATTATTTTAGTTTTCGGTTATATGTCTTCTATAAAACTAGAGTTATTCGGTTTAATTAAAATATACATACAAATAGAAAATGTGGTGAAGTTTGTTGTAGTGGATTTAGCTGTTATAATCCATATTCACAGGTAATGTTGAGGGATTGAATGAGAACAGTGGATATAAATTACACATGAAGAATGGAAATATTTTGTGTTTCTGTCATGTGTGTTTTAGCTGGAATAGTTAGTATCATGATGTTTTTGTGTTGATGCCCATATCGTTTATAGGGAATAACGATAGGTGGTACCATGGCAACTTTTCTCTGTTTCGATATATGTTGTGGTGTTGGTGAAAGTGATGGTTGGGATTGGAATTTTCTGATTTGTTGTAGAAAGAAATTCATTATGAATAAAATTGTCAATGATAAGCTCAGGAGTATTGGAATCATTTAAATTGTTTTTTTTAGGTAAAAGTAGAGTATTGTGGATAAGGCATGCAATGATTATTTCTTTTTCAGTTATGTTGGATAATTGGAAATTCATTGACAGTAAGATGTCACCTTTGATGTAAAAAATTTATTTTCTGAAAAGAATGTTCTTGTTCATTAAGTATTATTTCTTATTAGATTAGGTAGTATTTCTTAATGTTCAGCTATTTCTCTATGCAAACTCTTGTTGAAATTATGGAGCTATGATTGCTATGTATTGGATATAGAATTTCAAGGATGAGTCGAAGAGTGAATGTGGTTTTGTGTGAAATTTAGAATTTCAAACTTATGGGCTAAGTGGACGTTTCTTTCTTTGGAGTTTCTTATTGAAAGGATTATTTATTGGCATGAATGGTGTAGTATACATAGGAAGTTGTAGTAAAGTGGAGGTTTTTGTTTCCCGCTGTAGTAACAGTTGTTTATGGGTATCGGATTTTAGGTGCACTCATAGTGGCAGCAACTGGAATATTCGGGGGTGCTTCGTTGAATCATAAATTATCTTCCATTAATAGGGACCAATATGTAAGCAGTGCAAGAAGGTGGATAAAAAGTTGAACAGGTTAAGGAATTGGTTTTTTTTTTTCGATTAAATATTCAGGAATAGGAGGCCTAATTATTTTCTTATTCCTTGCAGGTGTTCTAGAAGTGTTTGTAAGATGAGTA
Organism: Raillietiella orientalis; assembly: GCA_036172245.1. Taxonomy (NCBI): domain Eukaryota; kingdom Metazoa; phylum Arthropoda; class Ichthyostraca; order Raillietiellida; family Raillietiellidae; genus Raillietiella; species Raillietiella orientalis. Next base: position 313,691 of record JAYWIR010000081.1, on the reverse strand, counting down.
GGTGTGATAATCATAATTATGGGTTAGAAATTGATGGCAGGGTTCCTAAAAGCGAATTGGTTTCTGCGTGTTGGTGTGGTTGCGAGATGGTAGATAAAGGGTGAAAGAAATGTGTGCGGGTATGGTATGTAGTGGTAAGTGAAACGATTGTCAAGAAGAATATTGTTAATATTTCTAATTGAGTTAAATGTCTGTTAACTGATTTTGTTATGCTTTGCTCCAGATGAATGATGCTTGTAAACGATTTTCTATGAAATCAAAATTCCTTATTGATTTATGGATGGGTTGATAACGTGGATATCATAGTTGAGGTTGATGTCCCAGTGAGGAGAGTTGGCAAACGTCGAATGGCTTTGTTGACAGGGAAGCATTAGAAATCGAAAGCGGTATATTCATGATTTATGTTTTATGTGAATGATTATGTGAGTTTATAAAGTAAAGTTGAATCGCTTCGCAATCGGCTTGGAGTAAAACTTTTAATATAATGCTGATTCATATCAATGGCAATGTTGTATTCATTAGACACGCAATGGATGTTTTCTCGAAAGTAACAGCGTCTTGCCAATTGAATGTGAGTATTCATGAGATGGATCGGGTAGGAAGTTTAGATTTGGAACCAGAAAATAACATCAGACTTTATGATCTGAATGCAATGGATGAGGCGGAAAAAAGAGAAGGTTGTAGTTGTGGAAAAAACGGTTAATGGCTAATTCGTTGTCCAAAATGGAAAACATGACTGGAAAAATTACGTGGGATGGACGAATCGGACAGCGTGCATTTTTTATTGGTTCTAATCAACATTCAAAGGAAGTTGAAGTATTTTAGCGAAATTAAGGTGTGATTTTAAGAATTATTGCAAAAAGATTGCGAGAATGGTGAGAAAACGAGTAGATATAAATGCGGTATCTGAACAGATCAGACAAAATGGTATGCCTCTTTTAGGTATACGAAGTGCTAGAAGTTCGGTGATCATATGAGCCTGCGTTATACATTTATTGGGAGTTGATGAAGTTGGAAATTTTTGTTCGCTAGAGTAATGTTTTTTAATTATTAAAAATTAAAAATTCGTTACAATATTTCGTTACAATATTTATTAAAAATTCGTTACAATTTTAGTTCTTTGAGCTTGTATAAACAAAAGCGTTGAATTCAAAGTTGCATGGCTATCATGTTCATGCAGCAGAAATAGCAGTATAGATAACCTCAGTGTACAACTGTACACATTTTCAAGGACACAATTTTGAATGCGTATTATGTTTTGGACTCCATCGGAAAATATTGCAGAGTTCCAATCCTTTCGCCTGAAAAATCTATATCTTTTTGTTACGATGAACTCTACATTCGTGTACATCCATCTGAACACAACACATGCTACAAGCTCTTGATTGTATGTGACTGCTACCGAAGACCGACTGCATCTTAGTATTTTCTACTTGTACTTGCAATTCCCAGAATCTCATAACAATGAAAGGAACCTGAGAAAATTACGCTGTTTGCAGTTTGCAACTTATTTTCGTTTGGAGATGTCGATTCTTGGCATACGAAATAACCAACCCAGTAGACAACTTGCTACATCAGTCTTACACCAAAATTTTCCTTCGCCAGCACATCTTACTAAAGCGTTTTCAATATCTTCACGATAGAGCAAGGAATGGACCAACTCGCCTTTCCAGTTCGTTTTAGGCTTTCAACTGTGATATTACTCTCGAAACTACACTTGACGTTCGGTTTTGTAATTTCATATTTCGATTCACGCTATTGATGAAATCCCTTATAGATATGCAGCTTTAGAGCAGCATATGCAGAGACCATAACACAACTACTTATTATGCAAAGTTGTAATTGCAGTGTATATTATAATGAAAAGAAAAGAAAGAAAAAAAGAAAAAATGAAAAGAAAGAAAGAAAGTTTATTAAAAAGGAAATTATCTCCCTACATCACAGGATATGCTCAAATTAGAAACTGTTATTTTCCAACCATCAACCTACTTCTTATTTCCTTGCGCCTCAACATTCATTAGTTACGTTTCCTTTGCAGAGTCTGCCTAAAATGAAAAGCATATTCGTGCTACTTCGCGATAATGACATCCTCGAAATCCGCAATGCGTCAAGAGGACATTCGCCTTTGTAACAAAAAAAAAGAAATTAGCTGCTTTTTTGCCGATTCATACTAACAAAAGTGAATTTTTCGAAATGTCATTGCGCAATCGAAAGCAGTTATACTTTAGAACACGTATAATTAATTTCCTTTGACTGGTAAATTTTCCAGGATTTCAATTAAATTATCGTTGAAAGAAACTCTGATGAATCGGATAAATGAGTAGACTACTTTCGAATTCTGCCTTTCTTTCCTGCTAAGTGCTATTCCCTGGCGATTAAAAAGAAAAACTTTTCCGTAATCACTTCAAACGTTAATCATACCGAAGTTCAAAGCATCATCGTAACATTCACACTTTGAAACAATAACCACCTTGAAATGAGCCGTTTTATACTTTTCTATATCCTCTTCTATTGACAGCGACACACAGCACTACCGCAAAGTTGGATAGTACGTGAGGCATGCTTCTCTCTTGTACGGATGAGTCTATAAATAAGAATTCTGACAGCTTCCCGGCACGACCAGAGACAATTATATCGATCAGAGTACATTAATGCAGAGAAAGAATCGCACATTTTTGTTAACACCTGAGTGTAAACTCGTAATTGCGTAAACAAATGAATGGTGTGCCATCCTATTGCGTTGAAGTCACAAGACAAATCAATGCTTTCTTACCGGAAGGATCTTTCTTGTCTTGATTGTGTGATCTCTTGAATGGAATGGATTATATGCAGGACATCAAATATTTGGGATTAACTGCCTAGCTGCTACTGGCATCGTTTCTTGAGAGGACATGTGCGGCAAAGAGATGGATTCGTTTCTTCGAATATTCGAATGAGAAAACATTTCTTGCACACAACGCCTGAATGAGTACAAGAACTGAAAGGAGTGGTTTGTTTTCCGAATGAGGAAGAGGGCACACGTAAGGTAGCCATCTTCATGTATCTTACGTAATTCTTTTGAATTTCTCTGCTATTCTCCCTATAATCCTTTCACTTCTGAGCGCCATTAGGAGTGCAGCTGCGCATAAAGCTTGGTGGTTTAAGGTCAAAGCTTTCGAAGAGGATGCTATTTCTGATTACATTTTTTAATCCTAGATGAGCGCGACGGTCGCCGTTCGCGGCGCTGATCCGTCCGTAGTGCCATGGATCAGCGAAGCGTTCGTCATCCGCGGCGCTGATGCCGCTCGGCTTACCAAGTTCAGCGCCTAGTGGCTGTTCGCAGCGCTGATCCGCCGCTTCCCTTGCAGATCAGCGCTGCCGACCGCGATCGCGGCGCTGATCTCGCCCAAGAATCCAAGATCAGCGCGTCGTTCGGCGGTCGCGGCGCTGATCTGTCCGAGGTTTGCTGAATCAGCGCGGCGGTAGGCATCCGCTGCGCTGATCTGTCCGAGGTTTGCTGGATCAGCGCGGCGGTAGGCATCCGCTGCGCTGATCTGTCCGAGGTTTGCTGGATCAGCGCGGCGGTAGGCATCCGCTGCGCTGATCTCGCCCGAGATTCGGAGATCCGCGCGACGGTCGGCGGTCGCAACGCTGATCCCGCCAGCGAATCCGAGATCAGCGTGGTAGTCGTCGTTCGCGACGCTGATCCGTCGCTTCACTTGCAGATCAGCGCGGCCGACCTGGATAGCGGCGCTAATCCGCAATCAGCGCTACGATTGTCACATTGATACGTGGTCGAATTTGAAGATTCGCGCAGCAGAATGCGTCGTTCCCGCTGATAAAGGTTCGTCGTTTCGGATATGCATATATATGAATGTATTTCGTATATATATACGAGCATGCAAATTATATTATGAAACAAAAAGACATTGACATACCTCAATAATTTGCTTTAATGAAAGAAGAGTTTTATACCTGATTTTAAATGCAATATCAATATTAAATCTAGAAAGCGGAATTCGGATAGATCATCATTTATATTCAATCCAAATTGATAGTTATAACATTTATTTATTTTCAGTGTATGGTATATTACTTTGAATGTATATAGTGAAAGATGCTTGTAAAATTGTAGAAATAAAAAGAAACTATGAAGAACATTTTCTCTTTAATCAAAAGGTATACTTGAAGAAATATTTTCTAAGGATGAAAAGAGAAAACTTTTTTAAATAAATTTTGGTATTCCATAGATATTTGTAATAAATTTGGGATGGTACTGCGCCGAAAGTTCTTCTTAATGATTTTTAGTTGGAAGCTGGTTTATATCACAATAATTAGGTATATATGAATCTTTGAATTGCCTATACAGTATTGCATTTTACGTGGAAAAACACTTTGAATTGGCGATTATCAAAAATTATTATTATGCAGTTTGAAACTCTAGTGGTACATGAGCTAGTAGTATATATGTTATATGGTGTTTCCGGGCGAAACGTGGACGCGAACCTCTCCCATGCTTCCACTTGCTTGCAGCTCCAACATCAAAGGGGCTTGATTCGCAGCCGGAATTCTGGTGAGTCCGTCAGCCATGGTTCGGATGGTCGGGTGAAAGAGCCCTTGCGGTTGCTGTCGACCAGCGTAAAGCATTTGATAGCGCCGACCAGAATATCTCGCTGGAGCTTCTGGAACGCTTGGTCTTCTCGGCTTCATTATTGGCCTATCTGCGCTTCAGCTGGCGCGACGCGCTAAATAATCTTACTTTCATCGTGCATACCGTGCATGGCGTGCCATTACGGCGTGGGATCCGGCATGAAGACAGCCTGAGCTCCTTGCTCTTGAGTTCTTACCTTAAGTTGGCACTGAGAGCGTTGAGGGAACCTCTAGCGCACCCGCCGCACGACTGCGTCGGTACACCTGCGGTTTCGGCATATGCGGACGACCTACTTCTGCTGCTCCCTATGTCCTCCTCGGCTTAGGCGGTCGAGTTCTTCGCCCTGCTGAATCGGGGAACCGAATCTTCCGGTGAGCAGGGCGAAGTCCGTGATGCCAATTGGTGCGGCGTGGGCAGGGCAGCAGTACTAGTTCGGCTTGGGGATCCCACAGTGAGGTACTTCGAGTACCTTGGTGTACCATTGGGGGACTATTCCCCTGCGGAACCGTGGTCCGGCTGACTCTAGAAAGTCCAGAAGGCGATCGGCCCGTTACGAGGCTGCAGGTCTTTCCTGCCTGAACGGTCTGCTGTTTCGAACACGTTCGCGGCTCCTCTCCTCGGTTCCCTACTTTTTGTTTGCACCTCCACAGATCGAATCAAACAGCGGACGAAGGACCTCCTCATCGCCCTTTGGGGCAACGGGAAGGCTCGCGTCCGCTTCAAGGCCCTGTGCGCTCCGCGTAGGAACGGTCGCCTCGGACTTCTGACATTGGAACAACTGGAGCTTTAGCTCCAGTTCCGTCTTCTGCTTGTTGTGCCGGAGTTGTGGTGCACCTGCTAGTGCGTTCCTGCGAGTCTCCTCGAAATTGAAACGGGAGAAGGTGCTATCTTGGTAAGCTATTTTTATGTTTGCAATTTTTAAGGAGAGTTCTGAGTCAGTAAGAGCTTGGTTTTCCAGTTTATCCTTTGGAAGCGCCTCTACTTTCAAGTAGTCCTGCAAGGCGAAATTCAACATTCCCGTCGCCTTGGATGACCGCTTCCAATCTGCTTCCTCTTCTCTTCCGTATGGTCAATCCTACCATTGTCTTCTTCGGCAATTTGCAATCCCCCTACTATGAATCCCTTTGCTGAGAATTCAATGCTGCAGCAAGTACCTCCGAAAATTCCCACTCCTACATTAGCAAGTCTGTTCGTTTCTCTCTTGCACAATGACATTATCCTCTCCCGTAACAATCACCTTAGTGTAAAGTTTCCTGTGAACAGCGCACTTAAGTGCGTTTTATCCTCCTGTAAATGGTGTGCGAGAACAATGGAGTCGAGAACAATTGGTACTCCAAAGCTGGTACTCACCTGAAACTTCATCATAAAATTCTCTTGCATACTCATGATCTTATTTGCCAAGAGTCTAATTCCACTCTAACGCTTCCTATTGAACACCATATGTTTCAGGAATAATCGAAAGCCATCCCCTTCTTACGTCAATCCCAATCCTTCTGTTTATAAATGCTCGCACCAAAATGTTCCTCTTTTACCCCCTCCAGAGGTCCTCAAAATCACTAGAGATGGCACAAACAGATCCTGGGCAGAGCGCAATTGAGGTGTCTATTCTACTGCTTATTTCGCACCAATCCCCACATCAACAGATTCTCAGTTTTCGAAGTTCAAGAAAACGGCCTGGCATTTCTTGAACCTATTTCTGCCAGACCTCCACATTCAATAAACACTCTTAACTCAAATACTCCCAATCTTCGCCCTCTCTCATAACCGTATATATAAGGTGCCTCTTTGTAAAATTTCAAAGAACCATAAGCAACACCTCTGCTTATAGGAATGAAAGGACCTCTCCAAGCAATCCTCAATTAATAATTTCTCCGAAAAAAATAATTTACAAGGAAAAAAGAAAAGCGGATATGGCGCGAAAAACCAGAAATATACGACAAACATACAATATTCATAAATAACAGCATAAGGTTTACAAAGGATTTCACAGACGATCCCATGCAAGGAAAAATACCAAAAATATTGCAATAAAATCTACTCTACATATTGCTCGAAGAACCCAACGTAACAGACATGCACTGCTTCAGAGATTATCAAGGGGCCTCAGGAAATACAACCATAGCCAAACATCCACATCAAATACGATGCTTTATATCTAAATAATTTCCAAAAAGCAGACGTTTACATCATGTATTGATGACCGAAAATAGTCATAATAGATTCAAAAAAAGACATGTAAAACATTAATTATGGACTAATCGAATCAATAGAAAATGCAATACTATGATCAACAAAGTACCAAGGATTTGTAAGAATGTTTTTCGTTCATGAATTTTCAAAAATTCTATTCTCGGTCCCTACCAAAAAGGTTTTTCACCCCATGACGGCGTTCTAGATCAAAACTTTCTTCTTGCTTCCATGTTAGAACGCGCTAGGGTACATCTTCAAAATCTCTGTAATTGTTGGCTCGACTTCCAAGATGCTTTCTCTTCTGTTCCCCACGGCCTTATCCTTTCCTCCTTGCGGCACTTTGGAATTGGTGCTTACTTACTCCCTATTATAAAGGATATGCACACTGAACATTCCAGCAGTATATGCACCGTTACAGAACTTTCTAAACCTGTTTTGATCTACGCCGGAGTTTAACAAGGTTGTCAACTCAGTGGATTATTATACCAAATTGCTGTCGAACATTTACTTGAAGTGTTTCACAACCGCTTCCCGAAATTCTTCCTCTTGCCTGTGCAAACAATGCAACAAGCTACAAGCGTTCGTCGAATGTCATCTTCCCCTTTGGCAGAAATCTGATGCCATTGACAGGTTTTTTCCTTCGTTCCCTCCACAACGACTTAAAAGCGCTGTTTGCCAACAATTCGAGGAGTGGGAGGCTCGTTATGGAAAGAGGCGCACTTCCTGGCACTAATGTGCACTCCAAAGCGACTGGCTATGGCATAAGCGCAGTCAAGCGCTTTTTGTGATGTCTCATTCTTCCACCAGGACGACGAGATCGTCGGCGTAGGGTAAAACATTTGCCCCAGGAACGCTGTTTCACACATACACATACGTTCCAGGACTATGTAGAAAAAGGCCTGATAGGGTGCAGCCTAGTTTTACTCCTCGCGTCACAGAAATAGGCGGTGCTAATCCTTCACCGGTCACAACTAGCGTGCTGTTATCAAAGTACATTTGGCAGATTAGTTCCACAATTCTATTGTCAGCACCTGCACATTGAAAGGCACTTAGGTGTTGCGGCTGTGGGATCCAGGCGAAAGCATCCTTCAGGTCGAGCCATGCAACACAGCGTGCGATAATCCAGCTCGCTGTAGTCCATTTGGTGTCGGAACATATAGTTATGCTCTAAGACACGAGCATACGGGAAGAAACCTATATGGTGCAAGCCTAAGATGTGTTGCTGGAATATCCACTCACGTAACCGTCGAGCAAGGTACATGGCAAATATTTTGCCTATTGTGCGGCTGATTGCAATTCAGCGCAACTGGAAAAATCATGCAATTGCTCGGCCTCTGCCTTGGGAATAATAGTGGTACGAGGTTGCTTCCATTTAAGGGGTTGCAACGGTGAGCGAGACATATTGAATATGGCCACAAGGAACCTGCATTCTGGATACATTCGGCGAAACGTTAAGAATGGAATTCCATCTGCTCCCGGTGCAATGAACGCATAGTCGCAGGCAACTATTGATCCCAAGGGGGTCAAAGGGAGACATGTCTATAGGTTCATAGTCAGGGATAACTACATCGTCCCAAGAAGCAGCGCGAAAGCCCTGCTCAGCAGTTAACACTGGAAAATTATTGCTTGGTGTCGACGCGAATGGCACTGCACTTAACAGGAACCGTCGAGAACGACTATAATAGCTCAGCGACGATTCCGAAGACACAGCCTTTGAAGTTATCTAAGCGACATGTTTGGTGGCGCAGAACGTGCCGAAGGCAACACAAGGGGCGAAGACAAAAAGTGCTTTGTATAAAGCCATACGCAGTGTAAAGCACAGGTATCTCTGATCCCCACCAGTCCACGGTGAGGGCTTCCGAGCTCAGAGCAGCATCTATCCTAATGGTCTCATCCAGACCTATCAGTTGCGTTCTTAGATTAGTTCCCAAGATTCTAGGCGGACGAGCAGGGGCAGCACAACTTCGGGTAAAACTGAGTTCGCCTAAGCGTTTTTCCCTAAATACGTCCAACCGGGAACCACGGGCGGAGAACGAAACAACAGAAAATTCACTCTCACTGGGGAAAGTTATTCGCTGGCGTGGAAGCTTTGCACGCAGCAGTCCAATACGCCGAGATCTGGTTACATGCCTACTGCGGGGGAACGCCCTGCCACACCTGAGACGCATCAGGTGTTGTTGGTCAAGTCCGGTTAGCCAAACGGTGATGTTAAGGGCTCAAGGTGAGGGGGCGGTAGCCTAAGTACGAACGAAGCATGAGCAGACGACTAGTTGGTAGCGCAGATGGTGCCGCCCACTGCCCTCACATATAATCTCTTTCCTCAGCGCTGACGAGCTAGTCATGCCAGCGAGAGTGGTAAACAAGAGCCTTCCGATAGCGGCAGTTCTTACCACAGTTCGGCTCAGGACAGGAGAGTGGGGCGGATTCTAAAAAGCAGACTGCCCGATGGCTACTAATCGCCTCTTCTCGTCGTTCTGCAGTCCGTTCACGTTCCAACACGTTACGGACAGGCGACGAGAAGACGCGATTCCTGCATTACTGCTGGGAAGGTGGCAGCTTTTTGCTCGCTTTATCCGGCGAGCAGACGGCGAGCAGCACGACTGGCTGGAGGGGACGGTCGCCACCGTCTTCTGTCGTGCTGCATGCATGTAATGCCTCCACGCCACGCTGAACCCCGTCGGGTTTCGTGGAGACTTCGCGTTGCTTCGCGGCGAGCGTTGCCTGGCTGCCTACTTTTGATCGGCGCGCACACGCTTTCGAGCGAGTTGTCCTCGTCTCGGTGATCGGAACAGCATCCACTTCAGAGTCCGACCGGCGCATGTTCGATCGGGTTTCGGCCTTCCGCGAAGCAGTGACAGCTTCTGCTGGATTGACAGCTGTCCTGTTTTCGTTTTCCGTCACCAGAGCGTCGCTTTTGGTGACGGCTACTTTCCCGGCGCGCGCGTTTTCAGCGTGCTCACGCGCAGTTGCACGAGGGACCTTTGCTGAAGTCTTCTTTACTTCATTACGGCTCCTCACTTCGCGTGGCGCCGTAAATGGAGATTGTGCTCCATTGCCATCTTTGAAGCCATCCGCGTCTTAGGACGGGAGCACTTTGGATGGCTTCGACACGCTCGTCATGGACGCTGCCTTCGGAAGGGCTTTTAATCCCTTCGTTGGCATGGCATCCGCGCCAGTCGAGAGCTTGCTCTCCGATTGCGACGGCGTGAGATTTTTCTCCGCTTTCGCGGTGTCGGATCGCGACGCGGATTGTTTTTTGCCGACTTTCGAAGTCGACACTGCACAACCCTTCTTACCCGATTTGGGCTTCTCAGTCACTGCAGGAGGTGAAGGATTGGATCTAACGGTACTGGAAGTGTCCTTACCGCCGTTGTCCATTGACGTCCCCGCCGGTTGCTCGAACTCCGAAAGAGCCGGGCGTGCTCGCGAAGGACAGCTATTGCGCCTAGGGGGACTTACCATTGCCCCGGATTACCCGCACTCTTTCTTTTTCGGCTCCCCTGCCTCGAGAGTGGGCACGCAGGGCTTCGCGTGCGAGGTTTCATGCTGCTTTGGGGCGACATTCCGCCTCGCGTTTTTACCGAATTTCTGCCGTGGGGTCTCCATGTTTTTCGCAGATTTTTTCTTTTTCTCCGCGCCTTGTTTCTTAAGATGAAGCTCCGCGGCTGCCTTTTTTCGCAAAAGATCCGGGCAATTTTTCAATGGGTGCCTGGATAGTTTGCAATAACGGCATTTTCCAGAGGGGCATTTATTCAAACAATGCCCCTCCTTCCCGCATTGCTCGCACGTTTCTACTTTGCCCACGAACCACAGGTGAACGACCGTGTCTTTCACCTGTAGTTTGGTGGGCAGCAGACGGCGGTCCGGCATTGTAAGCCGGACTCCAGCGACTCCGCTGTGTATGGACGGGAAGTCCTTGAGGTTGCTACGCACCCTCCACAGCGCATGGACCGTGGCGAATTTCGCCAACGCGTTCCGAATATCAGTATCGGAGATTTCCGACTCGATGTCGAAAATCTCCACCACAAATGAGTCGTCCATGGCGGCCGGGAAGACCTTCTGGCCACGGATCGACAACGGGGTGCTCAGCAAGCGTTGCACAAGTGCAGCGTCTTTGCAACGCACCTTGAAATAGCCCATGTCTTTCACGGGCATAATGGCGAGAAGGTCCTCCTCCCGCACGCCAACACGGGTCAGTTCATCGTTGAACTGATTCCCGTCGCGCGCAGAAAGAAAACCACTCACCTTATATCGGAGAGCAGGTCTATAGCCTTGGACTACGTATGCCCGCAACTCCGACTCGTCGAGTGGTTTCCGTTTGACGGCTGCTGTGGCAGCAACGTCAGCAAAACTCCTCTCCATTGGCGAGAAAGACGAAGTGGAGGCGGCCGTCGGTTCCGCGATTGCAGATCCGGATGCTGTTCCCCCAACTTCAGTAGCTTCAAGTTGGGTCGACATCGTCGTCAAAATGTACGACGCCAAGATGAAGCGGATGAAAGCACCGAGACGAGAGCGAAGAAAAACACGTCCGCACTCGACTGAAATCGCCCGCAATGAGGTGCGCCCTTCGCTCGCCTGCTTTGGCCAACCAGTCTCGCCGCAGGGATTCGAAGAACGCAGTGCGTTCCTCGGATCTGTGGCTGCCCACCGGAGCGTACAGGTTCGTGACCACGAGGTCGATGGAGTCGAACCACTTGAGAACAAGCTGCCCAACTCGACCGCCCCCGTCGAACCGTGCACTACGCAGTGAGTTTTCGACGGACGGCTTCAGCAAAAAGGCCACTCCGCAGGAGTGATCTGTTCCGTTCCTCCACAGTAGCCTGCCCCCTGCGATCCTCTCGAAATGCTGGCCTGCCTCTGCTGTGAGCACGTAAGTCTCTTGCAGTAGAGCCAGGTCTAATTCTCGCAGTATAGCGGCTACGTCTCGCCTCTTGCCGTCGCTGCTCAACCCGTTGACGTTCCAACAAGTAATTCGCAAGCGACGGCAGCAGGCGAGCCCACACCATAGGTGTATTTATGGTGGTGTGGAGGAAACCGTCTCCCTTTCAGGAAACGGGTGTTCCGCGTCCACGCCGACGGATTCGGAAGGAGTTTGGTGTGCTTCGTCGGCCGAGGACTGTGTCAACAGTTGGAATAGGATGCTCTTAGGCGCAGAGTCGCACGCTTGAACGCACATTGACTCCTCTTCGCTGTCGGATGCCATTTCCACCTCTACCTGAGTGGGGACAGCACGCCTACGAGCTCCCGTTGAACTTTTATTTTTTCTTTTCGGCAACCCTACGGTCGACGAGTTCCCGGTTTCGGCGTCGGACTCGCTGTTTTCTGGGTCCTTCGCCGTAGCCGGGCGTCGAACGGCCTTCTTCTCGGCCTTGACGGGCTGCCTTAACAAGGCAGCCAACTCTTCCGCGGCTTGCGCGAACGCTGCATCGGAGATGCGTTCCGCGTCATCGCAGACTTCGCCGCCTGTTGGCGAGTCCGGTGACGTCACTGCCGAATCGAAAGCTGCAGCCGGCGGGCTATCGATCGGAACAGCAGCGGCTGAGCTTTCACTCGCCACTACAACACTTCCAGCGGACGGAACTGGAACAATAGTATCGATCGCGGCAACAGGTGCCGCGATATCGATCACTACCGTAGCGATTTCGGTGGACGGGGCCGGGACCGCTCTATCGATCGATGCCGCAGATGCGGTATCGATCGACGGCTTGCTGGAGGAAGCCTTCGCGGTAAAGCGATCGATGTTTACGGTGGAACGACGGACGCTTTTCGCCACCATTTTTACCGTTTTCTTGGGGGCCGTACCTTTCCCCTTGCTCTCCTTTTTCTCCACCAACTTCCAGCTGTATTCGGCGACAGCTTCGCCATCCTCCGCCTTTTCTTCCTCCGGCATCGGTTTCTCGCCTGCTTGCGAGCATTCACCCGATGGGGGATGCTGTTTGTCCTGCACCTGTGGCGACTCGGTTTTCTTGTTGCCAGCAGGAGTGGACGCAAAACGAGAAGGGCACACCTTTCGTACGTGTCCCTTGGTACCACATCGGAGGAACACGATGTTAGGGCACCTCCGTTTGAGGTGTCCGATGGCTTCGCAATTTACACAAAATTTAGGTTTCCCTATGTACCACAGGTCGATGTGTTCATCACCGACCTGCAGTCGGTGGGGTAAACCACTTTCCTCTCGGACCGTCACACGCGCGGCGGCATAGCCACTGAACGCCCTGGTATAACCCAGGGTGTTGGGTTTTGCCTACAACGCGTGAACGGTCCCGAAATTCTCTAACGATTCTCGCACGGCGCTCTTTGCCATGCGCATCGTTATGCCGGTCAAATGCACCACGCCACCACCGCGCTCCAAGCCCTCGCCGGGGCGGGGACGATTCCGTGGGGGAGATGGCCCCCACATCCATGGGCTGGGGGGACGAGGCTCGCTCGCCCCCCTCCGCCGTCTTTCCGGCGTACTCGGGCATCTCTGCCCAGGAACCACCGCTCACAGCTGAAAACCCCGAAAACACTCGCGAGAAAAACGCGGAGCACCACAAAAGCACGTCCACCCTCTCAGGCGGCGGGTTGTTCACACCCGGATGTGCCGGGGCATTTATTTCTTAAAAATAAAATAACAGAAAAAATGTCACGTGGCGAACCCGAAGGTTCACCACTCCAAAACAGCTTGCTGGTTACCGGCTCCGTGCCGGAGAGGTCCTTCCGATGCGCGGGGATGGGAAATAAAGAAAAACAAAAAGAAACAAAAAGTTCAAATGTGGGGGGGAACAAATGTTGTAGGGGTGGGAGGGCGGGGAAGGGATCACGGTGCGCGTGGAGAGGTCCTCTAGATCCGATTCAGGATCCGCTCAAGCTGAGTCCTTTCAGCGCCCAAGTGGCGCCACTTGCAGACACTTCGCGCGAAAACGCGAGTCCAGTGTAAGGCGTTGCCGGTTGGCTGACGCCTTCTTCTGGTGGCGTTCCAAGCCGCCACTATTCCTCTGATGCAGCAGAGGACTGCTACACTAGCGGGCGGGGACAAGGCGTCACTACAGAAGAGGCGCCTGAAAACGTCCTTTGGGCCGCATCCGCGCAAGTCCAGGATCGACGCGAGACGATCCCACAAAGGGCGGATGGCACTGCACTCGATGAGAAGGTGATGGAAGGTCTCTTTTTCCCCGCACCGGTCACAATAAAGATCCACAGCCCCCCGGGTTGTGTGATGAAGGCGTGCTTTGAATGGAAGTCCCCAGAGGACCACAACCAACGCCACATCCTGCCATTTCAGGGGGAGGGATGCACTGTTCCAGGACGCTGGGGGCCACTTCATCTCCTCCGGAGATAGTAAGAGTAGCTCGCCTTAGCGTAGAATTTCGTTGGGCGGGACACTCGGCGTCGCAGCCTCAGCTAGCTGCCGAGATGTCCACGCCTTTATCGATTGTGTCCTGCCGCCTATAGTGCAGGAAACGGTCCATTTCCCCTGCTCGCTACTGTCCCTGGCATACACAAGGAAGGGCAGCACTGGGGCGAAGGGGGTTATCAAGGCCCACAGAAGCTTGTCGTGGGACTGCACGATCTCCTGCAGCAACCAGCGGGCGTGCCTTTTCATACAAGTGTTCCTTGTGCCCGCCGGAACGTGGATCTTTTCCCAGGTGGAAACTGACTCGTGCAACCAGGCGGAGTAGTGCCCTGGGAGGCAGGAGATCCAGGCGTTCTCCCGAACCGCAACGAAGATGCGTCGCAGCATAGAGCCACAGTATGGTCTTCTGCAGACGCGCGCAGACAGAAACGACAAAAGTCCGTCGAATCCGCAGGCTCGTTGGGCCAGGAGGCGTGCTGGAACGCACCAAGGCGTGTCCCAGAAATCCGCCGCATGGGCGAGTGTCCTGAATCTAAGTTGTAGTTTCATGCGCTCCAGCGTAAGTACGCCAAGTCCACCGTCCTTACGTGGAGCGAACAAGTCTCTGAGCCTCACACGGGACCTCTTTTTGCCCCAAAGACCTGTCCTCAGGAGACAAGCTGCTCGTTTCCGAATAAAATAAGGGGCGCGGCAAACAAAAAGTAGGGGGCGAAGGAGGGGATCCGCAAACGCGTTCCACACCGCGGCCCGTTCCTGCAAGTAGAACTTGCCTTCTTGGAACGGACCGATCGCCAACGCTGCCTTTTGGAGACGGTCGGACCAGGCTTCTGCTGCGCAGAAGTCCCCCAACGGTACGCCGAGCTACTTGAAGCACCTGCCCGTGGGGATCCCCAAGCGGATCCAGTCCGACCGTCCAGCCCACGCCTAACCGACGAAGACCATGGACGACTTCGCCCTGTTCACCTCCAGGCCCGTCCCTTGGCGCAGCAACTCGAAGAAGTCCTCGAGTGCACTCGCCGGGGTGGACCCGGGAAGCAGCAGCAGAAGATCGTCTGCCTAGGCCGACACGGCAGGCGTGCCGGCACACGAGCTCGGCAGGGTTGCCAGAGTTACCCTGTATGCCCTCAGCAGCAACTCGAAGTAGATGCTGAAGAGCAAGGGGCTCAGGCTGTCACCCTGCCGGATGCCGCGGCGTACGGGCACGCCGTACACGTGGCGGCCGCTGAAACCGATATTGATTGACGCGTTGCGCCAGCAGGAGCCCAGGTAAGATTGAAGCACGGCAGAGAAACACATGCGTTCCAGGAGCTCCAGAAGGAGATCCTGGTCGACGCAGTTGAATGCTTTGTGCAAATCGACCGCGACGGCAAAGGCTCCCGCCGAGTCCATCCCACCCTCTGCCCGATCTTCTTGGTCAGAGGAAGGCGCGAGGCTCCCTTGACCGTCATGTGCAACGCGTTGTCGCAACTGCCACCATGAGCTGGCGAGGAGCAGGTTGGCCTCCATGGTTCGTCCGGGAACAGCATAGGTCTGCTCGGGACTCATTACGAAAGCGGCCACCCGCCCCAAACCCTCAGCCCACAACTTGGCATACAACTTTGCGTCCGCATTCACTACTGTGATGGGACGCCAGTTGCCTATGTTGCGTAAGTCTCCTGACTTCGGCAGGAGACGTACTTTAGCTGACCGGAACGAGTCGGGAACTTCGCCGTGTTCGCGGATCAGCGCACTTAACCTAAGCACCAGGGGGGCCAGCTCTGACGCGAAGCGATGGTAAAACTCCGCGGGCAGGCCGTCCTTCCCTGGTGCCTTCCTTCTCTTGAGCCTGTTGATGGCGGAGATGATCTCCGCCATCGTGAACGGTTCCGCCAATCTGGAACGGTCCTCCTCCTTGAGCGCAAGAGCGCCATCCGGCAGCAGGCGCTGCGCGAAATGGCGCTCAGGTGTTAGTGGCGCGTACAAGGAGGAATAAAACTCCCGCACGATGCGGCTTACCTGGGCTGGGCTGGAGCGTTCTTGGCCCTGATGATCCAGCAGGCAGGCCGCGCCTGACTGCCAGGCCTGCCTCTCCGCCTCAGGCTTGAATTCAGCCAGGCGACGGACGTCGGGACGCCGGGAATAACGGCGCGCCTGGAGGTACGCCCGCTCGTTCCTGACACCCTCACCGAAGCCCGGCGGAAGACGTTCCAGGGGAAACTGGTCGCAAAACTCACGGACTGAGCACTTCATTTCGTCCCAGTCCGCGAGCGTCTGAACCAGGAATCCTCGCAGGAAACAGCGTAGATGTTCCGCCGCTCCTGCGAGGCGCAACCAATCCCCTGGCAGGCGCCATGTTTTCAGGGTAGGGCCCTTATTGCGCGGATGTAACTCGAGCACGAGCCGTGGATGGTCGGACAGCTCTGCCGAGAGCGTTCCTCGAGTTCCCACCCGCGTACACAGGTGGTTGTCGAGGAACATGTGGTTGATGTTCCGATCTCTCCCGGCATCACCGGCCAACAAGTTGCGCGCATGCATGGCTGCGCACAACTCGTTGACCAGCTGTGCTCGTCCGCTGGGCGCACCTGCCAGCAGGCGGAGATTGAAATCGCCCGCAATGAGGTGCGCCCTTCGCACGCACGCTTCGGCCAACCAGTCTCGCCGCAAGGTTTCGAAGAACGCAGTGCGTTCCTCGGTCCTGTGGCTGCTCACCGGAGCGTACAGGTTCGTGACTACGAGGTCGATCGAGTCGGACCACTTGAACACAAGCTGCCCAACTCGACCATCCCCGTCGAACCGTGCACTGCGCAGTGAGTTGTCGACGGTTGGCTTTAGCAGAAAGGCCACTCCGCAGGAGTTGTCCGTTCCGTTCCTCCACAGTAGCCGCCCTCCCGCGATTCTTTCGATTTCCGTGACATCTCCCGGTCGGAGAACGTGCGTCCCTTGCAGGAGCACCAGGTCGAAATCTCGCAGTATGGCGGCTACATCTCGCCTCTTTCCGTCGTCGCGCAACCCGTTGACATTCCAACAGGTGATGCGCAAGCGGCGGCAGGAGGCGAGCCCACGCATTGGTGTATTTATGGTGGGGTGGAGGCGGCCTCCTCCCGTTCGGGAGGCGGCTCGTTGGCGGACGTGACGACGGTCGGCTGCTCACCCGGGAGCACGTCGTCAGCAGCGACCTCCATTGCGCTGGCTTCCGAGACACGGATCGGAGAAGGCTCGCGTGACGCGACGCACATTGCCTCCTCCTCCGTGCCCGATGACATGGGCTCCTCCACTTGGGAGGAGGCGACACGTCTCGGGCATCCGGCCTTCTTGCCAGCTTTCCTCTTCGGCACGGCTGCGGAAGTAGAGCAACCGGCTTCGGTTTCGGACTCGGAATTTTCCGGGCCCTTCACCGTTGCCGGTCGTCTCAAGGCCTTCTTCTCGGCCTTGGCAGGCTGCCGTAACATGGCTGCCAGCTCTTCCGCGGCCTGCGCGAAGGTCGCGTCCGTTATGCGCGCCGCCTCCTTGCTTTCCGCACCGACGCTTTGCGCAGGCGCGATAGGGGCGGCTTCATCGATCGGCGCGCAGACGTCCTTCGCTGGCAATGCCGGAACG
Source organism: Raillietiella orientalis (assembly GCA_036172245.1). Taxonomy (NCBI): domain Eukaryota; kingdom Metazoa; phylum Arthropoda; class Ichthyostraca; order Raillietiellida; family Raillietiellidae; genus Raillietiella; species Raillietiella orientalis. The sequence continues at coordinate 295,959 of JAYWIR010000081.1, read as the reverse complement.
GCATTGTCGTCAGCTGATGGTGACGTCACTGCGTTTTTACCCGGATATGCCGGGGCATTTATCTAAAAAAATTAAAATACATGTAATTTTCGGGTGAAGAACCTGATGGTTCAGCACAAAGCAGCCTGCTTCTTGCCGGTTCTAAACCGGCGAGGTCCTTCCAACGCGCGGGAACGGGAAGAAAAAAACGAAACAAACAAAAAAATGTAAAAGTTGGAGGGAGTACTTATGTTTGGGAAGGGAGGGCGGGAAGGGAATCACATTGCACGCTTAAAGGTCCTCTAGATCCTGTTCAGGATCTTCACAAGCTGCGTCCGTTGTGCACCCAGGTGTCTCCACCTGCAAATGTTTCTCACAAAAAGGCGAGTCCAGTGTACAGCATTGCCGCAAGCTTGGCGCCTTCTTCTTGTCGCGTTCCAAGCCGACACGATCCCTCTAATGCAGCAAAGAACTGCCACAGAAGCGGGAGGGGACAAGGCATCACGCAAGAAGAGTCGCCTAAAAACACCTTTAGGGCCGCCTCCGCGAATGTCCAGGATTGCTCCAAGACGATCCCAGAGAGGGCGGAGAGCAATGCACTCAATAAGGAGGTGGGGGAATGTCTCTTTCTCCCCACACCGGTCGCAGTGGGAATCCACAGCCCCCCGAGTGGAGTGAGAGAGGCGTGCCTTGAAGGGTAAACCCCAATGTATCACGAGCAGCGCCACCTTTTGCCATTTCAGGGGGAGAGAGTCACTATTCCAAGACGCTGGGGGCCACTTCATCTCCTCCGGAGATAGTCCGAGTAGCTCTCCCCAGCGTCGGATTCCGTTGGGCGGGACACTCGGCGTCGCAGCGTCCGCTAGCTGCCGAGATGTCCACGCCTTAATCTTTTGTGTCCTACTTTTGATGGTGCAGGATACGGTCCATTTCCCCTGCTCCCTGTTGTCTCTAGCGTTTTGTAGGAAGGGCAGCACAGGAGCAAGCGGGGTTATCAGGGCCCACAGAAGCTGATCGTGGGACTGCACGATCTCCTGTAGCGTCCAGCGGGCGTGCCTTTTCAGGCAAGTGTTTCTTGTGCCCGCCGGAAAGTGAAGCTTTTCCCAAGTGGAGACTGTCTCGTGCAACCATGCCGAGTAGTTCCCTGGGACGCAGGAGATCCAGGTGTTCTTCCGAACCACAACGGCCATGCGCCGCAGATGAAAGCCGGAGTGTGCTTGTCAGCGGTCGCGCGCCCAGAGAAACGAAGAAAGTCCGCTATATCCTGAGGCTCGCTGGGCCAGAAGTCGTGCTGGACCGCACCAAGGCGTGTCCCACAATTCCGCCGCAAGGGCGAGAGTCCTAAACTGAAATTGTACTTCCATGCGCTCCAGCGTAAGTAGGCCAAGTCCACCGTCTTTACGTGGAGCGCACAAGTCTTTAAGACGCACACGGGACCTCCCTTTGCCCCAAAGGACTGTCCGTAGGAGGCCCGCTGCTCTTTTCCTGACGAAATAAGAAGCGGCGCACACAAAAAGTAAAGGGCGTAGAAGGGGGGCCGCAAACGCGTTCCACACTGCGGCCCGTTCCTGCAAGTAAAACTTGCCTTCGTGAAACGCACCGATCGCCAACGATGCCTTTTGTAGACGGTCGGACCAGGCTTCTGTCACGCAGAATTCCCCCAACGGAACACCAAGGTACTTAAAGCACCTGCCCGTGGGGATCCCCAAGCGGATCCAGTCCGACCGTCCAGCCCACGCCGAGCAGGTACAAGTTATGGACGACTTCGCCCTGTTCACCTCCAGGCCCGTCCCGCGGCGCAGCAACTCGAAGAAGTCCTCGAGTGCACTCGCCGGGGTGCACCCGGGAAGCAGCAGCAGAAGATCGTCTGCATAGGCCGACACAGCAGGCGTGCCGGGACACGAGCTCGGCAGGGTTGCCAGAGTTACCCTGTATGCCCTCAGCACTAACTCAAAGTAGATGCTGGAGAGCAAGGGGCTCAGGCTGTCATCCTGCCGGATGCCGCGGCGCACTGGCACGCCATACACGTGCCGGCCGCTGAAAACAATGTTAATCAACGCGTCGCGCCAGCAGGAGCGCAGGTAGGACTGGAGCACGGACGGGAAACCCATTCGTTCCAGGAGCTCCAGAAGGAGATCCTGGTCGACGCAGTCGAATGCTTTGCGCAAGTCGACAGCGATGGCGAAGGCTCCCGCCGATTCCGCCCCACCCTCTACCGGGTCTCTCTGGTCAGAGGGGTGCTCAAGGCTCCCTTGACCGTCCTGTGCAAAGCGCTGTTGCAACTGCCACCATGTGCTGGCGAGGAGCAGGTTGGCTTCCATGGTTCGCCCGGGAACAGCGTATGTTTGCTCCGGGCTGATCACGGAATCCGCCACCGGTCCTAAACGCTCAACCCACAATTTGGCATACAACTTTGCGTCCGCATTCACCACTGTGATGAGACGCCAGTTGCTAAATTTGCGTAGGTCTCCTGACTTCGGCAGGAGACGTACTTTTGCTGATCGGAACGAGGCGGGAACTTCGCCGTGTTCGCGGATCAGCGTACTTAGCTTGAGCACCAGGGGAGCCAGCTCTGTCGCGAAGTGTTTGTAAAACTCCGCGGGCAGGCCGTCCTTTGTCTTCAATTTACTGATGGCGGAGACAATCTCTGCCACCGTAAATGGTTCCGACAACCTGGAACAAACTTCCTCCCCGATCGCGAGAGCCCCATCCGGCAGCAACTGCTGCGCGAATTGGCCCTCGGGTGTTAATGGCGCGTATAAGGAGGAATAAAACTCCCGCACGATGCGGCTTACGTGAGCTGGGCTGGAGCGTTCTTGGCCCTGATGGTCCAGCAAGCAGGCCGAGCCTGACTGCCAGGCCTGCCTCTCCGCCTCAGCTTTGAATTCCGCCAGGCGACGAACGTCGGGTCGTCAGGAATACCGGCGGGCCTGAAGGTAGGCTCGCTCGTTCCTGACACCTTCTCCGAAGCCCGGAGGAAGACGCTCCAGGGGAAACCGTTCGCAAAACTCGCGGACTGAGTACTTCATTTCGTCCCAGTCCGCGAGCGTCTGAAGATGTAATTCTCGCAGGAAGGCGCGCAGATGTTCCGCCGCTCCTGCGAGGCGCAACCAGTCCCCTGGCAGGCGCCACGTTTTCAGGGGAGGACCCTTGTTGCGCGGATGTAGGTCGAGCACGAGCCGTGGATGGTCGGACAGCTCTGCCGGGAGCGTTCCACGAGTTCCCACCCGCGTGCACAGGTGGTTGTCGAGGAACATGTGATCGATGTTCCGATCTCTCCCGGTATCACCGGCCAACAAGTTGCTAGCATTCATTGCTGCGCACAACTCGTTGACCAGCTGTGCTCGTCTGTTGGGTGCACCTGCTAGCAGGCGGAGATTGAAAGCGCCCGCAATGAGGTGCGCCTTCCGTACGCCTACTTCAGCCAGCCAGTCTCGCCGCAGGGATTCCAGGAACGCAGTGCGTTCCTCGGCCCCGTGGTTGCTCACTGGCGCGTACAGGTTCGTGACTACGAGGTCGATCGAGTCGGACCACTTGAGAACAAGTTGTCCAACTCGACCGTCCCCGTCGAAGCGAACGCTACGCAGAGAGTTTTCGACTGCCGGCTTCAGCAGAAAGGCCACTCCGCAGGAGTAGTCTGTTCCGTTCCTCCACAGTAGCCGCCCTCCTGTGATTCTTTCGAAATCCTGGCCTGCTTCTGTTGTGAGCACGTGAGTCTCTTGCAGTATGGCCAGGTCGAAGTTTCGCAGAATGGCGGCTACGTCTCGCCTCTTCCCGTCGCTGCTCAACCCTTTGACGATCCAACAGGTTATTCGCAAGCGGCTAGAGGAGGCGAGTCCACGCAATGGTGTTGTTATGGTGGGGTGGAAGAAACCGCCTCCTGTTCAGAAGACGGGTGGTCCGGGTCCATGTCGTTGGAGTGTTCAGGGGCATCGCTCACTCCGTCGGCCGTGGACTGTGTTAACAGTTGGTAAAGGATGCTCTCAGGCACGAAGTCGCATTGTGCAACGCACATGGACTCTTCCTCGCTGTCAGATGGCATTTCAACCTCTTCCTGAGAGGTGACAGCACGCTTACGAGCACCTGTTGCATTTTTATGTTTTCTTTTCGGCAAGCCAACGGAGGGCGAGTTCCCGCTTTCGGCGTCAAACTCGGAGGTTTCCGGGTCTTTTGCCGTAGCCGGGCGTCGAACGGCCTTCTTCTCGGCCTTGACGGGCTGCCTCCGGAAGGCAGCCAACTCTTCCGCGGCTTGAGCGAAGTTTGCATCAGAGATGCGTTCCACGTCATCACGGATTTCGCCGCCTGTTGGCGAGTCGGGTGACGTAACAACCGATTCGATAGCGGCAACTGGCGCGCTATCGTTCGGAACCGCAGCGGCTGAGCTTTCGCTCGCCGCTACAACGCTTCCAGTGGACTGGACTGGAACAACAATTTCGATCGCGGCAACGTGTGCCGCGCTATCGATCGCGACCGTAGCGATTTCGCCGCACGAAGCCGGAACCGCTCTATCGATCGACGCCGCGGGTGCGGTATCGATCGATGGCTTGCTGGTGGAAGCCTTCGCGGGAACGCGATCGATGTGCACGGTGGAACGGCGGACGGTTTTTGCCACCATTTTCACCGTTTTCTTGGGGGCCTTACCTTTCTTTTTGCTTTCCTTCTTTTTCACCAACTGCCAACTGTTTTCGGCGACAGTTTCGCCTTCCTCCGGTTTTTGTTCCACTGGCGTCGATATCTCGCCTGTCTGGGAGGTTTCACTCGATTGGGGATCCTGTTTGTCCGGTTCCTGTGGCGACTCTGTTCTCTTGTTGCCAACAGGAGTGGAAGCAAAACGAAGAGGGCACACCTTTCTTACGTGGCCCTTGTTACCGCAGCGTAGACACACGATGTTGGGGCACCTCCGTTTAAGGTGCCCTGTAGTCTCGCAGTTTCCGCAAAATTTGGGTTTCCCTATGTACCACAGATCAATGTATTCTTCATCGACCTGAAGTCGGTGGGGTAAACCACTATCCTCGCGGACTGTCACACGCGCGGCGGCATAGCCACTGAACGCCCTAGTATAGCCCAGGGTGTTCGGCTTAGCCCAGAGAGCGTGGACGGTCCCGTATTTTTCCAGTTCCTGCCTAACGGCATTTTTCGCCATTCGCATCGTCAACCCGGTCAGGTGGATGACGATCGATTTGTCGGCAGTAAACGGGAAGATCCTTCTCCCGTTCACGGTCACCGGGCATCTCAGCAACTGCTGAGTCATTCCTGCAGTTTTGCAGTTCAGCTCCACTAGCTGACCGCCACTGCGAACGGAAAGCCCGAGAACTTCTTCTTCCGGCACTTTCAGTTTTTTAAATTCCGCGGCAAACGTTCTCAACATCGCGGGAGAATAAAGCCCACCTACCTTATACAGTAGGGCCGGGTTATATCCGTGGGACTCATAGGCCCGCTGTTCCTCGCATGGTGGCGGCGCAGGAGCCGCCACCACCGCACTCCAAGACCTCGCCGGGGCGGGGGACGAATCTGTGGGGGAGATGGCCCCCACATCCATGGGCTGAGGGGACAAGGCACGCCCGTCCCCCTTTTCCGCATTGGCGGTGTCCTCAGGCATTTCTGCCTTCAAAACACCGCCCAAACACCACACAACCTACAACCTCGCGCTAAAACGCAGGAGCAGCAAAAGAAACACGTCTGCCGTCACTGCGGGCACGACCGGCTCAGGATCGACGGTATCGATCGCCTTTACCGTTACTTTCTTTACGGCTCTGGCGATCGAGACGCGTTCGATCTTCACCGTACAAGCGCGGACGACCGGTTTCTGCTTTTTCGGCGCCGACTTGTTTATCTTTTTTGCCTCCTTCTTCTGGGGCTTCTTCCTTTCTACCTTTTGCCGCCCTTCCTCGTTCTCGGCGCTTTCTCCAGCTGGTTGTTCGCTGGTGGATGCCTGAGTAGCGGGTTAATCGGCAGGGCGGGGTTCTGCCAGTTGTTGGCTTCGGTCCTTTTCCTTCGGCGTCTCATCCTTTCTCGCGCCTGACGGAACGGACCTTTTTCGGTTCGGGCACATCCGCCTGATGTGCCCCTTCTCCCCACAGCCCAAGCACACGATGTTGGGGCATTTCTTCTTCAGGTGCCCCGACACCTGGCAAAAGCCGCAGTATGCGGGTTTCCCCACATACCACAGGTCGATCTCCTCCTCCCCGACCTGCAGTCTGTGGGGTAGCCCACCCTCGGCACGTACCGTCACGCGCGCAGCGGCGTAACCACTAAATGCCCTGGTGTAACCCAGGACATTGGGTTTTGCCCACAACGCGTGAACGCTCCCGAACTTCTCTGACGATTCTCGCACGGCGCTCGTTGCCATGCGCATCGTTATGCCGGTCAAATGCACCACGATCGAATTGTCGGCCGTGAACGGGAAGATCCTTCTCCCGTTCACGGTGACCGGCAGGCGGAGCAGCTGCTGAGCCATCCCTGCAGACTTGCAGTTCAGCTCAACCAGCTGCCCGCCACTCCTTACCGAAAGTCCGAGGACTTCGTCCTCCGGGACTTTTAATTTTTTGAACTCGGCCGCGAACGACCGCAAAACCGCGGGGGAGTACAGGCCACCTACCTTGTATAACAAGGCCGGGTTATACCCGTCGGCCATGTAGGCCCGCTGTTCCTCTGCGGGGAGCGGCGCAGGCGCCGCCACCACCGCGCTCCAAGCCCTCGCCGGGGCGGGGGACGATTCCGTGGGGGAGATGGCCCCCACATCCATGGGCTGGGGGGACGAGGCTCGCTCGCCCCCCTCTGCCGTCTTTGCGGCGTCCTCGGGCATCCCTGCCCAGGAACAACCGCTCAACCCTGAAAACTCCGAAAACACTCGCGAGAAAAACGCGGAGCACCACAAAAGCACGTCCACCCTCTCAGGCGGCGGGTTGTTCACACCCGGATGTGCCGGGGCATTTATTTCATAAAAAATAAAATAACAGAAGAAATGTCGCGTGGCGAACCCGAAGGTTCACCACTCCATAACAGCTTGCTGGTTACCGGCTCCGTGCCGGAGAGGTCCTTCCGATGCGCGGGGATGGGAAATAAAGAAAAACAAAAAGAAACAAAAAGTTCAAATGTGGGGGGGGGAACAAATGTTGTAGGGATGGGAGGGCGGGGAAGGGATCACGGTGCGCGTGGAGAGGTCCTCTAGATCCTATTCAGGATCCGCACAAGCTTCGTCCTTTCAGCGCCCAAGTGGCGCCACTTGCAGACACTTCGCGCGAAAACGCGAGTCCAGTGTAAGGCGTTGCCGGTTGGCTGACGCCTTCTTCTGGTGGCGTTCCAAGCCGCCACTATTCCTCTGATGCAGCAGAGGACTGCTACACTAGCGGGCGGGGAGAAGGCGTCACTACAGAAGAGGCGCATGAAAACGTCCTTTGGGCCGAATCCGCGCAAGTCCAGGATCGCCGCGAGACGATCCCATAAAGGGCGGATGGCACTGCACTCGATGAGAAGGTGGGGGAAGGTCTCTTTTTCCCCGCACCGGCCACAATAAGGATCCACAGCCCCCCGGGTTGTGTGATGAAGGCGTGCTTTGAATGGAAGTCCCCAGAGGACCACAAGCAACGCCACATCCTGCCATTTCAGGGGGAGGGATGCACGGTTCCAGGACGCTGGGGGCCACTTCATCTCCTCCGGAGATAGTCCGAGTAGCTCGCCCCAGCGTCGAATTCCGTTGGGCGGGACACTCGGCGTCGCAGCGTCAGCTAGCTGCCGAGATGTCCACGCCTTTATCGATTGTGTCCTGCCGCCTATAGTGCAGGACACGGTCCATTTCCCCTGCTCGCTACTGTCCCTGGCATTCACAAGGAAGGGCAGCACTGGGGAGAGGGGGGTTATCAAGGCCCACAGAAGCTTGTCGTGGGACTGCACGATCTCCTGCAGCGTCCAGCGGGCGTGCCTTTTCATACAAGTGTTCCTTGTGCCCGCCGGAACGTGGGTCTTTACCCAGGTGGAGACTGACTCGTGCAACCAGGCGGAGTAGTTCCCTGGGAGGCAGGAGATCCAGGCGTTCTCCCGAACCGCAACAAAGATGCGTCGCAGCATAGAGCCACAGTATGGTCTTCTGCAGACGCGCGCAGACAGAAACGACAAAAGTCCGCCGATTCCGCAGGCTTGTTGGGCCAGGAGGCGTGCTGGAACGCACCAAGGCGTGTCCCACAATTCTGCCGCAAGGGCGAGAGTCCTGAATCGAAGTTGTATTTCGATGCGCTCCAGCGTAAGTAAGCCAAGTCCACCGTCCTTACGTGGAGCGCACAAGTCTTTGAGCCTCACACGGGACCTCCCTTTGCCCCAAAGGACTGTCCTCAGGAGGCCCGCTGCTCGTTTTCGAATAAAATAAGGGGCGGGGCAAACAAAAAGTAGGGGGCGAAGGAGGGGAGCCGCAAACGCGTTCCACACCGCGGCCCGTTCCTGCAAGTAGAACTTGCCTTCTTGGAACGGACCGATCGCCAACGCTGCCTTTTGGAGACGGTCGGACCAGGCTTCTGCTGCGCAGAAGTCCCCCAACGGTACGCCGAGGTACTTGAAGCACCTGCCCGTGGGGATCCCCAAGCGGATCCAGTCCGACTGTCCAGCCCACGCCGAACCGACGAAGACCATGGACGACTTCGCCCTGTTCACCTCCAGGCCCGTCCCGCGGCGCAGCAACTCGAAGAAGTCCTCGAGTGCACTCGCCGGGGTGGACCCGGGAAGCAGCAGCAGAAGATCGTCTGCATAGGCCGACACGGCAGGCGTGCCGGCACACGAGCTCGGCAGGGTTGCCAGAGTTACCCTATATGCCCTCAGCACCAACTCGAAGTAGATGCTGAAGAGCAAGGGGCTCAGGCTGTCACCCTGCCGGATGCCGCGGCGCACTGGCACACCGTACACGTGCCGGCCGCTAAAACCAATATTTATTGACGCGTTGCGCCAGCAGCAGCGCAGGTAGGACTGGAGCACGGCAGGGAAACCCATGCGTTCCAGGAGCTCCAGAAGGAGATCCTGGTCGACGCAGTCGAATGCTTTGTGCAAATCGACCGCGACGGCAAAGGCTCCCGCCGAATCCATCCCACCCTCTGCCCGATCTTCTTGGTCAGAGAAGGGCGCGAGGCTCCCTTGACCGTCGTGTGCAACGCGTTGTCGCAACTGCCACCATGAGCTGGCGAGGAGCAGGTTGGCCTCCATGGTTCGTCCGGGAACAGCATAGGTCTGCTCGGGACTCACCACGGAAGCGGGCACCCGCCCCAAACGCTCAGCCCACAACTTGGCATACAACTTTGCGTCCGCATTCACTACTGTGATGGGACGCCAGTTGCCAATGTTGCGTAAGTCTCCTGACTTCGGCAGGAGACGTAATTTAGCTGACCGGAACGAGGCGGGAACTTCGCCGTGTTCGCGGATCAGCGCACTTAACCTGAGCACCAGGGGGGCCAGCTCTGGCGCGAAGCGATGGTAAAACTCCGCGGGCAGGCCGTCCTCCCCTGGTGCCTTCCTTCTCTTTAGCCTGTTGATGGCGGAGATGATCTCCGCCATCGTGAACGGTTCCGCCAATCTGGAACGGTCCTCCTCCTTGAGCGCGGGAGCGCCATCCGGCAGCAGGCGCTGCGCGAAATGGCGCTCAGGTGTCAGTGGCGCGTACAAGGAGGAATAAAACTCCCGCACGATGCGGCTTACCAGGGCTGGGCTGGAGCGTTCTTGGCCCTGATGATCCAGCAGGCAGGCCGAGCCTGACTGCCAGGCCTGCCTCTCCGCCTCAGCCTTGAATTCAGCCAGGCGACGGACGTCGGGACGCCGGGAATAACGGCGCGCCTGGAGGTACGCCCGCTCGTTCCTGACACCCTCACCGAAGCCCGGCGGAAGACGTTCCAGCGGAAACTGGTCGCAAAACTCACGGACTGAGCACTTCATTTCGTCCCAGTCCGCGAGCGTCTGAAGCTGGAATCCTCGCAGGAAACAGCGTAGATGTTCCGCCGCTCCTGCGAGGCGCAACCAATCCCCTGGCAGGTGCCATGTTTTCAGGGGAGGGCCCTTATTGCGCGGATGTAACTCGAGCACGAGCCGTGGATGGTCGGACAGCTCTGCCGGGAGCGTTCCTCGAGTTCCCACCCGCGTGCACAGGTGGTTGTCGAGGAACATGTGGTCGATGTTCCGATCTCTCCCGGCATCGCCGGCCAACAAGTTGCGCGCATGCATGGCTGCGCACAATTCGTTGACCAGCTGTGCTCGTCCGCTGGGCGCACCTGCCAGCAGGCGGAGATTGAAATCGCCCGCAATGAGGTGCGCCCTTCGCACGCCTGCTTCGGCCAACCAGTCTCGCCGCAAGGTTTCGAAGAACGCAGTGCGTTCCTCGGCCCTGTGACTGCTCACCGGAGCGTACAGGTTCGTGACTACGAGGTCGATCGAGTCGGACCACTTGAACACAAGCTGCCCAACTCGACCATCCCCGTCGAACCGTGCACTGCGCAGTGAGTTGTCGACGGTTGGCTTTAGCAGAAAGGCCACTCCGCAGGAGTTGTCCGTTCCGTTCCTCCACAGTAGCCGCCCCCCCGCGATTCTTTCGATTTCCTGGACATCTCCCGGTCGGAGAACGTGCGTCTCTTGCAGGAGCACCAGGTCGAAGTCTCGCAGTATGGCGGCTACATCTCGCCTCTTTCCGCCGTCGCGCAACCCGTTGACATTCCAACAGGTGATGCGCAAGCGGCGGCAGAAGGCGAGCCCACGCACTGATGCGTTTATTGTGGGGTGGAGGCGGCCTCCTCCCTTGCGGGAGGCGGCTTGTTGGCGGCCGTGACGACGGTCGGCTGCTCACACGGGAGCACGTCGTCCACAGCGACTTCCATGGGGCTGGCTTCCGAGACACGGATCGGGGAGGGGTCGCGTGGCGCGACGCACATTGCCTCCTCCTCCGTGCCCGAGGACATGGCCTCCTCCACCTGCGGAGGGGCGACCCGTCTCGGGCAACCGGTCTTCTTGCCAGCCTTCCTCTTCGGCACGGCTGCGGAAGTAGAACAACCGGCTTCGGTTTCGGACTCGGAATTTTCCGGGCCCTTCACCGTTGCCGGTCGTCTCATGGCCTTCTTCTCGGCCTTGGCAGGCTGCCGTAACATGGCTGCCAGCTCTTCCGCGGCCTGCGCGAAGGTCGCGTCCGTTATGCGCGCCGCCTCCTCGCTTTCCGCACCGACGCTTTGCGCAGGCGCGACAGGGGCGGCTTCATCGATCGGCGCGCAGACGTCCTTCGCTGGCAATGCCGGAACGGCATTGTCGTCAGCTGATGGTGACGTCACTGCGGGCACGACCGGCTCAGGATCGACGGTATCGATCGCCTTTACCGTTACTTTCTTTACGGCTCTGGCGATCGAGACGCGTTCGATCTTCACCGTACAAGCGCGGACGACCGGTTTCTGCTTTTTCGGCGCCGCCTTGTTTATCTTTTTTGCCTCCTTCTTCTGGGGCTTCTTCCGTTCTACCTTTTGCCAACCTTCCTCGTTCTCGGCGCTTTCTCCAGCTGGTTGTTCGCTGGTGGATGCCTGAGTAGCGGGTTGGTCGGCAGGGCGGGATTCTGCCAGTTGTTGGCTTCGGTCCTTTTCCTTCGGCGTCTCTTCCTTCCTCGCGCCTGACGGAACGGACCTTTTCGGTTGGGGCACATCCGCCTGATGTGCCCCTTCTCCCCACAGCCCAAGCACACGATGTTGGGGCATTTCTTTTTTAAATGCCCCGACACCTGGCAAAAGCCGCAGTATACGGGTTTCCCCACATACCACAGGTCGATCTCCTCCTCCCCGACCTGCAGTCTGTGGGGTAGCCCACCCTCGGCACGTACCGTCACACGCGCAGCGGCGTAACCACTAACTGCCCTGGTGTAACCCAGGACATTGGGTTTTGCCCACAACGCGTGAACGGTCCCGAACTTCTCTAACGATTCTCGCACGGCGCTCTTTGCCATGCGCATCGTTATGCCGGTCAAATGCACCACGATGGAGTTGTCCGCCGTGAACGGGAAGATCCTTCGCCCGTTCACGGTCACCGGCAGGCGGAGCAGCTGCTGAGCCATCCCTGCAGATTTGCAGTTCAGCTCAACCAGCTGCCCGCCACTCCTAACCGAAAGCCCGAGGACTTCGTCCTCCGGGACTTTCAACTTTTTAAACTCCGCGGCGAACGATCGTAACACCGCGGGGGAGTACAGGCCACCTACCTTGTAAAGTAGGGCCGGGTTGTAGCCGTCGGCCATATAGGCCCGCTGTTCCTCTGCGGGGGGCGGCGCAGGCGCCGCCCCCACCGCGCTCCAAGCCCTCGCCGGGGCGGGGGACGATTCCGTGGGGGAGATGGCCCCCACATCCATGGGCTGGGGGGACGAGGCTCGCTCGCCCCCCTCCGCCGTCTTTGCGGCGTCCTCGGGCATCTCTGCCCAGGAACAACCGCTCACAGCTGAAAACACCGAAAACACTCGCGAGAAAAACGCGGAGCACCACAAAAGCTCGTCCACCCTCTCAGGCGGCGGGTTGAACAGCTGGCGTGACGTCACAACGCATCGATCCGTCAGCGGAGCGAGTATCGATCGCCGGCACGCGTTTGATGGCCACGCTGCACGCTTTGATTGTTGGGTATGGCGCGACCTTCCCCTTGCCCTTCACCACTTTCGCCGGTGCGGGCGCGGTTTTTTTAACGATTTTTACTTTACGGGTGACCAGCTGCCAGCCTTCCTCGTCGGCAGTCTTTTCCGGGAGCTCCTTTACCGAGTCCCTTTCCTGCTGCGCGACTTTTGTCGGAGCCGACGGTTGATCCCCTTTTGTGGGGTTTATTACTATTTTTGCCTTCCCTGCCTTCTTTTGCGGAAGTTCCGGCGTTGGAGCGACGTTCATCGGGCACACCACTTTGGTGTGGCCCTTCGCGCCGCACGTTGGGCAAACCGCGTCCGGGCACCGTTTTTTCAAATGCCCGAACGACTTACAGTTTCCACAAAATTTAGGTTTCCCCGCAAACCAAATGTCGACGAACTCGTCGCCAATTTGGAGCTTGTGGGGAAGCTGTACTTTTTCTCGAAGCGTCACGCGCGCGCCTACTCGCCCACTAAATGCACCATTCACTCCGAAAGTGTTGGACTTTCTCCACATCGCGAAAACGCTTGCGTATTTTTCCAGTTCCACGCGGATGGCGTTCTCATCCATCCGCACTGTTGTCCCTGTTAGGTGGACCACAGTGGAGTGGTCCAGCGTGTGTGGGAGTAAATTCCTGCCCTCAAATTGTACGGGCGTGCAGAGCATCTTGTGGGTAAGAGCTGCATCCTTGCAGATGAGCTCCGCCAACTGCCCTCCGCTCCGTATAGAGAGGCAAAGAATTTCATGGTCGGCAATGCCCATCTTTTTGATGGCATTGCCGAACTTTCTCGCCCTTAACGGGGAATATAAATTGCCTACCTTGTACAGGAGGGCCGGATTGTAGCCCTCCTGGATGTAGGATTGAATTTCGGCGGCGACATCGGGCGTTTCCGCCGCTGCCACCGCGCTCCAGGCCCTCGCCGTAGTGGCGGGTTCAGAAGAAGTGGTGGGGCGTGATCCCACCTCCTTTGGCTTTTGAGACGCGGTCTTCCCGCCTCCCTCACCTGAAACTGCGGCGTTCACAGGCATTTCTGCCTGTCAACGGCCGCGAAACACACACGGAACACCAGGAAAGAAAAACTCCCTATCCAAGGAGCGCGCAACAAGTGCGTCCGCCGTGCACCGCGTAGTCAAGCGCTACTACTCCGCCTTGTACATCGGAGAAGCCCACGGAACTCAGTCTCTCCGAGCTGCTTCTTCCGACGGGAAACCCTGCTATCGACGAGGAGGAACGCACCAGATTGGATTGGACCTTCACGGCGGAAGAAGTATCTTCTGCCATAGCGGGCCTGAAGAGGCGTAAGGCGCCTGGCGAGGATGACCTGCCCGCGGAGTTCTTACGATGCTTCGCGGCGGAGCTCGTCCCCCTGGTGCTAAGCCTTTCCTCGCGGATGCGTGAGACGGGAGATGTTCCCGCTTCTTTCCGCTCAGCAAAGGTGCGGCTCCTGCCGAAAGGCGGTGATTTGCGCCACCTCAGCAACTGGCTTCCGATCACATTGGTGAATTCGGACGTCAAGTTGTTCCCCAGGCTATCGGTCGCGCGCTCGGGGAGAATCGCAAAGTCCTTGGTGAGTCCGGAGCAGACGTATGCAGTTCCGGGGCGGTCCATGGACGCGAATCTTTTCCTCGCGCGAACATGGTTCGAGTTGCAGCAGCGCCTGGCGCAGCAGAGCCAGGCAGCCAAAATCGCTGCAGCCAAAAGAAAGCGGCGGTGTTCAAGGCACAATAAAACGCCGGGAGCCTTAGCGGTCGCCGTCGATCTCTCTAAAGCGTTCGACAGCGTAAACCAGCACCTTTTTCTGGAGCTTATGGGACGCCTTGGCCTCCCGACGAACCTCATCGCCTTCTTGCGCTCCGGCTGGCGCCACCCGTTATGCTGTATCTCTTTCAGAGGCCGTCACGTGTACGGTTTTCCCATACGGTGGGGTATCAGGCAGGGAGACAGCTTAAGCCCCCTGCTCTTCAGCATCTTCTTTGAGTTGGAGCTGAGGGCGTACAGGCTGACGCTGGCCAACCTGCCGAGCTCCTGCCCGGGAACAGCGGCCGTGGCCGCCTCTGCTGACGACCTTCTCCTGCTGCTGCCCATGTCCTCCCCGGCGTCCAGGCTCGAGGACTTCTTCGAGCTCATTCGTCGGGGAGCGGGCCTGAGCGTAAACAGGACGAAATCAATCGTTGTACCGGTTAGCTCTACGTGGGAGGGGCAGTCCGAATGGATCCGACTGAGGATCCCCACGGGCAGGTGCTTGAAGTACCTTGGCGTTCCCTTGGGCGCCTTCTGTCCAGCAGAAGCGTGGTCGGACTGCCTTCACAAGGCCGAGACTGCTCTGGGTTCGTTCAAAGGCTGCAGGTTTCTCCTGTCGGAACGGGCTTTCGTGAGGAACATTTTGGATGCCCCCCTGCTCCGTTTCCTCTTTTTTGTTTGTCCCCCTACCAACTCGGCTAAGAGCCGGGCGTAACGCCTGTTGCGTAACGCCCTGTGGGGACCGCCGAGGTCCAGGATACGCCTGAAGGACTTGGCGGCTCCTCGGCGGGATGCAGGATTGGGCATCCTGACGCTGGAGCGGATCCGACTGCTAGTGCAGTTCCGCATGCTGGCACTTTGTGCGCAGCTCTGGACTACTCCCCGGTGTGCTCCAGCGCGGCTGCTGCTGCCGCGCAGCACGGGTGGCGACGGACTACGTTCGTTGCATCTGCGCACGGAGCGCGCCCAGAGAGGATTCGGCTTCCCTTTGAAGCAGCTCTCCACGCTTCTGTTGAAGCATGAGTGGATCTCCTGCCGGCCGACAAACTTCAACGCCTGGAGGCAGGAAGCCTTATCGTCCTGGGCAGCGCAACAGGATGTGTCCCGTTTGGAACTCCGTTGCGTGAAACTTCCAGCACCTCCCCACTGGACAGTATGGGGAGGTGCTGGAAGACCAGGACCAGTGGACACGCCTAGCCGCTACGCCACTCGCCGAAGCACTGTGTATACTGATGGTGCGAGATGACAGTGACCTGCCGGCGAAGTGGGAGATCACTTGCGAAATGGCAGGCGAAAAACGACTGCTGGGCGGCTGGCGGACTTGCGAAGTGGCAGACGCTGCCACACCTCGCATTCTTGCAAAGGGGCTTCTCCGGTGGAGTGAGCTCCTCGGGGTGCCCACCGATGAACTTGTGGTCCCTTCTGTGTGTTTGGACGCGACTCTCTTCCCCCTTCGGTGGAAGCAGGACGCTTTTCTGCTGGTGCATTGGGGTTTGTACTGCAACCAGCGGGCGCACCTGATTTCCGGGGTAGTTGCGTCCCCGAACTGTGCCTAATGCGGAGCGGTGGATTCGCTTCCGCATTTGCTGTTTGAGTGCGGTGCCCTTCAGGAGCTGCGGCAGCGGCTGTCTTCAGCGCTCCTGCACCCTGGACACACCGCACTGGATTGGATGCGCCGCTTCTACACGCGTGGCGAACTTTCTCTTGGAGCGGTCGTCGCAATCATCTGCTGCGTCCGCGCCATTGTCAGGGCCCGCCACGTATTGCAGATGCGAGCAGTCCGAACATCGGTCCCCGACACCACAGCCTGCAACCTGCAAATGGCTGCCGGGTGGCCACATCTTGGAGCAGAATTGAGGACGGAGATCGTTGGCATTCACCGCCGGTTCTGAGAATAGGAACGGTTAGACTGTATACCCCTGTCCCCGCCCTCCCACCCAGTCTATTTATTTATTGTCCCACCCCCTCCCGTTCCGAACTCTCCGTGTGCCCGGACTGCGTTCCGGGAAATCCACTCCCCATTTTCTGTTCCCCTTGCCTGGGAACACAGTTCTTAGTTGATATTTTAATAAACGTCCCGGCACAACCGGGTAATAAACGATAACGCTGCATTCTTTAATGTGCTCGCTTGGCTGCTGTTTGTTCTTGCGGTACGCGAGCTCCATCCTTCTCTCCTTCTTTGATTTTTTGGCCGTTGCCACTTGCCACCCAGTCTCCTGGACGGCTCCTTCAACTTTTTCGGCGTTGTTCGCCGGGATCTCGGGTGCGGCCTGGGCCTTGGGCGCGGCTGGCACAGCCTTCGCGGCAGCTTTGGCCGCCAGCCTGTTCCGCAGAAGCCGGGCACGTTTTTTAAGGTTTCTCCTGGAAACCACCCGCACTGCTGCTTTTGAGCACACCTCTCTCGGGTGACCCATTGTGCCGCATACTTGGCACTGCACTTTGGGACACCTCTTTTTGAGGTGGCCCGACGTATTGCAGAAGCCGCAGTATTTTGTCTTCCCCACATAGCAGAGGTAAACGGTTCCGCCTTCGACCACCATTTTGGGGGGAAGGGTGCAGTTCTTCTGAACGGTCACGAGCACAGCCGTGAGGCCGTGTTGCAGTCCCGTGTAGTCCTTGAAGGGACTAACTTCCGTCCACTTCGCGTTGACCGTTCGAAACTGTTCTAGAGCGGCGCGAACCTGTTCTTTGCGCATTCGCGCGGTTACACCTAACAGGTGGACCACCATGCTGCGGTACGCCGTAGTGAGGAGGAGCCTGAGCGTTGCCATCACAACGGGGGTTTTAAGAAGTCGTTGGGCCAGCTCTGCTTGTTTGCAGTTGACCTCAACGTACTGACCCTAGCTGCGGATGGTCATACCGCTGATCTCCTCCTCTTTTACATCGAGAGCGCGCATGCCCTTCGAAAAGGCGCGCGCGCTCTCAAAAAAATAGAGATTGCCTACATTGTAGAACTTTAGGGGGTTATACCCCTCCTTCACATAGGCCGGCAATTCCGCCGCGGCTGCAGGCGATGGCGCCGACACAACGGCTCTCCATGCCCGCGCTGCAGCGATGATCGATTCTGTGGGGGCGGATTCCTTCAACTCCATTGCCTCTAGGGCCGACGTCGCCGCCGCACCTTGGCTTCCCATCGCCACTGGGTGCGACGTTGCCTCTGCCCCCTGGCCATCCTTGGTGTTCACGTTATGCATCCCTGTCTGATCGACCACCGAACCGCACGACGCTTGCACTGGGGGAGACTTCCTGGCACAAGGAGCACCGAGAAAACACGTCCGCCCTCGAGCGCATAGGGCGTTCGACTGCGTAGACCAGGATCTTATGCTGCAGCTATTGGGTCTCATGGGCTTCCCACCGTCTGTTCTCTCCTACCTGCGCTCATGCTGGCGCTGCGCGCTGATTAATGTTCATTACAGGGGAATCGCAGCGTACGGCGTGCCGGTGCGGCGGGGCATACGGCAGGGCGAAAGCCTCAGTCCCCTGTTCTTTAGCACCTACTTTGTGTTCGTGCTGAGAGCGTACAGGGTGACTTTGGCCGCCTTACCGAGCTCTTGCCCCGGCACGGCCGCTGTTGCAGCATACGCCGACGATCTTCTGCTGATGTTGCCCATGTCCACCACGGCAGCCGCAGTCGAGGATTTCTTCGATCTGCTAAGCCGCGGGTCTGGACTGCGTGTTAACAAGGCGAAGTCATCGATAGTAGCGGTTGGTGCGACGTGGGTCGGACGGCTTGACTGGAACCGCTTGTAGATCCCCACGGCCAGGTGCCTGAAGTACCTGGGTGTCATGTTGGGGGACTTCTGCTTAGCAGATGACTGGTCTGGTCGTCTCCTAAAGTTAGAGCTCGCGATCGGCCTGTTCCTGGAAGGCAAGTTCCTTCTGCCGGAAGGGGCCGCGGTTTGGAACGCATACGCGGCCCCCATCCTACGCCTTCTACTTTTTGTTTGCCCAGTCCCTACCCTGTCGAAAAAACGGACCAAGGAGGTCCTCCGTATTGCCCATTGGGGCAGCGGAAGACTCCGATTTAACTTGAAAGACATAAACGCTCCTCGTCCGGACGGTGGTCTCGGCCTTCTGACGCTAGAGCGCTTGGAGATCCAGCTGCGATGGCGCACTTTGGCTATCTCAGCGAAGTTGTGGAACACCCCTTGGTGCGTTCTGGCCTCGTTGCCAGCCGTGTTTCCGATACGCAAGGGCTCGCGTCCCATCTTGTGTGCCGCGGCCGGAAGGTTAGAAGATGCGGCCTCTTTCTCGGACGTATGGAAGCCCTGGTAAGAGAGAAAGGTTGGATAGTATGCAGCCCCGCCAATTCTTCCGCCTGGTTGAAGGAAACCGTTGGAACGTGTGCAAAGTTGAACAACACCAGAGAGGAAAACTGGAACCGCCTGCGATTCGGCAGTAACGCCTGCTGCACTCTGCTGTCCACTTTGCAGTGTCCCGCCAGAAGCACGTGGGAGGAGACCAACCCTTTAGCTACGGCGCTGCCCTTTCTGTATAGAACTCTTACCAGCGGCCGCACGCCGAAGTGGCAAGTCTCCTACCGTAACTCAGGACGAGGGATATTGTTGGACGAGGGACCTGGGGGTGAGTAAATCCTGATTGTGCACGGTGTGTGGAGAGGGAATCGCTCCCCCACCTTCTTGTTGACGGTGCTGTTCTTCGACCCCTGTGGGACGGTTTAGGACGATCCTAGGGCTCCCTACGGGGAGAGCGCCCAGGAACGTTTTCCGCCTCCTCTTTGTGCGGGACGCCCTGCAGCCAGTCGCAGCCTTGGCAGCATTATGCTGCATCCGTGGCATCGTGGCGGCGTGGAGTGATACACGCGACGAAGATGTGTACCAGAACGACAGCGACGTCATCAGGTATGCTGTTCCCTTCCTGACGAGAGCTTCTGAATGGCCCCAGCTGGGCACAATTCGGATGGACTTAAAGGGCTTCCTTCGAAGGATGGGACCTCCTTCCAGTGCAAAGTAATCCCTTCCCAGCCCTTCAACTTCATTTTGTTTTCCTTACTTTTTATTTTTCTTTTTGTTTTCTCCCCCATCCCTTCCACTGCCGAGGAGAGCCACGTCGTCCTGCGTCCCTGCGTCTCGGCAGGTCCGGTGTTGTGTGGCCGTTAGTGGGGCCTAATACCACGTTTGTGGAATGTTTTTTTAATAAACTTCCCGGGATTACCCGGGTGGAAATTACTTTGAAGGTGTTGGGCTTTCGCCACATTGCGAAAACCCTTGCGAATTTTTCAAGCTCAGCGCGGATGGCGTTCTCATCCATCCGAACTGTTGTCCCGAGAAGGTGAACCACAATGGAGTGGTCCACCGTGTGGGAAAGTAAATTCCTGCCCTCAAATTGTACGGGCGTGCAGAGCAGTTTGTGGGTGAGAGCTGCATCCTTGCAGTTGAGTTCCGCCAACTACCCTCCGCTTTGTATTGACAGGCAAAGAATTTCATGGTCGGCAATGCCCATCTTTTTGATGGCATTGCCGAACTTTCGCGCCTTCAACGGGGAATATAAATTTCCTACCTTGTACAGGAGGGCCGGATTGTAGCCCTTTTGGATGTAGGATTGTATTTCGGCGGCGACATTGGGCGTTTTCGCTGCTACCACCGCGCTTAAAACCCTTTCCGTAGTGGCAAGGTAAGGTTCAGAAGTAGTGGTGGGGCGTGATCCCACCTCCTTTGGCTTGGGAGACACGGTCTTCCCGCCTCCCTTACCTAAATCTGCGGAATTCACAGGCATTTCTGCCTGTCAACGGCCGCGACAAACACACGAAACACCAAACCAATAACTTCCTATCCACGGAGCGCACAACAATTGCCTCCGCCGTTTGTCACACGGATATGCCGGGGCATTTATTATTCTAATTTGTTACAAAAATTAGATCATAAAGACTTTAAAAAATGTTTTCTGTGGAGCAACACTGAGTTGTCCCACGCTACAATGTACTCGCTACTCAGTCTCCAGACCGGCGAGGTTCCCTACCCAGGCGCTGGGAAAGAGGAAAGGGAAAACAAAAAACAAAAAAGAGAATAACGGGGAGAGAAACTGTTCTATGGGGAGGTGGAGGGTAGAAAAGGGATCACTGTGCACCTGGTTCGTTCCTTCGCATCCTGTTGAGGATGCAGTCAAGTTCGGTTTTTATTGTGAAAGGTACACGCCACCTTGTCGCCGTCTCTAAAGACATCGCCGTCCATTGGATGGCGTCCATGCATCTTGAGCCTCTTCTTCTTGCGTGCCACCTTTGCGCAATCCCGCGCACGCAGCAGAGGACTGCTTGAGACGCAGCGGAGCGCAGACCGTCACGCAGAAAGAGGCGACGATAAATGTCCTTATGGTCGCCTACTGGAAGATGAAGGATTGGGGCGATTCGAATCCAGAGTCCATCCAGGACGACACACTCGAGGGTGAGATGCGGGAAGGTTTCTCTTTCACCGCACTCCACAGAGCGAGCATCCACATTCCACAGTGTCCATTAAGAAAGGCGTGCTCTGCTTCACAGTCTCCAGTGCAGAAATAGCAACGCCGTCTCCTGCCACTTCAACGGAAGTGTGCCGCAATCCCAAAACGCTGGGGACCACTTCACCTCCTCCGGAGGTATTGCGAGCAGCTCTCTTCAGCGCGCAAGTCCGTGAGGCGGGACGCTCGGAATGGCAGCGTCCGTTAGCTCCCCAGTCGTTCACGCCTTTAAAGGTTTTTTCCTGCCTCGGATTAGGCAGGACACTTCCCACTATGCCCGCTGGTTGCTGCTCCTAGTGCTTTTTAGGGAGGACAGAACGGGAGCAAGGGGGTTGAAAGAAGCCCACAGAAACTTCCGGGGCGTGTTGATAATATCCTGCAGCGGCTGTCGAACGTAAGTTCCTCGTCGTAGGCAGTTGCATTCCGCCTTGCTCGTGCTGTTCATCTTCGCCCACGCGGATGCTGACTCCTGAAGCCAGGCAGTGCAGTTCGCGGGAAGGCAGGAGATCCAGGTATTCTCCCACATCAGGGCGACCATTTGGCGCGAATAAGTGCCACAATTTGGCGCGAATAAGTGCCACAGTTGGAGAGACTGCGCTGGTAGGCCACGAAGATCAAGGACAATCCTTCGCAGCCGGTCGCTCTTCTGGCGAGGAGCCGTGCCGGATCCCACAATGGCGTCATCCATAAGCTAGCCGCAAGGGCTAACTTTCGAATTCGTGTTTGAAGTTGGATGCGCTCCAACGTAAGAAGGCCCAAGCCACCATCCCTGCGTGGAGCGCACAAGTGTTTCAATCGGTCTCGCGACCACGCTGTGTTCGAAATGGCAGCCCTCAAGTGGGCTTTGGTCCGTCTCTGTATGAAGAGAGGAGCGAAGCAAACAAAAAGTAAGGGGCGAAGGAGGGGGGCCGCGAACACGTTCCACACCGCGGCCCGTTCCTGCAAGTAAAACTTGCAGTTCTGGAACCGGCCGAACGCCAACTCCACCTTTTGGAGATGGTCGGACCAGGCTTCTGCAACGCAGAAGTCCCCAAACGGAACGCCGAGGTACTTGAAGCACCGGCCCGTGGGGATCCCCAAGCGATTCGAGTCCGACCTTCCGGCCCACGCCGTGTATTCACAAAGCAGTGGTGATGTAGGAACGATTGTGGATTTCTCTCTGTTCACCTCGAGGCCCGTCCCGCGGCGCAGCAACTCAAAGAAATCTTCGAGCGCCGACTCCGTGGTGGACCCGGGGAGCAGGAGCAGAAGGTCGTCGGCGTAGGCCGACACGGCAGGCGTGCCGGGACACGAGCCTGGCAGGGTTGCAAAAGTCTGCTTGTGTGCCCTCAACACCAGCTCTAAGTAGATGCTCAAGAGCAAGGGGTTCAGACTGTCAGCCTGCCTTATGCCACGCCGAACCGGCAGGGCGTACACGTGCCGGCCCTAGAAGAGATGTTTATTAGAGCGAAGCGCCAGCAGGAGCGCAGGTAATCCCGGAAGATGGCCGGAAATCCCGAGCGTTTCTGGAGCTCCACAAGGAGTTGCTTTTCGACGCAATCGAACCTTTGCGCAGATGGACTGCGACCGCAAGGGCACCGGGCGCGGCTCTTCCATGAATGGCGAACCCTCCCTGGTCAGAGCAGAATTCAGGATTCTCATGATCTCCCTGGTCTTCGCTTTGTTGCAACTGCCAACATGTACTGGCAAGGAACAGGTTGCCTTCCATGCTTCGTCCGGAAACAGCGTATGTCGGCTTCGGTCTCACCACGGATTCCGCCACACGTCCGAGTCGCTCAGCTAAAATCTTGGCAAGCAATTTCGCATCCGCATTCACTACTGTAATGCGACGCCAGTTGCCTACGTTGCGATTGTCTCCGTTTTTCTGCAGGAGACGTACTCTAGCTGACCGGAACGATTTGGGGACGTCCCCTTGTTCTCGGATCAGCATGCAAAGCCGATGCATTAAGAAGGCCGGCTTTGCCACGAAGCCTCGATAGATCTCCGCGGGCAGACCGTGTTCTTCTGGTGCTTTCCTCTTTCTGAGCTTTCCGATGGCGGAGATGATCACCGCCATCGGGAATGGCTCCTCAAGTTCATGCTTCTGCTCCTCCTGTAGCGCGAAGGCGCCTTGCAGCAGCAAGCGCTACGCAACGGCGCGCTCTGTTGTTCTACCCGCGTACGAGGAGGAGTAATACTCTTGCAGGATGCGGTTTATTTTCGCCGGAGCTGAGCATTCCTGGCCTTGGAAGTCCAGCAAGCTGGCCGACCCGGATCGCCAGGTCTGTCGCTCAGCCCCAGCTGTATACTCCGCCAGGCGTCGAACGTCATGAGTCCTAGGGTAAAGATGAGCGTGCTGGTATGCCCGGTCGTTCCTCAGCCCTCCGCCGAATCCCTTGGCGAGTGGACGTGTGTTTCCTTCGCTCCCGAGTGAGTCGACAGGAAGCGGTTTTTTCTTGTGCTGTTTGGTGTGGAACATCGTTGGTGTCCGATGGCAGCGATGCCTGAGGACACCACGATGGAGGTAGGTGTGGGGGAGGCTTGCCCACCCCCACAGCCTACAGAATCAGGGGCGTCCGCCCCGGAATCGCCCTCGCCGCTCAAGGCGAGGAGCTGGAGCGCCATGGTGGCCGCGCCGAGCGCGGAAACCATGGCCGAGATGGCGGCCTACCGGGCAGCTGGGTACAAGCCCAGCTTGGTTTACCAGGTAGGCAATCTCTTTGACGGGCGAACTGCACGCGTCTTTTCGAAAGCGCTGCAGAACGCCAACGTATTGGAAAAGGACCTTGACGGTCTATCCGTGCTAAGCGGGGGTCAGCGCGTTGAGGTTGTCTGCAAGGACATCACCTTGGCGCAAAGCTTGATAACCACCCCGCTGAACGTGGACGGACGCAAGATCCTACCAGTCACGATGGACCGCTCCGTAGTGGTCCATCTGACAGGGATCACCAGCCGTATGACGCGGTCTGCGGTTGGTGATCAGTTAAGAAAATATGGAGATGTTCACGCGCTATGGCCAAAGGCCACAATCTTCGATGGCTACGATAGCCTTTTCGGAGGGCAGGCCGCCGCGCGCGTGACGGTGAAGGAGAGTGGGCTTCCCCACAAACTAGAGGTCAATGAAGAAGTCGTAGACCTCTGGTACGTGGGGAAACCCCGCTTTTGTGGCTACTGCAATGCAGTAGGACACTTGCGCAAGCGGTGCCCGAACATTGTGTGCCACTTATGCGGGGAGAAGGGCCACGTACGCCGCGTATGCCCTAAACGCCCCACTCCGGTGCCGCCTGCTGCAAAAAAAGCACAGGCAAAACGCAGTAAACTGGTCGAAAGACCAAAAAGAGATACTGGCCGGCAGAAGCAGCTAGCCCCTGTTCCTCTCACACAGGCGTCGGAAGAAAAACCCTCCGAAGACGCGGGAGTCCAAGACGGCTGGCAGCTGGTCAAGGCCAGGAAGGAGAAAAAGGTGCCCCCCGCGGAACCCGCAAAAGCAGTAAAAAAGACAGCCGGCAAGGCGAAAAAACCTGGGCCGCGCTCTAAGACCATGCGGGAGTGTACGGTAGCACTGGAGCGCATAGCCGTTCCCGAGATTGCCACCCGGGGCGACGAGCCTTCCCTCGCCGTTTCCGCCGCGCCCGAGGTTCGCGACGGCGAACCCTCTGTTTACACAGAGGGTGAGCCGCGCGACGCGCCGGTCGACACCGAGGACGCCGCGTTCGCAAAGGCGGCGGAGGAGCTCGCGGCCACGCTGGCGGAGCGTGAGAACCCCTCACCCAAGGCCGTGCGAAGGCCGGCTCCCGCGAAAAAGGCCCCCACAGGTGAGTCGGACCTGGGGGCCGGAAGTGCATCCTCCTCCTCGGAGGCACCCCCCAGGAAGTCGGGACGCAAGTCCCAGAAACCCAGGAGGCGCCTCCCCTCCACCAGCGAGGAGGAGAAGCAGGAAGGTAGCGGTGGCGTGGGAATCCCGGAGGGGGAACTCCCACGCTCGGAAGCCGTCGAGCCGGCCACCGCCATGGAGGAGGGTGAGCAGGGGGGCGAAGTCCTCCCTGCAGTCGCCGAGCCTGAACAGCCCGCCCCCATGGAGGAGGGCCAACACGTAGGCGCGACCCCACCTAAGGGTGACCCCCTCGACGCGCCGTTACCCATGGAGGAGGGGGACCAGGTGCACGCAGCGCCTGACCCTCCTCCTCCACCTAGCGTCCCGCCCCAACGGGTGGCGGACGCCGCATCGCCATCTTCCCAGGAATAACACCTGGGCTCGCCAGTCGCCGTCGGATTCGCGCCGCCTGTTGGAACGTCAACGGGCTGCGCGACGACGGTAACAGGCGAGATACGGCCGACACCCTGCGTGAGCTTGACCTCGCCCTGCTGCAGGAGATCCACGTGATCACCGCGGCAGACGCCCAGGAGATCGAGACGATCGCGGGGGGTCGGCTGTATTGGCGGTGCGGCCTCCGCAACACCTGCGGGGTCGCGTTCTTCGTGAAGCCGGCCATCGACGCAACCGTGAAGGGCGTGCGCTTCGATGACGACGGTCGGGTCGGTCAGCTGATTCTCAGCTGGTCCGACTCGATCGAATTGATCGTCACGAATGTGTACGCCCCCAGCGGTAAACAGGGATACAGCGACCGTACCAGGCTGCTGGATTGCCTGAAGCGCGACTGGCTGGCGGACACGAACGTGCGGAAGGCTCACCTGATAGCGGGAGATTTCAATCTCCGTCTGCTAACAGGTGAGCCAGAAACACAAGAGAACGCGATGAACGAGTTGTGCGCCGCTATGCGTGCGCGCAACTTGTTCGCGGGTGAGAGGGGAATGGTCCGCAGCATCGACCACGTCTTCCTCGACGCTGACCTGTGTTCACGGGTCGGCAAACGGGGGAGGGTTGCGTCGACATTGTCGGACCATTCCCGGTTAATTTTCGAGATGCGGCCTCGTGACAAGGGACCGCCATCCAGGGATTGGCGTCTGCCGGGGGACTGGACGCGACTCTCAGGTGCGAAGGAATACCTTCGTGAATACCTGAGAGGTGTCACGCTCCGGAATCTCCAGGACTGGGACCTTTTTAAGGAATCGGTCCGCGAGTTCTGTGAGCAGTTCCCCCTGGATCGCCTGCCCCCCGGATTCGGCGAGGGTGCTCGTAACCATCGGGCCTATTTACAGGCTCGTAGGTACGAGAGAACCCCTAATGTCCGTCGCCTGGCCGAGTACCGCGCCGGGGCCGAACGCCAAGCCTGGCAATCCGGGTCGGCCAGCTTGCGGGACGACCAGGGCCGGGAATGTTCGTCCCCGGCGTCAATACGGCATCTCGTGCGGAGTTTCTATTCCTCCCTTTACGCCAGGCAGCCCCCGGATCGAAACGCCTCTCGGCGCTTGCTTCCGGATGGCGCCCCGGCAATAGGGGAGGAGGAGATGGAAAGCCTCGACGAGCCTTTTACCACCGGCGAAATTCTCGCCGGTATCAAAAGGCTCAAAAGGCGTAAAGCTCCAGGGGAAGACGGCTTGCCCGCGGAGTTCTTTCAGAGCTTCGCGGAAGAGCTGGCACCCCTGCTGCTTAAGTTGATCAGGCTGATCCGAGACGAAGGCGATGTTCCCGCCTCGTTTCGGTCAGCCAGAGTGAGGCTCCTGCCGAAAGGGGGGACCTCAGGGATTTAAAGAACTGGCGTCCGATCACGATCGTGAATACGGACGCCAAGTTGATCGCAGGGCTATGGGCTTCGCGTCTGGGGCAGGTGGCAGAATCCGTAATTAGCCCGGAGCAGACTTATGCTGTTCCCGGGCGAAGTATGGATGCCAACCTCTTCTTCGCAAGCACATGGGTGCACCTACAGAGAAGAGAGAAGAAAGGGATAGGGAAAGTCGGCAACCCCACATTGGGGCCGCCAGCCGGGCTGGGAAGGGACCCCCGGGCGGGGAAGGGGGCCCTAGCGCTCGCAGTCGATCTCCACAAGGCGTTCGACTGTGTAGACCAGGAACTTCTCTTGGAGCTCCTGGGTCGCATGGGCTTTCCACCCTCCCTGATTTCCTACCTGCGCTCTTGCTGGCGGAATGCGATAATTACCGTCTCTTTCAGCGGTCAAAGGTGTATGGCGTGCCGGTGCGGCGGGGCATAAGGCAGGGAGATAGCCTCAGCCCCCTGCTCTTCAGCACCTACTTTGAGTTGGTGCTGAGAGCGTCCAGGGTGACTTTGGCCCCATTGCCGAGCTCGTGCCCCGGCACGCCCGCCGTAGCAGCGTACGCCGACGATCTTCTGCTTTTGTTGCCAATGTCCACCCCGGCAAAGGCGGTCGGAGACTTCTTCGATCTGCTCAGCCGCGGGACCGGACTGCAGGTTAACAGGGCGAAGTCGTCGGTTGTGCCAATAGTTGCGGCGTGGGCAGGGCAGCAGGACTGGGTCCGTCTGGGGATCCCCACGGCGAGGTGCTTCAAGTACCTTGGTGTGCCGTTGGGGGACTACTCCCCTGCGGAAGCGTGGTCCAGCTGCCTCCAAAAAGTCGAGACGGCGATCGGCCCGTTCCTGGAAGGCAAGTTTCACTTGCCGGAACGGGCCGCGGTTTGGAACGCCTTCGCGGCCCCCATCCTCCGCCCCTTGCTTTTTGTTTGCCCCCCCACCGTGGAATCGAAGAAGAGGACGAAGGACCTCCTCCGTATCGCCCTTTGGGGCAAGGGGAGGCCCCGAGTCCCACTGAAGGACTTGTGCGCTCCGCGTCGGGACGGCGGTCTTGGCCTCCTGACGCTGGAGCGCGTGGAAAAGCAGCTGCGGTGGCGAACCCTCGCCATCGCAGCGAAGATGTGGAGCACCCATTGGTGCACTCAGGCCCGCCTCCTGGCCAGCCGTGTGTCCCGGTGCGATGGACTCGCGTCTTTTCTTCTGAGCCGTGGCCGGAAGATGCGAAGATGCGGCCTACTGCTCGGGCGCATGGCAACATTGGCCAAGGAGAACAGCTGGATGGTTTGCTGCCCCGCCAACTCCCCCGCCTGGCTGGAGGAGAATATTGGAACGTGGGCAGTAGTCAACCAGAGAAGCCACGAGACGTGGAATCGTCTCCGATGCAGCCCCTACGCCCGCTGCACGCTGCGGAATCTCCTGGAGAGTCCAGCAAGATGCACGTGGGCAGAGACGACCTGCCTAGCTACGGCGCTACCCGTCCTAAGGAGGGCACTTCACAGCACCCGGACGCCAAGGTGGCAAGTCTCCTGCTGCATCGAGGGACGGGAGAAGTTGATCAGCGGCTGGACAACAGGAGAACTGGCCGACGCCTCGACCCCGAGCGTCCAGCCGCGAGGATTGTTAAGATGGGGCGAGCTGCTCGCCATCCCCAGGGATGAGCTGAAGTGGCCCGCGGCATTGAGTAAATCCAGGATCCTGCCCCTGAAGTGGCAAGAGTCGGCGTTGCTTTTGTTGCACTGGGGTCTACCCTGCAACGCGCGCCGCTTCCACTGGACGAGGGGAGCTGTGGATCCTGCGTGTGCCAGGTGCGGGGAGCGGGAGTCGCTTCCCCACCTTATTGTGGATTATGCTGCCCTCCGACCCCTTTGGGAACGGTTCGGGACGACCCTCGGGCTCCCTACGGGCAGCACCCCCAGAGACGTTCTTCGGCCCCTCTTCGTGAAGGACGCACTGCAGCCAGCCGCGGCCATCGCAGCCTTGTGCTGCGTCCGTGGCATCGTGGCGGCATGGAGCGACGCCAACAACGAAGGAGTGGGTCCACAGGCGAGGGATGTCATCCCGTATGCCAAACGCTTCTTGCGAAGAGCTGCCGGATGGCCCCAACTGGGGAATATGCAGGCTGACCTCGAGGGCTTCGTTCGACGGATGGGCCCTCCCCACAGCGACCAGTGATCCCTTCCCTGCCCTCCAACTTCTTTTTGTTTGTTTCTTTTTATTTTACTTTTTGTCTCATCCCCATCCCCCTTCGCTGTCGGGGAGTGCCACGCCGGGCTGCGTCCCGGTGTCCCGACAGGTCCTGTGTTTACGGCCGTGGTGGGGCCTTGTACCACGCATGTAAAGTTTATCAATAAACGCCCCGGGCGTACCCGGGTGGCAACGCCGAATCCCTTGGCGAGTGGACGTGTGTTTCCTTCGCTCCCGAGTGAGTCGACAGGAAGCGGTTTTTTGTTGTGTTGTTTAGTGTGGAACATCGTTGGTGTCCGATGGCAGCGATGCCTGAGGACATCACGATAGAGGTAGGTGTGGGGGAGGCTTGCCCACCTCCACAGCCTACAGAATCAGGGGCGTCCGCCCCGGAATCGCCCTCGCCGCTCAAAGCGAGGAGCTGGAGCGCCATGGTAGCCGCGCCGAGCGCGGAAACCAAGGCCGAGATGGCGGCCTACCGGGCAGCTGGGTACAAGCCCAGCTTGGTTTACCAGGTAGGCAATCTCTTTGACGGGCGAACTGCACGCGCTTTTTCGAAAGCGCTGCAGAACGCCAACGTGTTGGAAAAGGACCTTGACGGTCTATCCGTGCTAAGCGGGGGTCAGCGCGTTGAGGTTGTCTGCAAGGACATCACCTTGGCGCAAAGCTTGATAACCACCCCGCTGAACGTGGACGGACGCAAGATCCTCCCAGTCACGATGGACCGCTCCGTAGTGGTCCATCTGACAGGGATCACCAGCCGCATGACGCGGTCTGCGGTTGGTGATCAGTTAAGAAAGTACGGAGATGTTCACGCGCTTTGGCCAAAGGCCACAATCTTCGATGGCTACGATAGCCTTTTCGGAGGGCAGGCCGCCGCGCGCGTGACGGTGAAGGAGAGTGGGCTTCCCCACAAACTAGAGGTCAATGGCGAAGTCGTAGACCTCTGGTACGTGGGGAAACCCCGCTTTTGTGGCTACTGCAATGCAGTAGGACACTTGCGCAAGCGGTGCCCGAACATTGTGTGCCACTTATGCGGGGAGAGGGGCCACGTACGCCGCGTATACCCTAAACGCCCCACTCCGGTGCCGCCTGCTGCAAAGAAAGCACAGGCAAAACGCGGTAAACTAGTCGAAAGACCAAAAAGAGATACTGGCCGGCAGCAGCCGCTAGCCCCTTCTCCTCCCACACAGGCGTCGGAAGAAAAACCCTCCGAAGAAGCGGGAGTCCAAGACGGCTGGCAGCTGGTCAAGGCCAGGAAGGAGAAAAAGGTGCCCCACGCGGAACCCGCGAAAGCGGTAAAAAAGACAGCCGGCAAGGCGAAAAAACCTGGGCCGCGCTCAAAGACCATGCGCGAGTGTACCGTAACACTGGAGCGCATAGCCGTTCCCGAGATTGCCACCTGGGGCGACGAGCCTTTCCTCGCCGTTTGCGCCGCGCCCGAGGTTCGCGACGGCGAACCCTCTGTTTACACAGAGGGTGAGCCGCGCGAAATAGCGACGGTCGAAGCCGAGGACGTCGCGTTCGCTCAGGCGGCGGAGGACCTCGCGGCCACGCTGGCCGAGCGTGGGAACCCCTCTTGCAAGGCCGTGCGAAGGCCGGCTCTCGCGAATAAGGCCCATACAGGTGAGTCGGACATGGAGGCCGGAAGTGCATCCTCCTCCTCGGAGGCACCCCCCAGGAATTCGAGACGCAAGTCCCAGAAACCCAGGAAGCGCCTCCCCTCCACCAGCGAGGAGGAGAAGCAGGAAGGTAGCGGTAGCGTGGGAATCCCGGAGGGGGAACTCCCACGCTCGGAAGCCGTCGAGCCGGCCACCCCCATGGAAGAGGGTGAACAGGGGGTTAAGTCCCCCCTGCAGGCGCCCACCCTGAACAGCCCGCCCCCATGGAGGAGGGCGAACAGGTAGGCGCGACTCCACCTGCGGGTGATCCGGCCGACGCGCCGGCACCGTTGGTGGAGGGGGACCAGGTGCCTTCAGCACCTGACCCCCCTCCTCCACCTAGCGTTCCGCCCCAGCAGGTGGCGGACGCCGCACTGCCATCTTCCCAGGAGTAACACCTGGGCTCGCCAGTCGCCGTCGGATTCGCGCCGCCTGTTGGAACGTCAACGGGCTGCGCGGCGACGGTAACAGGCGAGATACGGCCGACACCCTGCGTGAGCTCGACCTGGCCCTGCTGCAGGAGATCCACGTGATCACTGCGGCAGACGCTCAGGAGATCGAGACGATCGCGGGGGGTCCGTTGTATTGGCGGTGAGGCCTCCGCAACACCTGCGGGGTCGCGTTCTTCGTGAAGCCGGCCATCGACGCTGCCTTGAAATGCGTGCGCTTCGATGGCGACGGTCGGGTCGGTCAGCTGATTCTCAGCTGGTCCGACTCGATCGAACTGATCGTTACGAATGTGTACGCCCTAAGCGGTAAACAGGGATACAGCGACCGTACCATGCTGCTGAAATCCCTGAAGCGCGACTGGCTGGCGAACACGAACGTGCGAAAGGCTCACCTGATAGCGGTAGATTTCAATCTCCGCCTGCTAACAGGTGAGCCAGAAACACAAGAGAACGCGATGAACGAGTTGTGCGCCGCCATGCGTGCGCGCAACTTGTTCGCAGGTGAGAGGGGAATGGTCCTCAGCATCGACCACGTCTTCGTCGACGCTGACCTGTGTTCACGGGTCGGCAAACGGGGTAGGGTTGCGTCGACGTTGTCGGACCATTCCAGGTTAATTTTCAAGATGCGGCCTCGCGACAAAGGACCGCCATCCAGAAATTAGAGTCTGCCAGATGACTAAACGCGACTATCAGGTGCGAAGGAACACCTTCGCGAATAAAAATCTCCGGGAAGGAGAAGAAGCAGAGAGAGTGGAAGACGGGTCAGCTAACTCATGCTGCGCCCCCGAATTCGCCTCCCAATGGACTTCTGCGCTGGAGAGCGCTGCTCGATGTTCCGATTCAACATCGGAAGTGGCCTCCGGTTCTTATGAACACTTTCACTCTTCCCTTAAAATGGCTAGAGTCGGCATTCCTGTTGCAGCATAGGGGAGTCCCTGCGACTCCCATCGCCACCACTGGACCTGGGGAGCGGTGGATCCCAATTGTGTAAGGTGCGGGGAACGGGAATCCCTCCCCTACCTCCTAGTGGATTGTGTTGCCCTTCGGCCCCTTTGGTTCCGATTTGCCGCGGCCATCGGTATCCCTTGCAGCAACCCCAGGGACGCACTAAAAGTCTTCTTCGCTGCCGACGCTCTGCGGCCTGCGTCCTCGATAGCAGCCTTTTTCTGCCTTCGTTGGATCGTCGCCGCCTGGAGTACGGCGACGGGAGGACGTCGCGATCAGGAAGCCATCCAGTGCGCCTCCGAATTCCTGAGGAGGGCGTCGCGATGGCCCCACCTGGATGTTCACAACAAACAAGAGCTTGCCTGCATTCTGAGAGGGATGATGCGGCCTCAGCAGCATCAGTGATCCCTTCCCGTTCCCTATCACCCTTTGTTTCTTTTTGTTTAGTTTTTTTGTTTTTCCCCTTCCCCCTGATGCCTTGGTGGACTGTGCCTATCCAGAGACCGGTGAATTGGCAAGCTTCGTGGTTCTTCGCTACTGGCTGGAGCTATTCCACAGCCATAAATACTTTCAACATAAAGTTTATTTTTTAATGAACGACCCGGAGAAATCCGGGTGAAAATTGAATGCTTTGTGCAAGTCGACTGCGACCGCAAGAGCTCCAAGCGCCGCATCCTTCCCCCGGCTTTCCTCTTCCCGGTCAGCGAACAGTCCAGGACTCTTCCGACCTAGCCGAGCCTCGCGCTGTTGCAACTTCCAAATTGTGCTGGCGAGGAACAAGTTGGCCTCCATGGTTGTTCCGGGAACAGCGTAACTCTGTTCCGGACTGACCACGGATTCCGCTACCCGTTTCAGACGCTCACTCTAGAGTTTGGCGAGCAACTCTGCATCCGCATTCACCACAGTGATGGGGCGCCAGTTGCTAACGTTTCGCAAGTCTCCTCCCTTGGGGAGTAGACGTACTCTAGCTGAACGGAACGAGCTGGGGACATCCCCGCGTTCACGGATCAGCAAACACAATTTGAGCATCAGAGGAGCCAACTCTGCAACGAAGTGTCGGTAGAATTCAGCTGGCAGGCCGTCTTCCCCTGGTGCTTTGTTTTTTCTCAATTTAGTGATGGCGGAGATTATCTCCGCTATCGTGAACTCCTGGAAGAAGATGTTTATTTCTTCCTCCCTCAACGCGGGAGCACCCTCTGGCAGCAGGCGCTGGGCAGAGAAGCTCACTGGTGGTCTCAGCGCGTGAAGGGAGGAATAGAAATCCCGCAGAATGCGGCAAACCTGCGCTGGAGATGAGTGCTCCTGGCCTTCTTCGTCCAGTAATCAGGCAAACTTGGATTTCCGGGCCTGCCTCTCAGCTCCAGCCTTGAACTCCGCCAGGCGACGGACGTCGGGCTTGTTGGAGAATCTCCGGGAGTGGAGATAGTTCTGATCGTTCCTCAAGCCTTCGCCGCCAGCCTTGAAGTGCTTCAAGTACCTCGCTGTGCCGTTAAGAAACTTCTCCATTGCGGGAGCGTTGTCTAGCTGCCTCCAAAAAGTTTAGACGGCAATCGGTCCGTTCCTGGAAGGCAGGTTTCATTTGCCAGAACGAACCGCGGTTTGGAACGCCTTCGCTGCCCCCATCCTGCGCCCCTTGCTTTTTGTTTGCCCCGCCCGGTGGAATCTAAAAAGCGGACGAAGGACTTCCTACGTATAGAACTTTGGGGCAAAGGGAAACCCCGAGTCCCTTTGAAGGATTTGTGCTGACGAAGCTGTCAGCTACCTGTCCCAGTCGCGCAGCCCACAGTCCGGCCAGCAGCTTGGCGTACGTGTTCACTATCGTGATCGGACGCCAGTTGCTTAATTTCCTGGGGTCTCCTCCCTCAGGAAGGAGCCTCACCCTGACTGGCCGAAACGAGGAAGGAACCTCGTCTTGGTCTCAAATCAGCGATGTCAATTTAAGCACCAGGGGGGTCAGCTCTGCGACGAAGCACTAAAAGAACTATGCTGGCAGGCCGTCCTCCCCTGGCGCCTTTAAGCCTTTTAATCGCGGTGACGATTTCCCCGGTCGTAAAAGGCTCGCGGAAGCTTTCTTTCTCCTCCTCATCTTTGGCCTGGGCTCCATCTGGAAGCAGGCGCCGCGAAGCGTACCACTACGCAGGTGCAATTGCTTAAAGAGGAAAGTAAAATCCGCGCACGAGGCGACGTATCGAAGCCGGCTTCGAGTGTTCCTGATCCAAATTGTCCAGCACGCTGGGCGGTCCGGTTTGCCATGCTTGACGCTCGGCGTAGGCTTGGTATTCCGCCAAACGACGGACGTCAGAAGTCCTTGCGAAACGACGGGCGTGCAAATACGCCCTTTCGTTGCGCACCAAATCCCCTTTGTGGAGAGAGAACGTGCTTTTCCTGCGCTCCGCCTGCGTGGCAAGGCGAGTGCTTTTTCCTTGAGTGGTTTGTGCGTGCACATCGTCGGTGTACGATGGCAGCGTTGCCAGAGGACAATGCGATGGAAGTAGGCGTGAAGGAGGCTTGTCTGCCCCCACAGCCCACTGGATAAGGGGCATCCGCCCCGGAATCATCCCCGGCGACGTCTAGGTCATCGAGCGCCATGGAGGCCGCGCCTAGCGTGGAAGCCATGGCCGAGATGGAAGACTACAACGAAGCGGGGTATAAACCCTCGGTAGTCTAGAAAGTAGGCAACCTTTTCGATGGGCGAACTGCACGCGCCATTACGATGGCGCTGCAGCACGCCAACATTTTCGAACAAGATCTTGACGGCCTCTCCGTCCTCAGCGGCAGGCAGCGGGTCGAGGTGGTATGCAAAGATATCGCCTTGGCCGAACGCCTGATCACCGACCCGCTGATCGTTGATGGTCGAAAGATCTTGCCGGTGACGATGGACCGCTCGGTGGTGGTCCATCTCACTGGGATCTCCAGTCGCATGACTAGGTCAGCGGTTGGTGATCAGTTGCGAAAGCACGTAGAAGTGCACGCGTTGTGGCGGAATCCCACGATTTTCCAAGGCTACAATAGCCTTTTCGGAGGTCAAGCTGCGGTGCGTATTTCCGTAAAAGAGGGTGGTGCTCTTCACCCCAAGCTGGAGCTCTGCCAAGAAGCGGTGGACCTCTGGTACGTGGGCAAACCCCAATTTTGTGGCTACTGCAATGCAGTAGGGCGTCTACGGAAAAGGTGCCCGAACATTGTGTGCCAACTATGCGAGGAAAACGGTCACGTTCGGCGCGTTTGCCCCAAGCGCCCCACCCCGGTGCCCCCTGCCGTCATAAAGGCGCAGACAAAACGTGGAAAGCTGATAGAAAGATCAGTTCGCGAAAATGGCCGTTCCCAACTGCCAGCCTCCAGTACAGGCGTCGGAAGAAAGAGCTCCCGTGGACGTGAGATTAAAGGAGGGTTAGCAGCTGATCAGGCCGGAAAAGAAAAAGAGAAAGTGATGGCAGAAGAAAAGTCGGAGAAGATAAATGCCGGCAAAAAGAAAAAAGCCGCGCTGCTTACAAAAAAACAACTTTGCGAATGCTCGCTGGCATTGGAACGCTTAGCCGTTCCTGCCGAGGACGCCCGCGGCAATGTTCACGAAACAGCTGATGCGGACGCGAAGGATACACGCGAGGACGAGACCAATTAACGTTTAGAGGGTGAAACGCGAGACTGGCGCGCAGACAGCCATGACGCCGCGCTCGATAAAGTCTCGGAGGAGCCCGAGGCAACGTTCGCCGTCAGCGAGGACGCCGCGCTCGTTAAGGTCGCGGAGCAGCCCACGGCAACGGTTGCCGCTGTCGAAGACGCGGCCTTCGAGAAAGCGACGGAGGAGCTCGCAGCAACGCTCGCCGAGCGCGAAACCCCGTTGCGCAAGGGCGTACGCAGGCTGGCTCCGACGAAAAAGCCCCCCGCAGGTGAGTGCGACCTGGGTGACGGAAGCGCATTCTTTTTCTCTGAGGCACCCCCCAAGAAGTCGGGTCGCAAGTCCCAGAAACCCAGGAGGCGCCTCCCCTCCACCAGCGAGGAAGAGAACCAAGAAGGTAGCGGCAGCGTGGGAAACTTGGAGGGGAAACTCCCACGCCCGGAAGCCGTCGAGTCGGCCACCCCCATGGAGAAGGGTTAGCAGGGGGGTGAAGTCCTTCCTGCTGTCGCAAAACCTGAGCAGCCTTAATCCATGGAGGAGGACGAACAGGTTGGCGCGATTCCACCTGCGGTTGATTCTGCCGACGCGCCGGCACCGATGGAGGAGGAGGAACAGGTGCCTTCAGTACCTCTCCCCCCTTCCCTTCCACCTA
The DNA here is from genome assembly GCA_036172245.1 of Raillietiella orientalis. Lineage (NCBI taxonomy): Eukaryota > Metazoa > Arthropoda > Ichthyostraca > Raillietiellida > Raillietiellidae > Raillietiella > Raillietiella orientalis. The sequence goes on along the minus strand of JAYWIR010000081.1, from coordinate 260,036 downwards.
GCGACCCGCCCCAGCAGGTGGCAGACGCCGCATCGCCGTATTCCCAGGACTAACACCTGGGCTCGCCAGGCGCCGTCGGATTCGCGCGGCCTGTTGGAACGTCAACGGACTGCGCGACGACAGCAACAGGCGAGATACGGCCGAAACCATGCGTGAGCACGACCTGGCCCTGCTGCAGGAGATCCACGTGATCACCGCGGCAGACGCCCAGGAGATCGAGACGATCGCGGGGGGTCGGCTGTACCGGCAATGCGGCTGCCGCAACACCTGCGGGGTCGCGTTCTTCGTGAAGCCAGCCATCGGCGCTGCCGTAAAAAGCGTGCGGTTTGATGACGACGGTCGGATCGGTCAGCTGATTCTCAGCTGTTCCGACTCGATCGACCAAATCGTCACAAATGTGTATGGCCCCAGCGGCAAACAGGGGTACTGCGACTGCACCAGGTTGCTGGAAACCATGAAGCTCGACTGGCTGGCGGACAGCAACGTGCGAAAGGATCACCTGATAGCGGGAGATTTCAATCGAGTGCGGACGTGTTTTTCTTCGCTCTCGTCTCCGTGCTTTCATCCGCTTCATATTGGCGTCGTACATTTTGATGACGATGTCGACCCAACTTGAAGCTACTCAAGTTGGAGGAACAGCATCCGGATCTGCAATTGCAGAACCGACGGCCGCCTCCACTTCGTCTTTCTCGCCAATGGAGAGGAGTTTTGCTCACGTTGCTGCCACAGCAGCCGTCAGAGGGAAACCACTCGACGAGTCGGAGTTGCGGGCATACGTAGCCCAAGGCTATAGACCTGCTCTCCGATATAAGGTGAGTGGTTTTCTTTCTGCGCGCGACGGGAATCAGTTCAACGATGAACTGACCCGTGTTGGCGTGCGGGAGGAGGACCTTCTCGCCATTATGCCCGTAAAAGACATGGGCTATTTCAAGGTGCGTTGCAAAGACGCGGCACTTGTGCAACGCTTGCTGCGCACCCCGTTGTCGATCCGTGGCCAGAAGGTCTTCCCGACCGCCATGGACGACTCATTTGTGGTGAAGATTTTCGACATCGAGTCGGAAATCTCCGATACTGATATTCGGAACGCGTTGGCGAAATTCGCCACAGTCCATGAGCTCAAATCTCACGCCGTCGCATTCGGAGAGCAAGCTCTCGACTGCCACGGATGCCATGCCAACGAAGGGATGAAAAGCCCTTTCGAAGGCCGTGTCCCTGACGAGCGTGTCGAAGCCATCCAAAGTGCTCACGTCCAAAGACGCGGATGGCTTCAAAGATGGCCATGGAGCACAATCTCCATTTACGGCGCCACGCGAAATGAGGAACCGTAATGAAGTAAAGAAGACTTCAGCAAAGGTCCCTCGTGCAACTGCGCGTGAGCACGCTGAAAACGCGCGCGCCGGGAAAGCAGCCGTCACCAAAAGCGATGCTCTGGTGCCAGAAAACGAAAACAGGACAGCTGTCAATCCAGCAGAACCTGTCACTGCTTCGCGGAAGGCCGAAACCCGATCGAACATGCGCCGGTCAAACTCCGAAATGGATGCCGTTCCGATCACCGAGACGAGGACAACTCGCTCGAAAGCGTGTGCGCGCCGATCAAAAGTAGGCAGCCAGGAAACTGTAGCCGCGAAGCCACGCGAAGTCTCCACGAAACCCGACGGGGATAAGCCTGGCGTGGAGGCATTACATGCATGCAGCACGACAGAGGACGGTGGCGACCGTCCCCTCCAGCCAGTCGTGCTGCTCGCCGTCTGCTCGCCAGATAAAGCGAGCAAAAAGCCGCCACCTTCCCAGCAGTAATGCGGGGAATCGCGTCCTCTCGTCGTCTGTCCGTAACGTGTTAAAACGTGAACGGTCTGCAGAACGACGAGAAGAGGCGATTAGTAGCCAACGCCCCGCGCTTCTTCGACCTCGCGCTGCTGCAGGAGATTCACGTAATCTCCGACGAGCAGGCAGCCGAAATCGAGGAGCGCGCAGGCGGAACGCTACATTGGCGGTGCGGCGGCGCACACACGTGCGCCGTCGCGTTCCTAGTAAGAGGAAAAATGGCGGAAGCGGTGCGTAGTGTTCGTTTCGATGACGACGGACGGATAGGCCAGCTTGTCATCAAGTGGTCCGAGTCCATCGATCTCGTCGTTACGAACGTCTACGCGCCGAGTGGCTCTCGCTACCTCGAAGAAAGAGTAGCTTTCTTTGGTGAGGTGCAGAGCCACTGGCTCAACAACTCCGGTTTCCAAGTGGCGCACCTCGTCGCTGGGGACTTCAACGTCCGCCTGCTCTCCGACGATTGGAGCCGCCCGAGGGAGCGCGCGCTGCCCATCGAGATGTGCGCGTCCGTGCACGCCGCCAACTTGATGGTCAGCGAACCTGGAATGGTAAGTTCGCTCGATCACGTTTTCCTCGATGAAAACCTGCATTCGCGTGTGGGTAGGAGAGGAAGATTGTTGACTGAGCTTTCTGACCACCACAGGTTGGAGTTTGAGAACCTTCCTCCAGGCAGGGGGCCTCCGTTGCAAAACTGAAGGATGCAGGCGGATTGGCTTAGCCAACCGGAGGCTGCGGAGCATCTACGTGGATACCTCCGAGGCTTTGCCATTCAAGAACTTGTAGACTGGGACGATCTCAAAAGATCTGTCCGCGAGTTCTGTTGCCAATTCCCCTTGCACCGGCTTCCACGCGGTTTCCGAGAGGGCGTGGCCAACAGTAGAGACTTTCTGCAGGCCCGCACGTTTTCGAGACGCGCGGATGTCGGGCGTCTCGCAGAGTACAAGGTGAGGGCCGAGCGCCAGGTCTGGCAGTCCGGAGCAGCATGCCTGTTGGACGACAAGGGCCAGGAATGTTGGGCCCCAGCCGAAGTACGCCGCATTCTGAGACGCTACTACTCCTCGCTCTACGCGGAATCCCCGACGGAGGATATTCTTTCTGAGATACTCCTGTCTCAGGATGCACGTGTTGTCGGCGAGGAGGAACGCGAACGTCTCGACGAGCCCTTCACGGCGGATATATTTTCGTCCGCCATCGCTGGGCTGAAGAGATGAAAGGCGCCAGGCGAGGATGGGCTCCCTGCAGAGTTTTATCAGTGCCTTGCAGTGGAGCTCATTCCCTTGATGCTGAAACTCGCGACGCTGATGAGTGAATCCGGGAATGTCCCTGATTCCTTCCGCTCAGCGAAGGTGCGTCTCCTGCAGAAAGGCGGAGACTTGCGCCAACTTAACAACTGGCGTCCGATCACCTTGGTGAACTCGGACGTCAAGTTGTTTTCCAAGCTGTGGGTCGCGCGGTTAGGAAGTATCGCGGAATCTGTGGTGAGCCCGGAACAAACCTACGCGGTTCCGGGACGATCCATGGAGGCGAACATCCTTTTCGCGCGTACATGGATGCAGCTGCAGGAAGTTGTGGCGCCGCAAAGCCAGGCTGCTGCGAAAGTCACTGCCGCAGGCAAAAAGAACAGGCGCCGACGGCAGGAGGGAACGCCAGGTGCCTTGGCGGTCGCGGTCGATCTCCACAAGGCGTTCGACTGCGTAAACCAGAAGCTGCTTTTGGAGCTTATGGAACGCCTTGTGTTCCCGGCGCAACTCCTGCTGTATTTGCGCGCGTGCTGGCGCTACGCGCTAACCTGCATCACTTTTAGCGGCTGCCGCCTGTATGGTATTCCCGTTCGTAGGGGCATCCGACAGGGCGACAGTTTAAGCCCGTTGCTCTTCAGCATCTTCTTTGAGTTGGTGCTAAAAGCATACAGGCTGACGCTGTCTCACTTGCCAAGCTCCTGCCCGGGAACGCTTGCCGTGGCCGCCTTCGCTGATGACCTGCTTCTTCTGCTCCCCATGTCCACCCCGGCGTCCATTGTCGTGGATTTCATCGACCTGATTCGTCGGGGAGCGGGCGTGAGCGTGAACAGAGAGAAGAGCGTGGTCGTTTTTGTGGGTACGTCGTGGGAGGGGCAGTCCGACTGGATCCGCCTGGGGATCCCCACGGGCGGGTACTTTAAGTACCTTGGCGTTCCTTTGGGCGCTTTCGGCGCAGCCGAAGCGTGTTCGGACTGTCTCCAGAAAGCAGAGTTGGTCATCAGCCCGTTCTTTAACGGCAAGTATACCTTGCAGGAACGGGCGACTATTTGGAACACCCTTGCGGCCCCCCTCCTGCGTCCCCTGTTTTTTGTTTTGGACCCCCCCTATGCAGCAAAACAGCGGGCTAAGCGCCTGCTCAGGAACGCTCTCTGGGGTCCGGCGAGATCCAGGATCCGCCTTAAACATTTGTCAGCTCCGCGTCGGGATGCTGGTTTGGGTATCTTGACAATGGAGCGAATCGGACTGCAGGTGCAGTTCCGACTGCTGGCACTGTGTGCCCAGCTATGGACATCCCCCCTGTGTGTGCCAGCTCGCATTCTCCTGCGGAGATGCGCCGGCAGCGGAGGATTTCTCTCGCTTTTGCCGGGCACTCAATACAGGAAGCGGGGTTTCGGTTTTCCATTGCGGCAGTTGACCGCACTTCTGGAAGCACACTCTTGGATCTCCTGCCGCCCAATGAACTTTGAAGCTTGGCGGCAGGAGTCTGTTGAATGCTGGGCGGCGTTCCAAGGAATACGCCCTGAAGATCTTCGCCCCCTGCGCCAATTTTTTCCACGATCCTTGGAAGAAGTACTGCAGGACGACGTAAAGTTTTCTACCCTGGCTGCCACGCCTCTTGCCGCAGCGCTGTATGCCCTCAGGGCAAGAAACCACAGTTACCAACCGACGAGGTGGGAGGTTTCCTGCACGATAGCGAAAAGAACCAAACTCCTTGGCACCTGGAAGACAAGTGAGTTGGCGGACGCCGCCACTCCTCGTGTTACTGCAAAGGGACTCCTCCGGTGGGCAGAAGAACTTGCTGTCACCCCCGAAGAACTTGTAGTCGCTCCACAGTGTATGGACAGTTCGCTGCTCCCCCTTGCTTGGAAACAAGCCGTGCTGCTTTTCGTTCACTGGGGTTTTCAGTGCAACGAGCGTTGGCATCGTGACTCCGGGGGACTTGCGTCTGCGAACTACGTTCGGTGCGGATCGACGGAGTCGATTCCGCACCTACTTCTGGACTGCGGTGTCCTACAAGGACTGTGGCGTAGGCTGGCAACAGCACAATTGCATTCCGTGGACACCGCAAGAGACTTGCTGCGACGATTCTTCACGCCGAGCGGGCTTTCACTAAGCGCAAGGATTGCAACCATCGGTTGCATACGCGCGATAGTTTCCGTCCTCCAGGCGTTGGTAATCAACGGACAGCACCAAGAGGTAATCAGCAAAGCATCCTTCTACATGGGAGCATCCGCTAGATGGCCTCATTTGACAGAGGAGACAAAGAGGAATCTCGCCGCAATACACCGCCGGTTTACACACCCTCATCAGCGGCCATCCCGGTGATCATTGCCCTACCCTCCATAAACTAAATTTGTATTTTCTTTTTACACCCGCGTCCCCATAGGCTCCGGAACATTTTAGGTGCTCATCGTATAAAACCCCGTGAGTACGGAGCCTAACCAAAAACCCGTTACCCTTCCCTCCAGGTTTTGATTTTTGTTTGTTTCCCCTCATTCCTCCCGCGCTGCGAGCGGTTTGTTTACCAGGCCTGCGTGCCGGTAATTTTTCTATGTTCTCTGTCGTTCTGTTGGTTAAGGACATTGTCGCTGACCAGTTTATTATTATTAATTAACGCCCCGGCGTGACCGGGTGATAAATTTCAATCTCCGCCTGCTAACAGGTGAGCCAGAAACAGAATAGGACTCGATGAACGAGTTGTGCGCCGTTATGCGTGCGCGCAACTTGTTCGCGGGTGAGAGGGGAATAGTCCTCAGCATCGACCACGCGTTTCTCGACGCCGACCCGTGTTCGCGGGTCGGTAAACGGGGGAAGGTTGCGTCGACGGTGTCGGACCATTCCCGGCTAATTTTCGAGATACCTCCTCGCGACAAGGTACCGCCATGCAGGGTGTGGCGTCCGCCGGGGGACTGGACGCGACTCTTAGGTGCGAAGAAACACCTTCTCGAATCAATGAGAGGCGTCACTCTCCAGAGCCTTCATTTAAATTCGGTTCGTGAAGACGTTTATTTTTTCAAGTAAACCTCTATAAACTGTGACTGGACCACTAGTTCAGCGACGCCCTAGAAGCATGCCGCCCGCCCGCTCCCCAGTTCGAAGACGGGTGCGGTCCAACTCTGCAGCAGAGAGGTGGTGGAATGAAACAAAGAATAAAACAAAAAAATGAACTAAATTGGGGAGGGAGCGTCAAGGGATCACTGTCTGCTGGGAAGGACCGCAGACTGAGGACCTCATCCTGTAGAGGATGCCGGCAAGCTGTTGGTGAATGGTGGATTTCAGATTGTGCCATCGCGTCGCCATCTTCAGGAAGCGGGCGGCATAAACGGTGTCATCCCTGTCGCCGGTTCGTCCCGTCGCTTTGCTCCATGCCACGACGACTTCGCGTAGGCAGCGCAGGGCTGCCAGCGAAGCCTCGGGTGTTAGAGCGTTACGGACGAAGAGGGGGCGCAAATCGTCTCTGGGATTGCCTTCGGGGATAACCAGGGCCGCGGCAAAGCGTTCCCACAAGGGACGGAGTGCAACACAATCCACTAACAGGTGGTGGAGGTATTCCTTCTCCCCGCACCTGACACAATTGGGGGTGACACCCCCCCGCGTCCAGTGGTGTAGGCGTGCGTTGAAGGGAACACCCCAATGCAAAACCAGCAGTGCCGACTGTTGCACTTCATGGGAAGAGTGCGCGAGTCCATTTGCACCGGGGGCCCCTCGACATGTTCTTCCGGAACATCCAGTTGCTCATCTCAGCGTGTGGGGTGGTCCTCGGTGTTGCAGCGTTGGTGAGCTGACCCGGTCTCCATTCCCCGACCTTCTTTCCCCTGCGAGCTATGTTGAAGGTAACCTCCCATTGTGCCGCGACGTCGCTGCCCATATGTTCTCCTAAAGTAGGCAGTACCGCAGCAAGGGAGCTTCTTTGTGCCAACGCTCTCCTTCGGGGATCCTCGACGATTTCTCGTAGCGTGCGGTGGGCGTTCGGCCCGACCAGCGCTATTCGCTCCAGTTGCAGGCTCTTTTCCTGAGTCATCGCCCACGTTCGAAAGGTTTCCTGCAGCCAGGCAGGACCGTTTGCAGGGCATACCAAGATGGATCCCGCGTTGTTTCTTACGAGTTTGGCCGCCCTTCGGAGCTAAATTCCGCAGTGGCAGATCGGCCTTCGGAGCGCAAAGTAGGAGCAGAGCCCCACGTTGCCGTTGGCCTGCTCGACGAGGAGGCGTGCAGGGCCGCACCAGGGGGTGCACCAGTTCCTTGACATAAAGGCAATTATCTAGAACTGGAGCTGAAGCTCCAGCCGCTTCAGCGTCGGGGGACCCAGACCACCATTCCGACGCAGAGCGCACAAGTTTGCAAGACGGACTCGGGGCCTTCCTCTGCCACAAAGGGCGATCTCAAGGAGGTCCTTATTCCTTTTTTTGTTCTCCGCTCAGAAGGGGCAAACAAAAAGCAAGAAGCGGAGGAAAGGAGCCTGTGGATTATAGAACAGACTCGCGCGTAGAAGCAGTGAGGCAAGGAGGGACACGGGAAGAAGCAATATCCCACTCCGGAATGCTGCTATTGTAAAGAAACCTGGCACGAAATAAAAAAGTGCCCGATCCTGTAAAAGAAAAGGGCAGCAGCGGAAGTTCGTCGCGTTCAAGAGATTAACGCACGAAAGGCCGCTGCCTCCAAAAAAAAACAGTTTCCGCGGAGTCTTTGCAATAAAGCTAAGCAATACGCGGCTTTACAAAAGGCGTCCCCGCCCGCAACGTTCCAAAAGGGAGAAATCGCGGCGAAGAAGCCAAATCCAAAGGGACGCGAGGGCGCGACGCGTGCCGTGCCCGTCCTCGCTGCCGTACTCGGAAGCACTTCTTCAAGCCAGGAACCAAAAAATTTCCGAAGACTTTCAGTAGGAAAGGTAGGAGAGCAGGAAGATCGCCACCGGGCGAATACTTTCAGCTCTAACCCGCTGTCCCTTCGGAAATCGGCAAAGTCCCAATCCTACGCAGAAGTCACTGCGGCGGCCACGAAATCTTCAGACGTGTGTCGACTTTGATAGCCGTACTGGATGCAGAAGATTTCTGTTTCCGTACTTCTCTTCTCCAGCACGCCGACTTTTCCTTTTACATTGTGGAAGACGTACCGTCCCTCGTACTCCTCGAAGTACTTGGAGAGTGAGCGATTTTGGATGTTCAGCTCCCGGTACGCCTCCTGTCTCAAGCGCCTATCCCCAAATTGCATATTTGCAAACCGGTGTATCCTGTGTTTGGAGATGTCCCAGTCGGCGACTCTTCTGATTTTTGTGGTCTTCAGAATCGTCTCCAGGACCTCCTGATGTCCAGGATGTGTCTCGAACCAGGCGGGCATGCTGATGAGGGCCGCCCTGATGCCTTGCCTCCGCCGAGGATTCTCCGTTCTTAGGGGAAACCGCACCAACGGGTGATCGGACAGAGTGGTCAATGTGTCTCGAAAACCCTGAATGCGATTCCCTAGTTCGGTGCTGTGGAGGACGTGATCGATCGGCTTGTGACTTGCTGTTCGGCACACCAGTCCGAACTCGTCCGATAGCCAACGATACTCCTTCTTCCTCCGGCGTCCTGGGATCTTGTGTGTTCGTCCAGGATATTAAGATCGCCAGCAAAGATCACGACGTCCTTGGACGCGTCCTTTTCCCGGAGTGCTGCATGCAGCGCCTCCGCACATCGATGTTTGTTCCTGTGTGACCCGTACACGTTTACCCGGAAAAGGTGAACGTGAGAGGTCCAGGCCAGTCGTACGCCGATTATACATCCCGGCAAGCGACAGAAGATTTCCAGAATGGTAGGGGCCAGTTGGTTCTTGACCAAGACCTCCACACCCTGCGTGTTTCGTTCTTCGTCGCTGACGAGCATCTGCATATTGAAACGTCGTTCCATTTGCTGGATGATTTGGACACCCAACGTGTGGGTCTCCTGCAGGCACACGATGTCTTGTTTTGCGATGATCCGCACAAACCTCTTTCTCTTTCTCTTGTCGACTAACCCGTGTACGTTCCAGGAGGCGATGTTGATCCTCCTGGCGGTCGACAGGTATTAGGCCATAAAGGAGAAGACAGACTTTTTGGCCTTCCTGAGCTTCTTCTGTCTGGGAGAGCGTGCTATTCCAGACGATGAAGAAGGATCGGGTTTTTTGCTAGCAGCGTCACTCTCCGTCTCGGTGAGCTCGGTAAATTCGGCATCCTCCGTAGAGTGTTCTGCTCGCGCGATAAGTTTCCTAGGTAGAGCCTCTATTGCCACCTTTGCGCAGAAGTTTGCTTTAACGTCGAGAAGCTGTTCCTTCAGTTTGTCGCGCTCGGTAACTTCCACCACCTTATTCACCGTCTCCTGTGCGTTGCAGATCTTTTGCAAGATTTGCTACTGCTGTGGCCCGCTTTGCACCTCCATCAGTTCTTACGCCAGCTTTGCCAGCTCTTGGGTAGACTGCAGGGCCTATTGAGACACCCCAGTGGCTTCTTTTTCCACCTTTGCTTCTTCCTGTGCTGTCCCATTTTCTAGTTTTCCGCTGCTCTTTCTGGGATAAAAGAGGCTTTCTGCTCCTTGATGAGCATCTTCCTCTTTCCCTTTTTACCGACTTCGATAAAGCCGTTCGCCGATACCGGCACGGCTTCCTTAGTTTTCATCGGCCTTCCTGCCAACTTTTGAGGCCCTTCCGCCTCTTTTATATTCCTTACTCTCACGGGAGAGTGTCCTCTGATCGTTCTGCAAATGGCGAATTGAGGGCAGCTTCATTTACCGTGCCCATGCGTCTTGAAGAAGGAACAAACCTCCGGCTGCGGGCAGTTTCGGACATGTTGTTCTATCTTGCCGCAGCGGCAGGAACGAGATGTTCGGCAAGCGCCTGCATTGTGGCCAAACTGCTTGCATCCGGTGCAAAATATTTTCGGTTGCCGATAACGCACTTTCACACAATGTGATTGCTCATCGATGACTGCTATCCCAGGGATCACCGCGCCTTCCTTTAATTTTATGTTGGCGATCATGTCGCCAAAAAAGATTTTTCCTGAGAAGTTCTCAAACTCGAGGTAGAGAACTTCCCCAAACTTCTCCAAGTATTTCCACACCGTGAGTTGAAGTGTGTAGATGGATATGCTATTTGAAAACACGGTAGTGTATGGCATCTTGCCAACGCCACAAAACATCTTTTCTTGAATATTGATCCCATTCTGGATCAATCCTTCCCTAACGTATTCACAGTCCGTGAAGACCGTGAACCCGTTGTTGCTGGGAATGATTGCGTGGTTACGGTCAAAATCTATATCTGTCTTGTCTAGAGACAGATATATCTCCCGGATATTGTTGAACTTTATCGTTTCAGTCTTAAAAATAATAGGCTTCACCTCTGGCCCTAACTGGACGATAGGCCGATCTACCTTTTTGACTTTCCCTCTGAGAGGTTTGCCGAATTTCCTTGGCGGATGGACACTGACATTCCCCGCCACCACCGACGCCTACAAAAACGGCTGCACCGCCTCAGCCGAGCAAGATGGCGTCGCATCTTACGCTCCCTGCACAGTGTGGACGCGCGCTGGTCCCGCCTGGGACGCCGCCGCGAGCGCAACTTCGACGTTGCCGACGCCGCTGCCGCAGGCGCGACCCCCGGCATCGCCGCCGCAGGCGTGTCCGTTGCCGCAGCAAGCGCGACCCTTGGCATTGCCGTCACCGGCGCAGCAAAGCCTTACGTGTTCACGATCCTCGGCATCGCCGATGCCACCTCGCCGTTGCCATACGTTACCTCCATCTGCATGGGGACGTCGGCTTCTCCTCTTCTGCTAATGCCAGCATCCTGACAGCTGAAACTATTGCTGAGGAAGTTTGAAGGTTTTCCGCTCTGATCTCCTTGGCGCTTCATTTGTAGTTGTATGAGCAGATCCTTCGCAGCACACTCTTGTCCACACTCACTGTGGACTGTATCACACTCACTTTCCTCTGGATACTTTCCCTCTCCGGACACACACGATCACAATTAACTAATTAACTGTCGTCGTGCGCGCAATACAATGAACCTGGAAGCCAGTTTATTTACTCGTCAAGAAAGAAGCAATCTCCCAACTTACAAAAAGGCGACTACGCTGCCTCCTTTTAAAGGCGTGGCGAAAGCGACGCCTTTAGATACGGTACCGAAAACTTCAGAGGTTTCCGAGACAAAAGTCGCGGAAGCGTCCGGAAATCGTAACGGCAAGTGAGAGATTGTCGAGAGGAGAAAAAAAAAACTCACAAGAAGGCTTCGCAACCTCCATCTGTTAGCTGTTTGAGGGCAAACAACAGCCGCGTGAAGAAGAAAACCCGTGCGGAGGGTACTTCTCTCCTGGAAAAAGTGCGTGCAAGTCCGCCTCTATGACCACCGAGCAAACGATTGCGCTCCAATCGGACGGATGCAAGCGCACGTTCATCGTGCGAGCATCAGATTCCGTAAAGAAGTCCTTTAACGCCGCAAAACCACGTGTTACTGGCACGGGATCGAGAATTCGCAGTACTGACGCCCTGAGGCGTGATGCGCTCTCCGCGGAACGGCGAGTGCTCTCCCCGGGACCCGCAGGTTCTGCATCCGGGGAGAAGCACTCGATTACCCTCAGCACGATGGAGGCCGGTGGCAACCGCGCCTTCCATCCCTTCGTACTGCTTGCTGCCCGCTCGCCGGGTGAGGCGAGCACCACGGCCTCGCTTTCCCAGCCGTGATGAGGGCGATCGCGTCTTCTCGTCGTGTTGCCGTGGCGTGCTGCAAACTCAACGGTCTCCGACACGACAAGAAGAGGCGACTTGTGGCTAACGCTCTGCGCGACTTATACTTGACGCTCCTGCAGGAGATTCACAGCATCTCCGAAGAGCAGGCTGCCGAAATCGAACTGCGCTCGGTGCAAGGTTACATTATAGGTGCGGCGTCGCACCTACGTGCAGCATCGCTTTCCTCGTACGAGGAACTTTGGCGGAAGCGGTGCGCGGCGTTCGCTTCGACACCGAAGGCCTAGTAGAACAGCATGTACTTAAGTGGTCCGACTCGAGCGACCTCGTCGTAACGAACGTGTACGCGCCTTGCGGTGCTGGACGATATGCCGAAAGGATTGAGTTCTTCGGTACCGTTCAGAGCCAGTGGTTCTCTCGTGATCAACCTACTATGGCGGACTTCATTGCGGGGGACTTTAACGTGCACCTGCTGATCCAGAAAAGTGCACACAAAAGGTAAAAGTTGCTAGTGGAATAGATGTACTCTTCCGGGCACGCGTGCAATCTGTTCGCTAACGACCCTGTTATGGCGACATCACCGGACCATGTATTCCTCGATGAACACTTGCTCTATCGAGTGGGTCCGAGAGGTCGCGTGCCGTCCGTAATTTCAGACAACAACAGGCTCGAGTTCAAGATGCTATCGCCAGACAAGGAGCGTCCAAACTGTGTTTGAAGAATGCCGGCAGACTGGCTTATTCACCCGGAGGAGGAGGAGCATCCTCGCCAGTGCACCCGCGGCGTCGACATAAGTAAGCTGGCGGACTGGGACAATCTGAAAAGAGCGGTCCGAGAGTTTTGCTGCCGGTTTGCCTTGCAACAGCTTCCGCGCGGCTTCGAAGAGAATGTAGCCAACAGCAGAGATTCTCTGCAGGCCCGCTCCTACTCCAGGCGCGCAAAAGTTAGTCTATTATCCGAGTACAAGGCCAAGGCTTAGCGCCAGGTTTGGCAGTTTCAGGCGACAGTTGTGCTTGACGACCAGGACCGGGAATGCTCGCCTCCAGCCGACGTGCGACGGATAGACAGGTGCTATTAATCTTCTCTGTATGAAGAGGCACCGACGGAACGAAGTCTCTCCTAGCTGCTTTTCCCGATTGATGCACCTGTTGTAGACGAGAAGGAACGCGCGCGTCTCCATGAGCCCTTCACGGCAGAGGAACTTTCTCTGGCCATCTCGGGACTCAAGAGACGAAAAGCGCCAGGCGAGGATGGACTCCACGAGGAATTCTTCCAGTGCTTTGCGGCGGAGCTTATCCCTCTGGTGCTCATAATGTCGTCGTTGATGCGAGACGCATGCGATGTCCCCGTGTCGTTTCGCAAAGCGAAGATGCGTCTCCTGCCGGAAGACGGAGATTTGCGTCAACTGAACAATTGGCGTACGATCACATTAGTAAATTCACTCGTAATGTTGTTCTCAAAACTATGGGTGGCACGGATGGGGAAGATCGCGGAGTTTTTGGTAAGTCTGGAGCAGAGCTACGCTGTTCCTGGGCGGTGCATGGACGCGAAGCTCTTGTTCATCCGACAATGGCTGCAATTGCAGCATCGCGTGGCGATGGATCGTCGTGGGAAAGCAACGCCTTCGATCTCTCACCGAGAAAGGCGCGGGTCGCAAAGGAAAACCATGGGAGCCTTGGTGGTTACAGTCGATTTTCACAAAGCTTTCGATTGCGTGAACCAAAAGCTTTTACTTGAGCTCTAGAAACTACTTGGGCTCCCGACATCCCTGTTGGCGTACTTGCGCTCCTGCTGGCGCCACGCGATTACATCCATTGTTCTTAGTGGCTGTCGCGTGTACAGCGTTCCGGTTAGGCGAGGAATAAGGCAGAATGATAGGTTAAGCCCGCATTACCTTAGCAACTATTTTGCAATGGTGCTGGAGGCTTACAGTCTTACGCTAACCAACCTGCCGAGTTCCTGTCCAGGTACGCCGTCCGTTGCAGCGTATGCAAACGACCTCCTACTTCTGTTGCCCATGTCCACCCCGGCAGCGTCGCTTGAAGATTTCTTTGAGTTTATCCGTCGCGGTGCAAGCGTGAGCGTCAACAGGAGGAAGTGCATGGTTGTTTTGGTTGGAGCTACGTGGGAAGGGCAGTCCGACTGGATTTGCCTGGGGATCCCCTCCGGCAGGTACCTAAGGTACCTTGGCGTGCCGTTTGGGGACTTCTGAATCTCAGAATCGTGGTCGGACTGCCTTCGGAAGGCAGTGCGTGCACTTGACCAGTTCTCAGGAGGCGAGTTCGTCTTCACAAAACGGGCCAGCATCTGGAACACCTTCTTTGCTTCCCTATTCCGCCCCTCATTTTTTGTTTGTCGACCCCTTCAGGAAGTCAAAGTCTGGGCACAGCACCTTCTACGCAGAACGCTGTGAGGCGCTGCAAGATCCTGCTTAAGACTTAAAGACTTGGTGGTGCCGCTTTTCGATGCAGGCTTGGGCATCCTAGACTTAAAAAGCATCGAGCTGCAGGTGCAGTTTCGAATGCTGCGGCTCTGTGCCAAGCTGTGGTGTACGCCGTGGTGCTTACCCGCACGACTTATACTAAGGCGCTGCACGGGAAGCGAGGGACTGCTTTCGTTGTTGCCCCACTTTCGGCACACCAGAATAGGGTTTGGCTTTTCGCTGAGGCAGTTGTCCTCACTGCTGGAAGCCCAATGTTGGATCTCCTGCCGCCCCATGAATATTAATGCATGGCGGCAGGAATCTTTTTATCGTGCGCAGCTTCCGAAGGAGCGCTCCCGTTAGATCTTTGGCGCCTGCGACTTCTCCTCAGTCATCCAATGGACGAAGTCATGCAGGACAAGCAGATGTCGGATCGTCTGCCCGCCACACCACTCGAGCAGCGCTGTCTGCCCTTAGAGCAAGCAAAGAAATTTGCCTACCGGCGAAATGGGAGTTCTCCTGCTCAATTGCAGGAGTCAGGAAGCTCCTCGGCTGTTGCACGACGAAGGAGATGGTAGAAACTGCCACTCCTCGTAATCGGGCAAATTGCCTGCTTCGATGGAATGATCATTTAAGTGTACCCTCCGGAAAGATAGGGGTCATCTTCGTTTGTTTGGACAGCTCCGTGTTCCCTTAAATTGGAAACAAGATGTGGTGCTCTTTATACACTAAGGTTTCCATTGTAATCGGCAGCGAAGCATCGTTTGCGGGGGAGCTGCTCTGCCAAACTGTTTGAGGTGCGGTGAGATCGAGTCTTTTCCGCACCTCTTGCTGTACTGCGGTGACCTCCGTAAACTGAGGCGAAGGCTGGTTTCAGCCATCCTGCCGCAGGGAGGCACTGTCAATGATGTACTGCGGCGCTTGTTCAGGAGGAATGAATTTTCGATATGCGGGATTGTCGTTACCATGTGTTGCATTCGCGCCATCGTGAGGGCTCGATCTGCCCTGCAGTTGTCAGCGCAGCGGAGGGACGCATACCGGTTTGCAGCAGATTCCATTGAAATCGCTCCTAGGTGGTCTCATCTTCGGGTCGATGTCAGATAGGACATCGCCGGCATCCACCGCCGGTTTACAGACTTCTAGGAACGGCTCAATCTGGTGACCACTACGTCCTGAAACCCACCTATACCCCTTTTTTGCTCGCTCTGCTAGAATACCAATGCCATTACTATTATCCCGGAGCGAACCAGAGCGATCACAAAGACTCTTGTTTCGGCGTTTGCCGTTGATTTCTTTTTCTTTTGTTTTTGTTTGCTTGTTTTTCCAGTTCCCACAAACCGATCTGTGTTATTCTGACCTGTGTGCCAGCAATGTACTTTTGATACTTGTGCCGTCGTCGGTTGGGGCATGGTCCCCAACAGGTTTATTTTATATAATTGCTTCTGTTGAACTTATATGAAATGAACGCCCCGTCGTAACCGGGAGTGAAATGTCTTGCGCTTGTTCTGCGGAGATCATGTGGATCTCCTGCAGCAGCGCAAGATCGAAGAATTCCAGAAGGGAGGCCATGTCTCGTCTCTTGCCGGCGTCTGTCTTGCCGTTCACGTTCCAAACGGCGATGCGCAGACGACGGCGGGAGGAGATACGCGGCATTTTTGCTGGGAAGATTAAGGTGTGGGGAGCCCGACTCTTGCGAGTCGGGCGGGATGTCCATGTGGGTTTTTTGCCTTCTCAGGCATTTGGAGCATTTGTTCGGTCTCTACCCCCTCCATCCCGTCCGTGTCTGCGCGTGAGAGTCTCCCGTGCGAAGGGGCCCGGGAGTTTCAACGCGCATGTCAGCTTCGCTTCCGGCAAGCATCTCTTCCTCTTCGTAAAGGGGAAGGATATTATTCGGCTTTGTGGACTTACGTCCAGCCTTCTTGCGGGGTGCCGTAGAAACGGTGGCTGCGTTTCCGGCCTCCACCTCGGAGTCGGAAGTGGGGGACCCCTGAGGGGAGGCCGAATGCCTTACGGCCTTCTTTCTTGCCTTGGAGGTTTACACCCGGGTACGCCCGGGGCGTTTATTTAAAAAGCCCAGCATACGCGGTACAAGGCCCAGCTCACGGGCATACGCACGGGACCTGCCGGAAAGCCGGCAAGCTGCCCGGCGTAGCGTTCCTTAGCAGGAAAATGGGATGAGGATAAAAGAAAAAGAAGAAGAAAAAATGAACAAACAAAAAGAATTTGGAGGGGAGGGAAGGGATTACTATTCGCTGTGAGGAGGAATCATACGTTGAAGGAAGCCCTCGAGGTCCATCCGCATATTTCCCAGTTGTGCCATCCGGCAGCTCTCCGCAAAAAGCGTTGGGCGTATGGGATGACATCTCTTGCGTGTTGAACCACTCCTTCGTTGTTGGCGTCGCTTATGCCGCCACGATGCCACGGACGCAGCACAAGGTTGCGATGGCTGCGGCTAGGTGCAGTGCGTCCTTCACGAAGACAGGTTGAAGAACGTCTCTGGGAGTGCTGCCCGAAGGGAGCCCGAGGGTCGTCCCGAATCGTTCTCAGAGGGGTCGGAGGGCAGCACAGTCCACAATAAGGTGAGAGAGCAATTCCCCCTCTCCGCACCTTACACACTCAGGATCCACAACTCCCATTGTGCAGTGGAAGCGGCGTGGGTTGCAGGGTAAACCCCAGTGCAGCAGTGGCAACGCCGACTTTTGCCACTCAGAGGGCAGGATCATGGTTTCCTTAAGTACCGGGAGCCACTTCACCACAACCGTAGGGATGGCGAGCAGCTTGCTCCATCTCATTAATCCTCGCGGCTGGACGCTCTAAGTCGTGGCGGCCGCCAGTTCTCCTGTGGTCCATCCGCTTAACATCTTCTCCCTGCCTGCGATCCGGCAGGAGACTTGCCACCTCTGCTTCTGGCGATCCTGAAGCGCCCTCAGGAGGTAGGGCATCGCCGTAGCAAGGGGAGTCGTCAACGCCCACCTGCGGCTCCGGGGAAATTCCAGTATTTCCCGCAGGGTGCGGTTGGCGTATGGGCCGATTCGCAGGCAGTTCATGTGGTTTTCACTTCTCCGGTGCAGCTTAGATCATGTGCCAGCAGACTCCTATAACCAGGCGGAGGAGTTGGCGGGGCCACAAACCATCCGACCGTTCGTCTTCGCCAAGGTTCCTATGCGTCCGAGCATAAGGCCGCATCTTCGGATCTTCCGGCCAGGGCACAGAAGAAACGACGCGAGTCCTTCGCATGAAGACACACGCCTGGCGAGGTGGTGGGCTGGAACGCACCAAGGGGTGCTCCACATCTTCGCTGCGATGGCGAGGGTTCGCCACCGCAGCTGGATTTCCACCCGCTCCAGCGTCAGGAGGTCAAGGCCGCCGTCCCGACGCGGAGCGCACAAGTCCTGCAGAGGGACTCGGGGCCTCTTCTTGCCCCAAAGGGCGATGCAGAGGAGGTCCTTCGTCCTCTTTTTAACTACTCTTGGGGCGGGGCCAATAAAAAGCAAGGGGCGAAAGATGAAGGCCGCGAAGGCGTTCCAAACCGCGGCCCGTTCCGGCAAGTGAAACTTGCCTTCCAGGAACGGGCCGATCGCTGTCTCAACTTTTTGAAGACAGCTGGACCACGCTTTCGCAGGGTAGTAGTCACCCAACGGCACACCAAGGTACTTGAGGCACCTCGCCGTGGGTATCCCCAGACGGACCCAGTCCTGCTGCCCTGCCCACGCCGCACCTACTGGCACCACCGACGACTTCGCCCTGTTGACCTGCAGTCCGGTCCCACGGCTGAGCAGATCGAAGAAGTCTCCGACCGCCTTTGCCGGGGTGGACATAGGTAAGAGGAGCAGAAGAACGTTAGCATAGGCTTCTGCGGCGGGCGTGCCGGGGCACGAGCTCGGCAAAGAGGCCAAAGTCACCCTATGTGCTCTCAGCACCAACTCAAAGTAGGTGCTGAAGAGCAGGGGACTCAGGCTTTCGCCTGAGTCCCCTGCTCTGCCGGTGCGGCGGGGCTTATGCACCGCCGCACCGGCACGCCATATACCTTTTGTCTGCTGAGAAAGATGCAGATAATCGCATTCCGATATCAAGAGCGCAGCTGGGTGATTAAAGAGGGTGAGAAGCCCCTGCGACCAAGGAGCTCAAACAAAAGCTCCTGTTCAACACAGTCGAACGCTTTATGGAGACTGACTGCGAGTGCTACGGCTTCTTTTCCTTACTGGAGTCCCTTCCCTTCCCTGCTGGCGGCCCCAAAGTAGGGTTGCCGATTTTTCCTTTCCCTTCCTCACCCTCTGACATCTCTGGGTGTGCATCCATGTGCTCGCGAAGAAGAGGTTGGCATCCATACTTCGCCCGGAAACAGCATATGTCTGCTCCGGGCTAATTATGGATTCTGCCATCTGCCCTAAAGCGATGCCTATAGCCTGACAACCAACTTGGCGTCCGTATTCACAATCGTGAACGGACGCCAGTTGTTCAAATTTCTAAGGTCTCCCCCTTCCGGAATGAACCTCACTCTGGCTGATCGAAACTAGGCGAGAACATCGCCTTCGTCTCGGATCAACATTATCAACTTAAGCAGCAGGGGTGCCAGCTCTTCCGCGAAGCTCTGAAAGAACTTTGCAGGCAAGCCGTCTTACCCTGGAGCTTTCCGCCTCTTGAGCCTTCTGATACCGCCGAGAATTTTGCCGGTGGTAGAAGGCTCATCGAGGCTTAAGGACTCCTCCTCCCCTATTGCCGTGGCACCATCCGGAAGCAAGCGCCGAGAGGCGTTTCGATCCGGGGGCTCCCTGGCGTAAAGGGAGGAATAAAAACTCCGCACGAGATGCCGTACCGACGCCGGGGACGAACATTCCCGGCCCTGGTCGTCCAGCAAGCTGGCCGACCCGGATTGCCAGGCTTGGCGTTCGGCCACGGCGCGGTACTCGGCCAGGCGACGAACATTAGGGGTTTACTCGTACCTACGAGCCTGTAAATAGGCCCGATGGTTGCGAGCACCCTCGCCGAATCCGGGGGGCAGGCGATCCAGGGGGAACTGCTCACAGAACTCGCGGACCGATTCCTTAAAAAGGTCGCAGTCCTGGAGATTCCGGAGCGTGACGCCTCTCAGGTATTCGCGAAGGTGTTCCTTCGCACCTGATAGTCGCGTCCAGTCCCCCGGCAGACGCCAATTTCTGGATGGCGGTCCTTTGTCGCGAGGCCGCATCTCGAACATTAACCGGGAATGGTCCGACAACGTCGACGCAACCCTCTCCCGTTTGCCGACCCGTGAACACAGGTCAGCGTCGACGAAGACGTGGTCGATGCTGCGGACCATTCCCCTCTTACCCGCGAACAAGTTGCGCGCACGCATGGCGGCGCACAACTCGATCATCGCGTTCTCTTGTGTTGCTGGCTCACCTGTTAGCAGGCGGAGATTGAAATTATTCACGAGGTCACGCCTGGACGTTTATTGAAAATAAGCCGGTCAAAGACCATGTCTGTAACCAAAAAAACGACAAGGAGCACAGAGAATTTATTGGCGCACAGGCCTGGTGAACAAACCGCTTCCAACAACACTGAGGGTGTAGAGGGATAACAAACAAAAATCTAAATCTGGAGAGAGGGGTAACCGGTCCTTGGTGAAGCTCCGTACTCACGGGGATTCAAATAGAGAGCACTTAAAATGTTTCGGAGCCTAATAGGGCGGAAGTAAAAAAAAAAAAAAAACATATCAAGGGGGCGAGGGGTAAGGATCACCGGGTGCGCTGTTGGGTAGCGTCTGTAAACCGTCGGCGTATGCTAGCGAGATCCCTTTTCGTATCCTCGGTCAATTGAGGCCATCTGGCGGCTCCTTCCATATAGGAAGATGCTTTGCCGATCACCTCTTGGTGCTGAGCAGTCCCGCTGAGTCCGGTCCCGCTGCTGAGCAGATCGAAGAAGTCTCCGACCGCGTTTGACGGGGTGGAAATTAGCAACAAGAGCAGAAGATCGTCGGCGTACGCTGCTACGGCGGGCGTGCCGGGGCACGAGCTAAGCAAGGGGACCAAAGTCACCCTGTACGCTCTGAGCACCAACTCAAAGTAGGTGTTAAAGAGCAGAGGGCTGAGGCTATCGCCCTGCCTTATGCCCCGCCGCATCGGCACGCCATACACCTTCTGTCCACTGAAAGAGACGGTTATCGTCCTATTCCGCCAGCAAGAGCGCAGGTAGGAAATCAGGGAGGGTGGGAAGCCCATGCGACCCAGGAGCTCCAAGAGGAGTTCCTGGTCTACACAGTCGAACGCCTTGTGGAGATCGACTGCGAGCGCTAGGGCCCCCTGCCCCGCCCGGGGGTCCCTTCCCAGCCCGGCTGGCGGCCCCAATGTGGGGTTGCCGACTTTCCCTATCCCTTTCTTTTCTCTTCTCTGCAGGTGCACCCATGTGCTTGCGAAGAAGAGGTTGGCATCCATACTTCGCCCGGGAACAGCATAAGTCTGCTCCGGGCTAATTACGGATTCTGCCACCTGCCCCAGACGCGAAGTCCATAGCCCTGCGATGAACTTGGCGTCCGTATTTACTATCGTGATCGGACGCCAGTTCTTTAGATCCCTCAGGTCTCCCCCTTACGAAAGGAGACTCACTCTGGCTGACCGAAACGAGGCTGGAACATCGCCTTCGTCTCAGATCAGCCTGATCAACTTAAGCAGCAGGGGTTCCAGCTCTTCCGCGAAGCTCTGAAAGAACTCCGCGGGCAAGCCGTCTTCCCCTGGAGCTTTACGCCTCTTGAGCCTTTTGATACCGGCGAGAATTTCAACGGTGGTAAAAGGCTCGTAGAGGCTTTCCATCTCCTCCTCCCCTATTGCAAGTTGGGCGCAGCAAAGCCAGGTTTTCAGCGTGCTCACGCGCAGTTGCACGAGGGACCTATGCTGAAGTCTTCTTT
Organism: Raillietiella orientalis; assembly: GCA_036172245.1. NCBI lineage: Eukaryota > Metazoa > Arthropoda > Ichthyostraca > Raillietiellida > Raillietiellidae > Raillietiella > Raillietiella orientalis. Next base: position 238,979 of record JAYWIR010000081.1, on the reverse strand, counting down.
ACTTCATTACGGTTCCTCACTTCGCGTGGCGCCGTAAATGGAGATTGTGCTGCATTGCCATCTTTGAAGCCATCCGCGTCTTTGGACGTGAGCACTTTGGATGACTTCGACACGCTCGTCATGGACGCTGCCTTCGGAAGGGCTTTTAATCCCTTCGTTGGCATGGCATCCGCGCCAGTCGAGAGCTTGCTCTCCGATTGCGACGGCGTGTGATTTTTCTCCGCTTACGCGGTGTTGGATCGCGACGCAGATTTTTTTTTGCCGACTTTCGAAGTCGACACGGCACAACTCTTCTTACCCAATATAGGCTTCTCAGCCTTTGCAGAAGGTGAAGGAATGGATCTGACGGTACTGGAAGTGTCCTTACCGCCGTTGTCCATTGGCGTCCCCGCCGGTTGCTCGAACTCCGAGAGAGCCCGGCGTGCTTGGGAAGGACAGCTATTGCGCCTAGGGGGACTTACCATTGCCCCGGATTCCCCGCACTCTTTCTTTTGCGGCTCCCCTGCCGCGAGAGGAAGCGCGCAGGGCTTCGCGTGAGTGGTTTCCTGCTGCTTTGGGGCGACATTCCGCTTTGCGTTTTTGCGCAATTTCTGCCGCGACGTCTCCAGGTTTTTCGAAGATTTTTTCTTTTTATCCGCGCTTTGTTTGTTAACATGGAGTTCCGCGGCTGCCTTTTTTCCCAAAGCATCCGGGCAATTTTTCAATTGGTGCCCGGCTAGTTTGCAATCACAGTATTTTCCAAAGGGGCATTTATCCAAACAATGCCCCTCCTTTCCGCATTGCTCGCACGTTCTAACTTTGCCCACGAAATACAGGTGAACGACCGTGTCTTCAACCTGTAGTTTGGTGGGCAGCAGACGGCGGTCCGGCATTGTAAGCTGGACTCCAGCGACTCCGCTGTGTATGGACGGGAAGTCCTTGAGGTTGCTACGCACCCTCCACAGCGCATAGACCGCGGCGAATTTTGCCAACGCGTTCCGAGTATCAATATCGGAGATTTCCAACTCGATGTCGAAAATCTCCGCCACAAATGAGTCGTCCATGGCGGACGGGAAGACCTTCTGTCCACGTATCGACAACGGGGTGCGCAGCAAGCGTTGCACAAGTGCAGCGTATTTGCAACCCACCTTGAAATAGCCCATATCCTTCACGGGCATAATGGCGAGGAGGTCCTCCTCCCGCACGCCAACACGGCTCAGTTCATCGTTGAACTGATTCCCGTCGCGCGCAGAAAGAAAACCACTCACCTTATATCGGAGAGCAGGTCTATAGCCTTGGACTACGTATGCCCGCAACTCCGACTCGTCGAGTGGTTTCCGTTTGACGGCTGCTGTGGCAGCAACGTCAGCAAAACTCCTCTCCATTGGCGAGAAAGTCGAAGTGGAGGCGGCCGTCGGCTCCGCGATTGCAGATCCGGATGCTGTTCCTCCAACTTCAGTAGCTTCAAGTTGGGTCGACATCGTCGTCAAAATGTACGACGCCAAGGTGAAGCGGATGAAAGCACGGGGACGAGAGCGAAGAAAAACACGTCCGCACTCGATTGAAATCTCCCGCTATCAGGTGAGCCTTCCGCACGCTCGTGTCCGCCAGCCAGTCGCGCTTCATGGATTCCAGCAGCCTGGTGCGGTCGCTGTATCCCTGTTTCCCGCTGGGGGCGTACACATTCGTGACGATCAATTCCATCGAGTTGGACCAGCTGAGAATCAGCTGACCGACCCGACCGTCGTCATCGAAGCGCACGCCCTTCACGGCAGCATCGGTGGCCGGCTTCACGGAGAACGCGACCCTGCAGATGTTGCGGAGGCCGCACCGCCAATACAACCGACCTTCCGCGATCGCCTCGATCTCCTGGGCGTCTGCCGCGGTGATCACGTGGATCTCCTGCAGCAGCGCCAGGTCGAGCTCACGCAGGCCGTCGGCCGTATCTCTCCTGTTACCGTCGTCGCGCTGCCCGTTGACGTTCCAACAGGCGGCGCGAATCCGACGGCGACTGGCGATCCCAGGTGTTACTCCTGGGAAGATGGCGATGCGGCGTCCGCCACCTGTTGCGGCGGGAGGCTAGGTGGAGGAGGAGGGTCAGGCGCTGCGTGCACCTTGTCCCCCTCCTCCATGGGTAACGGCGCGTCGAGCGGGTCACCCTTAGGTGGGGTCGCGCCTACCTGTTGGCTCTCCTCCATGGGGGCGGGCTGTTCAGGCTCGGCGACTGCAGGGAGGACTTCGCCCCCCTGCTCACCCTCTTCCATGGGGGTGGCCGGTTCGACGGCTTGCGAGCGTGGGAGTTCCCCCTCCGGGATTCCCACGCTACCGCTAGCTTCCTGCTTCTCCTCCTCGCTGGTGGAAGGGAGGCGTCTCCTGGGTTTCTGGGACTAGCGTCCCGACTTCCTGGGGGGTGCCTCCGAGGAGGAGGATGCACTTCCGGCTCCCAGGTACAACTCACCTGTGGGGGCCTTTTTCGCGGGTGCCGGCCTTCGCACGGCCTTGCGCGAGGGGTTCCCACGCTCCGCCAGCGTGGCCGCGAGCTCCTCCGCCGCTTGGCGAACGCGGCGTCCTCGGTGTCGACCGGCGCGTCGCGCGGCTCACCCTCTGTTTGCACAGAGGGTTCTCCGTCGCGTACTTCGTGCGCGAGGGAAACGGCAAGGGGAGGCTCGTCGCATTGGGTGGCATCTTCCGGAACGTTCCAGTGCCACCGTGCACTCGCGTACGGTTTTCGAACGCGGCCCGGGTTTTTTTTACCTTACCGGCCGGCTTCTCTTTCTTTTCCTTTCAAGGAGCTTTAATGTTTTTTCTGGCTGCTACATGTTGCCAGCCCTCTTCACCTTCGGCCTCTTGGGAAGGTTTCTCCTCCGTCTTTTCTTTTGGAGGTTAAGGATCTGGAAGCTTCAGCCGGCCAGCGTCCGCCTTAGGTCTTGTGACATTTAGTGTGCGATTCCCCTGCGCCTTTTTCGTCGCAGGAGGAACCTGGGCGGGGCGTTTTGGGCGCACACGTCGAACGTGGCCCTTCTCCCCGCACATGTGGCATTGGATGTTAGGACACCTCTTGCGAAGGTGTCCTATGGTATCGCAGTAGCCCCAATACCGGGGCTTTCCCACGTACCAGAGGTCCACGCTCTCTTGCGCGACCTCCAGCTTGTGAAGAAGCCCACAGTCCTTACTCACGGTTACCCGCGCTGCAGCCTGGCCTCCGAAATACCTATTGAAGCCTTCAAAGATTGTTGGCTTAGGCCACAGCGCGTGCACCTCGCCGAACTTTTGTAGTTCTTGTGCTACCGCAGAGCGAGTGATACGGCTCGTTATTCCAGTGAGATGGACCACCACGGAGCGGTCCATCGTCACCGGCAAGATCTTGCGGCCTTCGACGTTCAACGGGTTGGTGATCAGAGTCTGAGCCAAGGTGATCTCATTGCCCACCACCTCGACTCGCTGACCTCCGCTGAGAACGGAGAAACCGTCAAGGTCATGTTCTCTTACTCCGGCGTTTTGCAGCGCTTTCGAAAACGCGCGTGCCGTTTTTCCGTCAAATAAGGGGCCTACCTGGTACACCAAGCTGGGCTTGTAGCCAGCTGCCCGGTAGGTCGCCATCTCGGCTACGGTTTCCGCGCTCGGCGCGGCCACCATGGCGCTCCAGCTCCTCGCCTTGGGCAGCAAGGCCGTTTCCGGGGCGCACGCCCCTGATTCTGTAGGCTGTGGGGTTGGGCATGTACACCCTACACCTACCATCATCGTGGTGTCCTCAGGCATCGCTGCCATCGGACACCAACGATGTTCCACACCAAACAACACAAGAAAAAAACCTCTTCCTGTCGACTCACTGGGGAGCGAAGGAAACCCACGTCCACTCTCCAAGGGATTCGGCGTTGCCACCCGGGTACGCCCGGGGCGTTTATTTGTAAACTCTACATGCGTGGTACGAGACCCCACAACGGCCGTAAACACGCGACCTGTCGGGACACCGGGACGCAGCCCGGCGTGGCACTCCCCGACAGCGAAGGGGGATGGGGATAAGACAAAAAGTAAAATAAAAAGAAACAAACAAAAAGAAGTTGGAGGGCAGGGAAGGGATCACTGGTCGCTGTGGGGAAGGCCCTTCTGTCGAACGAAGCCCTGGAGGTCAGTCTGCATATTCCCCAGTTGAAGCCATCCGGCAGCTCTTCGCAAGAAGCGTTGGGCATACGGGATGACATCCCTCGCCTGCAAACCCACTCCTTCGTTGCAGGCGTCGCTCCATGCCGCCACGATGCCACGGACGCAGCACAAGGCTGCGATGGCTGCTGCTGGCTGCAGTGCGTCCTTCACGAAGAGGGGCCGAAGAACGTCTCTGGGGGTGCTGCCCGTAGGGAGCCCGAGGGTCGTCCCGAACCGTTCCCAAAGGGGTCGGAGGGCAGCACAATACATAATAAGGTGGAGAAGCGACTCCCGCTCCTCGCACTTGGCACACGCAGGATTCACAGCTCCCCTCGTCCAGTGGAAGCGGCGCGCGTTGCAGGGTAGACCCCAGTGCAACAAAAGCAACGCCGACTCTTGCCACTTGAGGGGCAGGATCCTGGATTCTTTCATCACCGGGGACCACTTCAGCTCATCCCTGGGGATGGCGAGCAGCTTGCGCCATCTTAATAATCCTCGCGGCTGGACGCTCGGGGTCGTGGCGTCGCCCAGTTCTGCTGCTGTGCAGCCGCTGATCAACCTCTCGCGTCCCTCGATGCAGCAGGAGACTTGCCAGCTTGGCGTCCGTGAGCTGTGAAGTGCCCTCCTCAGGAAGGGCAGCGCCGTAGCTAGGCAGGTCGTCTCTGCCCACGTGCATCTTGCTGGACTCTCCAGGAGATTCCGCAGCGTGCAGCGGGCGAAATGGCTGCATCGGAGACGATTCCACGTCTCGTGGCTTCTCTGGTTAACTACAGCCCACGTTCCAATATTCTCCTCCAGCCAGGCGGGGGAGTTGGCGGGGCAGCAAACCAGCCAGCTGTTCTCCTTGGCCAATGTTGCCATGCGCCCGAGCAGTAGGCCGCATCTCCGCATCTTCCGGCCAGGGCTCAGAAGAAAAGACGCGAGTCCATCGCACCGGGACACACATCTGGCCAGAAGGCGGGCCGGAGTGCACCAAGGGGTGCTCGACATCTTCGCTGCGGTGGCGAGGGTTCGCCATCGCAGCTGCTTCTCCACGCGTTCCAGCGTCAGGAGGCCAAGACCGCCGTCCCGACGCGGAGCGCACAAGTCCTTCAGTGGGACTCGGGGCCTCCCTTTGCTCCAAAGGGCGATACGGAGGAGGTCCTTCGTCCTCTTCTTCGATTCCACGGTGGGGGGGCAAACAAAAAGCAAGGGGCGGAGGATGAGGGCCGCGAAGGCGTTCCAAACCGCGGCCCGTTCCGGCAAGTGAAACTTGCCTTCCAGGAACGGGCCGATCCACGTCTCGACTTTTTGGAGGCGTCTGGACCACGCTTCCGCAGGGGAGTAGTCCCCCAACGGCACACCAAGGTATTTGAAGCACCTCCCCGTGGGTATCCCCAGACGGACCCAGTCCTGCTGCCCTGCCCACGCCGCACCTATTGGCACAACCGACGACTTCGCCCTGTTAACCTGCAGTCCGGTCCCGCGGCTGAGCAGATCGAAGAAGTCTCCGACCGCCTTTGCCGGGGTGGACATTGACAACAAGAGCAGAAGATCGTCGCCGTACGCTGCTACGGCGGGCGCGCCGGGGCACGAGCTCGGCAATGGGGCCAAAGTCACCCTGTACGCTCTCAGCACAAACTCAAAGTAGGTGCTGAAGAGCAGGTGGCTGAGGCTATCTCCCTGCCTTATGCCCCGCCGCACCGGCACGCCATACAACTTTTGACCGCTGAAAGAGACGGTAATGATCGCATTCCGGCAGCAAGAGCGCAGGTGGGAAATCAGGGAGAGTGGAAAGCCCATGCGACCCAGGAGCTCCGAGAGAAGTTCCTAGTCTACACAGTCGAACGCCATGTGGAGTTCGACTGCGAGCTCTAGGGCACCCTTTCCCGCCCGGGGGTCGCTTCTCAGCCCGGCTGGCGGCCCCAATGTGGAGTTGCCGACTTTCCCTATCCCTTTCTTTTCTCTTCTCAGCAGGTGCACCCATGTGCTTCAGAAGAAGAGGTTGGCATCCATACTTCGCCCGGGAACAGCATAAGTCTGCTCCGTGCTAATTACGGATTCTGCCACCTGCCCCAGACGCGAAGCCCATAGCCCTGCGATCAACTTGGCATCCGTATCCACGATCGTTATCGGACGCCAGTTCTTTAAATCCCTGAGGTCTCCCCCTTTCGGAAGGAGCCACACTCTGGCGGACCGAAACGAGGCGGGAACATCGCCTCCGTCTCGGATCAGCCTGATCAACTTAAGCAGCAGGGGTGCCACCTCTTCCGCGAAGCTCTGAAAGAACTCCGCGGGCAAGCCGTCTTCCCCTTGAATTAACGCTTCTTGAGCCTTTTGATACCGGCTAGAATTTCGCCAGTGGTAACAGGCTCGTCGAGGCTTTCCATCTCCTCCTCCCCTATTGCCAAAGCGCCATCCGGAAGCAAGCGTCGAGAGGCGTCTGGATCCGGGGGCTCCTTGGCGTAAAGGGAGGAATAGAAACTCCGCACGAGATGCCTTACCGACGACGGAAACGAACATTCCCGGCCCTGGTCGTCCAGCAAGCTAGCCGACCCGTATTGCCAGGCTTGGCGTTCGGCCCCGGCGCGGTACTCGGCCAGGCGACGGACATTAGGGGTTCTTTCGTACCTACGAGCCTGTAAATAGGCCCGAGGGTTGTGAGGACCCTCGCCGAATCCGGGGGCAGGCGATCCAGGGGGAACTGCTCACAGAACTCGCGGACCGATTCCTTAAAAAGGTCCCAGTCCTGGAGATTCCGGAGCGTGAGGCCTCTCAGGTATTCGCGAAGGAATTCCTTCGCACCTGAGAGTCGTGTCCAGTCCCACGGCAGACTCCAATCCCTGGATGGCAGTCCCTTGTCACAAGGCCGCATCTCGAAAATTAACCGGCAATGGTCCGACTACGTCGACGCAACCCTCCCCCGTTTGCCGACCCGTGAACACAGGTCAGCGTCGAGGAAGACGTGGTCGATGCTGCGATCCATTCCCCTCTCACCCGCGAACAAGTTGCGCGCACGCATGGCGGCGCACAACTCGTCCTTCGCGTTCTCTTGTGTTTCTGGCTCACCTGTTAGCAGACGGAGATTCAAATATCCCGCTATCAGGTGAGCCTTCCGCACGTTCGTGTCCGCCAGCCAGTCGCGCTTCAAAGATTCCAGCAGCCTGGTACGGTCGCTGTATCCCTGTTTTCCGCTGGGGGCGTACACATTCGTGACGATCAGTTCGATCGAGTCGGACCAGCTGAGAATCAGCTGACCGATCCGACCGTCGTCATCGAAGCGCACGCCTTTCACGGCAGCGTCGATGGCCGGCTTCACGAAGAACGCGACCCCGCAGGTGTTGCGGAGGCCGCACCGCCAATACAACCGACTTCCCGCGATCGTCTCTATCTCCTGAGCGTCTGCCGCGGTGATCACGTGGATCTCCTGCAGCAGGGCCAGGTCGAGCTCACGCAGGGTGTCATCCGTATCTCGCCTGTTACTGTCGCCGCGCAGCCCGTTGACGTTCCAACAGGCTGCGCGGATCCGACGGCGACTGGCGATCCCAGGTGTTACTCCTGGGAAGATGGCGATGCGGCGTCCGCCAGCTGTTGGGGCGGGACGCTAGGTGGAGGAGGAGGGACAGACGCTGCATGCACCTGGTCCCCCTCCTCCATGTGTAACGGCGCGTCGAGCGGGTCACCCTCAGGTGGTGTGCGCCTACCTGTTGGCCCTCCTCCATGGGGGCGGGCTGTTCAGGCTCGGCGACTGCGGGCAGGACTTCGCCCCCCTGCTCACCCTCCTCCATGGTGGTGGCCGGCTCGACGGTTTCCGAGCGTGGGAGTTCCCCCTCCGGGATTCCCACGCTACCGCTACCTTCCTGCTTGTCCTCCTCGCTGGTGGAGGGGAGGCGCCTCCTGGGTTTCTGAAACTTGCGTCCCGACTTCCTGGGGGGTGCCTCCGAGGAGGAGGATGCACTTCCGGCCTCCAGATCCGACTCACCTGTGGGGGCCTTTTTCGCGGGTGCCGGCCTTCGCACGGCCTTGCGCGAGGGGTTCCCACGCTCGGCTAGCGTGGCCGCGAGCTCCTCCGGCTTCTGAGCAAACGAGCCGTCCTCGGCTTCGACCGTCGCTCTTTCGCGCGGCACACCCTCTGTGTAAACAGAGGGTTCGCCGTGGCGAACCTCGGGCGCGGCGCAAACGGCGAGGGAAGGCTCGTCGCCCTGGGTGGCAATCTCGGGAACGGCTATGCGCTCCAGTGCTACCGTACACTCTCGCATGGTCTTAGAGCGCGGCCCAGGTTTTTTCGCCTTGCCGGCTGTCTTTTTTACCGCTTTCGCGGGTTACGCGGGGGGCACCTTTTTCTCCTTTCTGGCCTTGACCAGCTGCCAGCCGTCTTCGACTCCCGCGTCTTCGGAGGGTTTTTCTTCCGACGCTTGTGTGGGAGGAACAGGGGCTAGCGGCTGCTGCCGGCCAGTATCTCTTTTTGGTCTTTCGACCAGTTTACCGCGTTTTTTCTGTGCTTTCTTTGCAGCAGGCGGCACCGGAGTGGGGCGTTTAGGGCATACGCGGCGTACGTGGCCCCTCTCCCCGCATAAGTGGCACACAATGTTCGGGCACCTCTTGCGCAAGTGTCCTACTGCATTGCAGTAGCCACAAAAGCGGGGTTTCCCCACGTACCAGAGGTCTACGACTTCGCCATTGACCTCCAGTTTGTGGGGAAGCCCACTCTGCTTCAACTCCACGCGCGCGGCGGCCTGACCTCCGAAAATGCTATCGTAGCCATCGAAGATTGTGGCCTTTGGCCATAGCGGGTGAACATCTCCATACTTTCTTAACTGATCACCAACCGCAGACCGCGTCATGCGGCTGGTGATCCCTGTCAGATGGACCACTACGGAGCGGATCATCGTGACTGGTAGGATCTTGCGTGCGTTCACGTTCAGCGGGGTGGTTAACAATCTTTGCGCCAAGGTGATGTCCTTGCAGACAATTCGACGCGCTGACCCCCGTTGAGCACGGATAGACCATCAAGGTCCTTTTCCAACACGTTGGCGTTCTGCAGCGCTTTCGAAAAAGCGCGTGCAATTCGCCCTTCAAAGAGATTGCCTACCTGGTAAACCAAGCTGGGCTTGTACCCAGCTGCCCGGTAGGCCGCCATCTCGGCCATGGTTTCCGCGCTCGGCGCGGCCACCATGGCGCTCCAGCTCCTCGCCTTGAGCGGCGAGGGCGATTCCGGGGCGGACGCCCCTGATTCTGTAGGCTGTGGGGGTGGGCAAGCCTCCCCCACACCTACCTCCATCGTGGTGTCCTCAGGCATCGCTGCCATCGGACACCAACGATGTTCCACACCAAACAACACAAGAAAAAACCGCTTCCTGTCGACTCACTCGGGAGCGAAGGAAACACACGTCCACTCGCCAAGGGTTTCGGCGAAGGGCGGAGGAACGACCGGGCATACCACCAAGCCCGTCTTTAATCTAGGACTCCCGACGTTCGACGCCTGGCGGAGTATAAAGGTGGGGCTGAGCAACAGAACTGGCAATCCGGGTGGGCCAGCTTTCTAGACGCCCAAGGCCAGATATGCTCAGCTCTGGCGAGAATAAATTGCATCCTGCGGGTCTATCACTCCTCCTTGTACGAGCGTAAAACAAAAGAGCGCGCCGTGGCGCAGCGCTTGCTTCCGCGAGGCGCCTTCGCGCTAGAGGAGTAGCAGACACATCAACTCGAGGAGCCTTTCTCTATGGCGGAGATCGTCTCCGCCATCGGAAAGCTCGGAAAGAGGAAAGCAGCAGCAGAAGACCGTCTGCCTGCGGAGTTTTACCAAGGCTTCGTGGCGGAGCTGGCCCCCCTGGTGCATTGACTTTGCATGCTGATCCGAGAACAAGGGGACGTCCCCAAATCGTTCCAGTCAGCTAGAGTACGTCTCCTGCCGAAAGGAGGAGACAATCGCAACGTAGGCAACTGGTGTCCCATCACAGAAGTAAATGCAAATGCGAAGCTGCTTGCCAAGCTTTGGGCTGAGCGACTGGCACGGGTGGCGGAAACCGTGGTGAGTCCGGAGCAGACATACGCTGTTCCCGGACGAAGCATGGAGGCCAACCTGTTCCTCGCCAGTACATGGTGGCAGTTGCAACAATGGCAAGACCGGGGAGGTCAAGAGAATCCTGGATTCTCCTCTGACCGGCGAGGGGACGCTCTTCATGGAAGAGCCGCGCGCAATGCCCTTGCGGTCGCAGTCGACCTCCGTAAAGCGTTCGATTGCGTCGACCGGGAACTCCTTCTGTAGCTCCTGGAACGCTTGGGATTCCCGGCCGTCTTCCGGGCTTACCTGCGCTCCTTCTGGCGCTTCGCTTTAATGAACATCTCTTTTAGCGGCCGGCACGCGTACGGCGTGCCTGTTCGGCGTAGCATAAGGTAGGGTGACAGTCTGAGCCCCATGCTCTTCAGCATCTACTTCGAGCTGGTGCTGAGAGCATACAGGAAGACTCTGGCAACCCTGCCAAGCTCATGTTTCGGCTCGCCTGCCGTGTCGGCCTACGCCGACGATCTTCTGCTCCTGCTCCTTGGGTCCACCCGGCGTCGGCGCTCGAAGATTTCTTTGAGATGCTGCGCCACGGGACAGGCCTCGATGTGAACAGTGAGAAATCTTCCATCGTTCCAACATCACCACTACTTTTCAACAATAGGCTATGGGCCTGACGGCCGCACTGGATCCGCTTGGGGATCCTCACGGGCAGGTGCTTCAAGTAACTTGGCGTTCCGTTGGGGGACTTCCGCGTTGCAAAAGCCTCGTCCGACCGTCTCCAAAAGGTGGAGTTGGCGATCGGCCCGTTCCGGAACGGCAGCTTTTACTTGCAGGGGCGGGCCACGGTGCGGAACGCGTTCGCGGCCTTCCTGCTTCGCCCCTTACTTTTTGTTCGCCCCGCCCCTCCCATCATACAGAGACGAACCAAAGCCCTCTTGAGGACTTCCATTTGGGGCACAGCGAGGTCGCGAGTCCGATGGAAAGACTTGTGCGCTCCACGCAGGGATGGTGGCTTAAGCCTCCTTACGTTGGAGCGCATCCAACTGCAAAAAACACTTCGGAAGTTAGCCCTTGCGTCTAGCTTATGGATGACGCCATGGTGCGTTCCGGCTCGGCTCCTCGCCAGAAGAGCGACCGGCTGCGAAAAATTGTCCTTGATCCTCGTGGCCTATTAGCGCATCCTCTCCAACTGTGGCCCAAATTTCGCTAAATGGTCGCCCTGAAGAGGGAGAATAGCTTGATCTCCTGCCTCCCCGCGAACTGTACTGCCCGGCTTCAGGAGTCAGCTTCCGCGTGGGCGAAGATCAACGGCACGAGCGAGGCGGAATACAACTGCCTACGACGAAGACCGTACGCTCGAAAGCCGCTGCAGGATATTATCAACACGCCCCGGAAATTTCTGTGAGCTCCTTTCAGCCCCCTGGCCCCCGTTCTGTCCTCCCTAAAAAACACTAGGAGCAGCAACCAGCGGGCATCGTGGGAAGTGTCCTGCCTCATCCGAGGCTCGAAAAAACCTTTAAAGGCGTGGACGACTCGGGAGCTCACGGACGGTGCAACCCCGAGCGTCCCTCTTCACGGACTTGCGCGCTGGGAAGTGCTCCTCGCGATACCTCCGGAGGAGGTGAAGTGGCCCCCAGCGTGTTCGGATTGCGGCACACTTCCGTTGAAGTGGCAGGAGACGGCGTTGCTATTTCTTCACTGGGGACTGTTAAGCAGAGCACGCCTGTCTCACTGGACACTGGGGAGTGTGGATGCGCGCTGTGTCGAGTGCGGAGAAAGAGAAACCTTCCCGCATCTCACCCTCGAGCGTGTTGCCCTGAATGGACTCTGGAGTAGAATCGCCCCAATCCTCCATCTTCCTGTAGGCGACCCTAATGAAATTTACCGTCGCCTCTTTCTGCCTGACGTAGTGCGCCCCGCTGCGTCTCTAGCAGTCCTCTGCTGCGTGCGCGGCATTGTGCAAAGGTGGCACGCCAGAAGAAGAGGCCCAAGATGCAGGGACGCCATCCACTGGACGACGATCTCTTTAGGGACGGCGACAAGATGGCGTCTACCTTTCACAATAAAAACCGAACTTGACTGCATCCTCAACAGGATGCGGAGGATCGGCCCAGGCTCCCAGTAATCCCTTCCCTGCCCCCCCTTCTCCCCATATAACTATTTCCCTCCCCGTTATGTCTCTTAATGTTTGTTTTTGTTCTAGTTTTCCCTTCCCATCGCCTCAGTAATGGACCTAACCGGTCTATGCACCGGCAACTGACATGTCGAGCAAGTTGGGAGAACGCAGCGTTTTTCCACAGAAAACATCTTTTTAAAGACTTTATTATCTATCTTTTGTAAAAAATTAAAATAATAAATGCCCCGCATATCCGGGTGGCAAACCACAGGCGGACCGTCAATCTATCCGCCTGCAGTAGCGTGGGCATAGCACGGCGACCCGTCATGGTCACTCGCACTTATGCGGGCCCGCTGTGGTGGTCTTCGAACCCTTCAGCAAGGTTTGATAGCCTCCAAAGCACGTGGACAATTGCGAATTTTTCAAGGGCCTCTAAGACCTGGCGGTCGGAAATGCCCTCACACACTCCACTGAGCCGGACAACGAACGACTGGTCCGTTGTGACAGGGAGTATTTCCTGCCACGAATGAGCAGCGGCGTGTGCCGCAAACACTGCGTGAGGAGAGCGTCCTTACTGGACACCTCTCAGTAGCCGCACCCACTCATGCACATGATGGACTTTAGTTGGCCTTTTTGAACTCCAATCCGTTAAAGTTCCTGGCCAAACTCGCGCTTAACCCGCTCAGGCATAAGGACGCTCACCTTATACTAGAGTGCAGGCGTGTAGCCATTTGCTACATACGCCTGAAGCTCACAGATGTCGGGCGAAGGTCTTATCGTAGTTGCGAGGGCAGCGACCTGGGCGAATGTCCTCGCCGTCGGTGAGGACAGAGGCTCCCTGCTAGCAGCCGAAGCAGCCATCTCAGGAGCAGGTGGCGTTCCCTTCTTGCGGCTGATGTTCTTCTTTGCTCCCATTGCAGCACAGAAGCACAGCAGAACAAAAACACACAAGAGCCAATCTACCTCGGAGCGACGCAAAAGCTTGTCGGTACGCGACCGTCGCGGATGCGTGAGACGGGAGATGTTCCCGCTTCTTTCCGCTCAGCAAAGGTCCAGCTCCTGCCGAAAGGCGGTGATTTGCGCCACCTTAGCAACTGGCGTCCGATCACCATGATGAGTTCGGACGTGAAGTTGTTCTCCAAGCTATGGGTCGCGCGCCTTATGAGAATCGCGGAGTCGTTACTAAGTTCGGAGCAGACGTATGCTGTTCCGGGGCGGTCCATGGACGCGAATCTCTTCTTCGCGCAAACATGGTTCGAGTTGCAGCAGTGCGTGGCGTAGCAGAGCCAGGCAGCCGAAATCGGCGCTGCCAAAGGTAAGCGGCGGTGTTCAAGGCACGATGGAACGCCGGGAGCCTTAGCGGTCGCCGTCGATCACTGCAAAGCGTTCGACAGCGTAAACCAGGACCTTTTTCGGGAGCTTATGGGACGCTTTGGCCTCCCGACGAACCTCATCGCCTACTTGTGCTCCTGCTGGCGCCACCCGTCATGCTGTATCTCTTTCAGTGGGCGCAACGTGTACGGCATACCCTTACGGCAAGGTATCAGGCAGGAAGACAGCTCAAGCCTTCTGCTCTTCAACATCTTCTTTGAGTTGGTGCTGAGGGCGTACAGGCTGACGTCCGCCAACCTGCCGAGCTACTGCCCGGGAACACCGGCCGTGGCGCCTATGCTGACGACCTTCTCCTGTTGCTGACCATGTCCACCCCGGCGTCCAGGCTCGAGGACTTCCTTGACCTCATTCGTCGGGGAGCGGGCCTGAGCGTCAACAGGACGAAATCAACCGTTGTACCGGTTGGCTCTACGTAAGAGGGGCAGTCCGACTGGATCCGCATGTAGATCCCTACGGGCAGGTGGTTCAAGTACTTCGGCGTTCCCTTGTGCGCCTTCTATCCATCAGAAGCGTGGTCGGACTGCCTTCATAAGGCCGAGACGGCTCCGGGCCCATTCCATGGGGCGTCAGGATTCTCCTAAAGGAACGGGCGTTCGTGTGGAAGATTTTCGTTGCCCATCTCCTCCGTCCCCTCTTTGTTGTTTGTATTCCTCGCTTCTCGAGGAAGCGCCGAGCGCATGCCTGTTGCGGAACGCCCTGTGGGGACTGGCGAGTTCCTGGATACGCCTAGAGGACTTGGCGGCTCCTCGGCTGGATGCAGGATTGGGCATCCTGACGCTGGAGCGGATCGGACTGCTAGTGCAGTTCCGCATGCTGGCACTTTGTGCGCAGCTCTGGACTACTCTTTGGTGTGCTCCAGCGCGGCTGCTGCTGCGGCGCTGAACGGCTGGCGGAGGACTACGTTCCTTGCATCTGCGCAGGGAGCGCGCCCAGAGAGGATTCGGCTTCCCTTTGCAGCAGCTCCCCACGCTTCTGGGAAAGCACGAGTGGATCTCTTGCCGGCCGACGAACTTCAACGCCTGGAGGCAGGAAGCCTTATCGTCCTGGGCAGCGCAACAGGATGTGTCCCGTTTGGTACTCCGTTGCGTGAAACTTTCTTCATACTGTCCAGTGGGGGGAGTGCTGGAACACCAGGACCAGTGGACACGCCTAGTTGCTACGCCACTAGCCGAAGCACTGTGTGCACTGATGGTGTGAGATGACAGTGACCTGCCGGCGAGGTTGGAGATCAGTTGCAAAATCGCGGGCGAAATCCTTCTGCTGGGCGGCTGGCGGAGTCTCGAAGTGGCAGACGCTGCCACATCTCGCCTTCGTGCCAAGGGACTACTCCGGTGGAGTGAGCTCCTCGGGGTGCCCACCGATGAACTTGTGGTCCCTTCTGCGTGTTTGCACATGACTCTTTTCCCCCTTCGGTGAAAGCAGGACGCTTTTCTACTGCTGCATTGGGGTTTCTACTGCAACCAGCGGGTGCACCTGATTTCCGGAAGAGTTGCGTCTCCGAACTGTGCCAAATGCGGAGCGGTGGAATCGCTTCCGTATTTGCTGTTTGAGTGCGGTGCCCTCCAGGATCTGTGGCGGCGGCTGTCTTTAGCGCTCTTGCAACCCGGATACACCGCACTCGATTGGATGCGACACTTCTACACGCGTGGCGGTCTTTCTCTTGGAGCGGTCGTCGCAATCATCTGCTGCGTCCGCGCCATTGTCAGGGCTTGCCACGTATCGCAGATGCGAGCCGTCCCAACATCGGTCCCCGACACCGCAGCCTGCAACCTGCAAATGGCTGCCGGGTGGCCACTCCTGGGAGCAGAAGTGAGGACAGAGATCGGCGGCATTCATTGTTGGTTTTGAGAATAGGAAAGGCTACACTGTATATCACTATCCCCGCCCTCCCACCCAATTTATTTATTTCCTATCCCACCCCCTCCCGTCCGAAATCTCAGTGAACCCGGCCTGCGTTCCAGGAAATCTACTCCACATTTTCTGTTCCCCTTGCCTGGGAACACAGTTCCCAGTTGATATTATGAATAAACGTCCCGGCGCAATAGGGTAATAAACGATAACGCTGCATTGTTTCACTTGCTATCTTGTCTGCTGTTTTTTCTGGCGGTACGCGAGCTTTTTTTTTGATCTTCGTCCTTTTTTTGTTTTCATGGCTGTTGCCGCCTGCCACTTAGGCTCCTGGCTTGTTCCCTCGACTTGTTAGGCGTTGTTCGCCGGGGTCGCGGGTGCAGCCTGGGCCTTGGGTGCGGGTGGAACAGCCTTCTAGGCAGCTTTCGCCGCCAGCTTCTTTTGCAGCAGCCTGGCGCGTTTTTTAAAGCTTCTCTTGAAAACCACCCACACTGCTGCTTTTTGGCACACCTCCCTCGTGTGACCCATTGTGCCGCATATTTGGCACTGCACGTTGGGACACCTCTTTTTGAGGTGGCCTGACGTATTGCAGAAGCCGCAGTATTTCGTCTTCCCCACATACCAGAGGTCGACGGTTTCGCCTAAGACCACCAGTTTGTGGGGAAGAGTGCAGCCCTCCCGAACGGTCACGCGCGCAGCCGTGAGGCCGTGTTGCAGCTCCGTGTATTT
This sequence comes from Raillietiella orientalis, assembly GCA_036172245.1. Taxonomy (NCBI): domain Eukaryota; kingdom Metazoa; phylum Arthropoda; class Ichthyostraca; order Raillietiellida; family Raillietiellidae; genus Raillietiella; species Raillietiella orientalis. The sequence continues at coordinate 222,786 of JAYWIR010000081.1, read as the reverse complement.
TTCGCAAGGACTAACTTTCGTCCACTGCGCGTGGACCGTTCCGTATTGCTCCAACGCGGCGCGAACCTGTTTCTTGCTCATCCGCGCGGTAACACCTAACAGGTGGACCACCATGCTGCGGTCCGTCGTAATAAAGAGGAGCCTGCGCGTTTCGATCACCACGGGGGTTTTAAGCAGTCGTTGGGCCAGCTCTGCTTGTTTGCAGATGACCTCAACGTACTGACCCCTGCTGCGGATGGTCATAGCGCTGAGCTCCTCCTCCTTCACATCGAAAGCGCGCATGCTCTTCGAGAAGGCGAGCGCGCTCTTTAAAGAATATAGATTGCCTACCTTGTAGAACAATGAAAGGTTGTACCCCTCCTCTACATAGGCCGACAATTCTGCCGCGGCTGCAGGCGATGTCGCCGACACAACGGCGCTTCACGCCCGCGCTGCAGCGGGGACCGATCTTCATCGCCTCTGGGAGCGACGTTGCCGCCGCCCCCTGGCTGTCCATCGCCTCTGGGGGCGGCGTTGCCGCTGCACACTGGCCATCCCTAATGGTCGCGTCAGCCATCGCTGCCTGAGCAACCACCGAACCACACGACGCTTGCACTGGGGGAGACTTCCTGGCACGAGGAGCACCGAGAAAACACATCCACCCTGGAGCACAAAAGGAGTTCGACTGCGTGGACCAGGAGCTCCTGCTGGAGCTTCTGCATCGTATGGGCTTCCCTCCTACATTAACGGCGTACCTGCGCTCCTGCTGATGAGCCGCGTTAACAAACATATCTTTGAGAGGGCAGAGCGTGTACTGCGTGCCGGTGCGCCGCGGGATTCAAAAGGGCGATAGCCTCAGTCCCCTCCACTTTATCACCTATTTGAAGTTGGTGCTGAGAGCATACAGGATGACTTTGGCTGCCTTGCCAAGCTCATGTCCCGGTACGCCTGCCGTGGCTGCATATGCCGACGATCTCCTGCTACTGCTCCCAATTTCCTCCCCTGCAACCGCAGTCGAATATTTCTCCGACTTGCTAAGCCTTGGGACAGGGCTACGGGTCAACAGAGCAATTTCGTCGATGTTGACAGCTGGAGCGACGTGGGTAGGACGGCCTGACTGGATCCGCCTGGGGATCCCGACTGACACACATCTGAAGTACCTTGGCGTTCCTCTAGAGGACTACTGCCCGTCAGAAGCATGGTCAGGCGATCTTCAGAAGGTGGATTTGGCGATTCGCCCGTTCCTAAACGGCAAGTTTTACTTGCCGGAACGGGCCGCAGTATGGAACGCTTTAGGGGCTCCCATCCTTCGCCCCCTACTTTTTGTTTGCCCCGTCCTCAAAGAATTAAAAAAGAGGACCAACGACCTCCTGCGCATCGCCCTTTAGGGCAAGGGGAGGCCCCGAGTCCCTTTGATATACTTGTGCTCTCCGCGTCGTGATGGTGAACTAGGCCTCCTGATGCTGGAGCGCATGGAAATTCAGCTGCGATTGCGATCCTTGGCGATCGCAGCCAAGATGTGGAGCACTCCCTGGTGTGCTCCCTGTCCCTCACTCGCCACACGTGTATCCGGAACGGAAGGACTCGCATCGCTTCTTTAATGTCGTGGAAGGAAGACAAGAAGATTCGGACATCTGCTGGGACAAGTAGCCACCATGGCGAGGGAGAATGCTTGGATGATCTGCCGCCCCGTCAACTCCAGCGCATGGCTGAATGAAACAGTTGGCACGTGGGCTGTAGTGAATAAGATGAGTTACGTGACATGGACTAGCCTGCGACGCGGCCGATACGCCCGCTGCACTCTACGCGAGATCGTGAAGTGTCCCGCCAGAAGCACGTGGGAAGAGGCGACTTGCCTGGCGACGGTGCTACCCTTCCTACGTAGGACAATCGTGAGCAGCCGGACGCCGAGGTGGCAAGTCTCTTATCGTATCGTAGGCAGCGAAAACCTAAAGAGCGGTTGGACAGTGCGACAGCTTGTGGACGCCTCAACATAGCGTCCTTCCGCAAGGACTCAAAAAATGGGGCGAGCTGCTCGGCATCATGACTGATGAGCTCAAGTGGCCCCCAGTAATAACAGAAACCAGAATCCTCCCCCTAAAATGGCAGGATTAGGCGCTGCTGCTGTTGCACTATGGACTGCCCTGCAATTCACGCCGTCATCACTGGACACGGGTAAGTTTTCCCCGGTCACGCCGAAGCGTTTATTCCTAAACACTTTGTTTTCGCATAACGAGGTTCCGCTACGGCCAATAGTCCTTTGGACCTGCCGGAAAGCCGGCTCGCAGGCCGTCTTGACTCTCCTCGGCAGAGAAGAGGGTAGAGGGTAAAAACGAAAAGAAAAATAAAAGAAATAAACGAAAAGAAATTATTTGGAGGGCCGGGAAGGGATCAAAGCCCGCTGGAGGAAGAGACCATCCTTTCGAGGATGCCCTCGAGATCCCTCTTCATTGTTCTCAGATGGGACCAGCCGATCGCGATTCGCAGGCATCGACTACCGTGTACGATGAGATCCCTGTCGCTGCTTCCTCTGTTGGCTGCGCTCCACGCGGTCACAATCCCTCGGAGGCAGCAAAGTGCTGCCAGGGCTGAGGCTGGTGTCAGGGCGTGTCGCAGGAAGAGGAGCCTCATAACGTCTCTGATGGTGCTGCCTACGGGCACTGAAAGGTTCGTTGAAAGACGTTCCCACAAGGGCCGGAGGGCAGCGCAGTCCACTAACAGATGGGGGAGTGATTCCTTCTCCCTGTACACTGCACAGATCGGATGAACATACCCCCACGTCCAGTGTTGGCGGCGCCCGTTGCAAGGAAGACTTCAGTGCAACAACAACAGCGCCGTTTCCTGCCACTTTAGGGGGAGGATAAATGAATCAATGAACGTCGGGGGCGACTCTAGGTCATACATCGGGATGCCAAGCAGCTCGCCCCATCTCCGTAGTGTATGCGGGTTAACTCTTGGGGTCGAGGTTTCAACCAGATCTTTCATGGTCCACCCAGTCAGATCCTTCTCTTTGCCCGCTATCCGCAGGAGACATGCCATCTAGGATTCCGGATATTTTGGAGCGCCCTCCGTAGGAAGGGTAACGCCGTGGCCAGTGGGGTCGTCTCCGCCCAAGTTCTTCTGGCGGGACACACGTTCATGTTCCGCAGCGTGCAGCGGGTGTAGATGCCGGTACGCAGGCCGTTGCAGGATTCTTCACTGATATTGTTTATCTTTGCCCACGTTCCAACTGTTTCTTCCAGCCATGCGCTAGAGTTGGCGGGGCTGCAGGTCATCCACGCTTTCTCCTTTGCCAGAGTGGCCATGCGTCCCAGGAGAAGTACGCACCTTCTTTTTTTCCGGCCGGGGCACAGCAGAAAAGACGCGAGTCATTCAGTCCCGGACACACGTCTGGAAAGAAGGTGGGCTGGAACGCACCAAGGGGTGCTCCACATTTTCGCTGCGATGGCTAGAGTGCCCCACCGCAGCTGTGTTTCCATTCGCTCCATCGTCACTACGCTGAGACCTCCGTCCCGGCGTGGAGCGCACAAGTCTTTTAGAGGCACACGGGGCCTCTTGTCGCCTCACAGGGCAATACGTAGGAGGTCCTTCGTTCTTTTTCTTAATTCACGGGGTACGGGGCAAACAAAAAGCAGGGGGCGAAGGAGGGGGGCCCCGAACGCGTTTCACACCGCGGCCCGTTCCGGCAAGTGAAGCTTGCCTTCCAGGAACGGGCCGATCGCTGACTTCACCTCTTGGAGACGATCTGACCAGGCTTCCGACTGACAGAAGTCCCCCAACGGAACGCCGAGGTACTTTAAGTACCTGTCCGTGGGGATCTTCAGGCGGATCCAATCAGGTCGTCCTGCCCACGTAGCACCAAGCGCAACCAGCGATGTCTTCGTCCTGTTCACCTGTGGTCCTGTCCCACGGTTCAACAAGTCGAAGAAATCTTCGACTGCCGAAGCCGGGGCGGACATGGGCAGCAGGAGCAAAACATCGTCAGCGTACGCCGACACTGCCGGTGTACCTGGACACGAGCTCGGCAGGGCAGCCAATGTCACCCTGTATGCTCTCAGCACCAGTTCGAAATAGGTGCTGAAGAGTAGGGGACTGAGGCTGTCGCCCTGCCGGATGACGCGCCTCACCGGTAGCCCGAACACATGCTGTAATCTGAAACATAAGTAAATGATCGCATTTCGACAGCAGGCGCGCAGGTAAGCCAATAAGATGTTCGGAAAGCCCATGCAATTCAGGAGCTACAGAAGGAGTTCCTGGTCCACGCAATCGAACGCTTTGTGTAAATCGACTGCGACCGCCAAAGCCCCCTTCCCTTCCCTGCAGTCCTTTGTTTGCCGCGCTGGCGTTCCGAAATCAGGTTTGTCGTTATTTTGTTCTCTTTTCTCCTCTTTTTCTTCGTATTGTAGATTAAACCATGTGCTGGCGAAGAACAGGTTCGCTTCCATGCTTCTCCCGGGAACAGCGTCCGTCTGTTCCGAGCTGACGAAGCTGTCAGCTCGGAACCTGTCCCAGTCGCGCTGCCCACAGTCCGGTCAGCAGCTTGGCGTCCGTGTTCACTATCGTGATCAGAAGCCAGCTGCTTTATTTCCTAAGGTCCCTTCCCATTGGGAGGAGCCTCACCCTGCCTGACCGAAACGAGGAAGGAACATCGCCTTCGTCTCGGATCAGCGATGTCAATTTGAGCACCATGGGGGTCAGCTCTGCGACGAAGCACTGAAAGAACTCCGCCGGCAGGCCGTCCTCCCCTGGCGCCTTACGTTTTTTGAGGCTTTTAATCTACCTGATGATTTTCCCGATTGTAAAAGGCTCATATAGACTTTCTTTCTCTTCCTCATCTATGGTCGGGGCTCCATCTGGAAGCAAACGCCGCGAAGCGTCCCACTCGGCAGGAGCCCTCCCGCAAAGAGAGGAGAAAAATCCGCGCAAGAGGCGACGGATCGAAGCTGGCTCCGACTGTTCCTGGTCCAAATCCTCCAGCACGCTAAGCGGTCCGGTTTGCCATGTCTGACGCACAGCCCCGGCTTTGTATTCCGTCAAGCGACGGAGATCAGGGGTCCTTGCGAAACGACGGGCGTGCAAATACGCCCTTTCGTTGCGGGCCCTTCATCCAAATTTCCTCTATGGAGAGAGGACGTGCTTTTCCTGCGCTCCGCCTGCGTGGCAAGGCGAGTGGTTTTTTCTTAAAGGGTTTGTGCGAGCACATCGTCGGTGTCCGATGGCAGCGTTGCCAGAGGACACCGCGATGGAAGTAGGCGTGATGGAGGCTTGTTCGTCCCCACAGCCTACTGGATCAGGGGCATCCGCCCCGGAATCGTCCCCGGCGAAGCCGAGGTCCTGGAGAGCCATGGTGGCCGCGCCTAGCGTGGAAGCCATGGCCGAGATGGAAGCCTACAAGAAAGCGGGATATAAACCCTCGCTAGTTTATAAGGTAGGCAACCTTGTTGATGGGCGAACTGCACGCGCCTTTACGAAGGCGCTGCAGAACGCCAATATCTTCGAAAAACATCTTGACGGCCTCTCCGTCCTCAGCGGCGGGCAGCGGGTCGAGGTGGTATGCAAAGATATCACCTTGGCCCAACGCCTGATCATCGACCCGCTGATCGTTGATGGTCGAAAGATCTTGCCGGTGACGATGGACCGCTCGGTAGTGGTTCATCTCACTGGGATCTCCAATCGCATGACTAGGTCAGAGGTTCGTGATCAGTTGCAAAAGCACGCAGAAGTGCACGCGTTGTGGCCGAAGCCCATGATTTTCCAAGGCTACAATAGCCTTTTCGGAGGTCAAGCTGCAGCGCGTATCACAGTAAAAGAGGGTGGTGCGCTTCACCACAAGCTGGAGGTCTGCCAAGAAGCGGTGGACCTCTGGTACGCGGAAAAACCCCAATTTTGTGGCTACTGCAATGCAGTAGGGCATCTACGAAAAAGGTGCCCGAATATTGTATGCCACCTATGCGGTGGAAAGCGTCACGTTCGGTGCGTTTGCCCCAAGCGTCCCACCCCGGTGCCCCGTGCCGCCAGAAAAGAGCAGGGAAAACGTGGAAAGATGGTAGAAAGGCCAGCTCGCGAGAATGGCCGTTCCCAACTGTCAGCCTCCCTTGCTGCCGTACAGGCGTCGGAGGAAAGAGCTACCGTGGACGCGGAAATGCAGGAGGGTTGGCAGCTGGTTCAGGCGAGGAAAGAAAAAAAAAGAAACTGATGGCATCAGAAAAGTCGGAGAAGAAAACTGCCGGCAAAAAGAAAAAAGCCGCGCCACTTTCAAAGAAACAACTCCGCAAATGCTCGGTGGCACTAGAACGCTTAGCCGTTCCTGCCGAGGCCGACCTCGGCAATGTTAGCGGAACAGCTGATGCGGACGCTATGAATACTCGCCTGGACGAGCCCATTCTACGTTTAGAGGGTGATACGCTAGACTCGCGAGCCGACAGCCAGGACGGCGCGCTCGATAAAGTCGCGGAGGAGCCCGCGGCAACGATCGCCGTCAGCGATGACTCCGCGCTCGATAAGGTCGCGGAGCAGCCCGCGGCAACGGTCGCCGCTGGCGAAGACGCGGCCTTCGAGAAAGCGGCGGAGGAGCTCGCAGTAACGCTCTCCGAGCGCAAAACCCCGTCGCGCAAGGGCGTACGCAGGTCGGCTCCGACGAAGAAGGCCCCCGCAGGTGAGTGCGAACTAAGGGCCGTAAGCACATCCTCCTCCTCGGAGGCGATCCCCAGTAAGTGGGGACGCAAGTCCCAGAAACCCAGGAGGCGCCTTTACTTTTCCCGAGGAGGAGAAGCCGGAAGGAACCGGCAGCGTGGGAATCCCGGAGAGGGAACACCCACTCCCGAAGCCATCGAGTCGGTCACCACCATGGAGGAGGGTGAGCAGGGGGGTGAAGTCCTCCCTGCAGTCCCGGAACCTGAACAGCCCGAATCCATGTTGAAGGGCGCACAGGTAGGCGCCACTCAACCTGCGGGTGATCCGGCCGGCGCGCCAGCACGGATGGAGGAGGAGGAAAAGGTGCCTTCAGTACCTGTCTCCCCTTCACCTCCACCTAGCGACCCGCCCTAGCAGGTGGCGGACGCCGCATTGCCGTTTTCCCAGGACTAACACCTGGGCTCGCCAGTCGCTGTCGGATTCGCGCCGCCTGTTGGAATGTCAACGTGCTGCACGACGACGGCAACAGACGATATACGGCCGACACCCTGCGTGAGCACGACCTGGCGCTGCTGCAGGAGATCCACGTGATCTCTGCGACGGAAGTCCAGGAAATCGAGACCATCGCGGGAGGTCGGCTGTACTTGCAAAGCGGCTGCCGCAACACCTGCGGGGTCGGTTTCTTCGTGAAGCCGGCCATCGACGCTGCCGTAAAGGTCGTTCGCATCAATGACGACGATCGAAACGTTCAGCTGATTCTCAGCTGGTCCAACTCGATCGAACTGATCATCACAAATGTGTACGTCCCGAGCGGTAAACAGGGATACAGCGACCGCACCAGGTTGCTCCAATCCCTGAATCGCGACTGGCTGGCGGACACGAGCGTGCGGAAGGCTCACCTGATAGCGGGAGATTTCAATCAAGTGCGGACGTGTTTTTCTTCGCTCTGGTCACCGTGCTTTCATCCGCTCCATCTTGGCGTCGTACATTTTGACGACGATGTCGACCCAACACGAAGCTACTGAAGTTGGAGGAACAGAATCCGGATCCGCAATCGCGGAACCGACGGCCGCCTCCACTTCGTCGTTCTCGCCAATGGAGAGGAGTTTTGCTGACGTTGCTGCCACAGCAGCCGTAAAAGGGAAACCACTCGACGAGTCGAAGTTGCGAGCATACGTAGCCCAAGGCTATAGACCTGCTCTCCGATATAAGGTGAGTGGCTTTCTTTCTGCGCGCGACGGGAATCAGTTCAACGATGAACTGACCCGTGTTGGCGTGCGGGAGGAGGACCTCCTCGCCATTATGCAAGTAAAGAATATGGACTATTTCAAGGTGCGTTGCAAAGACGCTGCACTTGTGCAACGCTTGCTGCGCACCATGTTGGCGATCCGTGGCAAGAAGGTCTTCCCGGCCGCCATGGACGACTCATTTGTGGCGGAGATTTTTGACATCGATTCGGAAATCTCCGATATTGAAACTCGGAACGCGTTGGCGACATTCGCCGCGGTCCATGCGCTTTGGAGGGTGCGTAGCAACCTCAAGGACTTCCCGTCCATACACTGCGGAGTCGCTGGAGTCCGGCTTACAATGCCGGACCGCCGTCTGCTGCCCACCAAACTACAGGTTGAAGACACGGTCGTTCACCTGTGGTTCGTGGGCAAAGCAAGAACGTGCGAGCAATGCGGGAAGGAGGGGCATTGTTTGGATAAATGTTCCTCTGGAATATGCCGTTATTGCAAACTATCCGGGCACCAATTGAAAAATTGCCCGGATCCCTTGCGAAAAAAGACAGCCGCTCAGTTCCATCTTAAAAAACAAAGCGCGGATAAAAAGAAAAAATCTGCTGAAAACCTGGAGACCTCACGGCGGAAATTCCGTAAAAACGCGAGGCGGAATGTCGCCCCAAAGCAGCAGGAAACCTCTCACGCGAAGCCCTGCGCGCTTCGTCTCGCGGCAGGGGAGCCGAAAAAGAAAGAGTGCGGGGAATCCGGGGCAATGGTAAGTTGCCCTAGGCGCAATAGCTGTCTTTCCCAAGCACGCCCGGCTCTCTCGGAGTTCGAGCAACAGACGGGGACGCCAATGGACAACGGCGGTAAGGACACTTCCAGTACCGTCAGATCCATTCCTTCACCTTCTGCAGTGGCTGAGAAGCCTAAATTGGGTAAGAAGGGTTGTGCCGTGTCGACTTCGAAAGTCGGCAAAAAAACATCTGCGTCGCGATCCAACACCGCGAAAGCGGAGAAAAATCACACGCCGTCGCAATCGGAGAGCAAGCTCTCGACTGGCGCGGATGCCATGCCAACGAAGGGATTAAAAGCCCTTCCGAAGGCAGCGTCCATGACGAGCGTGTCGAAGCCATCCAAAGTGCTCACGTCCAAAGACGCGGATGGCTTCAAAGATGGCAATGGAGCACAATCTCCATTTACGGCGCCACGCGAAGTGAGGAACCGTAATGAAGTAAAGAAGACTTCAGCAAAGGTCCCTCGTGCAACTGCGCGTGAGCACGCTGAAAACGCGCGCGCCGGGAAAGCAGCCGTCACCAAAAGCGATGCTCTGGTGACGGAAAACGACAACAGGACAGCTGTCAATCCAGCAGAACCTGTCACTACTTCGCGGAAGGCCGAAACCCGATCGAACATGCGCCGGTCGGACTCTGAAGTGGATGCTGTTCCGATCACCGAGACGAGGACAACTCGTTCAAAAGCGTGTGCGCGCCGATCAAAAGTAGGCAGCCAGGCAACGCTCGCCGCGAAGCAACGCGAAGTCTCCACGAAACCCGACGGGGTTTTTCACCCGGGTAAGCCGGGGCTTTTATTACTAAAATTCTGACATTACAAAATTTTGTAATAAGGTCTTTGTTGTTAAAAAAAATTTTCTTTTTCGGACGTCAGACGTTCATTGAAGTTAAATAGCACTTGTCTTTATCGACCCGGAGGCCGATAAAGTCCTTCACTGGCGCCGGGACGGAGAAAATAAACAGAAAACAAAACAAAAAAAGAAAAACGTCTGGAGGGCAATGTTTTTGGGTAGCGGGAGGGAGGGAGGGGATCACATTGCGCCGTGAGCAGGCCTTTGAATCCGGTTTCGAATGCGGACAAGTGCCGGTAAATGTTTTTGAAGTCGGCGCCAACGGCACGCTTTCTCCAAGGAGATCGCTGCCCAGTAGATGGCATTCCGGCTGTCCTTCCTCTCCTAGACGCGGTCCACTTCTCCAGGATACCGCGTATGCAGCAGAGCACTGCTACGCTCCCGGAGGCTGGCAAGCCGTCTCGCGTTAGAAGGCGTCTGAATATATTTTTCGGGTCACCCTCCGGAATGTTGAGGATCGACGAGAGTCTGTCCCACATTTCGTGGAGGGCAACACACTCCAGAATCAAGTGGGGGAAGGTCTCCCTTTTGCCGCACTCTGCACAACTAGCATCCACATTCCCCGATGTCCAGCGCGACAGGCGTGCTCTGCTTAAAAGTCCCCAGTGGAGCAGAAGCAACGCCGTCTCCTGCCACTACAGGGGAAGGGTGCCGTTGTCCCATGACGCTGGGGGCCACTTCACCTCCTCCGGAGGTATACCTTGTAGCGCGCCACAGCGTAAAAGTCCGTTCGGCGGGACACTCGGGGTACTAGCGTCCGCTAGTTCCCTCGGCGTCCACGCCTTCAGTGATTTTTTCCTGCCTCCGATGAGACAGGACACTTCCCACGATGCCTGTTGGTGGCTGTCACGAACTTCCCTGAGGGAGGGCAGCACTGGGGCAAGGGGGGGGAGGAAGCACACAGAAGTTTCCGTGGGTTGGAAACGATCTCCTGGAGTGGCTGACCAGCGTGCCTTCCTCTGCGGAGGCAGGAGAAGTCCTCATCGCTGGTGCCATTGATCTTCGCCCATGCGGATACGGACTCCTGAAGCCAGGTAGTCCAGTCCGCTGGGATGCAGGAGATCCAAGGGTTGTCTCTCATCAGAGCAACCAAATCCGGCAGCTGATAACCACAATGGTTCAGGCTGCGTTCGTTGGCCACCAGGATTGAAGTCAATCCGAAGCAGCCGGTTGACTGAGGAGAAAAAAAGGAATCTCGCCGCAATACACCGCCGGTTGACACACGCTCAGCAGCGGCCAGCCCGGTGATCATTGCCCTTCCCTCCATAAACTAATTTTGTATTTTCTTTCCACACCAGCGTCCCCATAGGCTGCGGAACATTTCAGGTGCTCATCGTATAAATTCCCTTGAGTACGGAGCCTAACCAAAAACCCGTTACCCGTCCCTCCAGTTTTTGATTTTTGTTTGTTTCCCCTCATTCCTCCCACGCTGCGAGCGGTTTGTTTACCAGGCCTGCGTGCCGAGAATTTTTCTATGTTCCGTGACGTTCTGTTGTTGAGGACTTTGTCCATGACCAGTTTATTATTATTAATAAACGCCCCGGCGTGACCGGGTAATAAATTTTAATCTCCGCCTGCTAACAGGTGAGCCTGAAACACAAGAGAACGCGATGAACGAGTTCAGCGCCGCCATGCGTGCGCGCAACTTGTTCGCGGGTGAGAAGGGAATAATCCGCAGCATCGACCACGTCTACCTCGACGTTCACGTGTTTTCACGGTTCGGCAAACGAAGGAGGGTTGCGTCGAGGTTTTTGAACCATGTCCGGTTAGTTTTCGAGATGCGGCCTCGCGACAAAAGACCGCCATCCAGATATTGGCGTCTGCCGGGGGACTGGACGCGACTCTAAGGTGCGAAGGAACACCTTTGCAAATTTCTGAGAGGCGTCACGCTCCAGCGTCTCTCGGATTGGGTCCTTTTTGAGGCCTCGGTCCGGGAGTTCTGCGAGCAGTTCCCCCTGGATCGCCCGCCCCCCGGATTTCGCGAGGGTCCTCACAACCATAGAGCCTATTTACAGGACCGTCGTTACGAGAGAACAGCTAATGTGCGTCGCTTGGCCGAGTACCGCGCTGGGACCGAACGCCAAGCCTAGCAATCCGGGTCGGCCAGCTTGCTGTACGATCAGGGCCGGGAATGTTCGTTTCCGGCGTCATAACAACATCTCCTGCGGAGATTTTATTCATCCCTCTAAGCCACGACGCCTTCGGACTAAGATGCCTCTTGGCGCTTGCTCCCGGATGGTGCCCTCGCAATAGGGGAAGAGGAGTCGGTAAGCCTCGACAAGCCTTTCACTCTCTGCGAATTTCTCGCCGGTATCAAAAGGATCAAGAGGCTTAAGGCGCCAGGAGAGGATTGCTTGCCCGCGGAGTTCTTTCTGTGCTCCGCGCAAGATCTGGCCCCCGTGGTGCTCGTGTTGACAAGGCTGATCCGAGACGAAGGCGATGTTCCCGCCTCTTTTCGTTCATCCAGAGTGAGGCTCCTCCCGAAAGAGGGAGACCTCAGGTAATTGAGCAACTTTCGTCCGATCACCATCGTGAATACGGACGCCAAGTTGCTAGCAGGGCTACGGGCTTCGCGTTTGGGGCAGGTGGCAGAGTCCACAATTAGCCCGGAGCAGACCTATGCTGTTCCCGGGCGATGTATGGACGCCAACCTCTTCTTCGCAAGCACGTGGATGCATTCTAGGAGAAGAGAGAAGAAAGGGAAAGGGAAAATCGGCAACCCAACATTGGGGCCGCCAGCGGGGCTGGGAAAGGAACTCGGGGCGGGGAAGGGAGCCCTAGCGACCGCAGTCGATCTCCATAAGGCGTTCGATTTTCACCCGGATTTCGCCGGGGCGTTTATTGTAAAATAAACATCTACAAAGACGTGCGGTGGCTGGACCATTGCTCCAGCCACGCACGCAGAAACACAGAGCCTGCCGGGTCACCGATTCGCAGACCGGTACGGTCCACCACGGCAGCAGGGAGAAGGGGGAAAAACAAAAAACAAAACAAAAAACAAAAGAAAAGTTGGGAGGGTAACGGAAGGGATCACAGTTGCTGGTGGGGCCGTTGCATCCTTTGCAGGATGCCGGCAAACTCTTTCTGCATTCCTGGATCCAGGTGGGGCCATCGGGACGCCCTCCTCAGGAACTGGGAGGCTGGCTGGATGGCACCCTGGTCGCGTTGTCCTCCCGTAGCCTTGCTTCAAGCGGTGACGATCCCGCGTAGGCAGCACAAAGCTGCTAACGAGGCCGCTGGCCGAAGGGCGTCGGCAACGAAGAGGGCTTTCAGTGCGTCCCTGGGGTTGCCGCAGGGGATTCCGATGGCCACGGCAAAGCGAAACCAAAGGGGCCGAAGGGCAACACAATCCACTAGCAGGTGGGGGAGGGACTCGCGTTCCCCACACCTGACGCAATTGGGGTCCACCGCTCCCCAGGTCCAGTGGTGTCGGCGGGCGTTGCAGGGGAATCCCAAGTTTTGCAACAGGAGAGCCGACTCCTGCCATTTTAAGGGGAAAGCGGAAGTGTTCATGAGCACCGGGGGCCACTTCAGATGTTCAATGGGACATCGTGCAGCGCGTCCCAGCAAAGAAGTCCATGTGGAGGCGTACTCGGGGTGGCAGCGTCTGTTAACTTCCCCGTCTTCCACTCTCCTATCTTCTTCTCCTTTCCCGAGATTGTTACTGTAACCACCCACTTCGCCGCAACATCGCTGTCAAGATCTTCAATCAGGGAGGGAAGCGCAGCAGCGAGGGGGGTTCTTCCTGCCCACGCTCTCTTCTTTGGATCCTCCAGGATCTCGCGAAGCGTGCAACTTCTGTAACCCCCAAACAGGAACCTTCGTTCCTGTTGGGAGCGCTGCATGCCGAACCGTCCCCACGTTCGAACGGTTTCCTGCAACCAGGCACTACCGTTAAAGGGAAGACAGGTGAGCAATCCTGGGTTTTTCCGATACAGCGCAGCCACCCTCCGTAGCTGGAGTCCGCATCGGTTGACGCGGCGACGGAGTGCAAGAAACGACGTCAGTCCCGTCTTGCCGGTGGCTTGCTGGAGAACGAGACGTGCAGGGACGCACCAACAGGTGCACCACAACTCTGGAACGAGTGCCGGCAAGCGGAACTGGAGCTGAAGCTCCAGCCGCTCCAGCGTCAGGAGGCCCAGACCACCATCCCGACGAGGAGCGCACAAGTTTTTTAAGCGGACTCGGGCCCTCCCGTTGCCCCAAAGGGCGATACGGAGGAGGTCCTTTGTCTGCTTTTTAATCCTCTCTGTGGGAAGGCAAACAAAAAGCAGGGGGCGGAGGAGAGGAGCCGCGAACGTGTTCCAAACCGCTCCCGTTCAGGCAGGAAAAACCTGCCGCCTCGGAACGGGCCGATCGCCGTCTCTACTTTTTGAAGGCAGCCGGACCACGCTTCCGCAGGGGAGTAGTCCCCCAACGGCACACCAAGGTACTTGAAGTACCTCACCGTGGGGATCCTCAAACCGACCCAGTCCTGCTGCCCTGCCCACGCCGCACAAACTGGCATCACGGACGACTTCGCCCTGTTCACCGTAAGTCCGGTTCCCCGATGCAGCAGGTCGAAGAACTCCTCGACCGCCGCAGCCGGGGTGGACATAGAGAGCAGCAGCAGAAGGTCGTCCGCGTATGCTGAAACGGCCGGCGTACCGGCACAGTCGTGCGGCAGGTGCGCCAGAGTTCCCCTGTACGCTCTCAGTACAAACTCAAAGTAGGAACTGAAGAGCAAGGGGCTCAGGCTGTCTTCCAGCCGGATCCCACGCCGCACCGGCACGCCGTTCACCGTCTGCCCGCTGAAAGTAACATTTATGAGCGCGTCGCGTCAGCAGGAGCGCAGATAGGCCACTAATGAGGCCGGGAAGCCCAAGCGTTCCAGAAGCTCCAGAAGGAGATTCTGGTCGACGCAATCGAATGCTTTCTGCAAGTCGATTGCGACCGCAAGGGCTCCCTCCCCCACCCGACCATCCAACCCCTTGCCGGCGCACGCACCGGAATTCCGGCTGCGCACCAAGCTCCTTTCATGTTGGAGCTCAAGCCAGGTGGAAGCGTGGAACAGGTTCGCCTCCATGCTTCGCCCGGGAACAGCATATGTCTGTTCCGGGCTGATGAAGATGTTGGCAACCCGTCCCAGACGCTCTCCTCAAACCTTGGCTACCAACTTGGCGTCCGCATTCACTATTGTGATGGGACGCCAGTTGTTCATGCTCCTCAGATCTCCTCCCTTAGGGAGGAGCCGCATCTTTGCCGAACGGAACGAGGCGGGAACGTCACCTGTTTCGCGTATCAGCAAGGTGAGTTGCTGTACCAGGGTGGTAAGCTCAGCCGCGAAAGTTTGATAAAACTCCGCGGGCAGGCCGTCCTCCCCTGGAGCCTTTCGCCTCTTGAGCTTTCCGATGGCCGAGAGGATCTCGTCCATCGTGAAAGGCTCGTCGAGGGTCTTTCTCTGCTCCTCCCCGATCGCCGGAGCGCCTTCCGGAAGCAGGAGTCGTGAGACGTTCCTCTCCGGAGGTGCCCTGGCATACAGGGAGGAGTAGTAACTCCGCAGCAGGCCGCGGATTTGGGCAGGTGCCGAGTGCTCCTGGCCCTGATCGTCCAGTAAGCTGGCCGATCCGGAATGCCAGGCTTGCCTCTCGGCTCCCGCTTTGTAATCCGCCAGCCTGCGGATGTCGGGGGTCCTTGCGTAACGACGGGCCTGCAGGTAGGCTCGTTCGTTACGGATCCCGGTCCCAAAACCCGTAGGTAGGCGGTGCAGAGGAAACTGGTCGCAGAACTCCTGGACCGACCGCTTGAAGCGGTCCCAATCATGGAGTGTCCGCAAACTGAAGCTCCGTATGAATGTGCGGAGATCTTCCGCTGCGTCCGGGAGCTTCAGCCAGTCCCCTGGGAGACGCCACGCTGACGAGGGGGGGGCCCCTGTCGCGCGGATGGATTTCGAGGACTTGCGGGCGATGGTCGGACAGCTCGCACGGTAACTTGCCGCGCCTGTCCACGCGACGGCACAGGTGCTCGTCAAGAAACACGTGGTCAATGCTGTCTTCCATCCCCGGTGCACTGGCCAACAGATTACAGGTGTGCACCGCCATGCACACCTCGTTGAACAGGTCACGCTCGGGATTCTGCTCATCTGGTTTCAGGCGAACGTTGAAATCGCCTGCAACCAGATGGGCATTCCGCACGCCTGCTTCGGTCAGCCAGTCTCGCCGGAGGGCAAGGAAAAACTCTTTCCTCGCCCTCCTGTTCATCAGGTCTTTGCCGCTCGGTGCGTACACGTTCGTGACGATCAGATCGATCGAGTCGGACCACCTGAGAGTCAGCTGGCCGACACGACCGTGATCGTCGAACCGCACGCCCCGATCCGCGGCCTCGACGGCTGGCCGAAACAGGTAGGCGACACCGCAACTTTTCGCTCTCCCACACCTGTACCACAGCCGCCCTCCGGAGATCCGTTCGATCTCTTGCGCTTGTTCTGCAGAGATCACGTGGATCTCCTGCAGCAGCGCAAGGTCGTAGGACTCCAGAAGGGCGGCCATGTCTCGTCTCCTGCCGGCGTCTGTGATGCCGTTCACGTTCCAAACGGCGATGCGCAGACGACGGCGGGAGGAGACTCCCGGCATTACTGCTGGGAAGATTAAGGTGTGAAGGAGCCCTCTTCTTGCGAGGCGGGCGGGATGTCCATGGGGGTTCCGGCCTTCTCAGGCACCTGAGGCACCTGTTCGGCCTCCACCCCCTCCATCCCCTCCGTGTCCGTGGGTGGGAGTCTCTGTTGCGACGGGTCCCGAAAGTTTCCCACGCTCATGGCACCCTCGCTTGCGGAAGCCATCTCTTCCCCTTCGACGGGGGAGACGAGCTTCCTTGGCTTTCTGGACTTACGTCCAGCCTTCTTGCGCGGTGCCGTTGATACGGAGGCTGCGCTTCCGGCCTCCACCTCGGGGTCGGAAGTGGGGTACTCCTGAGGGAAGGCCGGACGCCTTACGGCCTTCTTGCCAGCCTTGGAGGGTTCTGGCTGCAACGAGGCTGCCAGCTCCTCCGCGGCTCGCGCGAAGGCTACGTCATCGATGGTGTTGTCGATGACGGACGCCGCCGCCGGCTCGCTCCCCTCGCTGTTGACTGTGTCAACAGAGGGGAGGTCGTCGGTAGCGGCGAGTTCATTCCGGCAGCGTTCGGCAACATCGAGAACGCGTTCGACAACGACGCTGCACTCTTTAATTATCGCGCTACCCTGCTCTTTCTTCTTCTGTTGGTAGGCGATTTTCTTTTCCATCCTCCTCTCCTTCTTTGATTTTTTGGCTGTGGCCACTTGCCACTCAGTCTCCTGGCCGGCTCCCTCAACTTTTTCGGCGTTGGTCGCCGGGGTCTCGAGTGCGGCCTGGGTTTTGGGCGCGGGTGGCACAGCCTTCGCGGCAGCTAGCGCCGCCAGTCTTTTCTGCAGAAGCCGGGCGCGTTTTTTAAGGTTTCTCTTGGAAACCACCCGCACTGCTGCTTTTGGGCACACCTCCCTCGTGTGACCCATTGTGCCGCATACTTGGCACTGCACATTGGGACACCTCTTTTTAAGGTGGCCCGACGTATTGCAGAAGCCACAGATATTTCGGCTTCCCCACATACCAGAGGTCGACGGTTTCGCCTTCGACCACCAGTTTGTGGGGAAGAGTGCAGCCCTCCCGAACGGTCACGCGCGCAGCAGTGAGGCCGTGTTGCAGCCCCGTGTAGTCCTCATAAGGACTAACTTTCGGCCACTGCGCGTGGACCGTTCCAAACTGTTCCAAAGCGGCGCGAACCTGTTCTTTGCGCTTTCGCGCGGTCACGCCTAACAGGTGGACCACCATGCTGCGGTCCGCCGTAGTGGGGAGAAGCCTGCGCGTCTTCATCACAACGGGGGTTTTAAGCAGTCGTTGGGCCAGCTCTGCATGTTTGCAGATGACCTCAACGTACTGACCCCCGCTGCGGATGGTCATAGCGCTGAGCTCCTCCTCTTTCACATCGAGAGCGCGCATGCCCTTCGAGAAGGCGCGCGCGCTCTCTAAAGAATATAAATTGCCTACCTTGTAAAACAATGAGGGGTTGTACCCCTTCTCTACATAGGCCGACAATTCCGCCGTGGCTGCAGGCGATGGCGCCGACACAACGGCGCTCCACGCCCGCGCTGCAGCGGGGACCGATTCTGTGGGGGCGGATGCCCCCACCTCCATCGCCTCTGGGGGCGACGTTGCCGCCGCCCCCTGGCTCTCCATCGCCTCTGAGGGCGGCGTTGCCGCTGCCCCCTGGCCATCCCTGGTGGTCGCGTCAGGCATCGCTGCCTGATCGACCACCGAACCACACGACGCTTGCACTGGGGGAGACTTCCTGGCACGAGGAGCACCGAGAAAACACGTCCACGCTGGAGCGCACAAGGCGTTCGACTGTGTAGACCAGGAACTCCTCTTGGGGCTCCTGGGTCGCATGGGCTTCCCACCCTCCTTGATTTCCTACCTGCGCTCCTGCTGGCGGAACGCGATAATTTCGATCGTTTCCAGCAGTCAACGGGTGTATGGCGTGCCGGTGGGGCGGGGCATGCGGCAGGGCGATAGCCTCGTTCTCCTGCTCTTTAGCACCTACTTCGAGTTATTGCTGAGAGCGTACAGGGTGACTTTGGCCCTCTTGCCGAGCTCATGCCGCGGCACACTCGCCGTAAGTGTTTATGCCAACGATCTTCTGCTCCTGTTACCTATGTCCTCCCCGGCGAAGGCGGTCGGAGATTTCTTCGACCTGCTCAGCCGCTGGACCGGACTGCAGGTGAACAGGGCGAAGTCGTCGGTGGTGCCAGTTGGTGCGGCGTAGGCAGGGCAGCAGGACTGGGTCCGTTTGGGGATCCCCACTGCGAGGTGCATTTAGTACCTTGGTGTGCCGTTGGGGGACTTTTCCGCAGCGGAAGCGTGGTGCGGCTGCCTCCAAAAAGTCGAGACGGCGATCAGATCGAGAGGGGAGGCTCGTCGGCCCGGGTGGCAGCCTCAGGAACGCTCACGCGATTCAGTGCTACCAAGCACTCGCGGAGTTTTTTTGACAGCGGCGCGGCTTTATTCTTTTTGCCAGCCGTGTTCTTTTTCTCCGTTTTCTTCAGTGGTTCTTTCACCATTTGTTTCTCCTTCCTGGCCTTTACCAGGTGCCATCCCTCCTCCACTCCGGCGTCTTTTGCGGCTTTATCATCTGACGCCTGGGTGAGAAGAAGAGGAGATGGCGGCTGAGGCCGGCCAGTTTTTCGCTTAGGTCTTTCGACCTTGTTCATTTTTTTGGCCAACGCCTTTTTGGCAGCAGGTGACACCGGGGTGGAGAGTTTAGGGCTCACATGACGCACGTGTCCCTTAACCCCGCACAAGTGGCACTTAATGTACGGGCACCGCTTGCGCAAGTGCCCTACTGCATTGCAGTAGCCACAAAAGCGGGGTTTCCCCACGTACAAGAGGTCGACGGATTCCTTCGCGACCTCCAGCTTGTGGGGCAACCCAGCATTCTCATTGACAGTGACACGCGCTGCAGCCTGACCTCCGAAATGGCTATGAAAGCCTTCGAAGATGGTGGGCCTTGGCCACAACTTGTGTACCTCTCCGTATTTCATCAACTCGGAATTGAACGTCGAGCGCGTCATCCGATTTGTGATTCCGGTTAGATGGACCACTACGGGGCGGTCCATGCTAACCGGTAGGATTTTCCAACCATCCACATTCAGCGGGGTGTTTATCAGGCGCTGTGTTAAGGCTACGTCTTTGCAGACGACCTCCACGCGCTGCCCCCCGCTGAGTACGGAGAGGCCGTCAAGATCCTCCTCTCGAACAGGGAAATCCTGCAGTGCCCTACTAAGTGCACGGGAAGTGCGACCATCAAACAGGGGTCCTACCTTATAAACCAGAGATGGTTTATAGCCGGAGGCCCTGTAGGCCGCTTGCTCCGCCAAGGTTTCCGCGCTCGACGCGGCCACCATGGCGCTCCACGTCCTCGGCGTTGCCAGGGATGATTCCGGGACGGATGCCCCTGATACAGTAGGGCGGGGGGGGACTAGCCTTCCCCATGCCCACCTCCATCGTAATGTCCTCTGGCAGCTATGCCATCGGACACCTACGATGTGAAAAAACACACACTTCCCAAGAAGAAACCGCTTCCCGGTACTTGTTGACAGAGCAAAGGAAAAACACGTCCTTTCGTAACAAAAGGGCGTACTTACACGCCCGTCGTTTCGCGAGGACCGCTGACATCCGTCGCTTGGCCAGGTACAAAGACGGGGCCGAGCGTCAAGCCTGGCAATCCAGGCCGGAGACGACCCCACTGGCCACGGCGCAGCGCTTTCTACGAAGGGCGCTTCAAAAAAGCCGGAAGTCGAGATAGGAAGCCTCCTGCCGGATACCGGGCAAGAAAAAGGATCTAAGCGGGTGGACATTGAGGAAACTGGCAGACGCCGCAAGCCCAAGCGTTAACCCGCATGCATACGGAGATGGGGCGAGCTGCTTGGCATCCCGGCGGATGACCTAGAGTGGCCCCCGTTATTTAGAGACGCATCCATCCTCCCCCTCAAGTGGTAGGAAACGGCGCTGTTGTTGTTGCACTGGGGTCTTCCCTGCAACGCGCGCCGCCACCACTGGACGTTGGGGAACGTGGGACAGAACTGTGCAGTGTGCGGGGAGAAGGAATCCCTACCCCATCTGTCAGTGGACTACGCTGCCCTCCGGCCCTTGTGGGAACGTTATGCTGCGACTCTTCCTATTTTGGTCGGAAGTACCCCCAGAGACGTTGTGAGACTCCTCTTCGTGCCGGACGCCCTGCCACCAGCCTCAGCCCTGGCAGCGCTCTGCTGCCTCCGAGGGATTGTGGCTGCGTGGAGCGCAGCCAGAAGAGGAAGCAGCGGCAGGGCCCCCATCGTACACGCGGGTCGCTACCTGCGAATCGCGATTAGCTGGTCCCATCTGGGAGCTATGACGAGGGACCTCGAGGGCATCCTGGAAAGGATAGTCTCTTCCTATAGCGGGTTGTGATTCCTACCCGGCCTATCAAATAGTTTCTTTTTGTTATTTCATTTATTTTTCTTTTTGTTTTACCCCCTATCCCCTCCGCTGCCGAGGAGGACAGGCTGGCCTGAGAACCGGATTTCTGGATGGACCCATGAAATATTGGCCGTAGCGGGGCCTAGTACCGCAAATGTAAAGTGTTTTTTAATAAACGCACCGGCGTGACCGGGAGAAAACTTCCCCGCGTCCAGTGGAAGCGGCGCGCGTTGCAGGGTAGACCGCAGTGCAACAGCAGCAGCGCGCCGTCCCTTGCCACTTCCGAGAAAAAAGCCTGGAACCGATGAGAACTGGGGGCCACATCAGGTCATCCGTCGGGATACCGAGCAGCTCACCCTATCTCGAAAGTCCACGCGAGAGGGCACTAGGGGTGGTGGCGGCTGCTAGTTCTCCCATGGTCCAACCGCTCATCTTTTTTTCCTTTTATGCGATTCGGCAGAAGACTTGCCACTTTGGCATCCTACCGCTGGTTAAAGCCCTCCGAAGAAAGGGCAGCGTCGAAGCTAAAGGGGTGGTCTCCACCGACGTGCTGCTGGCGGAACACTTCAGAGTGCTCCGTAGGGTGCAGCAGGCGATGGAACCGAATCGCAAGCGGTTCCAATTCTCGGTTCCTGGATTGTTCAGCTTGGTCCATGTCGCAACGGATTCCTCAATAAAGTTGGCGGGGCTGCATTTAGTCCAGCCGTATTTTCTCACTAGAGTTCCAATGCGTCCAAGGATAAGGCCGCATCTCCTGACATTCCGGCCGGGGCACAGAAGGAAAGTCGCGAGTCCTTGCGTCCAGGATACACGGCTGGCGAGGATACGGGACGGAGCGCACAACGGGGTGTTCCATGGCTTTGCTGCGATGGCGAGGGTGCGCTATCGCAGCTGTATGTCCAGGCGCTCCAACGTCAGGAGGCCAAGGCCTCCGTCACGACGAGGAGCGCATATGTTCTTAAAAAGCGCTCGTGGCCTCCCGATGCCCCAGAGGGCGATGCGAAGAAGGTCGTTTGTCCTTTTCTTCAAGTCACGGGGAAAAGGCACACAAAGAGCAGGGGGCGAAGGATGAGAGCAGCGAACGCGTTCTACACCGCGGCCCGTTCCGGAAGAAGGAACTTGCCTTCCAGGAACGGGCCGATTGCCAACTCTACCTTTTGAAGACGACCTCACCAGGCTTCTGCGAGGCAGAATTTTCCCAACACACACACCCAGGTACTCCAGGTACCTGGCCGTGGGAATATCCAAGCGGATCCAGTCAGGCCGTCCAGCCCACGTTGCAACTCCCGGTACCACGGACTACTTTGCCTTCTTTACCTGCAGTCCAGTCCCACGGCTTAGCAGGTCGTGTTGGCCACGCCTGCCTTGAAGCCACAGGGAAGGAGGCGCAAGGGGAAGCAGCTTCAGAACTCGTGGACTGATCTTTTCAGATCGTCCCAGTCCACGAGCGAGAGCGACGGCTTTTAGTTTCGCTCTTGAGCGATTTTGGTTTCAGTTTTTTGTTTTCTTTCTTAATGTGCCAACGGATTCGGTGGTGGCTAGGCAGCAATGCCTGGGACCATCACCAATGTTAAGGATGGGACGACGTCTATGTCGCCTCCTAAATCAATGGATGTGGGGGCAACCGCCCCACAGATGCGACTCCCTCGCTAGGGAGAAGCTGGAGTTCCGTGGCTGCGGCGTCAACGCAAGCGGTTGCGGCAGAATTGAAAGCCCACCTGGAGGAGAAGTACAATCTTCCTCTACTCTACAAGGTAGGCAACCTCTACTCCTTTGAGAGTGAACGCGCTTTCTCGAAAGCGATGCAGTCCCTCAAAGTACCCCAGAAGGAGCTCTTGGCGATGACCATCAGGAGTGGTGGACAGTACGTTGAGGTGATTTGCAAAGAAGCAAGTCTTGCCCTGCGTCTGCTCCGTACACCTGTTCCTTTAGAAAATCGCCGGCTCCTCCCGATCACCGTGGATAGATCTATAGTAATCCACCTCCTCGAAATCACCTTCGGATGGCCGAAGAAGCTGTCCGAAAGGAATTCATTAAATTAGGAACCGTCCACGCGTTGTGGAGAAGGCCGATTCCGTATTGGGAGTACGATCTAATGAATTGCGGTATGGCTTCCGCGCGCATCACGGTCCGCGAGGGTTGCTCCCTACCACACAAGCTGGAGGTCCAGGGCGAACCCGTTGACATCTGGTATGTCGGTAAGCCGCATTTCTGAGGGCATTGCAGCACTTCAGGTCACCTGAAAAAAAAAAGCCGCCACTTGCAGTGCAAGCAGTGCAAGCAACCCGGGCACACTCTTCCAGTGTGCCCGCAAAATGAAGTCCGCGTCGCGTCCGCACGGAATGCGAAGAAGCGCGTGGCGAAGTTCAGGCAGCGCGAGAGATAGCCGCCGCTCGAAAAACAACTATCGTGCCCCAGGTGAAGGTAGGCTCCGAGATC
This sequence comes from Raillietiella orientalis, assembly GCA_036172245.1. Lineage (NCBI taxonomy): Eukaryota > Metazoa > Arthropoda > Ichthyostraca > Raillietiellida > Raillietiellidae > Raillietiella > Raillietiella orientalis. The sequence continues at coordinate 199,861 of JAYWIR010000081.1, read as the reverse complement.
TTGGAAAACTCGGACAAGGTCGAGGAAAACGGCCAGGAACCTGAATACCAGGTAGTAAAATCCAAGAGGCAGAAAAGCCTCAAGGAAGCTAAAAAAAATGTCGCCAAACGCAGCGAGAATTTGATGCGTCGAGAAATTATCAAACGCTGCTCTGTCGTCATGAACCGCATTCCTGCGGTCGAAAAGAGCGGCAAAATTGCAGTCGTCGCTGCCGACTTTCAGCCCTCCGGCAAATTAATGCCGGAGGCTATCGACCCGGCGGTGGGGTCCGTCGTCGAACGCATGCTCGACTACGTCGCCTTCGAGCGAGCGGCGGAGGAGCTCGTTGCGTCCTTGCAGCGTCCCCTTAAATCCACGAAAAAGGCCTTAGGGCGTCCGACCTCGATCAAGAAGTCGGAGATTCCGAAGTCTGACGCAGAGGCGGAAAACACAGCCTGTGGCATTGCGGTCTCCCGCCCAAAGGCCATTCGCACGAAAAAGGCTAGCCGCAAAATAATCCCGTCCGTGGAAAAGGGAGAGATAATTGAGGGAAGCGAGCGTGCGAATAAAGTGGGGAACTCCGGGGACTCTCCTCGAGAGGTAGGGAAAGGGTAGAGTCTGTGCCCCAGGTGCTTCAAGTGCCTGAGATGGACGCGGTCCCCTTACTCGTCCCTCCCACCTGTCCCCTGACAGATGCTGCAACGCCACGTTCCCAGCCTTAATGCCGGGAATGACTTCTTACCGCCGTCTGCAAATGGCCTCTTGGAACGTCAACGGGCTAGGCGACGACGGCAAGAGACGAGACGTGGCCTACACCTTGGCATCGTTAGACCAGATGCTGCTGCAAGAGATATACTTGATCTCCGCAGATCAAGCAACGCAGATCGAGCGTATCTCGGGTGGGCGGCTGCTGTGGCGTTGCGGCACCATTAAAACTTGCGATGTCGCGTTCCTGCTTCGTCCAGCTGTCAAGGCTGCGGCAAAGGGTGTACGGTTCGATAGTGCCGGTCCCGTCGGGCAGTTGACCATCAGGTAGTCCGACTCCATCGATCTGGTCATTACCAACGTGTACGCCCCAAGCGGCCGCGACGCGCTAAGGGCAAAGGCAAGGAGAAATTTCTTCCTTACCCTGAGGCGCGAATATCTGGACGAAGCGGGAGTGCGCAAGGCGCACCTAATCGCAGGTGACTTTAACCTGCACCTGCTGTCAGGTGCGTCCGACACACTTCGGGACCGCGTGAACGAGCTGTGCGCAGAGATGCACAGGCGCAACTTGCTCGCGGGAGATCCGGAAATGGCCGACAGCATAGATCACGTGTTTCTTGACCAGCGCCTATGCTCACGCGTGGGCAGGCGCTGCAAGTTACCGTGGGAACTGTCGAACAATGACCGGATCGTACTCGAGGTGCGCCCACGCGATAGAGGTCCGTCGTCATCTGCGTGGCGCTTACCGGGGGACTGGCTGAAACTTGCAGAAGCCGCGGAGCACCTCCGCGGATTCATACGAGGTTTCAGCTTGCTGACGCTTCAGGACTGGGACCGCTTCAAGCGCTCGGTCGACCAGTTACCTATGAACCTCCTGCCTGCCGGGTTTGGTGGAAGCGTGCGTAACGAGAGATGGTATTTACAATCGCGACGTTACGTGCGAACACCAGACGTACGCAGGCTAGCCGAATACCGTGCGACAGCCGAGAGGCAGGCGTGGCAATCCGGGTCGGCTAGCTTACTGGACGAACAGGGCTCAAAGCAATCGGCCCCCGCCCAGGTAAAAGGCTTATTAAAAAAATTCTACTCCTCCCTGTACGCGCGCTCTGCACCGGAACGGGATTTCTAGAGACTTCTTCTTCCGGAAGACCCTCAGGCGATCGGGGAGGAAGATAGAAAGTCCCTTGACGAGCCTTTTACGATGGGCGAGATCATCTCGACCATCGGAAAGCTCAAGAGGCGGATGGCTCCAGGGTAGGACGGCCTGCCAGCATAAATTTTTCAATGTTTTGCGGCAGAACTCACTACTCTGATGAAGAAACTCATCTTGCTGATCCCCGAAACGGGCGATGTCCCCGCCTGGTTTCGTTCGGCAAAGGTGGGTCTCCTCCCTAAGGAAGGAAACCTTCAGAGCATGAGCAACCGGCGGCCGATTACCGTGATGAACGCGGACTCCAAGTTGCTAACGAAATTGTGGGCTGAACGCTTGAGCGGTAAGCGGAAAGCTTCATTAGCCCGGAGCAGACATATGCTGTTCCCGGGCGGAGCATGGATGCCAACCTGTTCCTCGCCAGCATGTTTCTCGCGCTCCAGCAGAAAACGGTCAGGATGGGCAACCGGACTTCCGGAAGGTAGACCGCTAGGAAATGGGATTTTTGGGGGGGGAGGGAGCCCTCGCAGTCGCAGTCGATTTGCATAAAGCATTCGACTGAGTCGACCAGAGGCTCCTCCAGTAGCTCCTGGAACGCTTGGGCTTCCCGGTCTCTTTTCTGACCTACCTGCGATTCTAATGGCGCGACGCGCTGATCAAGATCTTTTTCAGTGGACACACCGTGCACAGCGTTCCGGTGCGACGCGGGATACGGCAGGGAGACAGCCTGAGTCCCTTGCTCTTCAGTACCTACTTCGAGTTGGTACTGAGAGCGTACAGGAAAGCTCTAGCGCACCTGCCGCGCGACTTTCCCGGTACGCCCGCGGTGTCAGCATATGCGGACGACCTACTGCTGCTGCTTCCTATGTCCACCCCGGCATCGGCGGTCGAGTTCTTTGACCTGCTAAGTCGGGGATTCGGGCTTGAGGTCAACAGGGCGAAGTTGTCCGCCATGCCAATCGGTGCGGCTTGGGCAGGGCAGCCGGACTGGGTCAGTTTAGGGATTCCCACGGTACGGTACTTCAAGTACCTCGGTTTACCGATGGGTGATTATCTCCCTTCGGATGCGTGGTCAAGCTGCCTTCAAAAGGTAGAAACGGCGTTGGGCCCGTTCCAAGGCCACAGGTTTTTCCAGCCGGAACGGGCAGCGGTGTAGAACGCATTCGCAACGCCCCTCCTTCGTTCCCTGCTTTTTGTTTGTACCCTTACCACAGAGACTAAAAAGCGGACGAAGGACCTCGTAAGGATTGCCCTGTGGGTTATGGGAGGTCCCGAGGCAGGCTTGAGGACATGAGCGCTCCGCGTCGGCACGGAGGTCTGAGCCTCCTGACGCTAGAGCGGCTGCAGCTCCAGCTCCAGTTTCCGTTACTCGCCCTAGTGGAGATATATTGGAGTAGCAGTTGGTGCGAGCCCGCACGTCTCCTCGTCGAGCTGGCTACAGGCAAGGTGGGACTGTCATCCTTCCTTGCACTCCGTCGGCGCCGCCAAGTCGGTCACTGCGGGTTGCAGCTACTGAGAGTGGCTGACCTGATGAGGAATCACGCAGGATGGCTCTGCTGTTGTCCCGTTAACGGACCTGCATGGGTGCAGGAAACGGTTCAGACGTGGGTAAGGAGCACACAGCAACGCACCCAAGAAGGGCAAAGACAATTCTCCGCCCGAAATAAACGACTGACGCTCCAAGAGGTCCTGGAGAGCCCTCAAAAACGAGCGTGTGCAAGAAAAACTCCCCTCGCTGCAATGCTGTTTCTGCCCGCAAAACATTTAAACAGCAACACTGCCGCGAAATGGGATGTTGACATCAAAATCTCCGGTACAGAGAAAAACATCGGGGAATGGAAAACGGGAAATCTCTGCGATACCGCGGCCCGGACTACCACCCATATTGGACTTTTGCGCTGAAGCGATCTGCTTAATGTTCCGCGGGAACAATAAAAGTGGGCCCTGGTGCTTATGAACACCTATACCCTCCCTTTAAAATAGCAGGAGTCGGCGCTATAGGTGCTGCATTGGGGACTCCCCTGCAACGCCCGTCGACACCATTGGATTCGGGGAGCGGTGAACCCTAATTGTGCGAGGTGTGGAGAACTAGAGTCTCTCACTCACCTCCTCTTGGATTGTGTGGCTCTTCGGCCCCTTTAGAACCGTTTTGCCGCAGCAATCGGTAACCCCTGTGGCAACCCCAGAGACGCAATGAGATCCCTCTTCGTTTGCGACGCCCTTCGGCCCTCGGCCGCGTTAGCAGCTCTGTGCTGCTTTCGCGGGATAGTCGGTGCATGAAGCAAAGCAACGGGAGGACCTCGCGATAAGATTGCGTGCAGTGCGCAGCCGACTTTATGCGGACGACGACAAAATAGACCCATCTGGATTCAAACATTCAAAAACAGCTTGCCGGCATGCTGCAAAGGATGTAACGGCCCCCCAGCAGACTGTGATTCCTTCCCGTGCCCCCCAGATCTTGATTTTATATATTTCTTGTTTTTTCTTTTATTTTTGGTTTTGTCCTTGGGCCCTTTGCCGTCGTGATGGACCGTGCCGGAATACGAACCCTTGACCCGGCAGGCTTAATTTTGTATACCAGTGCGTGGACGGACCACCTGGTCAGCCGCCAACCTTTGTTTTATTCCAAAGAATACACGCCCCGGAGCAACCGGGTGAAAATCAAACTCCCTTATGGCAAAACCGAGAAGGTACTGGCAAAGATGCTTAGCCGCCTACGGGTGCCTTAGCAAGTCTGCCGGCATCCTCCAGAAACAGTTTGGAGGCCCCTTGCCTGGCGGGAGCCACTCGAACTCGAGCCTGTTTGCTCTAAAAGCACAGATGGGAGGGGACAGCTCCGACTCACTCAAGAGAGGAAGTGTTAAGCAAGGAGTACGTGTTCCCGTGAGGTTTCCGTAATAGGGTCGCTAGCAAACAAGTTGCACGCGTACACGGACGCGCACATCTCTTTCGCTAGCAACTTTTCCCTTTTGTGGGAGCTATTCTCGAAAAGCAGGTGCACGTTAAATTCCCCAGCAATGAGATGTGCCACGGTAGGCTGAGATCGAGTGAACCACTGGCTTTAAACGGTACCGAAGAACTCCATCCTTTCGGCCCATCGTCCAGCACCGCTCGGCGCGTAGACGTTGGTTACGACAAGGTCGATCGAGTCGCACCACTTGAGTAAAATGTGTCCCATTCGGCCTTCCCAGTCGAAACGGACGCTGCGCACCGCTCCCGCTAAAGTTCCTCGCATGAGGAAAGCGACGCCCTACGTACGTGCAACACCGCACCTCGGCAGCCTGCTCTTCAGAGATGCTGTGAATCTCCTGCAGGAGCGTCAAGTCAAAGGCGCGCAGAGCGTGAGCCACTAGTCGCCGGTTCTCCTTGTGTTGGAGCGCGTTGCCGTTGCAAGACGTCACGGCAACAAAACGAAAAGAAGCGATTGCCATCATCACGGACTGGAAAGCGAGGCCGTGGTGCTCGCCTCAACCGGCGAGCGGGCAGTAAGCAGCACGACGGGCTTGAGGGCGCGGTCGCCACCGGCCTCAACTGTGCTGCAGCACGTAATCGAGTGCTCCTTTTCGGGTGCAGAACATTGGGGTTCCGGGGTGAGCACTCGCCGTTCCGCGGCGAGTTTGTGACGCTTCAGTGCTTCAGCCATGCGGGCGCCCGCTCCCGCTCGAGTAACGCGTCGTTCGTCGGCGCTATCGGACTCCTTTGTGAAGTCTGATGCTCGCACGATCGACGTGCGCTTGCATCGGTCCGATTGCACCGGAATGGTTTTCTCGGCGGCCACAGAAGCGCTCTTGCACGCGTTGAAGGCGCTGGCTGTTTCCTGGAAAGAAGCGCAATCCCCGCGTGTTTTCGTATTCGCGCGACTGCTTTTTCCTTTGGAAGACCTCAAGGATGGATGTTGCGAAGTTTTTTTGGAGATTTCTCTTTCCTCCTCTCCTCAACCTTCTATTCGCCTTCGCGATTTTCTGAGGTTTTTGCAGCAGTACTTGCGGAAACTTCCGGGATTTCAGCTGCGTTCTATGGAGGCGATGCATTCGCTACGCTTTTAAAAGGTGGCAACGGAGTCACCTTCTTGGCAGTCGGGTGGTTGCTCTTCTCCTGCCGAGTCGGTAAACTTGCTTCGCGGCTCAAGGTATTGTGCGCTCGACAACTTAATCAGTTAATTGTGCCCGTGTGCGCCCGGAGAAAGGAAGTTTCCAGAAGAAACTACAAAAGAAGGGCCAAGGAGTTCGCGGCGGAAGACCTGCAGTAATCCCGTGCAGCAAGACCAGCTGCCAGGATGCAGGCACCTGGAGGAGGAGTGGAGAGAACGTCGTCCCCCATGGAAGCCATGGAGGTAACGTGCGGCAACGGCGAGGCGGTGGAAGGCAAGACGAGGATCGCGCCCGCGGCTGGCTTTGCTGCGCCGGCGGCGGCGATGCCAAGGGTCGTGCCCGCAGCAACGACGGCGGAGGTCGTGCCAGAGGCGGCGACGCCGAGGATCGTGCCCGCGGCGGGGATGCCGGGGGTGCCGCCCGCGTCGGCAACGGTGGCGACGTCGAGGATTGCGCTCGCGGCGGTTACGTCCCAGGCAGGACCCGCGGGCGTCCACGCGGTTCAGCGCGAGACGCCATCTTGTTCAGCTGCGGCAGCGCAGCACTTTTACTATGCGTCGGTGGCGGCTGGACAAGCGAGTGTCCACCCACCAAGAAAATTCGGGAAGCCGCTATGCGGTAAAGTCCAAAAGGTGGATCGGCCGATCGTGGAATTAGGGCCGAATGTGAAGCCCATCATTTTCAATATTAGGCTGATCAAGTTGAATAATATTAGGAAGGTGTCTCTGTCCCTGGATAAAACCGATATCAATTTTGATCGCATACAGGCGATCATACCGGCAAATAACGGGTTCACAGTCATCACAGACTGTGAAAATATTAGAGAGCGATTGATCCAGAAGGGGATCAATATACAAGGGAGTATGGTTTGTAGTATTGGCGAAATGCCATACACAACCGTCTTTCTGAACGGGATCTCCATCCTCACACCGCAACTATCGGTGTGGAACTTTTTGGAGCAGTATGGGGAAGTTCTGGACCTTGAATTCCAGAACTTCTCTGGAAATATATTTTCTGGCGACATGATCGCCGAAATGAAGTAGAAAGAGGGAGCTGTTATTCCTGGATTAGCCGTTCTTGACGAACGATCCCAGGGTGTGAACGTGCGTTACCGCCGACAGTCGATATTCTGCACCGCGTGCAAGGAGTTTGGCCGCAGGGCCGGCGCTTGCCCAACGTGTCGTTGTTTATGCTGCGGCTGAGTAGGACATCAAGTCCGAAACTGTCCGCAGCCGGAGGTGTTCTCCTTCTGCAAGAAACGCGGACATGCCAAATGGAGCTGTCCGAAGTTTGCAAACTGCAGAAGGATTCGAGGTCTCTCTTCCGTGAGAGAAAGAAACACCAAGGAGGCGGAACAGCCTAAGAAAGCAGGAAGACCAAAGAAGGTGAAATAAGCCGTCACGGTATCGGAAGACGGCTTAATACAGGTAGGGAAGAAGGGAAAGTGGAGGATGCTCCTCAAGGAGCAAGAAACCTTCTTATCCTGGAAGGTGAAGAGCCAGAAGGCGATTAGATGGAGGTAGCGCAAGAAGGCGCGGAAGAAGAAATAGCCGAAGCCACTCCACTGTCGCAGGAGGCTCTGCAATCTACGAAGGAGCTAGCATCACTGGCTAATGAAGACATGGAGGTTCAGAGCGGTCCCCAGCAAGAGAAAATCTTGCAGAAGGTCTGCAATGCACAGGAGAAGGTCAACCAGGTTGTGAAGGTCCCCGAGCGCGAAAAGCTAGAGGAACAGCTTCTCGACGTAAAGGCGAACTTCTGCGCCAATGTCGAGATAGAGGCGCTATCTCGAAAATTAAACGCGCGGGCCGAACACTCTACGGAGGAGACGGAAATTACCGACCTCACTGGAACAGAGAGTGACGCCGGCAGCGAGAAGCCCGCTGCTTCTTCATTGTCTGGAAGAGCACGCTCTCTCAGACAAAAGAAGCTCAGGAAGGCCAAAAAATAGGTCTCCCCCTTTTATGGCCTCTTCCCTATCGACCGCCAGGAGGCTCAACATCGCCTCCTGGAATGTAAACGGTATGGTCGACCAGGGAAAAAGAAAAAGGATTGTGCGGACCATCGCTCAACAAGACATAGTGTGCCTGCAGTACACAGACAAGATGGGTCTCGTGATTAGTCAGCAAATGGAACGACGATTCCACAAACAGATGTTCGTCAGCGAAGGAGAACGAAACACGCAGGGTGTGGCGGTCCTAATCAAGAACAACTTGGCCTTCACTATTCTGGATATGGACGGCGGACGAATCATCGGCGTGCGACTGGCCTGGTCCGCTACTGTTCACCTCATCCTGGTGAACGCGTGCGGGCCGCACAGTATAAAACATCGTTGTGCGGAGGCGCTGCATGCACCACTCCGTGACAAGGTTGCTCCCAAGGCCGTCGTGATTGTTGCTGACGATCTCAAGATATTGATGAGATCACTCTCTCCGGAGACGCCAGTAGAAGGACGGCGTATGGGCGGTTATCCGAAGAGTTCGAACTCGTGTGGCGAACTGCAATTCACAATCCGATCGATCACGTCCTGCACAGCAGCGAACTTGGGAATCGCATCCAGGGTTTTCGAGACATTATGACCACGTTGTCCGATCATCCCCTGGTTCGGTTTTTCCTAAGAACGGAGAATCCTCGGCGGAGGCAAGGCACCAGGGCGGCGCTCATCAGCATGCCCTCCTGGTTTGAGACACATCCTCGACATCAGCAGGTCCTGGAGACGAATCTGAAGACCACAAAAATCAGAAGAGTCGCCGACTGGGACAGCATGCAGAACAGGATACACCGGTTTGCAAAGATGCAATTCGGGGATAGTCGCTTGAGGCAGGACGCGTACCGAGAGCAGAACATCCAACATCGGTTACTCTCAAAGTACTTCGATCAGTACGAGAGTCGGTACGTCTTCAACATCATAAAAAGGGAAATCTTGCAACAGATATCTTCTGCATCCTGTACGACGGTCAAGAGCGACAGTTGTCCGAAAATATCGTGGAAGCCTTTCACAGGCTTTACACGAAGCACTTCAGGCGACAACATCTCTATCGTTCTAGTCAACAAGCCTTTCTGAGCTATCTCGAGAAGAGGACCGACGATCTACAGCGAAACAGACTGGAGGAGGAGTTCTCCGAAGACGAGGTGAAGACCGCGTTTGGTCAACTACGCAAGGACGTGGCAGCGGTCCCTGACAGCGTACCCATCACTCACTATCAGCGGTACCTGCATGCTTACCTGCGTTTGTTCCACCAGTTGACCCTCTGCATCCGCGAAGAAGGAAGACTTCTACAGTCCTAATACGAGAGTCGGATGAGATTGTTGCCAAATCGAGGTTACCTCACGCAGCTCGCTCAATGGAGGCCAATCTCGATCCTGAACTCCGATGTCAGGTCTTTGGCGATGATCTGGTCCAACCGCTCAGGCAAGGTCATGTTGAGGCTCATCTGTCCAGTATGAACGTGTGCAGTCCCTGGACGTCTCATGTCGGACAATGTCAAGTGTGCTCAGGTCACCGTCGGAATCACCCGATACGTCGTGGAGAACCTCGCTCTGCTGTTCACTGACGTAGAGAAGGCTTTCGACTCTATCGACCATGGGAAGCTGCTGAAAGTTCTGGAAAAGGTAGGCCTTCCGAAACACTCCAGCAACTTTGTGAGGGTGGTACTCCAGAAGCAGTACTGCCGAATCAAAGTCAACGGCCAGGAGACGGCAGCAATCCGGATGAGACGGGGAGTCCGGCAGGGCGATTCGCTAAGTCCGATGTTGTTCGTCATCTACATGAAGGCGTTGTCGTCCTTTATCGAGAAAAGCGGACGACTGCAAGGCATAACAATAGATAGCCAGCGTCTTACCCATCTGGCATACGTTGATGTTCTACTCTTGTGTATCAAGGGAAAGAGAAATCAACGAGCGTTTCTGGATGTGGTAGACCTGAGGGATCAAGGTCTGGGTCTAAAGATCAACGCCCAGAAAAGCCAGCTCTTGCCTGTTGGAATCCTCGATCTCTCTGCTCTAGCGGGAAGAGGATTATGAACGGTGGACAAGGCCAAGTACCTGGGTGTCTACATTGGCGACGTCTTCGCGTCGAAGCTATTGTGGACGTAGATCCTAGGGAAAACGGACAAGGAAGCAGCCAAGTACACAGGAATGGACCTTGGAATGAAGCGAAAGGCCAACATATGGAATGGAGTACTCCTTCTCAAAGTGCTCTTCGAGGAAGCCTTCGCGAGGATGAACAAGGAAACCACGAGGGAGTTCGACAAGCTGCAGAGAAAAACATTGTATGGCCACTATCGCCCCAGAGTTCGACTAAAACCTGTGTTGTCCCAAGTAAGAAGGCGGTTCAGGGATGAATTCGCTTGCACAGTCCATAGAAATCATGGATACGCGACACATTCTGGACATTGCCACTTACTGGGATAAATGGCTGTATGCGTCGCCCAGGGCCTACGCGTTGTTGTTGAACAACTGGAAAGGACTGATGACTGCGCTGCTAGGCGGAGCAGGCAAATGGATAAAAATCGACCCAATCTGCACGAGGTAGCAACAACTAGTGCGAAAGCACAAAATCAAGATCGTGCCGAAAAGTAGGGAACTCTAAAAAAACGAGACTATCCTGGTGATCTCTTGGATGCTTCCTGTCCCGCCGGACACGAGAAGCTTGATCCATAAGCGGTCCAGAGTTAAACTACAACGAATCCAGTACTGAAAACGAGAAGGGTACCTACATCACCCTTTTATACTTAGGTATATAAAGATGATGTTAGGAAGGTTTACCCACATGACCCGCGAGGTGTGGATCAACCACAACGACTTCGCGTGCTCCAGGGTATTCAAAACAAACCTCCGAAGATTAATTCGGGAAGAAGTCCGTCACATCAGTGCCCTCCAGGAAGCCGGCGATATCTACGGAAGTGACCGGATCAATCTGCTAGCGATCGGCACGATGCTCTGGAGAAGTGACCTAACGCAGGGCACCCAGGATGACCTCCTGATGTTTTCTCATGGAGGAATCCAGAGTGGGTCCCGATTGCAGTACTATACCGGAAGAAGGGAAGATCGAGAATGCACGGCATGTGATGACAACGACACGAGTCTTCGCGTCTTGACCTGTCTTACATTGCTGCATGACTGGCTGATCCTAAAAAGGATCATCGGACTCACGAACAGATCCGTAATGGAGAGCATCGCCGTGATGTTTCAGGGGGATGGTAATGTTCCCTGTTACATTCCCATGGTGAGGACGACCAGCGCCCTCTTCATCACCGGCATACTTGTGCGGTAGTGGAAAATGAGGAAAGCCAGAAGAGCCGCACCACCGATTGAGATCCTACAAGGGCTTCTGTAGAGGGAAATCCGCATTAGAAACTGTGGGAAATTCCAAGCCTGGACGTATTGATTTATCCTGAAGATGATAGAAGACGACGCCCAGGACCAAACATCAGGAAACGCACCATGAGTGGAGAACTTGTGAACCCATGGACCTCAGAGTTGTAAAGACACTGCAAATGGTATGAATGAGACTGCAGTGTGAATGTTTTTGTAGAAAAATTTTTGAAAAATAAATTTACTCCACCTTTTGTGGGAGTTGGGGGAACCTGCCGAGTTGGCGAAGGGGCGACTGCATGCAGCGTGCTTTTGCTTGCTGCGACGCTGCTTTTACGGCTTTCGTAGCCTCTGAAGAAAGGCCTACGCTGCAGTGGGGCTGTCCGGAACTCGGAAGGGACAAAGGAACGGGGCTAAAACTCTTCGTACTGTTGCGATCTTTTTGTTTTTCTACCTTTCCCTTTAGGGTGTTACGGAGATTTCCTGGTTCCTGGCTCGGAGAGTTGCCTGCGAGTTCGGCAGAGAGGAAAGGCACGGCACGCGTCAAACCCTCGCGCCCCTTTTATTGTCTTCTCCGCCGTGACTTTCCAGTTTAGGGGCGTTGCGGGCGGGGATGCTTTCTTTTCATCCGTGGATCGCTCGTTGTTTTTTCCGAGTTTTTGCCGACGACTTTTTTTATTTGCCGCTGCGGCTTTTCGTGCAGTGGTCTCTTCAACCCGACGAATTTCCGATGCGGCTCTTTTTCGTGCAAGTACCGAGCATTTTTTGATTTCGTGCCCGGAATCTTTGCAATAACGGCATCTAGGAGAGGGGCACTCTTTAATTCGGAGCCCATTCTTGCCTCACTGCTTGCACGCGCGAGTTTGGTCTATAAATCACAGATGAACGACCGTGCCGTTCAACTGCAGCTGCTCAGGCACAACACGCCTGTTCGCGACGGTGATCCGAGCGGAGGCTTGTCCGATGTGGACAAAGGAGGAATCCTTCAAAGGGTTCGGCATCCTCTACAGGGCGTGCACTTTGGCGAACTTCGCCAGCACGCTTACAACATCGCGGTCGGAGATTTCCGGTTCGATGTCGCACAATTGAACGACAAAAGAGCGCGAATGGCTGGCCGATACGAACGTGCGGAAGGCACACCTGATCGCTGGGGACTTTAATTCAGACAGATTATTCCAGCCATGCGGAGGAGTTGGCGGAACTGCATGCCATCCAGACGTTCTCCTTGACCAATGTTGCCACGCGCCCGAGCTGTAGGCCGCATCTTCTTATCTTCTGGCCTGGGCGCAGAAGAAAAGATGCGAGTCCATCGCAGCGGGACACACGGCTGGCTAGAAGGCGGGTCTGAATGCACCTAGGGGTGCTCCATAACTTCGCTGCGATGGCCAGGGTACGTAATCGCAGCTGAGACTCCACTCTCTCCAGCGTCAAGAGACCGAGACCGCCATCCCGACGCGGAGCACACAAGTTCATCAACGGGAGTCAGGGCCTCCCTCTTCCCCAAAGGGCGATCATTTGCAGGTCCTTCGTCCGTTTCGTCAACTGCAGCGGGACGGGGCAAACAAAAAGCAGGGGCTGGAGGATGGAAGCCGCGAACGCGTTTCACACCGCGGACCGTTCCGGAAGGAGAAACCTGTCTTCCAAGAACGGGACGATCTCCAACTCTACTTTCCGGAGACGTCCCGACCACGCTTCCTAAGGGGAATAGTCCCCCAACGGCACACCAAGGAACTTCAAGCACCTCGCCATGGGGATCCACAAACGGATCCAGTCAGGCCGTCCGACCCACGTCGCACCAGCCGCTACCACCGATGACCTTGCCTTATTTACCCGTAGTCCAGTCCCACGACTTAACAGGTCGAAGAAGTCCTCGACTGCGGTTACCGGGGCGAACATGGGCCAAAGGAGCAGAAGATCATCGGCGTAAGCCGCTACGGCGTGCGTGCCGGGGCACGAGCTCGGCAAAGCAGCCAAAGTCACCCTGTATGCTCTCAGCACAAACTGGAAGTAGGAGCTGAAGAGCAGGGGACTAAGGCTATCGCCCTGCCTGATGCCCCGTCGCACCGGCACGCCGTACACTTGTTAACTACTGAAAGAGACGTTGATTATAGCGTTGCGCCAGCAAGAGCGAAGGTAGGTTAGTAGGAAGGGTGGGAAGCCCATGCGACCCAGGAGCTCCAACAAAAGCTCCTGGTCCACGAAGTCGACCGCCTTGCGTGCTCCAGGGTGGATGTGTTTTCTTGGTGCTCCTCGTGCCAGGAAGTGTCCCCCAGTGCAAGCGTCGTGTCGTTCGGTAGTCGATCAGGAAGCGATGACTGACGAGACCACCAGGGATGGCCAGGGGACAGAGGCAACGCCGCCTCCAGAGGCGATGGAGAGCCAGGGGGCGGCGGCAACTTCGCCCCCACTGGCGATGGAGGTGGGGCATCCGGACCCACAGAATCGGTCCCCGCTGCGGCACGGGCGTGGAGCGCCGTTGTGTCGGCGCCATCGCCTGCAGCCGCGGCGGAATTGTCGGCCTATGTTGAGTAGGGGTATAACCCCTCATTGTTCTACAAGGTAGGCAATCTCTATTCTTTAGAGAGAAGCGCGCCTTTTCGAAGGTCATGCGCGCTCTCGATGCGAAAGAGGAGGAGCTCAGCGCTATGACCATCCGAAGCGAAGGTCAGTACGTTGAGGTCATCTGCAAACATGCAGAGCTGGCCCAACGACTGCTTAAAACCCCGTTGTGATGAGGACGCGCAGGCTCCTCCCCACTACGGCGGACCGCAGCATGGTGGTCCACATGTTAGGCGTAACCGCGCGAATGCGCGAAGAACAGCTTCGCGCCGCTCTGGAACAATTTGGAACGGTCCACGCGCAGTGGACGAAAGTTAGTTTTTTCGAAGACTACACGGGGCTGCAACAAGGCGTCATGGCTGCGCGCGTGACCGTTCGGGTGGGCTGCACTCTTCCCCGCAAATTGGTGGTCCAAGGCGAAACCGTCGACCTCTGGTATGTGGGGAAGCCGAAAACTGTGGCTTCTGCAATACGTCGGGCTACCTCAAAAAGAGGTGTCCCAACGTGCACTGCCAAGTATGCGGCACAAAAAGTCACACGAGGAAGGTGTGCCCAAAAGCAGCAGTGCGGGTGGTTTCCAAGAAAAAGCTTAAAAAACGCGCCCGCCTTCTGCAGAAAAGGATGGCGGCGAAAGCTGCCGCGAAGTCTGTGCCACCCGCGCCCACGACCTAGGCCGTACGGAGGGCGAGGGTTACAAAATAAACAAAACATAAGAGAACAAACAAAAAAAAAACAGTGGAGGGTGAGGTTAGGGATCTTTGGTGGTAAATGTTCCTAATCTTTCTAGAAGCGCTGTTTGACAATGGCGACTTCCTTGGTGACTTTTCTGGGCAGATGAGGCCACCTGACAGCTGCTTCCATAAGATGCGCAGCGATTCTGGCGGCGTCCGTTTGCTGCGAGCTGCCTTCTACTTTACGGCGGGCGATCACGATGGCGCGGATACAAGAGATTGTTGCGATAACAGCGCCTTTATCCAGTCCGTCTTTGCTGAAGAAGCGTCGAAGCAAGTCTGTGGCAGTGTGCTGAGGACGACGAAGCTGCGAAGCAAGTCTCCGCCATAACTCCCGCAAGTCACTACACTCAAGGAGCAGGTGCGTAAGCGATTCTATCGCCCCCCAGCTGAGACAGTTCGGGGAGACGACTTCCCTTCTAACCAAGTTTCTACGCTTATTGCACTGGAATCCCTAGTGCAGAAAAAGAAGAACATCCTGTTTCCATCGAAGCGGAAACACGGAGATGTCCACACACAAGGAAAGGACAACGAGATCTTCGGGTAGTAATCCAAGAACCTCACTCCAACGAAGAAGTCCCTTTGCCAGGTAACGAGGAGTGGCAGCGTCTACCAACACGCTCGTTCTGCACACGCTCAGCAGTGTTCCCACTCCTGCAATGCTACAGAAGAACTCGCACCTTGCCGGTTGGCTACTGTCGTTGTTTGCCCTGAGAGCAGACAGCGCTGCGGCGATGAGCGACCAGTTCTGTAGGATCACTCCTAGCGGTTTGATTAAGAGGCCCTGTAAAAGTCGCAGTTGCTCTGAGCGCACATCCAAAGTTGACGTCCAGTGCTCCAGAGCTTCCTGCTGCCAAGCATTCCAATTGGAGGGGCGGCACGAAATCCAGGAATGGGCTAACAGCAACGAGGACAAGTGCCTCAGTGGGTAGCCAAATCCAGTTCTCCGGCGAAGGTTGCGCGGCAGCAACGAAAGCAATCCTGCACTGCCGACACATCGCTGGAGAATATGGCGATCCGGAGCACACCAGTGACTAGACCACAATTTCCCACATAGGGATAGAAGCCGGAACTGCACTTGCAGTCCAATCTTCTGGATGGTCAGGATGATCAGGCCTGAGTCCTGGCATGACGCGACCAAATCTTTGAGGCGAACCCTGGATCGCGCAGAGCCCCACAAGACCTTACGTGGGAGACGCTGCGCCCGGAGTTTAACCACATAGGGAGGCGGGCAAACAAAAAATAATGGGCGGAGGAGGGAGGCAAGGAAGGTGTTCCAAATGCAAGCCCTTTCCGGCAAGACGAACTTGCCTTCCAGGAACGGGCCTAGAGCCATCTCTGCTTCTTGAAGACAGGCCGACGACGACTCAGACGAGCAGAAGTCGCCTAACGGTACGCCAAGGTACTTGAAGTACCTGACCGTGGGGATCCCCAGGCGGATCCAGTCGGCCTGTCCCTCCCACAACGCACCCACCGGCACGACGGAGCACTTCGCCCTGTTAACGATCATGCCCGCTTTACGACGGATCAGCTCGAAAAAGTCTTGGACCGAGTCCGGCGGAGTAGACATGGGCAACCCAAGCAGAAGGTCGTCGGCGTATGCTGCCGCGGACGGAGTGCACGGAGAGGCGCTGGGCAGGACGACCAGCGTCAGCCTGTACGCTTCTAGCACCAACTCAAAGTAGATGCTGAAGAGCAACGGGTTTAAGCTGTCGCCCTATCTGATGCCTCTGCGCACGGCCACTCCGTACACGCGTGTGCCACTGAAATACAAGTTCATAATAGCGTGGCGCTAGCAGGAGCGCAAGTACAGGAGAAGATGATTCGGAAGCCCAAGACGCTCCAGGAGCTCCAAGAGGAGTTCCTGGTTTACGCAGTCGAATGCTTTGTGCAAATCTACTGCGAGTGGCAAGGCTCCCGCTTCTTTTCCGGTCCGTCCGCACTGGCGCACGCAATCGGCAGAAGGTCATGCCGCTGTTCGTCTATCCGCCGCAAAGGGCTCTTCAAGCTGCTACTAGTTGCGCGCGATAAGAAGGTTCGCATCCATGGATCTACCTGGTACAGCGTAAGACTGCTACGGGCATACCACGAACTCCGCGACATTCCCTAAGCGCGTGACCCACAGCATCGAAAACAACTTGACGTCCGTATTCACTAATGTGATCGGACACCAGTTGTTGAGTTGGCGCAGATCCCCTCCTTTCGGAAGGAGACGCACCCTCCCTGAGAGGAAGGAAGAGGGGACATCGCCCGTCACCCTGATCAGCGTCGAGATTCTAAGCACCAGTGGGGCGAGTTCCGCCGCGAAGCTCGGATAGAACTCCGCGGGCAGTCCGTCCTCACTTGGCGTCTTCCGTCTCTTGAGTCCTGCGATGGCGGAAGAAACTTCCTCCAACGTGAAGGGCTCGTCGAGACGAGCGCTTTCCTCCTCGCCGATGCCATGTACAGCCCGCGGCAAAAGTAGTTCGGAGAGGACACCTTCCGTCGGGGAATTAGCGTAGAGCAAGGAGAAGTGACGCTTTGGTGCTCGCCGCACTTCGGCAGGAGCCGCGCATTCCCGGCCTTCGTCGTCGAGCAGAATAGCCTCTCCAGACTGCCAGACCTGGCGCTCGGCCCTCGCCTTGTACTCTGCGAGTTGCCGGACTTCCGCACGTCTCGAGAAGGTGCGCGCCTGCAGAAATGCTCTGCTATTTGCCACGCCTTCCCCGGAGCTGCGTGGTAGCAGGTGCAGGGGGAACCGGTCGCAAAACTCGGGAACCGATCTTTTAAGATGGTCCCAGTCTGCGAGTTCCCGGATGGCAAAGCCGCGGAGGAACTAGTGAAGATGCTCCGCCGCTTCCGAATGACTCAGCCAATCCGCCGGCATTCTCCCTACATTGTTTGCAGGTCCCTTGCCCAACGGGAGTAGCTCGAACTCCAGCCTATCATGGTCCGATAACGTGGACGGCACCCTGCCTGTCCTTCCCACTGGCGAGAGTAGGTGCTCAGCGAGGTAGAGGTGAACCACGCACCTTTCCAGTCCAGGCCTGCCGGCTTCCAAGTTACGCCTGTGCACCGACGCGCATACCTCTTCCACTCGCGACCGTTTCGCCAGGAACCGCGTCTCGTTGGAAAGCTGGTGGACGTTGAAGTCCCCTGCGACGAGATGCGCCACTCTGGCTCCGGAGTTTCTGAGCCATTGACTCTCCAGCACGTCGAAGAACTCGATTCTTTCGAGAAGCCGATGAAAGCCGCTCGGCGCGTAGACGTTCGTTACGACGAGGTCGTATGAATCTGACCACTTGAGTACAAGTTGGCCCATTCGCCCTTCCTGGTCGAATCGAACGCTGCGCATTGCTCCCACCATCCTATTATTGACGAGAAAACCGACTCCGCACGATTGTGCAGAACCTTCTCGCCAGTACATGGTGGCAGCCGCGCGCTGTTTGATTTCGGCAACCTCCGCATCAGAGATGTAATGCATCCCCTGAGGGATCGCGAAATCGAAATGTCCCAGGGTGTCTGACACTTCGCGCCTCTTTCCGTCTCTGCGCAGTCCATTGACGTTCCAACAGGCTACGCTGAATCAAAGAAAAGAGGCGACTTCCTGCATTAAGGCTGGGAACGTGAGCACAGGTTTCTCGCCTTGTCCGGTAAGTGGTCACGAGACAGAACAGCAGATTTTGGAGAGGGGGCATCTCCATTCGAAGCCGCCTTGCTTGTTGCCGGTAGCTCTGAGGTGAGGTCCATCCCCTCCTCTTTGCTCCTCGGCAAAAGATCCTCTTCGACAACCACGCGCTTGCGGGTCTTCGGGAGGCGATTCCGCGGTTTCGGGCGGTTATCCCGCTGTGTGCTCTTTCTGTCGGAAATTGGATCAGAATCGGACAGTCGAGAACTTTCCAGGCGCTGCTGCTGTTTCCCGGAATCAGGGAAATGGTTGGCTGCCTGTTTCCTAGCGCTTTCTGTAACTGCGGCTGGGACTTTCGTCCTTTTAGCCGCAGCAGCAGCTTCCCGCTCCATCCGCGAGAGAACGAGTGCGCAGGAGCAAAGAATCGCAATCTTTTTCTGAGAAGGTTTCGCGGGTTTCTTTCGCCCACTCACCTTCACACAGAGCTGCGAAGACCTTGATGGTTTATTTCTAATGATCTTTCTCACCTGCATCCTGCCTTCTTCCTTCGCGCCGCAGTTATCTTTGCCATCCTGAGATGGCAATGCTTCCACGGATGTAAGAGGCGTTGCCTTCGCTGCCTCTTGGAGTGCTGCCTGCACGAAGGCGTAAGCAACTCCTTTAGCGATCGCTAGAGGCGCTGCCTCTTCCAGGTCGGAGGGTTCGCGCGTTGGCTTTGCGACCGTTCGGGGCACTGCTGTAGTGGTTGTGCTCGCCCTAGCAGTTTCTTCCTTGGCGGCAGTAGGCGCTGCGTCCGTGCGCGAGGACTGGTGGTTTGCCTGGCACTCGGCACTTGGGGCACCTTTGCCGCGGTAGCTTCAGATGGCTCGGTGTTCTTTGCCCGCGGGCGCGTTTTTCCCGTATCGAGCGAAGGACCGCATTCCGCGTCGCTCGTCGACGCCTTGATACGAGGCTTCGCAGTAGTGATACCGACAGTAGGAGGCTCTTTGACCTTCGGCACAATGTCTCCTGCATTCAACAATTGACTGGGAGGTCTCGTAGAAAGGTCGCATCCTTCGCGAGCTTCGTTCGAGTCGAAAGCCGGAGGCTTTGCCGCGACGAGTTTTTTTGTGTTATTCACCCCTTCTTTGTGGGGTCGAAAAACAGTATTCTACACGTGCGTGGTCGCGGTTTTCGCAACGCTTTTCGAAAATTTGATGTTTCTTTCTTTCGATTCGCGGCGATTACTACGCGATGCGGAAAGCGATTCGTTCCTCCGCTTTTTGTTTTTTAAAAGGAGCTGCGGGCACGTTCCTTCAGTGTGCCCGTGCTCGTGGTAGTAACGGCAAGCGCTCTAGGGACACTTCGTAATGAGGAGACCCTCCTGCCCGCATTCGGCGCATACACGCGTTTGCCCGGCTAACTTCTAACCACTACTTCTGAACCCGTAACTACGGCTAGGGCGTGGAGCGCGGTGGCAGCGGCGGAAACGTCCGATGTCGCCGCCAAAATCCAATTATACATCCAGGAGGGCTACAATCCGGCCCTCCTGTACAAGGTAGGAAATTTATATTCACCTTTAAGGGCGCAAAAGTTCGTCAATTCCATCAAAAAGAAGGGCATTTCCGACCATGAAATTCTTTGAATGTCAATACGGAGCGGAGGGCAGTTGGCGGAGCTCATCTGCAAGGATGCAGCTTTTACCCACAAGATGCTCTGCACGCCCGTACAATTTGAGGGCAGGAATTTACTCCCACACACGGTGGACCACTCCATTGTGGTCCACCTAACAGGGTTAACAGTGCGGATGAATGAGAAGGCCATCCGCGCTAAACTGGAAAAATTCGCAAGCGTTTTCGCTATGTGGAGAAAGCCTAACACCTTCAGAGTGAATGGTGCATTAAGTAGGCGAGTAGGCGCGCCTGTAACGCTTCGAGAAAGCGTACAGCTTCCCCACAAGCTCCAAATTGGCGACGAGTTCCTCGACATCTGGTTTGTGGGGAAAACTAAATTTTGTGGAAACTGTAAGTCGTTCGGGCATTTGAAAAAGCGTTGCCTGGACGCATTTTGCTCAACGTGCGGCGCGAAGGGCCACACCAAAGTGGTGTGCCCGATGCACGTCGCTCCAACGCCGGAACTTCCGCAAAAGAAGGAAGGGAAGGCAAAAATAGTAAGAAACCTCACAAAAGGGGATCAGCCGTCGGCTCCGACAAAGTCGCGAAGCTGGAAAGGGACTCGGTGCAGAAGCTCCCAGAAAAGACTGTCGACGAGGAAGGCTGGCAGCTGGTCACAGGTAAAATAAAAATCATTAAAAAAACCGCGCCCGCACCGGCGAAAGAGGTGTTACAGGCAAGGTGGAGGAAGCGCCACGCCCAACAATCAAAGCGTGCAGCGTGGCCATCAAAAGCGTGCCGGCGATCGATACTCGTTCCGCTGACGGATCGATGCGATGTGACGTCACGCCAGCTGTTCAATCCGCCGTCGCATTCCTTCTATTCAATCACTAATAATTGCACAATTGCTTTATGAACTTCCAAATACTAGTCTTATAGTTCCAAAATGCAAAACAACCAAAACTTGTTCCATCTCTTTGGAAGACAAGCGACACCTTCTCCACCTAAAGATCCCAATTGCTTACCAACATCAACAACCGACATACTTTAAAATTATCTCCAGGGTGAGCCAACAAGTACAACATTTACAGTCATTATGGCTGAATTTGCGCTGAGGAAATTTAGCAAAAAGGGTGATTTGCGCGTTAAGGCGCCAGGATTGCTGCTTCGATGAACATTTTTTGGGTACTTTTTTAATCTTACTTTCATATTTCGAAATTGCCACGGTGAGTATTGCTCCAGAAAATGTGATCATCCATGGCTTGAGCGCTGCTAAAGGCTTTGCAGAAGATGAATCCTCTGGTGATCACGTCCCTGGGTTTTCGGTAGGGACCGCTGCAGCCTTGGGCAATCAAACGAGCGAAATGGATGCTGGTCGATCAAAGAGCGGGGAGTACCAGAAGATGCTAAGACGATGCATCGGCAGGCTCAGTTATCATGAAAGACCGCTTACTGAATGAAGGTCTTGAAAATCACTCAGTGTTTCAAAGAGCTGAAGAGATTGGCAAAATCCGATACTTGAGATTGTTGCTAATCATCCTAGTAAGGAAAAATACTGCTACCGGACTAAGGAAAAGCTGGAAAAAGGTCCAGAAATATGGTTAGAACAAGCTAAAGAGTGTAAAGGTTCTCGGTGGGATGATCGGCTGTTATGGATGCAAAAGCATCAACTTCTTCAGATGCGACGAAACGACGAGTTTTAAACAAATTTTTGTAATATCTTGTTTGTGATTTTACATCAATCAAATATCATTGTATCAAGAGATTCGAGAGAGTCAAAATTGTGAGCTGTAGGGTTTCGTATGAAACGTTTCCTTCGTTGAAAAATAGATACAGTTTAGAAATACATCGAAATTTTGATCAATGTGCTGATTGCTGATTGTAAGGAAAAATAGATTTGTCAAAGATTCATTTATATGGTGATGTTAGATTGATTGCCAAGAATTGGTCATTAGACACTAAATCTTACCACCCTGCTATTATTTCTTTTACGAGAGATCAGGAAGGAACAATCGCAGCTGCGCAGACCATTCTTTTAGACGCAAAACCCGCGGATAAACATAAAAATCTAGAAGTTACAAAAACAACTTTTCGTTCTCGAAGGCAAGCCTTGTACAACTGACGAAGAATGAGCATTCTGAAGTCATAATTATAGCGGGCGCTGCAAACATCTATGTGAGCTTGATTTCGTCAAATGAAGGAATGGTCTCCTGAATACATCATCCAAAGGTAGTTCTGTAATTTTCCTGAAAGCAACTATTGCCTCCTCTTCAGCTTCAGAAAGTACTGTGGATTTGATCTTTTTCGGCCCCATCGAAAGATCTTTTGTGTCTTCTCTTTTTTCACATTTCGTAACGGTTTTTGGGTTAACATGAAATCTTTTTGCTGTTTTTATCGTGCTCTCTTTACAATTACGTATCTCTCTACGCATTGCCTCTGTTGTTCTGGCATTAGCATGCAGTACTCGTCCCGCAGACTTTTCATCCATGAATTGCTACAAAATTCGTCTAAATAGTCAAACCAATCTGTTTCTATGACAGAATAGCAGCGGCCAGTTAGTGCAAACTAAAGAGTAATGAGCAGCATATCCTAACTGAAATGAACCTCCGATTGCTTTTTGTGCTTAGCACATCTACCTTTTAACATACTAAGCGCCCTCTGTGTTATTCTCCTCGGGTCAAAAATCCACCCAGTCTTATGTGCATTAATTGTTTGCAGATGATTTATTGGAGCAAAAAATTGAAAGCAGAAAATGGTTTCAGAATCCTATCATGGCTTGGAAAAAACAGATATCATATTGTTCAGAATCTAAAATTAAGAGAGCTATTTGCTTTTTGGAAAGCATGGTTTCATTATCTCACGCAAAATGTCTGTCGAGAAATGCAAAAACACTAAATGGTATTACGTAGTTGAAGAGGAAGTAATCTCTTTTTTTAGAGAAATACATTAGAGCAACAATATATCGTCTAGAAACGTAATAAATGCATCAATTTTCCAGCATCAAGAAGCGGAAATATAACTGCAGGTAGTGAAGGCATAACAAATTCGTTAACTTCGTGCTGCCCGTTGATTACCAGCGCCTGACGGGCTGAAACTATGGCGCGAACGTAACCGACGGTAGCAATCCTTTGGCTTGTAGACAGCCCGATAGGCGTAAAGAACCGTTGCAGAAGGTATCTTGCGGTATCCTCCGGGTGCGATGGTGCTGTTGCCAGCCTCCGCCAGGGTCACCTTGTGGGACACCGCAGTCCAGAAGCAAGTCCCCCCGGAAACACGATGCCATCGCTCGTTACACTGAAAACGCCAGTGAACGAAGAGCCACACGGCTTGTTTCCAAGCAAGGGGGAGCAGCGAACTGTCCACACACTGTGAAGGGACTACAAGTAATTCGGGGGTGACTCTAGGTTCTTCTCCCCACCTCACCCAGCGACGGAAAGAATTTCGCGCAGGCGGCGGAGGAAGTGTCGGCCAGCTTCAAGCAGCCCCTCAAGGCTGTCAAGAAGGCGGTGAGGCGGCCGGCGGAAGCCAAAGGCCCGGAAACACCCGAGTCCGAAGCGGAAGCCGGAAGCGCTCCCTCCATTGCCCTCCCGAAAAGGAAGGCGGGGCGGAAGTCCCAGAACTCTGGGCGCGTCGTTCCCCCTCAGGTGGAGGAGGAAATGCCCTCAGAGAACGAGGAGGCAATGTCCGCGAGGTCACGCGACTCCTCGGTTGAAAAAAGGGCCTCGCCAGAGGATACTGGTGTACAACGTCCAGGAACCGACGAGACACCTTTAGCCGAAGCGATGCCCGCCGACCAGGACAACGACCATCCGCCTCCCGAACAGGAGACGGCAACAAAATCGCCACCACCATCAACAGAGTGATGCGTGGAATCGCCACTTGCCGGCACTTACGCATAGCCTGTTGGAAAGTCAACGGGCTGCGTGACCAAGGCAAGAGGCGCGGCGTGGCCAACACCCTGCGACCTTTCGACCTGGCTCTTCTCCAGGAGACGCACGCGCTCAGAGGAGAGGACGTCCAGGAGATCGAGAGGATCACAGGGGAGAGGCTACTTTACCGATTAGTCGGGAATCACTCCCGTGGAGTGGCCTTCCTGCTGAAGCCAGCCGTCGAAAATGCGCTGCGCAACGTACAGTTCGACATTTTCACCCGGTCAAGCCGGGGCGTTTATGAAAAAAAACTAACAGTCTTCGCAGTACAAGGCCCCGCTGCGGCCAATAGTTCTCTGGAGATGTCGGGTGGTCGGTGCTTAGACCTACTTGACACTCCACGGCAACGGATGGGATTGGGGGAAAAAACAAAAAGAAAAATTAAACAAAAAGTACAAACACTTGTCAATTGGAGGGCCGGGAAGGGATCACTGCCCGTTACGTGGAGCTTCCATCCTTTGCAGGATGCCGACGAGGTCCTGGTACTGATTTCCCAGTTGGAGCTGTACTCCCCCGCGGTTTTGCGGTCGTTCGCGGCCGAGTTTAAAAAATTAAAAGTCCCGGAGGACGAAGTCCTCGGACTTTCGGTAAGGAGTGGCGGGCAGCTGGTTGAGCTGAACTGCAAGTCTGCAGGGATGGCTTAGCAGCTGCTCCGCCTGCCGGTCACTGTGAACGGGAGAAGGATCTTCCCGTTCACGGCCGACAATTCGATCGTGGTGCATTTGACCGGCATAACGATGCGCATGGCAAAGAGCGCCGTGCGAGAATCGTTAGAGAAGTTCGGGACCGTTCACGCGTTGTGGGCAAAACCTAATGTACTGGGTTACACCAGGGCATTTAGTGGTTACGCCGCTGCGCGCGTGACGGTACGTGCCGAGGGTGGGCTACCCCACAGACTGCAGGTCGGGGAGGAGGAGATCGACCTGTGGTATGTGGGGAAACCCGTATACTGCGGCTTTTGCCAGGTGTCGGGGCATTTAAAAAAGAAATGCCCCAACATCGTGTGCTTGGGCTGTGGGGAGAAGGGGCACATCAGGCGGATGTGCCCCAACCGAAAAAGGTCCGTTCCGTCAGGCGCGAGGAAGGAAGAGACGCCGAAGGAAAAGGACCGAAGCCAACAACTGGCAGAATCCCGCCCTGCCGACCAACCCGCTGCTCAGCCATCCACCAGCGAACAACCAGCTGGAGAAAGCGCCGAGAACGAGGAAGGTTGGCAGAAGGTAGAAAGGAAGAAGCCCCAGAAGAAGGAGGCAAAAAAGATAAACAAGGCGGCGCCGAAAAAGCAGAAACCGGTCGTCCGCGCTTGTACGGTAAAGATCGAACGCGTCTCGATCGCCAGAGCCGCAAAGAAAGTAACGGTAAAGGCGATCGATACCGTCGTTCCTGAGCCGGTCGTGCCCGCAGTGACGTCACCATGAGCTGACGACAATGCAGTTCCGGCATTGCCAGCGAAGGACGTCTGCGCGCCGATCGATGAAGCCGCCCCTGTCGCGCCTGCGCAAAGCGTCGGTGCGGAAAGCGAGGAGGCGGCGCGCATAACGGAAGCGACCTTTGCGCAGGCCGCGGAAGAGCTGGCAGCCATGTTACGGCAGCCTGCCAAGGCCGAAAAAGAAGGCCTTGAGACGACCGGCAACGATGAAGGGCCCGGAAAATTCCGAGTCCGAAACCGAAGCCGGTTGTTCTACTTCCGCAGCCGTGCCGAAGAGAAAGGCTGGCAAGAAGACCGGTTGCCCGAGACGGGTCGCCTCTCCGCAGATAGAGGAGGCCATGTCCTCGGGCACGGAGGAGGAGGCAATGTGCGTCGCGCCACGCGACCCCTCTCCGATCCGTGTCCCGGAAGCCAGCCCCATGGAAGTCGCTGTGGACGACGTGCTCCCGTGTGAACAGCCGACCGTCGTCACGGCCGCCAACAAGCCGCCTCCTGCAAGGGAGGAGGCCGCCTCCACCCCACAATAAACGCATCAGGGCGTGGGCTCGCCTTCTGCCGCCGCTTGCGCATCACCTGTTATGATGTCAACGGGTTGCGCGACGACGGAAAGAGGCGAGATGTAGCCGCCATACTGCGAGATTTCGACCTGGTGCTCCTGGAAGAGACGCACGTTCTCCGACCGGGAGATGTCCAGGAAATCGAAAGAATCGCAGGAGGGCGGCTACTGTGGAGGAACGGAACGGACAACTCCTGCGGAGTGGCCTTTCTGCTAAAGCCAACCGTCGACAACTCACTGCGCAGTGCACGGTTCGCCGGGGATGGTCGAGTTGGGCAGCTTGTGTTCAAGTGGTCCGACTCGATCGACCTCGTAGTCACGAACCTGTACGCTCCGGTGAGCAGCCACAGGGCCGAGTAACGCACTGCGTTCTTCGAAACCTTGCGGCGAGACTGGTTGGCCGAAGCAGGCGTGCGAAGGGCGCACCTCATTGCGGGCGATTTCAATCTCCGCCTGCTGGCAGGTGCGCCCAGCGGACGAGCACAGCTGGTCAACGAGATGTGCGCAGCCATGCATGCGCGCAACTTGTTGGCCGGCGATGCCGGGAGAGATCGGAACATCTGCCCACATGTTCCTCGACAACCACCTGTGCACGCGGGTGGGAACTCGAGGAACGCTCCCGGCAGAGCTGTGCCAACAATCCACAACTCGTGCTCGAGTTACATCCGCGCAATAAGGGCCCTCCCCTGAAAACATGGCGCCTGCCAGGGGATTGGTTGCGCCTCGCAGGAGCGGCGGAACATCTACGCTGTTTCCTGCGAGGATTCCAGCTTCAGACGCTCGCGGACTGGGACGAAATGAAGTGCTCAGTCCGTGAGTTTTGCGACCAGTTTCCGCTGGAACGTCTCCCGCCGGGCTTCGGTGAGGGTGTCAGGAACGAGCGGGCGTACCTCCAGGCGCGCCGTTATTCCCGGCGTCCCGACGTCCGTCGCCTGGCTGAATTCAAGGCTGAGGCGTAGAGGCAGGCCTGGCAGCCAGGCTCGGCCTGCCTGCTGGATCATCAGGGCCAAGAACGCTCCAGCCCAGCCCAGGTAAGCCGCATCGTGCGGGAGTTTTATTCCTCCTTGTACGCGCCACTAACACCTGAGCGCCATTTCGCGCAGCGCCTGCTGCCGGATGGCGCTCCCGCGCTCAAGGAGGAGGACCGTTCCAGATTGGCGGAACCGTTCACGATGGCGGAGATCATCTCCGCCATCAACAGGCTCAAGAGAAGGAAGGCACCAGGGAAGGACGGCCTGCCCGCGGAGTTTTACCATCGCTTCGCGCCAGAGCTGTAAACCCTGGTGCTCAGGTTAAGTGCGCTGATCCGCGAACACGGCGAAGTTCCCGCCTCGTTCCGGTCAGCTAAAGTACGTCTCCTGCCGAAGTCAGAAGACTTACGCAACATTGGCAACTGGCGTCCCATCACAGTAGTGAATGCGGACGCAAAGTTGTATGCCAAGTTGTGGGCTGAGCGTTTGGGGCGGGTGGCCGCTTCCGTGGTTAGTCCCGAGCAGACCTATGCTGTTCCCGGACGAACCATGGAGGCCAACCTGCTCCTCGCTAGCTCATGGTGGCAGTTGCGACAACGCGTTGCACAGGACGGTCAAGAAAGCCTCGCGCCCCCCTCTGACCAAGAACATCGGGCAGAGGGTGGGATGGACTCGGCGGGAGCCTTTGCCGTCGCGGTCGATTTGCACAAAGCATTCGACTGCGTCGACCAGGATCTCCTTCTGGAGCTCCTGGAACGCATGGGTTTCCCTGCCGTGCTTCAATCTTACCTGCGCTCCTGCTGGCGCAACGCGTCAATCAATATCGGTTTCAGCGGCCGGCACGTGTACGGCGTGCCCGTACGCCGCGGCATCCGCCAGGGTGACAGCCTGAGCCCCTTGCTCTTCAGCATCTACTTCGAGTTGGTGCTGAGGGCATACAGGGTAACTCTGGCAACCCTGCCGAGCTCGTGTGCCGGCACGCCTGCCGTGTCGGCCTATGCAGACGATCTTCTGCTGCTGCTTCCCAAGTCCACCCCGGCGAGTGCACTCGAGGACTTCTTCGAGTTGCTGCGCCGCGGGACGGGCCTGGAGGTGAACAGGGCGAAGTCGTCCATGGTCTTCGTCGGTTCGGCGTGGCCTGGACGGTCGGACTGGATCCGCTTGGGGATCCCCACGGGCAGGTGCTTCAAGTACCTCGGCGTACCGTTGGGGGACTTCTGCGCAGCAGAAGTCTGGTCCGACCGTCTCCAAAAGGCAGCGTTGGCGATCGGTCCGTTCCAAGAAGGCAAGTTCTACTTGCAGGAACGGGCCGCGTTGTGGAACGCGTTTGCGGCTCCCCTCCTTCGCCCCCTACTTTTTGTTTGCCCCGCCCCTTATTTTATCCGAAAACGAGCAGCGGGCCTCCTGAGGACAGTCCTTTGGGGCAAAGGGAGGTCCCGTGTGAGGCTCAAAGACTTGTGCGCTCCACGTAAGGACGGAGGACTAGGCGTTCTTACTCTGAAGCGCATAGAACTACAACTTAGGTTCAGGACTCTCGCCCTTGCGGCAGAATTGTGGGACACGCCTTGGTACGTTCCAGCACGCCTCCTGGCCCAACGAGCCTGCGGATTCGACGGACTTTTGTCGTTTCTGTCTGCGCGCGTCTGCAGAAGACCATACTGTGGCTCTATGCTGCGACGCATCTTCGTTGCGGTTCGGGAGAACGCCTGGATCTCCTGCCTCCCAGGGAACTACTCCGCCTGGTTGCACGAGTCAGTCTCCACCTGGGTAAAGATCCACGTTCCGGCGGGCACAAGGAACACTTGTATGAAAAGGCACGCCCGCTGGACGCAGCAGGAGATCGTGCAGTCCCACGACAAGCTTCTGTGGGCCTTGATAACCCCCCTCGCCCCAGTGCTGCCCTTCCTTGTGAATGCCAGGGACAGTAGCGAGCAGGGGAAATGGACCGTGTCCTGCACTATAGGCGGGAGGACACAATCGATAAAGGCGTGGACATCTCGGCAGCTAGCTGACGCTGCGACGCCGAGTGTCCCGCCCTACGGAATTCGACGCTGGGGCGAGCTACTCGGACTATCTCCGGAGGAGATGAAGTGGCCCCCAGCGTCCTGGAACAGTGCATCCCTCGCCCTGGAATGGCAGGATGTGGCGTTGCTTGTGGTCCTCTGGGGACTTCCATTCAAAGCACGCCTTCATCACACAACCCGGGGGGCTGTGGATCCTTATTGTGACCGGTGCGGGGAAAAAGAGACCTTCCCCCACCTTCTCATCGAGTGCAGTGCCATCCGCCCTTTATGGGATCGTCTCGCGCCGATCCTGTACTTGCGCGGATGCGGCCCAAAGGACGTTTTCAGGCGCCTCTTCTGCAGTGACGCCTTGTCCCCGCCCGCTAGTGTAGCAGTCCTCTACTGCATCAGAGGAATAGTGGCGGCTTGGAACGCCACCAGAAGAAGGCGTCAGCCAACCGGCAACGCCTTACACTGGACTCGCGTTTTCGCGCGAAGTGGCTGCAAGTGGCGCCACTTGGGCGCTGAAAGGACTCAGCTTGTGCGGATCCTGAATAGGATCTAGAGGACCTCTCCACGCGCACCGTGATCCCTTCCCCGCCCTCCCACCCCTACAACATTTGTTCCCCCCCACATTTGAACTTTTTGTTTCCTTTTGTTTTTCTTTATTTCCCATCCCCGCGCATCGGAAGGACCTCTCCGGCACGGAGCCGGTAACCAGCAAGCTGTTTTGGAGTGGTGAACCTTCGGGTTCGCCACGCGACATTTTTTCTGTTATTTTATTTCTAAGAAATAAATGCCCCGGCACATCCGGGTGTGAACAATCCGCCGCCGCGCGAACGCCCACGCCGCGACAAAGTCGCGAGCCCAGCGTGAGCCGCCACGACCGGGACTTCAACAAGGCGGCGGAAGAGTTGGCAGCCATACTCCAGCAACCTCCCAAGGCCGAGAAGATGGCCTTGAGGCGTCCGGCTGAGGCGAAAGGATCGGAGACTTCCGAGTCCGAAGCCGAAGCCGGGAACGCTCCGGCTGTGGCTCTCCCGAAGCGCAAAGCGAGCCGCAAGGTAGGCAACCCGCGGCGCTCCGCACCTCCACCGGCGGAGGAGGAAATGCGGTCGGACTACGACGACGGAGAGGCCATGTCCGCGAAGTCTCGCGACTCCTCGCCGTAGGCGTTCCTGGCCAAGCGAGATCCTCCAACGACCACCACAACCACCGACGGACCACCTCCTTGCGCGGAACAGCCCGTCGCAATGGACACACAACACCCGCCTGCTGAACAGCAGGCGGAGGACGGTAAGCAAACACCATAAACCCACCAACGCGTGGACTCTTCTCCTGCCGGCGACTGCGCGTAAACTGTTGGAACGTCAACGGGTTGCGCGACAACGGCAACAGGAGAAAAGTGGCCACCAGCCTGCGGGACTTCGACCTGGCGCTTCTGCAGGAGACGCACGTGCTCCATGCAGGGGAGGCTTAGGAAATCGAACGGATCGCAGGCGGGCGGCTCATATACAAGAACGGGAGAGACCGCACCAGCGGTGTGGCTTTCATGCTGAAGCCAGCCGTCGTTAATGCGCTGCGCGACGTGCACTTCGACGGGGAAGGTCAAATCGGGCAGCTCGTTGCCAAGTGCTCCGACGCGATGGACCTCGTCGTGACCAACGTGTACGAGCTTGGCACGAGACACAGGCGCGGGGAACGCACTGCGTTCTTCGAAGGCCTGCGGGGAGATTGGCTGGCCGAAGCAGACATGCGAAAGGCGCACCTCATTTCCGGGGACTTTAACGTGCGCCTGCTGGCAGGTGCGCCCGACATTCGCGCACAGCTGGTCAACGAGATGTGCGCTGCCACGCACGCGCGCAACTTGTTCGCCGGTGACGCCAAGACGAAGACGTGGATCGATCACATGTTCCTCGACAACCACCTCTGTTCGCGGGTGGGAAATCGAGGAGCAGTTCCAACCGAACATTCCGACCATCGCCGGCTCGTGGTAGAAACACAACCGAGCGGTAGAGGTCCAGCCTTCACAGCGTGGCGTTTGCCAGGGGACTGGTTTTGCCTCGCAGGAGCAGCGCAACATCTTCGCTCGTTCCTGCAAGGCTCCCATCTGCAGTCGCTCGCGGACTGAGACGACTTGAAGAGCTCAGTCCGCGAGTTCTGCGACCAGTTTCCCTTAAACCGTCTCCCTCCATGTTTCGGCGAAGGGTGAGGAACGACCTGGCATACCACCACGCCCGTCTTTATTCTAGGACTCCCGACGTTCGACGCCTGACGGAGTATACAGCTGGGGCTGAGCGACAGACCTGGCAATCCGGGTCGGCCAGCTTAATGGACGCCCGAGGCCAGGAATGTTCAGATCCGGCCAGAATAAACCGCATCCTGCGGGACTATTTCTCCTCCTTGTACGCGCGTAGAACAAAAGAGCGCGCCGTGGCGCAGCGCTCGCTGCCGCAAGGCGCCCCCGCGCTACAGGACGAGCAGACACATGAACACGAGTAGCCTTTCTCGATGGCGGAGATCGTCTCCGCCATCGGAAAGCTCCGAAAGAGGAAAGCACTAGGAGAAGACGGTCTTCCCGTGGAGTTTTACCAAGGCTTGGTGGCGGATCTGGCCACCCTGTTGCATCGGCTTTGCATGCTGATCCGAGAACAATGGGACGTCCCCAAATCGTTCCGGCCAGCTAGAGTACGTCTCCTGCCGAAAGGAGGAGACAATCGCAACGAAGGCAACTGGCGTTCCATCACAGTAGTGAATGCGGATGCAAAGTTGCTTGCCAAGCTTTGGGTTGAGCGACTGGGACGGGTGGCGCAATCCGTGGTGAGTACGGAGCAGACACATGCTGTTCCCGGACAAAGCATGCAGGCCAACCTGTTCCTCGCCAGTGCATGGTGGCAGTTGCAACAAAGCGAAGACCAGGGAGGTCAAGATAATCCTGGATTGTCCTCTGACCAGGCAGGGGACGCCCTTCATGGAAGAGCCGCGCCCGGTGCCCTTGCGGTCGCAGTCGATCTGCGTAAAGCGTTCGATTGCGTCCACCAGGAACTGCTTCTGGAGCTCCTGGAACGCTTGGGATTTCCGGCCGTCTTCCGGGCTTACCTGCGCTCCTGCTGGCGCTTCGCTCTAATAAACATCTCTTTTAGCGGCCGGAACGTGTACGGCGTGTTGTTTCGGCGTGGCATGAGGCAGGGTGACAGTCTGAGCCCCATGCTCTTCAGCATCTACTTCGTGCTGGTGCTGAGGGCATACAGGGAGACTCTGGCAACCCTGTCAAGCTCGTGTCCCGGCACGCCTTTCGTGTCGGCCTACGACGATGACCTTCTGCTCCTGCTCCCCGTGTCCACCCCGGCGTCGGCGCTCGAAGATTTCTTTGAGATGCTGCGCCGCGGGACGGGCCTCGAGGTGAACAGAAAGAAATCTTCCATCGTTTTAGCATCACCACTACTTTTAAACAATACGGCGTGGGCCGGACGGCCGTACTGGATCCGCTTGGAAATCCCGACGGGCAGGTGCTTCAAGTACCTTGGCGTTCCGTTAGGGGACTTCTACGTTGCAGAAGGCTGGTCCGACCGTCTCCAAAAGGTGGAGTTGGCGATCGGCCCGTTCCGGAACGGCAAGTTTTACTTGCAGAAGCGGGCCGCGGTGTAAAACGCGTTCGCGGCCCCTTTTCTTCGCCTCTTACTTTTTGTTTGCCCCGCCCCTCCCATCATACAGAGACGGACCAAAGCTCTCTTGAGGACTGCCCTTGAAAGCACAGCGAGGTCGCGAGTCCGATTGAAAGACTTGTGCGCTCCACGCAGGTTTGTTGGCTTGGGCCTCCTTACGTTGGAGCGCATCCAACTTCAAACAACAATTCGAAAGTTAGCCCTTGCGGCTAGCTTATGGATGACGCCATGGTGCGATCCGGCACAGCTTCTCGCCAGAAGAGCGACCGGCTGCGAAGGATTGTCCTCGATCCTCGTGGCCTTCCAGCGCAGCCTCTCCAACTGTGGCCCCGATTTGCGCCAGATGGTCGTCCTGATGAGGGAGAATACCTGGAACTTCTGCCTTCCCGCGAACTGTACTGCCTGGCTTCAGGAGTCAGCTCCTGCGTGGGCTAGGATCAACGGCACAAGCGAGGCGGAATACAACTGCCTACGACGAGGAACTTACGTTCGACAGTCGCTGCAGGATATTATCAACACGCCCCGGAAGTTTCTGTGGGCTTCTTTCAACCCCCTTGCTCCCGTTCTGTCCTCCCTAAAAAACACTAGGAGCAGCAACGAGCTGGCATCGTGGGAAGTGTCCTGCCACCTCCTAGGCAGGAAAAAACCTTTAAAGGCGTGGACGACTAGGGAGCTCACTAACGCTGCCACTCCGAGCGTTTCGCCTCACGGACTTGCGCGCTGGAGAGAGCTGCTCGCAATACCTCCGGAGGAGGTGAAGTGGCCCCCAGGGTGTTGGGATTGCGGCAGACTTCCGTTGAAGTGGCAGGAGACGGCGTTGCTATTTCTGCACTGGGGACTGTTAAGCAGAGCACGCCTGTTTCACTGGACACTGGGGAATGTGGATGCCCGCTGTGTCGAGTGCGGAGAAAGAGAGACCTTTCCGCATCTCACCCTCGAATGTGTCGCCCTGGATGGACTCTGGAGTCGAATCGCCCCAATCCTCCTTCTACCAATAGGCGACCCTAAGGAAATTTACCGTCGCCTCTTTCTCCGTGACGGCCTGCGCTCCCCTGCGTCTCTAGCAGCCTCTGCTGCGTGCGCGGCATTGTGCAAAGGTGGCACGCTAGAAGAAGAGGCCCAAGATGCAGGGACGCCATCCACTGGACGACGATCTCTTTAGGGACGGCGACAAGGTGGCGTCTACCTTTCACAATAAAAACCGAACTTGACTGCATCCTCAACAGGATGCGAAGGACCGGCCCAGGCGCCCAGTAATCCCTTCCCTGCCCCCCCTCCTCCCCATATAACTATTTCCCTCCCCGTTATGTCTCTTAATGTTTGTTTTTGTTCTAGTTTTCCCTTCCCATGCGCCTCAGTAATGGACCTAACCGGTCTATGCACCGGCAACTGACATGTCGAGCAAGGTGGGAGAACCAAGCGTTTTTCCACAGAAAACATCTTTTTAAAGACTTTATTATCTATCTTTTGTAAAAAATTAGAATAATAAATGCCCCGCATATCCGGGTGGCAAACCACAGGCGGACCGTCAATCTATCCGCCTGCAGTAGCGTGGGAATAGCACGGCGATCCGTCATCGTCACTCGCACTTACGCGAGCCCGCTGTGGTGGTCGTCGAACTTTACAGAAGGGTTTGGCAGCCTCCAAAGCGCGTGGACAGTAGCGAATTTTTCAAGAGACTCCACGACCTGGCGGTCCGAAAGGCCCTTACACACTCCAGTGAGCCGGACAACGAACGACTGGTCCGTTGTGGCAGGGAGTATTTCCTGCCCACGAATGAGCAGCGGCGTGTGCAGCAAACGCTACGTAAGGAAAACGTCCTTACTGGACACCTTTTAGTAGCCGAAACCACTCATCGGCATGATGGACTCCAGTTGGCCTTTCTCAACTCCAATTTGTTGAAGTTCCTGGCCAAACTCGCGCCCAACCCTCTCAGGCATAAGGAAACTTACCTTATACCTCAGTGCAAGCGGGTAGCCATTTGCTACATACGCCTGAAGCTCAGAGCTGTCGGGCGAAGGTCCCATCGTATCCGCAAGGGCAGCGTCCTGGGCGAATGTCCTCGCCGTCGGCGAGGACAGAGGCTCCTTGCTAGCAGCCGAAGCAGCCATCTCAGAAACGGTTGGCGTTCCCTTCTTGCGGCTGATGTTCTTCTTTGCTCCCATTGCAGCACAGAAGCACAGCAGAACCAAAACTCACAAGAGTCAATTTACCTCTTAGCGGCGCAAAAGCACGTCCGTACGCGGCCGTCGCTGATGCGTGAGACGGGAGATGTTCCCGCTTCTTTCCGCTCAGCAAAGGTGCGGCTCTGCCGAAAAGCGGAGATTCGCGCCACCTTAGCAACTGGCGTCCCATCACCTTGGTGAATTCGGACGTCAAGCTGTTCTTGAAACTATGGGTCGCGCGCCTTGGGAAAATCGCAGAGTCCTTGTGAAGTCCGGAGCAGACGTATGCTGTTCCAAAGCGGTCCATGGACGCGAATCTCTTCTTCGCATAAACATGGTGCGAGTTGCAACAGCGCTTGGCGCAGCAGAGCCAGGCAGCCGAAATCGCCGCTGCCAAAGGTAAGCGGCGGTGTTCAAGGCACGATGGAACGCTGGGAGCCTTAGCGGTCGCCGTCGATCTCTGCAAAGCGTTCGACAGCGTAAACCAGGACCTCCTTCTGGAGCGTCGGGGACGACTAGTCCTCCCGACGAACCTCATCGCCTACTTGTGTTCCTGCTGGCGCCACGCATTATGGTGTATCTCTTTCAGCGGGCGCCACGTGTACGGCATTTCCATACGGCGGGGTATCAGGCAGGGTAACAGCTTAAGCCCCCTGCTCTTCGGGATCTTCTTTGAGTTGGTACTGAGGGCGTACAGGCTGACGCTGGCCAACCTGCCGTGCTCCTGCCCGGGAACACCGGCCGTGGCCGCCTATGCTGATGACCTTCTTTTCCTGCTGCAATGTCCACATCAGCGTGCAGGCCCGAGGACTTCTTCGAGGTCATTCGTCGGTGAGCGGGCCTGAGCGTCAACAGGACGAAATAGACTGTTGTATCGGTTGGCTTTTCGTGGAAGGGGCAGTCCGACTGGAACCGCCCTGGGATCACCACGGGCAGGTGCTTGAAGTACCTCGGCGTTTCCTTGGGCTCCTTCTGTCTAGCAGAAGCGTGTTCGGACTGCATTCACAAGGCCGAGGCTGCTCTGGGTTCGTTCAAAGGCTGCAGGTTTCTCCTGTCGGAACGGGCTTTCGTGAGGAACATTTTGGATGCCCCCCTGCTCCGTTTCCTCTTTTTTGTTTGTCCCCCTTCTTACTAGGCTAAGCGCCGGGAGCAACGCCTGTTGCTTAACGCCCTATGAGGACCGGCGAGGTCTAGGAAACGCCTGAAGGACTTGGGGGCTCCTCGGCGGGATGCAGGATTGGGTATGCTGACGCTGGAGCGGATCGGACTGCTAGTGCAGTTCGGCATGCTGGCAATTTGTGCGCAGCTCTGGACTACGCCATGGTGTGCTCCAGCGCGGCTGCTGCTGCGGCGCTGCACGGGTGGCGACGGACTACGTTCGTTGCATCTGCGCACGGAGCGCGCCCAGTGAGGATTCGGCTACCCTTTGAAGCAGCTTGCAACGCTTCTGGGAAAGCATGAGTGGATCTCCTGCCGGCTGACGAGCTACAACGTCTAGAGGCAGAAAGCCTTATCGTCCTGGGCAGCGCAACAGGTTTTGTCCCGTTTGGAACTCCGTTGCGTGAAACTTTCCCATGCTGTCCAGTGGGGGAGGTGCTGGAAGACCAGGACCAGTGGACACCCCTAGCCGCTACGCCACTCGCCGAAGCACTGTGTGCACCCATGGTGCGAGACGAAAGTGATCTGCCGGCGAGGAGGAAGATCGCTTGCGAAATCGCAGGCGAAACACGACTGCCGGGCGGCTGGCGGACTCGCGAAGTGGCAGACGCTGCCACACCTTTCCTTCGGGCTAAGGGACTTCTCCGGTGCAGTGAGCTCCTCGGAGTGCCTACCGATGAACTTGTGGTCCATTCTGTGTGTTTGGACGCGATTCTCTTCCTCCTTCGGTGGAAACAGGACGCTTTTCTGCTGGTGCATTAGGGTTTGTACTGCAACCAGGGGGCGCACCTGATTTCCGGGTAAGTGGCGTCCACGAACTGTGCCAATTTCGGAGCGATGGAATTGCTTCCGCATTTGTTGTTTGAGTACGATACCCTCCAAGAGCTGTGGCGGCGGCTGTCTTCAGCGCTCCTGCACCCTGGACACACCGCACTGGATTGGATGAGCCGCTTCTACACGCGTGGCGGTCTTTATGTTCGAGCGGTCGTCGCAATCATCTGCTGCGTCCGAGCCATTGTCAGGGTTCGCCACGTAGTGCAAATGCGAGCAGTCCCAAAATCGGTTCCCGACAGCGCAGCCTACAACCTGCAAATGCCTGCCGGGTGGCCACACCTGGGACAGAAGTGAGGACGGAGATCGGTAGCTTTGACCGCCGATTCTGAGAACAGGAACGGTTAGACTGCATACCCCTGTCCCCGCCCTCCCACTCAATTTATTTATTTATTGTCCCACCCCCTCCCGTTCCGAAGTCTCAGTGTGCCCGACCTGCGTTTCGGGAAATCTACTTCCCATTTTCTGTTCCCCTTGCCTGGGAACACAGCTCCCACTTGACTTAATGTATAAACGTCCCGGCGTAACCGGGGAATAAACGATAACGCTGCAATCCTTAATCTGCTCGCTTGCCTGCTGTTCTTTCTGGCGGTACGCGAGCTTTTTCTCCAATCTCCTCTCCTTTTTTGTCTTTTTGGCCGTTGCCACCTGCTACCCAGGCTGCTGACTAGTTCTTTCGACTTGTTCGGCGTCGTTCGCAGGGATCTCGGATGCGGACTAGGCCTTGGGCGCGGTTGGCACAGCCTTCGCGGCAGCTTTCGCCGCCAGCTTTTTCTGCAGCAGCCGGGCGCGTTTTTTCAGATTACTTTTGGAAACCACCCGCACTGCTGTTTTTGGGCAGACCTCCCTCATGTGACCCATTGTTTCGTATACTTGGCACTGTACATTGGGATACCTCTTTTTGAGGTGGCCCGACGTATTGCAGAAGCCGCAGTATTTCAGCTTCCCCACAAACCAGAAGTCGACTGTTTCGCCATCGACTACCAGTTTGTGGGGAAGGGTGCAGCCCTCCCGAACGGTCACGTTTGCTTGTGTGATGCCGTGTTGCAGCCCCGTGTAGTCCTCGAGAGGACTAACTTTATTCCACTGCGCGTGGACCGTTCCAAACTGTTCGAAAGCGGCGCGAATTTGTTCTTTGCGCATTCGCGCGGTCACTCTTAGCAGGTGGACCACCATGCTGGGGTCAACTGTAGTGGGGAGGATGCTGCGCGTCCCCATCACATCGGTGGTTTTGAGCAGTTGTTGGGCTAGCTCTGCTTGTTTGCAAATGACCTAAACGTACTGACCCCCCCTTCGGATGGTCATAGCGCTGAGTTCCTCCACTTTCGCATCGAGAGCACGCATGCCCTTCGAGAAGGCGCGCGCGCTCTCTAAAGAATATAAATTGCTAACCTTGTAGAACAATGAGGGGTTATACCTCACCTCCACAGACAATTCCGCCGAGGCTGCAGGCGATGGCGCCGACATGACGGGGCTTCACGGCCGCGCTGCAACAGGGACCGGCTCTGTAGGGGCGGATGCCCTCACCTCCATCACCTCTAGAAGTGACGTTGCCGCCGCCCCCTTTCTCTCCATCTACTCTGGGGGCGGCGTTGCCGCTGCCCCCTGGCCATTCTTGGTACTCCCGTCAGGCAACGCTGCCTGGTCGACCACCGAGCCACACGACGCTTGCACTAGGGAAGACTTTCTGGAACGAGGAGTACCGAGAAAACACTTTCGCCCTCGAGCGTATTAGGCGTTCGATTTTCACCCGGATTTCTCAGGGTCGTTTGTTGAAAAATAAACTTTATGATGAAATTATTTATGGCTGTGGCGATGCTCCAGCCAGAAGGGAAGAACAACGGAGCCTGCCAATTTACCGGTTTCTAGACCGGTACGGTCCACCAAGGCAGCGGGGGAAAGAGGAAAAACAAAAAACTAAACAAAAAGAAACAAAGGGTCGGAGGGAACGGGAAAGGACCTCTGATGCTGCTGGGCCGCATCATTCCTCCCAGGATGCAGGCAAGCTCTTGTTTGATGTGAACATCCAGGTGGAGCCATCGCGACGCCCTCCTCGGGATTTGGGAGGCGCAATGGATGGCATCCTGATCGCTTGGTCCTCACGTAGCCGTGCTCCATGCGGCGACGATTCCACGAAGGCAGCACAAGGCTGCTATCGAGGAGGCTAGCCCATGGGCGTCAACAACAAAGAAGGCTTTTA
This sequence comes from Raillietiella orientalis, assembly GCA_036172245.1. NCBI lineage: Eukaryota > Metazoa > Arthropoda > Ichthyostraca > Raillietiellida > Raillietiellidae > Raillietiella > Raillietiella orientalis. The sequence continues at coordinate 161,224 of JAYWIR010000081.1, read as the reverse complement.
GTGCGTACCTGGGGTTGCCGCACGGGATACCGATGGCCGCGGAAAAGCGGAACCCAAGGGGCTGAAGGGCAACACAATCTAATAGCGATGGGTTATACCCCTCTTCTACGTAGGCAGGTAATTCCGCCGCGGCTGCAGGCGATGGCGCCGACACGACGGCGCCTCACGCCCGCGCTGCAGCAATGACCGGTTGTGTAAGGGCGGACGCCCCTAACTCCTTTGCCACTGAAGGCTACGTTGCCGCCGCCCCCTGGCACTCAAACTTCTCTAGAGGCGACGTTGCCGCCGCCCCTGTCACTCCATTTTTTCAGGAAGCGACGTTGCAACCGCCCCCTGACACACACTGTTGGTCGTGTCATGCATTGCTGAATGATCGATTACCACCACACAAGAAGCTTACACGTAGGGACGGTTCCCGGCATGAAAAGCACCGAGAAAAGACCTCCTCCCTTACTGGGGTAAGGCTTTGGATTGCGTCGACCAGGAGCTCCTCCTGTTGATCCTGAAACGCTAGGGATTTCCGGCCGTCTTAATGACAAACCTACGCTCCTGCTGGCTGTTCGCACTGATAACCATCAATTTCAGCGGCCGTCACTTGTAAGGCGTGCCGCTTCGTCGCGGCATCCGGCAGGATGACAGCCTGAGCCCTCTGCTCTTCAGCATCTAGTTTGAGTTTGTCCTGAGGGCATACAGGGATTCTTTGGCAACCCAGCCGAGCGGATGTCCCGGCACGCCTGCCGTGTCGGCTCATGCCGACGACCTTCTGCTCCTGCTTCCCGGGTGCACTCCGGCATCGGCGCTCCAGGATTTCTTTGAGTAGCTGCACCGTGAGACAGGCCTTGAGGTAAACAGGACGAAGTCGTCGTTACTTCTAACGGACACATCGCGAACAGCACGGTCGGACTGGATCCGCTTGGGGATCCCCACGGGCAGGTACATCAAGTACCTTGGAGTTCCGTTGGGGGACTTCTGCACTGCAGAAGCCTGGTCCGAGCATCTCCAAAAGGTGGAGTTGGCTATCGGCCCGTTCCGGGACGGCAAGTTTAGTTGCAGGAACGAGCCGTGGTGTGAAACGCTTTTGCGGCTTCCGTCTTCCGCCCCCTACTTTTTGCATGCCTCACCCCTCCCCAAATTCGTATAAGGACAAGGGGCCTCATTAGAAAAGCCCTCTGGGGCAATCAAAAACCCCGCGTCCATCTTAAAGACCTGTGCGCTTCACGCAGGCATGGTGGACTTGGCCTCCTGACGCTGGAGCGAATAGAGCGACAGCTCCAATTCCGTAAACTTGCCCTTGTGGCAAAGTACTGGACCGCACCTTTGTGTGCACCATCAAGACTCCTGCCTCACAGGGCAAACGGCTGCCTTGGATTGACCTGAATTCTAGTAGCCAACGACCGCAGCCTTAACCTCTGTGGTTTTCAGCTGCGGGACTTGGTTGCCCTGTTGAGAGACAATCCGTGGATCTTCTCCATCCCTGCGGACTGGACAACCTGGCTCCAGGAATCGGTTTCCGTATTAGCTAAAATCAACGGCTCCAGCGAGGAGGACTTCTGCTGCCTCCGGAGAGGCAGGCACGCTGGTAAGCCACTGCAGGAGATCGTCAAAAGTCCACGGAAGCGTCTGTGGGCCTCCTTTACCTCTCTCGCCCCAGTGCTCCCCTCCCTAAGGGAAGTTCGAAACAGCCAGCAGGAGGCATCGTGGGAAGTGTCCTGCCTCATCGGAGGCAGGAAAAAATTATTGAAGACGTGGACATCCAGGGAACGAGCAGAGGATAGTACCGCGAGTGTCCCGCCGAAGGGACTTTCACGCTGGAGCGCGCTGCTCGAAGTACCTCCGAAGAAGGTGAAGTGGCATCCGGCGTCGTGGGATAACGGCACCCTTTCCCCTGCAGTGGCAGGAGACGCCGTTGCTTCTGCTCCATTGGGGACTTTTAAGCAGAGCGCGCTTGTCTCACTGGACATCGGAGAGTGTGGATGCTAATTGCACAGACTGTGGGGAAAGAGAAACCTTACCTCATCTGATTATTGAGTGCGTTGCCCTAAGCGATATGTTTGACCGACTATCGTCGATCTTGAACATTCCCCGGGGCAACCCGAAGAACATCTTCTGACTCGTGATGCGGGACGCCTTGCCAGCTTCCGTGTGTCGCAGTGCTCTTTTGCAAACGCGGAATACTGGACAAGAAAACCGCGTCAAGGAGAGGACATGCCAGTCGGAATGCCATCCACTGGGCAATCATCTCCTTAGAGAAGGCCTGCCGTTGGCGCCGACTTGGAAAACGTTTACAGGCACTCGTGCGCTACCGTGACCGGATGCAGAGGCCTCCTCACGGGGTGCCGTGATTTCTTCCATTTCTTCCCCCTTCCGAAGAACATTACCTCCTAAGCGTTTCCTTTTTTTTCTTTATTTTTGTTTTTCCCGCCCCTTCGCCAGTGTGGAGGAACTTATCGGACTTCGAGACGGTAAGAACAAGTGCTTCAAGACAGTCGGGCTACGGTTCCTGACTGAAGAAAGGATAGAAAAAGAAAACACACTTTATTTAACAAATCAAGACTTCATTATAGAAGTTTTTCTAATTAAGAAATTTTAGTAATAACAGCCCCGGCTCACCCAGGTGATAATCCTGCGCTGCCGATAAATGCTCCTGGCCTTCTTCATCTAGAAAGAAGGCAGATTCTCAAGGCTGTCAAGAAGGCTGTGAGACGCCCGGCGGAAGCCAAAGGAGCGGAAACGTTCGAGCCCGAGGCATAAGCCGGCAACGCTTCCCCTGCAGCCCTCTTGAAGACAAAGGCGGGTTGGGAGTCCCGCAACACTATGCGTTTCGCTCTTCCTCAGGCTGAGGAGGAGGAAATGCGGTCGGGTAGCGAGGAGACGATGTCCACGAGGTCGCGGGATCCCATCGTGGAAACCGCCCGGTCCGATCTTCCGATCGACTTCTGTCCGGCTGCCGTTGATCCGGTCGTTGCGGAAACGCAGTCCATGCATGTGCACATGGACCAGCCGCCTCCCGAACAGGAGGCGGCTACAAAATCGCCACCACTGTCATTAGCTTGATGCGTCGAATCGACTCTTACCGGCAGCGGCGTATAGCCTGTTGGAATGTCAACGGGCTGCGTAGAGAAAGAAAAAAGCGTAGCGTGGAGGACAACCTGCGATCATTCGACCTGGCACTCCTTCAAGAGGTTCACGCCCTCAGGGGAGAACAATTCCAGGAGATCGAGAGGCTCACAGGGGGAAGGCTACTTTGGCGATCCGGTGGAGACCACTCCCGCGGATTGGCCTTCCTGCTGAAGCCAGCCGTCGCAAAGAAACTGCTCAGTGTACAGTTCGACGAGGAAGATCCAGTTGGGCAACTTGTCCTCAAGTGGTCCGACTCGATCGACCTCGTGGTCACGAACGTATACGCGCCCTGCAGCAGCCAAAGGCGCGGAGAACGCACTGCGTTCTTCGAAGCCCTGCGGCGAGACAGGTTGGCCAAAGCAGGCGTGCTGCTGGAGCACCTGATAGCAAGAGACTTCAACGTCCGCCTGCGGTCGGAAGCGCCCGACATAAGAGCACAACTGGTTAACGAGTTGTGTGTATCAATGCACGCGCGTAACTTGTTGGCCGCGGAAGCCGACGTGAGACGCAGAATCGACAACGTGTTCCTCGATAACCATCTGTGCACGCGGGTAAGGACTCAAGGCGCACTTGCGTCGAATCTGCCCAATCACCCTCGGCAAGTGTTCACCAATTATCCGCGAGACAGAAGTCCACCCTCCGAAACGTGGCGCCTGCCGGGGGACTGGTTGCGACTCGCAGGAGCGCGCGAACATATGCGTGCATTCCTGCGTGGAAGTGAACTGCACACACTCGCTGACTGGGACAAAATAAAACGCTCAGTCCGAGAGTTCTGCGACCAGTTTCCCCTCCATCAACTTCCTCTAGGATTCCTCGATTCCACCCGGGTACGCCGGAACGTTTATTAAAAAAGATTTCTACAGTCAATACAGAACGTGGTACTGGGCCTTACTGACGGCCACGCAATACCGGAACGGGCAAGTCACCAGGACGCACCTCGGTGTGGCTCTTCTCGGCAGTGAAGGGGGATATAGGAGAAAACAGAAATAAAATAAAAAGAGAGAGAGAGAAAAAAAAAGAAGTTAGGAGGACCGGGAAGGGATCACAGCAACTGCTTGGAAAACTCATCCTTTGCAGGATGCCTTCGAGTTCTATTTTCATTTTTCCCAGACAGAGCCATCATGTAGCTCTCTGCAGCAAGCCAACAGCATATTCGATGACGTCCCTCACGATGTAATCTTCATCTTCGGCATCACTCCAGGCCACCACGATACCAAGAATGCAGCAAAGTGCTGCCTGAACTGCGGCGCCGCAGTTCAGGCAGCACTGGACTGAGAGCGTCCCGCACCAAGAAGAGACCTTAAACGCAACTGACGTTGCCACCATCCGGTAAACCAAGGGCCGATTTGAGACGATCCCAAAGAATGAGGACGGCAAAGCAATCAACTAAGAGGTAGGGGAGCGATTCACACCCGGGTGTGCCGAAGCATTTATTTCCTTGAAATAAAAATACATGAAATATCGCGTGGCGAACTCGAAGGTTTACCACTCCAAAACAGCTTCCTGGTTATAAGCTCCATGCCGGAGAGATCCTTCCGATGCGCGGGGATAAGAAATAAAAAAAAACAAAAAGAAACAAAAAGTTTAAATTGGGGGGGGAACAAATGTTGTAGGGGTGGGAGGACCGGGAAGGGATCACGGTGCGCGTGGAAAGGTCCTCTAGATCCTATTCAGGATCCGCACAAGCTGAGTCCTTTCAGCGCCCAAGTGGCGCCACTTGCAGACACTGCGCGCGAAAAGGCGAGTCCAGTGTAACGCGTTGCCGGCTGGCTGACGCCTTCTTCTGCTGGCGTTCCAAGCCGCCACTATTCCTCTGATGCAGCAGAGGACTGCTACACTAGCAGGCGGGGACAAGGCGTCACTACAGAAGAGGCGCCTGAAAACGTCCTTTGGGCCGCATCCGCGCAAGTCCAGGATCGCCCCGGGACGATCACACAAAGGGCAGAGGGCGCTAAACTCAAGGACAAGGTGGAGGAATGTTTCTTTTTCCCCACACCGGTACCAATTGGGATCCACAGCCCCCCGGGTTGTGTGGTGCAGACGTGCTTTGAATGGTAATCTCCAGAGTACAAAAAGCAACGCCACATCCTGCCATTTCAGGGGGAGGGATGCACTGTTCCAGGACGCTAGGGGCCACTTCATCTCCTCCGAAGATAGTCCGAGTAGCTAACCCCAGAGTCGAATTCCGTTGGGCGGGACACTCGGCGTCGCAGCGTCAGCTAGCTGCCGAGATGTCCACGCCTTTATCGATTGTGTCCTGCCGCCTATAGTGCAGGAAACGGTCCATTTCCCCTGCTCGCTACTGTCCCTGGCATTCACAAAAAAGGGCAGCACTGAAGCGAAGGGGGTTATCAAGGCCCACAGAAGCTTGTCGTGGGACTGCACGATCTCCTGCAGCAACCAGCAGGCGTGCCTTTTCATACAAGTGTTCCTTGTGCCCGCCGGAACGTGGATCTTTTCCCAGGTGGAAACTGACTCGTGCAACCAGGCGGAGTAGTGCCCTGGGAGGCAGGAGATCCAGGCGTTCTCCCGAACCGCAACGAAGATGCGTCGCAGCATAGAGCCACAGTATGGTCTTCTGCAGGCGCGCGCAGACAGAAACGACAAAAGTCCGTCGAATCCGCAGGCTCGTTGGGCCAGGAGGCGTGCTGGAACGCACCAAGGCGTGTCCCACAATTTTGCCGCATGGGCGAGAGTCCTGAATCTAAGTTGTAGTTTCATGCGCTCCAGCGCAAGTACGCCAAGTCCACCGTCCTTACGTGGAGCGAACAAGTCTCTGAGCCTCACACGGGACCTCTTTTTGCCCCAAAGAACTGTACTCAGTAGACCCGCTGCTCGTTTCCTAATAAAATAAGGGGCGCGGCAAACAAAAAGTAGAAGGCGAAGGAGGGGATCCGCAAACGCGTTCCACACCGCGGCCCGTTCCTCCAAGTAGAACTTGCCTTCTTGGAACGGACCGATCGCCAACGCTGCCTTTTGGAGACGGTCGGACCAGGCTTCTGCTGCGCAGAAGTCCCCCAACGGTACGATGAGCTACTTGAAGCACCTGCCCGTGGGGATCCCCAAGCGGATCCAGTCCGACCGTCCAGCCCACGCCAAACCGACGAAGACCATGGACGACTTCGCCCTGTTCACCTCCAGGCCCGTCCCTTGGCGCAGCAACTCGAAGAAGTCCTCGAGTGCACTCGCCGGGGTGGACCCGGGAAGCAGCAGCAGAAGATCGTCTGCCTAGGCCGACACGGCAGGCGTGCCGGCACACGAGCTCGGCAGGGTTGCCAGAGTTACCCTGTATGCCCTCAGCACCAACTCGAAGTAGATGCTGAAGAGCAAGGGGCTCAGGCTGTCACCCTGCCGGATACCGCGGCGGACTGGCACACCGTACACGTGCCGGCCGCTGAAACCAATATTAATTGACGCGTTGCGCCAGCAGGAGCGCAGGTAGGACTGGAGCACGGCCGGGAAACCCATGCGTTCCAGGAGCTCCAAAAGCAGTTCCTAATCGACGCAGTCGAATGCTTTGCGCAAGTCGTCCGCGACTGCAAAGGCTCCCGCCGAGTCACTGCCACCCTCTATCCGATTTTCCTGGTTAGAGGGGAGCACAAGACTCCCTTGACCTTCCTGGCCAAAGCGTTGTCGCAACTGCCACCATGTGCTGGCGAGAAGCAGGTTTGACTCCATGGTTCGTCAGGGAACAGTATAGGTCTGCTCCGGACTGATCACGGAAGCGGCCACCCGCCCCAAGCGCTCAGCCAACAACTTGGCATACAACTTTGCGTCCGCATTCACTACTGCGATGGGACGCCAGTTCCTAATGTTGCGTAAGTCTCCTGACATCGGCAGGAGACGTACTTATGCTGACCGGAACGAGGCGAAAACTTCGCCGTGTTCGTGGATCAGCGTACTTAACCTGAGCACCAGGGAGGCCAGCTCTGGCGCGAAGTGTTTGTAAAACTCCGCGGGCAGGCCTTCCTCCTCTGGTGTCTTCCTGTTCTTCAGCCTGTTGATGGCGGAGGCGCATGGGAAGGGAAAACTAGAACAGAAACAAACATTAAGAGAGATAACGGGGAGGGAAATAGTTATATGGGGAGAAGGGGGATCAGGGAAGGGATCACTGGGCGCCTGGGTCGGTCCTCGGCATCCTGTTGAGGATGCAGTCAAGTTCGGTTTTTAGTGTGAAAGGTAGACGCCACCTTGTCGTTGTCTCTAAAGCGATCGTCGTCCAGTAGATGGCGTCCCTGCATCTTGAGCCTCTTCTTCTGGCGTGCCACCTTTGCACAATGCCGCGCACGCAGCAGAGGACTGCTAGAGACGCAGCGGGGCGCACGCCGTCTCGCAGAAAGAGGCGACGGTAAATTTCATTAGGGTTGCCTACAGGAAGATGGAGGATTGGGGCGATTCTACTCCAGAGTCCATCCAAGGCAACACGCTCGAGGGTGAGATGCGGGAAGGTTTCTCTTTCTCCGCAATGGACACAACGGGCATCCACATTTCCCAGTGTCCAGTGAGACAGGCGTGCTTTGCTTAACAGTCCCCAGTGCAGAAATAGCAACGCCATCTCCTGCCACTTCAACGGAAGTGTGCCGCAATCCCAACACGTTGGGGGCCACTTCACCTCCTCCGGAGGTATCGCGAGGAGCACTTCCCAGCGCGCAAGTCCGTGAGGAGGGACGCTCGGGGTGGCACCGTCCGTGAGCTCCCGAGTCGTCCACGCCTTTAAAGGTTCTTTTGAGCCTCGGATGAGGCAGGACACTTCACACGATGCCCGCTGGTTGCTGCTCCTAGTGTTTTTTAGGGAGGACAGAACGGGGGCAAGGGGGCTGAAAGGAGCTCATAGAAACTTCCGGGGCGTGTTGATAATATCCTGCAGCGGCTTTCGAGCGTACGGTCTTCGTCGTAGGCAGTTGTATTCCGCGTCGCTCGTGCCGTTGATCTTGGCCCGCGCGGAAGCTGACTCCTGGAGCCAGGCAGTACAGTTCGCGAAGAGGCAGGAGATCAAGGAATTCTCCCTCATCAGGGCGACCATCTAGCGCAAATCGGGGCCACAGTTGGAGATGATGCGCTCATAGGCACGAGGATCGAGGACAAGTTTTCGCAGCCGGTCGCTCTTCTGGCGAGGAGCCGTGCCGGAACGCACCATGGCGTCATCCATAAGCTAGCCGCAAGGGCTATCTTCCGAAGTGTTGTTTGCAGTTCGATGCGCTCCAACGTAAGGAGGCTTAAGCCACCATCCCTGCGTGGAGCGCACGAGTCTTTCCATCGGACTCGCGACCTCGCTGTGCCCCAAAGGGAAGTCCTCGAGAGGGCTTTGGTTAGTCTCTGTATGATGAGAGCGGCGGGGCGAACAAAAAGTAAGGGGCGAAGCAGGGGGGCCGCGAACGCGTTCCACACCGCGGCTTGCTCCTGCAAGTAAAACCTGCCGTTCCGGAACGGGCCGATCGCAAACTCCACCTTTTGGAGACGGTCGGACCAGGCTTCTGCAACGCGGAAGTCCCCCAACGGAACGCCAAGGTACTTGAAGCACCTGCCCGTGGGGATCCCCAAGCGGATCCAGTGCGGCCGTCCGGCCCATACCCTATTGTTTAAAAGTACTGGTGATGTTGGAACGATGGAAGATTTCTCACTGTTCACCTCGAGCACGTCCCGCGGCGCAGCAACTCAAAGAAATCTTTTAGCGCCGACGCCGGGTGGACCCTAGGAGCAGGAGCAGGAGGTCGTCGGCGTAGGCCGACACGGCAGGCGAGCCGGGACACGAGCTTGGCAGGGTTGCCAGAGTCTCCCTGTATGCCCTCAGCACCAGCTCGAAGTAGATGCTGAAGGGCATGGGGCTCAGACTGTCACCCTACCTTATGCCACGCCGAACAGGCACGCCGTACGCGTGCCGGCCGCTAAAAGAGATGTTTATTAGAGCGGAGCGCAGCAGGAGCGCAGGTAAGCCCGGAAGACGGCCGGGAATCTTAAGCGTTCCAGGAGCTCCAGAAGGAGTTCCCGGTCGACGCAATCGAACGCTTTACGGAGATCGACTGCGACCGCGAGGGCATTGCGCGCGGATCTTCCATGAAGAGCGTCCCCTCCCCGGTCAGAGGAGAATCCAGGATTCTCTTGACCTCCTTGGTCTTCGCTTTGTTGCAACTGCCACCATGTACTGGCGAGGAACATGTTGGCCTCCATGCTTCGTCGGGGAACAGCGTATGTCTGCTCCGGACTCACTACGGATTCCGCCATCCGTGCCAGTCGCTCAGCCCAAAGCTTGGCAAGCAGCTTCGCATTTGCATTCACTACTGTGATGGGACGCCAGTTGCCTACGTTGCGATTGTCTCCTCCTTTCGGCAGGAGCCGTACTCTAGCTGACCGGAACGATTTGAGGACATCCCCTTGTTCTCGGATCAGCATGCAAAGCCAATGCACCAAAGGGGCCAGCTCCGCCACGAAGCCTTGGTAGAAGTCCGCGGGCAGACCGTCTTCTCCTAGTGCTTTCCTCTTTCGGAGCTTTTCGATGACGGAGACGATCTCCGCCATAGAGAAATGCTCCTCGAGTTGATGTGTCTGCTACTCCTCTAGCGCGAAGGCGCCTCGCGGCAGCAAGCGCTGCGTCACGGCGCGCTCTGTTGTTTTACGCTCGTACAAGGAGGAGTGATAGACCCGCAGGATGCAATTTATTCTCGCCAGAGCTGAGCATATCTGGCCTTGGGCGTCTAGCAAGCTGGCCCACCCGGATTGCCAGGTCTGTCGCTCAGCCGTACCTTTATACTCCGCCAGGCGTCGAACGTCGGGAGTCCTAGAGTAAAGACGGGCGTGGTGGTATGCCCGGTCGTTCCTCCGCCTTTCGCCGAATCCCTTGGCGAGTGGACGTGGGTTTCCTTCGCTCCCGAGTGAGTCGACAGGAAGCGGTTTTTTTCTTGTGTTGTTTGGTGTGGAACATCTTTGGTGTCCGATGGTAGCGATGCCTGAGGACACCACGATGAAGGTAGGCGTAGGGTATACCTGCCCAACCCCACAGCCTACAGAATCAGGGGCTTGCGTCCCGGAAACGGCCTTGCCGCCCACGGCGAGGAGCTGGAGCGCCATGGTGGCCGCGCCGAGCGCGGAAACCGTGGCCGAGATGGCGGCCTACCGGGCAGCTGGGTACAAGCCCAGCTTGGTGTACCAGGTAGGCCCCTTATTTGACGGTTAAACGGCACGCGCGTTTTCGAAAGCGCTGCAAAACAACGGAGTAAGAGAACATGACCTTGACGGTTTGTGCGTTCTCAGCAGAGGTCAGCGAGTCGAGGTGGTGTGCAAGGAGATCACCTTGGCTCAGACTCTGATCACCAACCCGTTGAACGTCGAAGGCCGCAAGATCTTGCCGGTGACGATGGACCGCTCCGTGGTGGTCCATCTCACTGGAATAACGAGCCGTATCACTCGCTCTGCGGTAGCACAAGAACTACAAAAGTTCGGCGAGGTGCACGCGCTGTGGCCTAAGCCAACAATCTTTGAAGACTTCAATAGGTATTTCGGAGGCCAGGCTGCAGCGCGGGTAACCGTGAGTAAGGACTGTGGACTTCTTCACAAGCTGGAGGTCGCGCAAGAGAGCGTGGACCTCTGGTACGTGGGAAAGCCCCGGTATTGCGGCTACTGCGATACCGTAGGACACCTTCGCGAGAGGTGTCCTAACATCCAATGCCAAATGTGCGGGGAGAAGGACCACGTTCGACCTGTGTGCCCAAAACGCTCCTCCCCGGTTCCTCCTGCCGCGAAAAAGGCGCAGGGGAAACGCGCACTAAAGGTCAAAAAACCTAAGGCGGACGCTGGCCGGCTGAAGCTGCCAGATCCTCAACCTGCAAAAGAATAGACGGAGGATAAACCTTCCCAAGAGGCCGAAGGTGAAGAGGGCTGGCAACATGTAAGGCACTAAAACGTATCGTCGTTCCGGAAGATGCCACCCGCGGCGACGAGCCTCCTCTCGCCGTTTCCGTCGCGCACGAAGTTCGCGATGGAGAACCCTCTGTGCAAACAGAGGGTGAGCCGCGCGACGCGCCGGTGGACACCGAGCACGCCGCGTTCGCCAAGGCGGCGGAGGAGCTCGCGGCCACGCTGGCGGAGCGTGAGAATTCCTCAGGCAAGGCCGTGTGAAGGCCGGCTCCCGCGAAAAAGAACCCACAGGTGAGTCGGACCTGGGAGCCGGAATTGCATCCTCCTCCTCGGAGGCACCCCCCAGGAAGTCGGGACGCTAGTCCCAGAAACCCAGGAGGCGCCTCCCCTCCACCAGCGAGGAGGAGAAGCAGGAAGCTAGCGGTAGCGTGGGAATCCCGGAAGGGGAACTCCCACGCTCGGAAGCCGTCGAGCTCGCCACCCCCATGGACGAGGGTGAGCAGGGGGGCGAAGTCCTCCCTGCAGTCGCCGAGCCTGAACAGCCCGCCCCCATGGAGGAGGGCCAACAGGTAGGCGCGACCCCACCTGAAAGTGACCCGCTCGACGCGCCGTTACCCATGGAGGAGGGGGACCAGGTGCACGCAGCGCCTGACCCTCCTCCTCCACCTAGCGTCCCGCACCAGCAGGTGGCGGACGCCGCATCGCCATCTTCCCAGGAGTAACACCTGGGATCGCCAGTCGCCGTCGGATTCTTGCCGCCTGTTGGAACGTCAACGGGCTGCGCGACGACGGTAACAGGCGAGATACGGCTGACAGCCTGCGTGAGCTCGACCTCGCCCTGCTGCAGGAGATCCACGTGATCACCGCGGCAGCCGCCCAGAAGATCGAGACGATCGCGGAAGGTCGGTTGTATTGGCGGTGCGGCCTCCGCAACACCTGCAGGGTCGCGTTCTTCGTGAAGCCGGCCATCCATGCTGCCGTGAAGGGCGTGCGCTTCGATGACGACGGTCGGGTCGGTCGCCTGATTCTCAGCTGGTCCAAGTCGATAAAATTGATCCTCACGAATGTGTACGACCCAGAGGGAAACAGGGATACAGCGATCGCACCAGGCTGCTGGAATCCCTGAAGCACGTCTGGCTGGCGGACACGAGCGTGCGGAAAGCTCACCTGATAACGGTAGATTTCAATCGAGTGCGGACGTGTTTTTCTTCGCTCTCGTCCCCGTGCTTTCATCCGCTTCACCTTGGCGTCGTACATTTTGACGACGATGTCGACCCAACTTGAAGCTACTGAAGTTGGAGGAACAGCATCCGGATCTGCAATCGCGGAGCCGACGGCCGCCTCCACTTAGTCTTTCTCGCCAATGGAGAGGAGTTTTGCTGACGTTGCTGCCACAGCAGCCGTCAAAGGGAAACCACTCGACGAGTCGGAGTTGCGGGCATACGTAGCCCAAGGCTATAGACCTGCTCTCCGATATAAGGTGAGTGGTTTTCTTTCTGCGCGCGACGGGAATCAGTTCAACGATGAACTGACCCGTGTTGGCGGGCGGGAGGAGGACCTCCTCGCCATTATGCCTGTAAAAGACATGGGCTATTTCAAGGTGCGTTGCAAAGACGCTGCACTTGTGCAACGCTTGCTGCGCACCCCGTTGGCTATCCGTGGCCAGAAGGTCTTCCCGGCCACCATGGACGACTCATCTGTGGCGGAGATTTTCGACATCGAGTCGGAAATCTCCGATATTGACATTCGGAACGCGTTGGCGAAATTCGCCACGATCCATGCGCTGTGGAGGGTGCGTAGCAACCTCAAGGACTTCCCGTCCATACACAGCGGAGTCGCTGGAGTCCGGCTTACAATGCCGGACCGCGGTCTGCTGCCCACCAAACTACAAGGGAAAGACACGGTCGTTCACCTGTGGTTCGTGGGCAAAGTAAGAACGTGCGAGAAAGGCGGGAAGGAAAGGCATTGTTTGGATAAATGCCCCTCTGGAAAATGCCGTTATTGCAAAGTATCCGGGCACCAATTGAAAAATTGCCCGGATCTTTTGCGAAAAAAGGCAGCCGCGGAGCTCCATCCTAGAAAACAATGCGCGAATAAAAAGAAAAAATCTCCGAAAAACCTGGAGACCCCACGGCAGAAATTCGGTAAAAACGCGAGGCGGAATGTCGCCCCAAAGCAGCAGGAAACCTCGCACGCGAAGCCCTGCGCACCCCCTCTCGCGGCAGGGGAGCCGCAAAAGAAACGGTGCGGGGAATCCGGGGCAATGGTAAGTCCCCCTAGGCGCAATAGCTGTCCTTCCCAAGCACGCCCGGCTCTTTCGGAGTTCGAGCAACCGGCGGGGACGTCAATGGACAACGGCGGTACGGACACTTCCAGTACCGTCAGATCCATTCCTTCACCTCCTGCAGTGGCTGAGAAGCCCAAATCGGCTAAGAAGGGTTGTGCCGTGTCGACTTCGAAAGTCGGCAAAAAAAAATCCGCGTCGCGATCCAACACCGCGAAAGCGGAGAACAATCTCACGCCGTCGCAGTCGGAGAGCAAGCTCTCGACTGGCGCGGATGCCATGCCAACGAAGGGATTAAAAGCCCTTCTGAAGGCAGCGTCCATGACGAGCGTGTTGGAGCCATCGAAAGTGCTCCCGTCTAAAGACGCGGATGGCTTCAAAGATGGCCATGGAGCACAATCTCCATTTGCGGCGCCACGCGAAGTGTGGAACCGTAATGAAGTAAAGAAGACTTCAGCAAAGGTCCCTCGTGCAACTGCGCGTGAGCACGCTGAAAACGCGCGCGCCGGGAAAGCAGCCGTAACAAGAAGCTATGCTCTGGTGACGAAAAACGAAAACAGGACAGCTGTCAATAAAGCAGAACCTGTTACTGCTTCGCAGAAGGCCGAAACCCGATCGAACATACGCCGGTCGGACTCCGAAATGGATGCCCTTCCGATCACCGAGACGAGGACAACTCGTTCAAAAGCGTCTGCGCGCCGATCAAAAGTAGGCAGCCAGGTAACGCTCGCCAAGAAGCAACGCGATGTCTCCACGAAACCCGACGGGGTTAAGCCTGGCGTGGAAGCATTACATGCATGCAGCACGACATAGGACGGTGCCGACCGTCCCCTCCAGCCAGTCGTGCTGCTCGCCGTCTGCTCGCCGGATAAAGCGAGCAAAAAGCTGCCACCTTCCCAGCAGTAATGCGGGGAATCGCGTCTTCTCGTCGTCCGTCCGTAACGTGTTGGAACGTGAACGGACTGCAGAACGACGAGAAGAGGCGATTAGTAGCCAACGCTTTGCGCCCCTTCGACCTCGCGCTGCTGCAGGAGATTCACGTAATCTGCGACGAGCAGGCAGCCGAAATCGAGGAGCGCGCAGGCGGAACGCAACATTGGCGGTGCGGCGGCGCACAAACGTGCGGCGTCGCGTTCCTCGTAAGAGGAAAAATGGCGGAAGCGGTGCGTAGTGTTCGTTTCGATGACAACGGACGGATATGCCAGCTTGTCATCAAGTGGTTTGAGTCCATCGATCTCTTCGTTACGAACGTCTACGCGCCGAGTGGCTCTCGCTACCTCGAAGAAAGAGTAGCTTTCTTTGGTGAGGTGCAGAGCCAGTGGCTCAACAACTCCGGCTTCCAAGTGGCGCACCTCGTCTCTGGGGACTTCAACGTCCGCCTGCTCTTGGACGATTGGAGCCGCCCGAGGGAGCGCGCGCTGCCCATCGAGATGTGCGCGTCCGTGCACGCCGCCAACTTGATGGTCAGCGAACATGGAATGATAAGATCGCTCGATCACGTTTTCCTCGATGAAAACCTGCATTCGCGTGTGGGTAGGAGAGGAAGATTGTTGACTGAGCTTTCTGACCACCACAGGTTGGAGTTTGAGATCCTTCCGCCAGGCAGGGGGCCTCCGTTGCAAAGCTGGAGGATGCAGGAGGATTGGCTTAGCCAACCGGATGCTGCGGAGCATCTACGTGGATACCTCCGGGGCTTTGCCATTCAGGAACTTGCGGACTGGTACGATCTCAAAAGATCTGTTCGCGAGTTCTGTTGCCAATTCCCCTTGCACCGGCTTCCACGCGGTTTCGGTGAGGGCGTGGCCAACAGTAGAGACTTTCTGCATGCCCGCACGTATTCGAGACGCGCGGATGTCGGGCGTCTCGCAGAGTACAAGGCGAGGGCCGAGCGCCAGGTCTGGCAGTCCGGAGCAGCATGCCTGTTGGACGACAAGGGCCAGGAATGTTCGGCCCCAGCCGGAGTACGCCGCATTGTGAGACGCTACTACTCCTCGCTGTACGCGGAATCCCCGACGGAGGATATTCTTTCTGAGATACTCCTGTCTCAGGATGCTCGTGTTGTCGGCGAGGAGGAACGCGAACGTCTCGACGAGCCCTTCACGGCGGATATATTTTCGTCCGCCATCGCTGGGCTGAAGAGATGAAAGGCGCCAGACGAGGATGGGCTCCCTGCAGAGTTTTATCAGTGCTTTGCAGTGGAGCTCATTCCCTTGATGCTGAAACTCGCGACGCTGATGAGTGAATCCGGGAATGTCCCTGATTCCTTCCGCTCAGCGAAGGTGCGTCTCCTGCAGAAAGGCGGAGACTTGCGCCAACTTAACAACTGGCGTCCGATCACCTTGGTGAACTCGGACGTCAAGTTGTTTTCCAAGCTGTGGGTCGCGCGGTTAGGAAGAATCGCGGAATCTGTGGTGAGCCCGGAACAAACCTACGCGGTTCCGGGACGATCCATGGAAGCGAACATCCTTTTCGCGCGTACATGGATGCAGCTGCAGGAAGTCCTGGCGCAGCAAAGCCAGGCTGCTGCGAAAGTCACTGCCGCAGGCAAAAGGAACAGGCGCCGACGGCAGGAGGGAACGCCAGGTGCCTTGGCAGTCGCAGTCGATCTCCACAAGGCGTTCGACTGCGTAAACCAGAAGCTGCTTTTGGAGCTTATGAAACGCCTTGGGTTCCCGGCGCAACTCCTGCTGTATTTGCGCGCGTGCTGGCGCCACGCGCTAACCTGCATCACTTTTAGCGGCTGCCGCGTGTATGGTATTCCCGTTCGTAGGGGCATCCGACAGGGCGACAGCTTAAGCCCGTTGCTCTTCAGCATCTTCTTTGAGTTGGTGCTAAGAGCATACAGGCTGACGCTGTCTCACTTGCCAATCTCCTGCCTGGGAACGCCTGCCGTGGCCGCCTACGCTGATGACCTGCTTCTTCTGCTCCCCATGTCCACCCCGGCGTCCAGTGTCGAGGATTTCTTCGACCTGATTCGTCGGGGAGCGGGCGTGAGCGTGAACAGAGAGCAGAGCGTGGTCGTTCCTGTGGGTACGTCGTGGGAGGGGCAGTCCGACTGGATCCGCCTGGGGATCCCCACGGGCGGGTACTTTAAGTACCTTGGCGTTCAGTTGGGCGCTTTCGGCGCAGCCGAAGCGTGGGCGGACTGTCTTCAGAAAGCAGAGTTGGCCATCAGCCCGTTCTTTAACGGCAAGTTTACCTTGCAGGAACGGGCGACTATTTGGAACACCTTTGTGTCCCCCCTCCTCCGTCCCCTGTTTTTTGTTTTGAACCCCCCCTATGCGGCTAAACAGCGGGCTAAGCGCCTGCTCAGGAACGCTCTCTGGGGTCCGGCGAGATCCAGGATCCGCCTTAAAGATTTGTCAGCTCCGCGTCGGGATGCTGGTTTGGGTATCCTGACAATGGAGCGAATCGGACTGCAGGTGCAGTTCCGTCTGCTGGCACTGTGTGCCCAGCTATGGACATCCCCCCTGTGTGTGCCAGCTCGCATTCTCCTGCGGAGATGCGCCGGCAGCGGAGGATTTCTCTCGCTTCTGCCGGGCACTCAATACAGGAAGCGGGGTTTCGGGTTTCCATTGCGGCAGTTGACCGCACTTCTGGAAGCACACTCTTGGATCTCCTGCCGCCCAATGAACTTTGAAGCTTGGCGGCAGGAGTCTGTTGAATCCTGGGCGGCGTTCCAAGGAATACGCCCTGAAGATCTTCGTACCCTGCGCCAATTTTTTCCACGATCCTTGGGAGAAGTACTGCAGGACGAGGTGATGTTTTCTATCCTGGCTGGCACGCCTCTTGCCGCAGCGCTGTCTGCCCTCAGGGCAAGAAACGACAGTTACCAACCGGCGAGGTGGGAGGTTTCCTGCACGATAGCGGGAAGAACCAAACTCCTTGGCACCTGGAAGACAAGTGAGTTGGCGGACGCCGCCACTCCTCGTGCTACTACAAAGGGACTCCTCCGGTGGGCAGAAGAACTGGCTGTCACCCCCGAAGAACTTGTAGTCCCTTCACAGTGTATGGACAGTTCGCCGCTCCCCCTTGCTTGAAATCAAGCCGTGCTGCTTTTCGTTCACTGGGGTTTCCAGTGCAACGAGCGTTGGCATCGTGAATCCGGGGGACTTGCGTCTGCGAACTGCGTTCGGTGCGGATCGACGGAGTCGATTCCGCACCTACTTCTGGAATGCAGTGTCCTACAAGGACTGTGGCGTAGGCTGGCTACAGCACTATTGCATCCCGTGGACCCCGCAAGAGACTTGCTGCGACGATTCTTCACGCCGAGCGGGCTTTCACTAAGCGCAAGGATTGCAGCCATCGGTTGCATACGCGCGATAGTTTCCGTCCGCCAGGCGTTGGCAATCAACGGACAGCACCAAGAGGTAATCAGCAAAGCATCCTTCTACATGGGAGCATCCGCTAGATGGCCTCATTTGACAGAGGAGACAAAGAGGAATCTCGCCGCAATACACCGCCGGTTTACACACCCTCATCAGCGGCCAACCCGGTGATCATTGCCCTACCCTCCATAAACTAAATTTGTATTTTCTTTTTACACCCGCGTCCCCATAGGCTCCGGAACATTTTAGGTGCTCATCGTATAAATCCCCTTGAGTACGGAGCCTAACCAAAAACCCGTTACCCTTCAGTCCAGTTTTTGATTTTTGTTTGTTTCCCCTCATTCCCCCCACGCTGCGAGCGGTTTGTTTACAAGGCCTGCGTGCCGGTAATTTTTCTATGTTCTCTGTCGTTCTCTTGGTTGGGGACATTGTCCCTCACCAGTTTATTATTATTAATAAACGCCCCGGCGTGACCGGGTGATAAATTTCAATCGAGTGCGGAAGTGTTTTTCTTCGCTCTCGTCTCCGTGCTTTCATCCGCTTCATCTTGGCGTCGTACATTTTGACGACGATGTCGACCCAACTTGAAGCTACTGAAGTTGGAGGAACAGCATCCGGATCTGCAATCGCGGAGCCGACGGCCGCCTCCACTTCGTCTTTCTCGCCAATGGAGAGGAGTTTTGCTGACGTTGCTGCCACAGCAGCCGTCAAAGGGAAACCACTCGACGAGTCGGAGTTGCGGGCATACGTAGCCCAAGGCTATAGACCCACTCTTCGATATAAGGTGAGTGGTTTTCTTTCTGCGCGCGACGGGAATCAGTTCAACGATGAACTGACCCGTGTTGGCGGGCGGGAGGAGGACCTCCTCGCCATTATGCCTGTAAAAGACATGGGCTATTTCAAGGTGCGTTGCAAAGACGCTGCACTTGTGCAACGCTTGCTGCGCACCCCGTTGGCTATCCGTGGCCAGAAGGTCTTCCCGGCCGCCATGGACGACTCATTTGTGGCGGAGATTTTCGACATCGAGTCGGAAATCACCGATATTGACATTCGGAACGCGTTGGCGAAATTCGCCACGGTCCATGCGCTGTGGAGGGTGCGTAGCAACCTCAAGGACTTCCCGTCCATACACAGCGGAGTCGCTGGAGTCCGGCTTACAATGCCGGACCGCCGTCTGCTGCCCACCAAACTACAAGCAAAAGACACGGTCGTTCACCTGTGGTTTGTGGGCAAAGTAAGAACGTGCGAGCAATGCGGGAAGGAAAGGCATTGTTTGGATAAATGCCCCTCTGGAAAATGCCGTTATTGCAAAGTATCCGGGCACCAATTGAAAAATTGCCCGGATCTTTTGCGAAAAAAGGCAGCCGCGGAGCTCCATCCTAGAAAACAAAGCGCGAATAAAAAGAAAAAATCTGCGCAAAACCTGGAGACCCCACGGCAGAAATTCGGTAAAAACGCGAGGCGGAATGTCGCCCCAAAGCAGCAGGAAACCTCGCACGCGAAGCCCTGCGCACCCTCTCTCGCGGCAGGGGAGCCGCAAAAGAAAGGGTGCGGGGAATCCGGGGCAATGGTAGGTCCCCCTAGGCGCAATAGCTGTCCTTCCCAAGCACGCCCGGCTCTCTCGGAGTTCGAGCAACCGGCGGGGACGCCAATGGACAACGGCGGTAAGGACACTTCCAGTACCGTCAGATCCATTCCTTCACCTCCTGCAGTGGCTGAGAAGCCCAAATCGGCTAAGAAGGGTTGTGCCGTGTCGACTTCGAAAGTCGGCAAAAAAAAATCCGCGTCGCGATCCAACACCGCGAAAGCGGAGAAAAATCTCATGCCGTCGCAGTCGGAGAGCAAGCTCTCGACTGGCGCGGATGCCATGCCAACGAAGGGATTAAAAGCCCTTCCGAAGGCAGCGTCTATGACGAGCGTGTCGGAGCCATCGAAAGTGCTCCCGTCCAAAGACGCGGATGGCTTCAAAGATGGCCATGGAGCACAATCTCCATTTGCTCGAAGTGTGGAACCGTAATGAAGTAAAGAAGACTTCAGCAAAGGTCCCTCGTGCAACTGCGCGTGAGCACGCTGAAAACGCGCGCGCCGGGAAAGCAGCCGTCACCAGAAGCTATGCTCTGGTGACGGAAAACGAAAACAGGACAGCTGTCAATAAAGCAGAACCTGTTACTGCTTCGCAGAAGGCCGAAACCCGATCGAACATGCGCCGGTCGGACTCCGAAATGGATGCCCTTCCGATCACCGAGACGAGGACAACTCGTTCAAAAGCGTCTGCGCGTCGATCGAAAGTGGGTAGCCAGGTAACGCTCGCCAAGAAGCAACGCGATGTCTCCACGAAACCCGACGGGGTTAAGCCTGGCGTGGAAGCATTACATGCATGCAGCACGACAAAGGACGGTGGCGACCGTCCCCTCCAGCCAGTCGTGCTGCTCGCCGTCTGCTCGCCGGATAAAGCGAGCAAAAAGCTGCCACCTGCCCAGCAGTAATGCGGGGAATCGCGTCTTCTCGTCGTCCGTCCGTAACGTGTTGGAACGTGAACGGACTGCAGAACGACGAGAAGAGGCGATTAGTAGCCAACGCCCTGCGCCCCTTCGACCTCGCGCTGCTGCAGGAGAT
Source organism: Raillietiella orientalis (assembly GCA_036172245.1). NCBI lineage: Eukaryota > Metazoa > Arthropoda > Ichthyostraca > Raillietiellida > Raillietiellidae > Raillietiella > Raillietiella orientalis. The sequence continues at coordinate 141,025 of JAYWIR010000081.1, read as the reverse complement.
TCACGTAATCTGCGACGAGCAGGCAGCCGAAATCGAGGAGCGCGCAGGCGGAACGCAACATTGGCGGTGCGGCGGCGCACAAACGTGCGGCGTCGCGTTCCTCGTAAGAGGAAAAATGGCGGAAGCGGTGCGTAGTGTTCGTTTCGATGACAACGGACGGATATGCCAGCTTGTCATCAAATGGTCCGAGTCCATCGATCTCTTCGTTACGAACGTCTACGCGCCGAGTGGCTCTCGCTACCTCGAAGAAAGAGTAGCTTTCTTTGGTGAGGTGCAGAGCCAGTGGCTCAACAACACTGGCTTCCAAGTGGCGCACCTCGTCGCTGGGGACTTCAACGTCCGCCTGCTCTTGGACGATTGGAGCCGCCCGAGGGAGCGCGCGCTGCCCATCGAGATGTGCGCGTCCGTGCACGCCGCCAACATGATGGTCAGCGAACCTGGAATGGAAAGATCGCTCGATCACGTTTTCCTCGATGAAAACCTGCATTCGCGTTTGGGTAGGAGAGGAAGATTGTTGACTGAGCTTTCTGACCACCACAGGTTGAAGTTTGAGATCCTTCCGCCAGGCAGGGGGCCTCCGTTGCAAAGCTGGAGGATGCAGGAGGATTGGCTTAGCCAACCGGAGGCTGCGGAGCATCTACGTGGATACCTCCGGGGCTTTGCCATTCAGGAACTTGCGGACTGGTACGATCTCAAAAGATCTGTTCGCGAGTTCTGTTGCCAATTCCCCTTGCAACGGCTTCCACGCGGTTTCGGTGAGAGCGTGGCCAACAGTAGAGACTTTCTGCAGGCCCGCACGTATTCGAGACGCGCGGATGTCGGGCGTCTCGCAGAGTACAAGGCGAGGGCCGAGCGCCAGGTCTGGCAGTCCGTAGCAGCATGCCTGTTGGACGACAAGGGCCAGGAATGTTCGGCCCCAGCCGAAGTACGCCGCATTGTGAGACGCTACTACTCCTCGCTGTACGCGAAATCCCCGACGGAGGATATTCTTTCTATGATACTCCTGTCTCAGGATGCTCGTGTTGTCGGCGAGGAGGAAAACGAACGTCTCGACGAGCCCTTCACGGCGGATGAATATTCGTCCACCATCGCTGGGCTGAAGAGACGAAAAGCGCCAGACGAGGATGGGCTCCCTGCAGAGTTTTATCAGTGCTTTGCAGTGGAGCTCATTCCCTTGATGCTGAAACTCGCGACGCTGATGAGTGAATCCGGGAATGTCCCGGATTCCTTCCGCTCAGCAAAGGTGCGTCTCCTGCCGAAAGGCGGAGACTTGCGCCAACTTAACAACTGGCGTCCGATCACCTTGGTGAACTCGGACGTCAAGTTGTTTTCCAAGCTGTGAGTCGCGCGGTTAGGAAGTATCGCGGAATCTGTGTTAGCCCGGAACAAACTTACGCGGTTCCGGGACGATCCATGGGGGCGAACATCCTTTTCGCGCGTACATGAATGCAGCTGCAGGAATTTGTGGCGCATCAAAGCCAGGCTGCTGCGAGACTCACTGCCGCAGGCAAGAAGATCAGGCGCCAACTGCAGGAGGGAACGCAAGGTGCCTTGGCGGTCGCGGTCGATCTCCACAAGGCGTTCGATTTTCACCCGGATTTCGCCGGGGCGTTTATTGTAAAATAAACTTCTACAGAGACGTGCGGTGGCTGGACCATTGCTCCAGCCACGCACAAAGAAACACAGAGCCTGCCGGGTTACCGGTTCGCGGACCGGTACGGTCCACCACGGCAGCAGGGGTAAGGGGGAAAAACAAAAAACAAAACAAAAAACAAAAGAAAAGTTGGGAGGGTGAGGGAAGAAATCACAGTTGCTGGTGGGGCCGTTGCATCCTTTTCAGGATGCCTGCAAGCTCCTTCTGTATTCGTGGATCCAGGTGGGGCCATCGGGACGCCCTCCTCAGAAACTGGGAGGCTGGCTGGATGGCACCCTGGTCGCGTTGTCCTCCAGTAGCCTTGCTCCAAGCGGTGACGATCCCGCGTAGGCAGCACAAAGCTGCTAAGGAGGCCGCTGGCCGAAGGGCTTCGGCAACGAAGAGGGCTCTCACTGCGTCCCTGGGGTTGCCGCAGAGGATTCCGATGGCCGCGGCAAAGCGGAACCAAAGGGGCCGAAAAGCAACACAATCCACTAGCAGGTGGGGGAGGGACTCCCGTTCCCCACACCTGACGCAATTGGGGTCTACCGCTCCCCAGGTCCAGTGGTGTCGGCGGGCGTTGCAGGGGAGTCCCCAGTGCTGCAACAAGAGAGCCGACTCCTGCCATTTTAAGGGGAGGGCGGAAGTGTTCATGAGCCCCGGGGGCTACTTGAGATGTTCAATGGGAACATCGAGCAGCGCTCCCGAGCGCAGAAGTCCATTGGGAGGCGTACTCAGGGTCGCAGCGTCTGTTAACAGGCCCGTCTTCCACTCTACTATCTTATTCTTCTTTTCGGAGATTGTTACTGTAACCACTCACTTCGAAGCGGTCCCAATCCTGGAGTATCCGCAGACTGAAGCTCCGTATGAACGTGCGGAGATGTTCCGCCGCGTCTGGGAGCTTCAGCCAGTCCCCTGGGAGACGCCACGCTGACAAGGGGGCGCCCCTGTCGCGTGGATGGATTTCGAGGACTAGCGGGCGATGGTCGGACAGCTCGCACGGTAACTTGCCGCGCCTGCCCACGCGAGGGCACAGGTGCTCGTCAAGGAACACGTGATCAATGCTGTCTTCCATCCCCGGTGCACTGGCCAACAGATTACAGGTGTGCACCGCCATGCACACCTCGTTGACCAGGTCACGCTCGGGATTCTGCTCATCTGGTTTCAGGCGAACGTTGAAATCGCCTGCAACCAGATGGGCATTCCGCACGCCTGCTTCGGTCAGCCAGTCTCCACGGAAGGCAAGGAAAAACTCTTTCCTCGCCCTCCTGTTCATCAGGTCCTTGCCGCTCGGTGCGTACACGTTCGTGACGATCAGATCGATCGAGTCGGACCACCTGAGAGTCAGCTGGCCGACAACGACAGTGATCGTCGAACCGCACGTTCCGAGCCGCGGCCTCGACGGCTGGCCGAAGCAGGTAGGCGACACCGCAACTTTTCGCTCTCCCACACCTGTACCATAGCCGCCCTCCGGAGATCCGTTCGATCTATTGCGTTTGTTCTGCAGAGATCACGTGGATCTCCTGCAGCAGCGCAAGGTCGTAGGACTCCAGAAGGGCGGCCATGTCTCTTCTCCTGCTGGCGTCTGTCATGCAGTTAACGTTCCAAACGGCGATGCGCAGACGACGGCGGAAGGAGATTCCCGGCATTACTGCTGGGAAGATTAAGGTGTGGGGGAGCCCTCCTCTTGCGAGGCTGGCGGGATGTCCATGGGGGTTTCGGCCTTCTCAGGCACCTGAGGCACCTGTTCGGCCTCCACTCCCTCTATCCCCTCCGTGTCCCCGCGTTTGAGTCTCTCGGGCGACGGGTCACGAGAGTTTCCCACCCTCATGGCACCCTCGCTTGCGGAAGCCATCTCTTCCCCTTCGACGGGGAGACGAGCTTCCTTGGCTTTGTGGACTTACGTCCAGCCTTCTTGCGCGGTGCCGTGGAAACGGAGGTTGCGCTTCCGGCGTCCACTTCGGGGTCGGAAGTGGGGGACTCCTGAGGGGAGGCCGGACGCCTTACGGCCTTCTTGAAAGCCTATGAGGGTTCTGGCTGCAACGAGGCTGCCAGCTAATCCGCGGCTCGATCGAAGGCTACGTCATCGATGGTGGTGTCGATGACGGACGCCGCCGCCGGCTCGCTCCCCTCGCTGTTGACTGTCTCAACAGAGGGGTGGTCGTCGGAAGCGGCGAGTTCTTTCCGGCAGCGGTCGGAAATACGCTCGACGACAACGCTGCGTTCTTTAATTTGCTCGCTTGCCTGCTGTTTTTTCTGGCGATACGCGGGTTTTTTCTCCATCCTCCTCTCCTTCTTTGATTTTTTGGCCGTAGCCACCCGCCACTCAGGCTCCTGGATTGTTTTCTCGACTTGTTCGGCGTAGTTCGCCGGGCTCTCGGGTGCGGCCTGGGCCTTATGCGCGGGTGGCACAGCCTTCGCGGCAGCTTTCGCCGCCAGTCTTTTCTGCAGAAGCCGGGCGCGTTTTTTAAGGTTTCTCTTGGAAACACCCCGCACTGCTGCTTTTGGGCACACCTCTCTCGTGTGGCCCATTGTGCCGCATACTTGGCACTGCACATTGGGACACCTCTTTTTAAGGTGGCCCGACGTATTGCAGAAGCCACAGTATTTCGGCTTCCCCACATACCAGAGGTCGACGGTTTCGCCTTAGAACACCAGTTTGTGGGGAAGAGTGCAGCCCTCCCGAACGGTCAGGCGCGCAGCAGTGAGGCCGTGTTGCAGCCCCGTGTAGTCCACGAAAGGACTACTTTTCGTCCACTGCGCGTGGACCGTTCCAAACTGTTCCAAAGCGGCGCGAACCTTTTCTTTGCGCATTCGCGCGGTCACGCCTAACAGGTGGACCACCATGCTGCGGTCCGCCGTAGTGGAGAGAAGCCTGCGCATCCCCATCACAACGGGGGTTTTAAGCAGTCGTTGGGCCAGCTCTGCATGTTTGCAGATGACCTCAACGTACTGACCACCGCTGCGGATGGTCATAGCGCTGAGCTCCTCCTCTTTCACATCGAGAGCGCGCATGCCCTTCGAGAAGGCGCGCGCGCTCTCTAAAGAATATAAATTGCCTACCTTGTAGAACAATAAGGGGTTGTACCCCTTCTCTACATAGGCCGACAATTCCGCCGCGGATGCAGGCGATGGCGCCGACACAACGGCGCTCCACGCCCGCGCTGCAGCGGGGACCGATTCTGTGAGGGCGGATGCCCCCACCTCCATCGCCTCTGGGGGCGACGTTGCCGCCGCCCCCTGGCTCTCCATCGCCTCTGGGGGCGGCGTTGCCGCTGCCCCCTGGCCATCCCTGGTGGTCGCGTCAGTCATCGCAGCCTGATCGAAAACCGAACCACACGACGCTTGCACTGGGGGAGACTTCCTGGCACGAGGAGCACCGAGGAAACACGTCCACCCAAGAGCGCACAAGGCGTTCGACTGCGTGAACCAGAAGCTGCTTTTGGAGCTCATGGAACGCCTTGGGTTCCCCGCGCAACTCGTGCTGTATTTGCGCGCGTGATTGCGCCATGCGCTAACCTGCATTACTTTCAGCGGCTGCCGCGTGTATGGTATTCCCGTTCCTAGGGGCATCCGACAGGGCGACAGCTTAATCCCGTTGCCCTTCAGCATCTTCTTTGAGTGGGTGCTAAGAGCATATAGGCTGACGCTGTCTCACTTGCCAAGCTCCTGCCCGGGAACGCCTGCCGTGGCCGCCTACGCTGATGACCTGCTTCTTCTGCTCCCCATGTCCACGCCGGCGTCCAGTGTCGAGGATTTCTTCGACCTGATTCGTCGGGGAGCGGGCGTGAGCGTGAACAGAGAGAAGAGCGTGGTCGTTCATGTGGGTACGTCGTGGAAGGGGCAGTCCGACTGGATCCGCCTGGGGATCCCCAAGGGCGGGTACGTTAAGCACCTTGGCGTTCCGTTGGGCGCTTACGGCGCAGCCGAAGCGTGGGCGGACTGTCTTCAGAAAGCAGAGTTGGCCATCAGCCCGTTCTTTAACGGCAAGTTTACCTTGCAGGAACGGGCGACTATTGGGAACACCTTTGTGGCCCCGCTCCTCCGTCCCCTGTTTTTTGTTTTGGACCCCCCCTATGCGGCGAAAGAGAGGGCTCAACGCCTGCTCAGGAACGCTCTCTGGGGTCCGGCAAGATCCAGGATCCGCCTTAAAGATTTGTTAGCTCCGCGTCGGGATGCTGGTTTGAATATCTTGACAATGGAACGAATCGAACTGCAGGTGCAGTTCGGACTGCTGGCACTGTGTGCCCAGCTATGGACATCCCCCTTGTGTGTGCCAGCCCGCATTCTCCTTCGGAGATCCGCCCGCAGCGGAGGATTTCTCTCGCTTTTGCAGGGCACTCAATACAGGAAGCGGGGTTTCGGGTTTCCATTGCGGCAGTTGACCGCACTTCTGGAAGCTCGGTCGTGGATCTCCTGCCTAACTTTGAAGCTTGGCGGCTGAAGTCTTTTGAATCCTGGGCGGCGTTCCAAGGAATACGCTCTGAAGATCTTCGCCCCCTGCGCTAATTTTTTCTACGATCCTTCGAAGAAGTACTGCAGGACGAGGTGAAGTTTTATACCCTGGCTGCCACGCCTCTTGCCGCAGCGCTGTCTGCCCTCAGAGCAGGAAACAAAAATTGCAAACCGGCGAGGCGGGAGGTTTCCTGCACGATAGCGGGAAAAACCAAACTCCTTGTTACCTGGAAGACGAGTGAGTTATCGGACGCCGCCACTCCTCGTGTTACTGTAAAGCGTCTACTCCGGTGGGCAGAAGAACTTGCTGTAACCCCCGAAGAACTTGTAGTCCCTCAACAGTGTATTGACAGTTCGCTGCTGTTCCTTGCTTGGAAACAAGCCGTGCAGCTTTTTTTTTCACTGGGGTTTTCAGTGCAAAGAGCGTTGGCATCGTGACTCCAGGGGACTTGCGTCTGCGAACTGCGTTCGGTGCGGATCGACGGAGTCGATTCCGCACCTACTTCTGGACTGCGGTGTCCTACAAGGACTGTGACGTAGGCTGGCAACAGCACTAGTGCATCGCGTGGACACCGCAAGAGACTTGCTGCGACGATTCTTCACGCCGAGCGGGCTGTCACTAAGCGCAAGGATTGCAACCATCGGTTGCATACGCGCGATAGTTTCCGTCCGCCAGGCGTTAGTAATCAGCGGACAGCACCAAGAGGAAATCAGCAAAGCATCCTTCTACATGAGAGCATCCGCTAGATGGTCTCATTTGACAGAGGAGACAAAAAGGAATCTCGCCGTTATACGCCGCCGGTTTACACACCCTTAAGGGCCGCCAACCCGGTGATCATTGCCCTACCTTCCATAAACTAATTTTGTATTTTCTTTTTACATCCGCGTCTCCATAGGCTCCGGAACATTTTAGATGCTCCTCGTTTAAATTCCCGTCAGTACGGAGCCTAACCAAAAACCCGTTACCCTTCCCTCCAGGTTTTGATCTTTGTTTGTTTCCCCTCATTCCTCCCACGCTGCGAGCGGTCTGTTTACCAGGCCTGCGTGCCGGTAATTTTTCTATGTTCTCTGTCGTTCTGTTGGTTGGGGACATTGTCCCTGACCAGTTTATTCTTATTATTAAACGCCCCGGCGTGACCGCGTGATAAATTTCAATCTCCGTCTGCTAACAATTGAGCCAGAAACACAAGAGAACGCGATGAACGAGTTGTGCGCCGCCATGCGTGCGCGCAACTTGTTCGCGGGTAAGAGGGGAATGGTCCGCAGCATCGACCACGTCTTCCTCGACGCTGACCTGTGTTCACGGGTCGGCAAACGGGGGAGGGTTGCGTCGACGTTGGCGGACCATTCCCGGTTAATTTTCGACATGCGGCATCGCGACAAAGGACCGCCATCCATGGATTGGCGTCTGCCGGGGGACTGGACGCGACTCTCAGGTGCGAAGGAACACCTTCGCGAATACCTGAGAGGCGTCACGCTCCGGAATCTCCATTGAAACCCGGGTGCGCCATGACGTTTATTCTCACGAAGAAACCTATACAATCTGTGACTGGACCAGTAGTCCAGCCTCGCCCTGGAAAGATATAGCTTGCCGGGCTACCGGTGCGCAGACCGGCGCGGTCGACCTCGGCAGCAGAAGGGAGGGGGAACGAAACAAAAAGAAAACAAAAAATAATCAAAAATCAGGAAGGGAGCAGGAAGGGATCACAGTCTGCTGGGAGGGTCCGTCATCCTCTGGAGGATGTCGGCAATCTGTTTCTGCTTGTGTGGGTCCAGATGAGGCCATCGCGTCGCCATCATGAGGAAACGGGCGGCATACACGTTGGCATCCCTGTCGCTGGATCCTACCGTCGCTTTGCTCCATGCCACGACGATCCCGCGTAGGCAGCACAGGGCTGCAAGCGAGGCCGCTGGAGGCATTGCGTCACGGACGAAGAGGGGGCGCAAAGCGTCTCTGGGGTTGCTTCCGGGGATCCCCAGGGCTGCGGCAAAGCGTTCCCACAAAGGAAGGAGGGCAACACAACCCACTAACAGGTGGGGGAGGTATTCCCTCTCCCCGCACCTGACACAATTAGGGTTGACACCCCCCCGCGTCCAGTGGTGTCGGCGGGCGTTGCAAGGAAGCCCCCAATGCAACACCAGCAGTGCCGAATGTTGCCACTTCATGAGGAGGGTGCGCGAGTCCATGAGCACCGGGGGCCACTCGAGATGTTCCTCTGGAACATCCAGTAGCTCTTCCCAGCGCAAGAGTCCATTTGCGGGGGTCCTCGGGGTCGCAGCGTTGGTGAGCTGACCCGTTCTCCAATCCTTGATCTTCTTTGCCCTGCTGGCGATCTTGGCAGTAACCTCCCATTGTGCCGCCACGTCGCTGCCCAGATGTTCCCGTAGGGTAGGCAGTATCGCAACAAGGGAGGTTCTTTGTGCCCACGCTCTCCTTCGGGGATTCTCGATGCTTTCTCGGAGCGTGCGGCGGGCATGCGGCCCGAACAGAGCTATTCGCTCGTGTTGCGGGCTCTGCTCCTGAATCATCGCCCACGTGCGGACGGTTTCCTGCAACCAGTTAGGACCGTTCGCATGGCGTACGAGGATCCGCGCCGAGTTGTTCTTCTCGAGCTTGGCCGCCCTCCGAAGTTAAAGTCCGCAGTGGCAGATGGGGCCTCAGAGTTCAACATAGGACGAGAGTCCCGCATTGCCGGTGGCCCGCTCGACCAGGAGACCTGCACGGAGGCACCAAGGGGTGCACCAATTTTCTGCCATAAAGGCAAAAACTCGGAACTGGAGCTGTAGCTCCAGCCGCTCCAACGTCAGGAGGCCCAGACCACCATCCAGACGAGAAGCGCACAAGTCCGAAAGACCGACTCGGGGCCTCCCTCTGCCCCAAAGGGCGATCCTCAGAAGGTCCTTCGTCCTCTTCTTAGACTCCGCTGAGGGGGGGAAACAAAAAGCAAGGGGCGAAGGAGGGGGGCCGCAAACGCGTTCCGCGCCGCGGCCCGTTCCTGCAGGTAGAACCTGCCGTCCTGGAACGGGCCGATCGCCGACTGAGCCTTCTGAAGGCAGCCGGACCACGCTTCCGCAGGGGAGTAGTCCCCCAACGGCACACCAAGGTACTTGAAGTACCTCACCGTGGGGATTCCCAAACGGACTTAGTCCTGCTGCCCTGCCCACGCCGCTCCGACTGGCATTACGGACGACTTCGCCCTGTTCATCGTCAGTCCAGTTCCCCGACTCAGCCGGTCGAAGAACTCCTCGACCGCCGCTGCCGGGGTGAACATAGGCAGCAGCAGCAGACGGTCGTCAGCGTACGCCGAAACCGCAGGAGTACCGGGACATTCGCACGGCAGGTGCGCCAGAGTCTCCCTGTACGCTCTCAGCACCAATTCGAAATGGGCGCTGAAGAGCAAGGGGCTGAGGCTGTCTCCCTGCCGTATTCCGCGTCGCACCGGTACACCGTACACGGTGGATCCACTAAAAAAAACATTAATAAGCGCGTCGCGCCAGCTGGAGCGCAGGTAGGCCAGCAAAGAGGCCGGGAAGCCCAAGCGTTCCAGAAGCTCCAAAAGGAGATTCTGGTGGACGCAATCGAATGCTTTATGCAAATCGACTGCGACCGCGAGGGCTCCTCTCCCATCCCGACCATCCCGTCCCCCACCGACGGACGCACCGGAATTCCGGTTGCTTATTATGCTCCTTCCTTGTTGGAGCTCTAACCATGTTGAAGCGTGGAACAGGTTCGCCTCCATACTTCGCCCAAGAACAGCATACGTCTGTTCCGAGCTGATGAAGATGTTGGCGACCCGTCCCAGGCGCTCTGCCCACAGCTCTGCTAGCAACTTGGCGTCCGTATTCACTATTGTGATGGGACGCCAGTTGTTCATGCTCCTAAGGTCTCCTCCCTTAGGGAGGATCCGCACCTTTGCTGAACGAAACGAAGTGGGAACGTCACCTGTTTCGCGGATCAGCAAGGTGAGCTGATGTACCAGAGGAGTAAGCTCGGTCGCGAAGGTTTGATAGAACTCCGCAGGCATGTCGTCCTCCCCTGGAGCCTTTCGCCTCTTGAGCTTTCCGATGGCTGAGATGATCTCGCCCATCGTAAAAGGCTCGTCGAGATTCCTTTTCTCCTCCTTCCCGATTCCGGGAGCACCTTCCGGAAGCAGGAGTCGTGAGACAGCCTGCTCCGGAGGCGCCCTGGCGTACAGGGAGGAGTAAAATTTCCTCACTATCCCGCGTTTCTGAGCGGGAACCGAGTGCTCCCGGCCTTGGTCGTCCAGCAAGCTGGCCGACCCGGATTGCCAGGCTTGCCTCTCGGCTCCCGCTCGATAGTCTGCTAACCTGCGCATGTCGGGGGTTCTCGCGTAAAGTAGGGCCTGAAGATAGCGCCTTTCGTTACGCGGCCCCTCCCCAAATCCCGCAGGTAGGCGATGCAGAGGGAACTGGTCGCAGAACTCCTGGACCGACCGCTTGAAGCGGTCCCAGTCCTGAAGTGTCTGCATCCTAAAGCTCCGAATAAACGCGCGGAGGTGCTCCGCCGCGTCGGAAAACTTCAGCCAGTCCCCTGGCAGTCGCCACGCTGACAAGGGGGAGCCCTTGTCGCCCGGACGCACTTCGAACATGATCCGAACATGGTCCGACAGCTCGGATGGTACCTTGCCGCGCCTACCCACCCGAGAGCATAGGTGCTGATCAAGGTACGCGTGATCGATGTTGCTTTCCATGGCCGTGTCCCCGGCCAACAAGTTGCGCGTGTTCATTTCTGCGCACAACTCGTTGACGCGGTCGTTCAGTGTATCCGGCGCACCTGAAAGCAGGCGCAGGTTGAAATCACCTGCGATCAGGTGCGCTTTGCGAACTCCTGCATCGGTCAGCCAATCGCGTCTCAGGGCAAGGTAGAATTCCCTTCTTGCCTTCGCCCTCAACGCGCTGTTTCCGCTAGGAGCGTATAGGTTGGTGACGACCAGGTCGATAGAGTCGGACCAGCTGAGAGTCAGCTGACCGACGCGACCTGCGTCATCGAACCGAACGTCCTTTATTGCGGTCTCGATGGCTGGCCGAAACAGGAAGGCGACACCGCTTGATTTCGCGGTGCCGCAACGCCACAACAGCCGCCCACCCGAGATCCGTTCGATCTCTTGCGCTCGTACAGTGCAGACGTGTTTCCGCGTCTATCCGCGCCAACGATCGGGCAACTTTGTGCCTGCGTTTTTGCTCGCACTTGTGTGTTCCTGTGCAATCTGCCAAGAGCATAGTGCAACATGGCCAGTAAACAGGATAGTGTAGAGGAGCAAGCCACTGGATGCACTTCAGCTGCACTTGAAGTGGCCGCATCCTCCGTAATGGTTTCCTCGCTTCCGGTGCGGAGTTACGCCGCTGTTACCTCCCAAAGACCAGGACTCTGCGATGCAGAGTTCCAGGCATATGTGTCATCAGGATACATGCCTGCACTCCGTTATAAGGTCAGTGGGCCACTTAACGGGAGAATCGGTCGTGAGCTCAATGATGAGCTCGTCCGGATAGGCGTTCGCGAGGAGGAAGTCCTTGCCATAATGCCTGCTGGCAGAATGGAATATACGAAGATTCGGTGCAAGAACGCAGCACTTGTGCAGCGCCTTCTCCGTACGTTGTTGACCATCAATGGCAAGGAAGTCCTACCTACCGCGATGGACGACTCCTTTGTCGTTCAATTGTGCGACATCGAACCGGAAATCTCCGACCGCGATGTCGTAAGTGTGCTGGCGATGTTCGCCGCCGTGCACGCTCTGTGGAGGAGGCCAAATCCTCTAAAGAATTTCCCCTCTGTCCACATTGGACAAGCTTCCGCGCGGATCACCGTCGCGAACAGGCGTGTTGTGCCTGAGCAGCTGCAAGTGAACGGCACGGTCGTTCACCTGTGGTTCATAGGCCAGACTCGCGCGTGCGAGCAGTGCGGCAAGGAGGGGCACCGAATTAAAGAGTGCCCCTCTCCAAGATGCCGCTATTGCAAAGATTCCGGGCACGAAATCAAAAAGTGCCCGGTACTTGCAAGAAAAAGAGCCGCAGCGGAAATTCGTCGGGTTCAAGAGACCACTGCACGAAAAGCCGCAGCGGCAAATAAAAAACGTCGTCCGCAAAAACTCGAAAAAAACCACAAGCGATCCGCGGATAAAAAGAAAGCATCCCCGCACGCAACGCCCCGAAAGGGGAAAGTCGCGGCGGGGAAGCCAATTAAAAAGGGGAGCGAGGGTTTGACGCGTGCCGTGCCTTCACTCTCTGCCGAACTCGCAGGCACCTTTCCGAGCCTGGAACAAGGAAATCTCCGTAACACCCTGGAGGGAAAGGTAGGAAAACAGGAAGATCGCAACAGTGCGAAGACTTCTTGCCCCGTTCCGTTGTCCCTTCCGAGTTCCGGACAGCCCCACTGCAGCGCAGGCCCCACTGCAAAGGCTACGAAAGCCGTAAAAAGCAGCGTCGCGACGAGCAAAAGCACGCTGCATGCAGTCGCCCCATCGCCGACTCGGCAGGTTTCTCCAAGTCCCACAAGGGGTGGGGTAAGTTTATTTTTCTACAAAAATACAAAATTTACATTCGCACTCTCATTCACTCAATACAAACCTTTTGCACTTGGGGGTCCTGGGGTTGCACTAGAGCTCTGCTTTTCAGGGGGGAATTCCAGCTGGATGGTCCCGGGCGTCGTCCTAAATCCTCTTCAGGATGAATCGGTACGTCCAGGCGTGGATCTTGCCGCAGTTCGTGATGCCGATTTCCCTCTTCAAGAGCCCTTGTTGGATCTCCATCGGTGGTGCGACTCTCCTGGCTTTCCTCATTTTTCACCACCGCACAAGTATGGCGTTGATGAAGAGGGCTAAGGTCGTCCTCACCATGGGATTGTAACAGGGAACATTACCATCCCCATGAAACATCCCGGCGAGGATCTCCATAACGGACTTGTTGGTGAGTCCTATGATCCTTTTCAGGATCAGCCAGTCATGCAGCAGTGTGGGACACGTCAAGACGTGAAGTCTCGTGTCGTCGTTTCCACATGCTGCGCAGTCTCGGACTTCCCGTCTTCCTGTGAAGTGCTGCAATCGGGACCCACTCTGGATTCCTCCGTGATAAAACATCAGGAGGTCATCCTGGGTGCCCGGCGGTAGGTCACTCCTCCAGAGCGTCGTGCCGATCGCTAACAGGTTAAACCGTTCACTCCCGTAGCTATCGGTGGCTTCCTGGAGGGCACTGGTGTCACGGTCGTTTTCTTGGATAAGCCTTCGGAGGTTTGTTCTGGTTACCCTCGACCATGCGAAATCGTTGTGGTTGAACCACACTTCGCGGGTCCTGTGGGTAAACCTTCCTAACATCATCTCTGTATACCGAAGTATATGTGTTTGATGTAGGTAGCCTCCTCGCCTCCACTCCTGGATTTGCATTAGGGTAACTCTGGACCGCTGGTAGATCCAGCTTCTCGTGTCCGGCGGGACAGGAAGCAACCAAGGGATCACCAGGATGGACTCGTCCTGCCAGAGTTCCATGCTTCGCGGCACGATCTTGATTTGGTGCTTCCGCACCAGCCGTTGCTTCCTCCTCCAGGTCGGGTCGATTGTTATCCATTCCCCTACTTTGCCTAGCAGCGCAGTCATCAGGCCTTTCGAGCTGTTAAGCAACAACGCGTAGGCCCTGTGCGCCGCATACGGCCAGTCATCCCAGTAAGTGGCAATGTCCAGGATGTGTCGCGTATCCATGATTTCCATGGAATGTGCAAGCGACTTCATCCCGGAACCGCCTTCTTCCCTGGGACGACGCAGGGGTTTCAATCTTACTCTTGGGCGATAGTGGCCCCAGAGTGTTTTTCTTTGCACCTTGTCGAACTCCCTAGTAGTGACCTTGTTCATCCTCGCGGAGGCCGCCCCGAAAAGCACTTTCGGAAGGAGTACTCCGTTCCATATGTTGGCCTTTCGCTTCATCCCAAGGTCCGTTCGGGTGTACTTGGCTGCTTCCTTGGCCGTTTTCCCCAGGATTTCCTTTCACAGCAGCTTCGACGCAGAGCCGTCGCCGATGTAGACTCCCAGGTTCTTGGCCGTGTCCACCGTACGGAATCCACTACCCGTTAGAGTGGAGAGATCCAGTACTCCGACGGGCAAGAACTGGCTCTTCTGGGAATTGATTTTTAAGCCCAAGCCCTGTTCCATCAGGTCCACCACATCCAGAAACGCACGTTGATTTTTCTCTCCCCTGATGAAGAAGAGTAGATCATCGGCGTATGCCAGATGGGTAAGACGCTGGCTATCGATGGTAATCCCGCTTAGTCGTCCGCTCTTCTCGATAAAGGACGACAACGCCTCCATATAGATGACGAACAGCATCGGACTTAGAGAGTCGCCCTGTCGGACTCCTCGTTCCATCCTGATTGCTGCCGTCTCCTGGCCGTTGATCTTGATCCGGCAGTACTGGTTCTGGAGTACTGCCCTCACGAAGCTGCTGAAGTGTTCCGGAAGTCCTAGCTTCTCCAGAACATTCAGCAGCATCCCGTGGTCGCTGGAGTCGAAAGCCTTCTCGATGTCAGTGAACACCAGCACCAGGTTCTCGCCGACGTATCGACTGAGTACAACAGTTGCCTGGTCACACTTGACATTGTCCGACATGTGTCGTCCCGGGACTGCACATGTCTGGACCGGAGAGATCAGCCTCGACATGACCTTGCCTAAGCGGTTGGACCAGATCTTCGCCAACCACTTGGCATCGGAGTTTAGGATCTAGATTGGCATCTATTGGGCGATCTGGGTAGAGTCGCCTCCTTTCTGCAGCAATCTCATCCGACTCTCGTGCAAGGAATGAGGTAGTCTCTCTTCTTCCCGGATGCAGAAGGTCAACTGGTGGAACAAGCGCAGGTAGGCGTGCAGGTACCGCTGATAGTGCGTGATGGGTACACTGTCAGGGCGCTCTGCCACGTCCTTGCGAAGTTGCCCAAACGCAGTCTTCACCTCTTCTTCGGAGAACTCCTCCTCCAGTCTGTTCCGCTGGAGGTCGTCGGTCCTCTTCTCGAGATAGCTCAAGAAGCCCTGTTGACTAGAGCGACACAGCTGTTGTCGCCCGAAGTGTTTCGTGTAATCACTGTGAAAGGCATCCACGATGTCCTCAGACGACTGTCGCTTTTGGCCGTCGTACTGGATGCAGAAGATATCTGTTGCCAGATTTCTCTTCTCCAGCACGCCTACTTCCCCTTTTATGTTATTGAGGACGTACCGACTCTAGTACTGATCGAAGTACTTTGAGAGGGAGCGATCTTGGATGTTCAGCTCCCGGTACGCCTCTTGCCTCAATCGCGAGGTGTATCCTGCATGTTCGCAAACAGGTGTATCCTGTGTTTCAGGCTGTCCCAGTCGGCGACTCTTCGGATTGTTGTTGCTTTCAGAATTGCCTCCAGGACAGCCTGATGTCAGAAAAGGGTTTCGAACCAGGCAGGCATGCTGAAGAGCGCTGCCCTGGTGCCTTGTCTCCGCCGAGGATTCTCCGTTCTTAGGGGAAACCGCACCAGGGGGTGATCGGACACCGTAGTCATAGTGTCGCGAAATTCCTGGATGCGGTTCTTAAGTTCGGTGCTGTGCAGGACGTGATCGATCGGCTTGTGGCTTGCTGTTCGCCAGACCAGTCCGAACTCGTCGGATAGCCGTTGATACGCCGTCCTTCCTCTGGCGTCTTCTGAATGAATGATCTCATCCAAGATGTTGAGATCGCCAGCAACAATAACGACGTCCTTAAGGGCGACCTTTTGCAGGAGTGTTGCATGCAGCGCCTCCGCACAACGATGTTTTAGTCTGTGCAAGCCGTACACGTTCACCAGGATAAGGTGAACAGTTGCGGTCCAGGCCAGTCGCACGCCGATGGTTCGTACGGGTTGGGGACAGAACACTTCCAGAATAGTGCGGGCTAAGTAGTTCTTTAGTAGCACCTCCACACCCTTCGTGTTCCGTTCTCCTTTGCTGACGTACATCTGCCCGTTGAATCGCCGTTCCATTCGCTGGCTGATCTCGAGACCCATCCTGTGGGTCTCCTGCAGGCACACGATGTCTTGTTGTGCGATGGTCCGCACAATCCTTCTTCTTTTTCCCTGGTCGACCACACCGTTTACGTTCCAGAAGGCGATGTTCATCTTCCTGGCGGTGGATAGGGAAGAGGCCATAAAAGGGGAAGACCTATTTTTTGGCCTTCCTGAGCTTCTTCTGTCTGAGAGAGCGTGCTCTTCCAGACAATGAAGAAGCAGCGGGCTTCTCGCTGCCGGCGTCACTCACCGTACCTGTGAGGTCGGTTACTTCCGCCTCCTCCGTCGAGTGTTCGGCCCGCGCGATCAGTTTTCGCGATAGCGCCTCAATCTCGACCTTGGCGCAGAAATTCGCCTTCACGTCGAGAAGCTGTTCCCTAACTTCTCGCGTTCAGCGACCTCCACCACCTGGTTGATGTTCTCTTGTGCAGTGCAGATCTTCTGCAAGATTTTCTCTTGCTGAGGACCGCTCTGCACCTCCATGATCTCCTCCGCCAGTGTTGTTAACTCCTCCGTGGTCTGCAGAGCCTCCTGCGACACTTTAGTGGCTTCCTGTCTCTCTTCCTTCGCGCCTTCCTGCGCTACCTCCATCTTCTCGCCTTCCTGCTCTGCTGCTTCCAGGATTTGAGGAGTTGCTTGCTCCTTGACGAGCATCCTCCTCTTTCCCTTCCTTCCCACCTTTATGAAGGCGCCCGCCGACAACGGGACGGCTTCTTTCACCTTCTTCGGCCTTCCTGCCTTTTGAGGCTATTCGGCCTCCTTGATATTTCTCTCTCTCACGGAAGAGAGACCTCGAATCCTTCTGCAGTTTTCAAACTCCGGACAGCTCCATTTTACATGTCCGTGTTTCTTGCAGAAGGAGCACACCTCCGGCTGAGGGCAGTTTCGGACTTGATGTCCTACTTTGCCGCAGCGAAAGCAGCTGCAAGTTGTGCAAGCGCCGGCCCTGTGGCCGAACTGCTTGCACCTGGTGCAGAATACCGGTTGTTACCGGTAACGCACATTCACACCCTGGGATTTTTCGTCAATAACGGCGAATCCAGGGATCACCGCTCGTTCCCTCATCTTCATCTTGGCGATCATGTCGCCAGAAAATATGTTTCCAGAGAAGTTCTGGAAATCAAGGTCCAGAAATCCAAAACTGCTCCAAGTAATTCCACACCGCTAGTTGCGGTGTGAGGATGGAGATGCCGTTTATAAAGACGGTGGTGTGTGGCATCTCGCCAATACCACAAACCATCCGCCCTTGTATATTGATCCCCTTCTGGATCAATCGCTCTCTAAAGTATCCACAGTCTGTAAAGTCTGTGAACCCGTTGTTCGATAGAATGATCGCCTGAATGCAATCAAAGTCTATGTCCGCCTTGTCGAGGGACAAATAGACCGCCCTGATGTTATTAAATTTTATTAGCCCGGTCTTGAAGATAATGGGCTTCACGTTGGGGCTTATTTCGACTATTGGTCGGTCCACTTTTGGAACTTTTCCGCTAAGCATCTTACCAGATTTCCTAGGTGGGTGGACACTCGCCTGTCCAGCCGCCACCGACGCAGAAGAAATGGGCTGCGACGCCGCAGCCGAACAAGATTTCGTCGCTCCCTGCACCGCGTCGACGCCCGCGGGTCCCGCCTGGGACGCCGCCGCCGCAGGCGCAAACCTCGATGTTGCCGCCGTTACCGCCGCGGGCGGCACCCTCGGCATCGCCGCCGCAGGCGCGACCTTCCCCGTCCTCGCCGCGGGCACGACCCTCGGCATCGCCGCCGCAGGCGCAACAAAGCCAACTGCGGGCGCGTTCCTCGGCATGCCTGCCGCCACCTCGCCGTTGCCGCACCTTACCTCCATGGCTTACATAGGGGACGATAGCCTTACCACTCCTCCAACTCCAGATGCCTGCATCCTGGCAGCTGTTCCGGCTGCTCAATACGACTGCAGAACTTCCACCGTGGACTTCTCGGCGCTGCTGCTGCAGATGATGATGGTCCCCGGTTGCACTCTTTCCACACTGGCGTTCACTCAAACACTTGCCCTCTCAGGGCACTCAAAAATTGCCTTGGCAGTGGTTTTGAACACTGCCTTGGCGTGGTTTTGGGTATAGTTTTAAACTAGCAATAATCACGCCTCCCTTTCGTTCAGCGGCGGCGATACCGCCCGTGCGCAAGGCTCTCGCGATCGTTAAGGGATTTGCGTACGCCTTCGTGCAGGCAGCACTCCAAGAGGCAGCAAAGGCAACGCCTCTTACATCCGTAGAAGCAGCGCTATCTCAGGATGGCAAAAATAACTGCCACGCGAAGGAAGAAGGCTGGATGCAGGTGAGAAAGATCATTAGAAAGAAACCATCGAGGCCTTCGCAGCTCTGTGTGAAGGTGAGTGAGCGAAAGAAATCCGCGAAACCCTCCCAGAAAAAGATTCCGATTCTTTACTCCTGCGGAGTCGTCCTCTCGCGAATGGAGCGAAAAGCTGCTGCTGCGGCTAGAAGGACGAAACTCTCAGCCGCAGTTTCAGAAAGCGCTAACAAACCAGCAGCGAACGATTTCCCTAATTACGGGAAACAGCAGCAGCGCCTGGCAAGCCCTTGACTGTCGGATTCTGATCCAGAATCCGACAAAAAGAGCACAGAGCGAAACAACCACCCGAAACCGCGGAATCGCCGCCCGAAGACCCGCAAGCGCGTGGTTGCCGAGGAGAAACTGTTGCTGGATAGCAAAGAAGAGGAAAAAAACCTCACCTTCGAGGTACCGGCAGCAAGCTTTGAGGCTCCGAATGGAGATGTTTAGTCTCCGAGATCGACCGCTCTGTCTCGTAACCACTCGCCGGACAAGGCGAGAAATCTGTGCTCACCTTCCCAGCCTTAATGCAGGAAGTCGCCTCTTTTTGTCGATTCAGCGTAGCCTGTTGGAACGTCAATGGGATGGGCAGGGACGCAAAGAAACGCGACGTGTCAGACACCCTGCGACATTTCGATTTTGCGATCCTTCAGGAGATGCATTACATTTCCGATGCGGAGGTTGCCGAAATGGAACAGCGAGCGGGTGGCACCCTGTACTGGCGAGAAGGTTCCGCACAATCGTGCGGAGTCGGTTTTCCCGTCAATAGTAGGATGGCGGGAGCAGTGTGCAGCATTCGATTTGACCAGGAAGGGCGAATGGGCCAACTTAAACTCAAGTGGTCAGATTCAATCGACCTCGTCGTAACGAACGTCTGCGCGCCGAGCGGCTTTCATCGGCGTGTCGAAAGAATCAAGTTCTTCGACGTGCTGGAGAGCCAATGGCTTACAAACTCCGGAACAAGAGTGGCGCATCTCGTCGCAGGGGACATCAGCGTCTGCCAGCTTTCCAACGAGACGCGGTCCTTGGCAAAACGGTCGCTTGTGGAAGAGGCAGGCGCGTCGGTGCACGCGCGTAACTTGGAAGCCGGCGAGCCTGGACTGGAAATGTGCGTGGTTAACCTCTACTTGGATGAGAACCTGCTCTCGCGAATGGGAAGGAGAGGCAGTGTGCCGTCCACGTTATCGGACCATGATAGGCTGGAGTTCGAGCTACTCCCTCTGGGCAAGGGACCTGCAAACAATGTTTGGAGGATGCCGACGGATTGGCTGAGTCACCCGGAAACGGCGAAGCATCTTCGCCAGTTCCTTTGCGGCTTTGCCATCCGGGAACTCGCAGACTGGGACCATCTTAAAAGATCGGTTCCCGAGTTTTGCGACCGGTTCCCCCTGCACCTGCTACCACGTAGCTCCGGGGAAGGCGTGGCCAATAGCAGAGCATTTCTGCAGGCGCGCACCTTCTCGAGACGTGCGGAATTCCGGCAACTCGCAGAGTAAAAGGCGAGGGCCGAGAGCCAGGTCTGGCAGTCTGGAGAGGCTATTCTGCTCGACGACCAAGGCCGGGAATGCACGGATCCTGCCGAAGTGCGGCGAGCACTAAAGCGTCACTTCTCCTTGCTCTACGCTGATTCCCCGACGGAAAGAGTCCTGTCCGAACTACTTTTCCTGCGGGCTGCACATGGCATCGGCGAGGAGGATCGCGCTCGTCTCGACGAGTTCTTTGCGTTGGAGGAAGTTTCTTACGCCATCGCAGGACTCAAAAGACGGAAGACTCCAGGTGAGGACGGACTGCACGCTTAGTTCTATAAGAGCTTCGCGGCGGAACTCGCCCCACTGGTGTTTAGAAACTCGACGCTGATGAGGGTGACGGGCGATGTCCCTTCTTCCTTCCGCTCAGCGAGGGTGCGTCTCCTACCGAAAGGAGGGAAAATGCGAGAACTCAACAACTGGCGTCCGATCACATCAGTGAATACGGACGTCAAATTGTTTTCGAAGCTGTGGGTCACGCGCTTAGGGAAAGTCGCGGAGTCCGTGGTAAGCCCTTAGCAGTATTACGCTGTACCGGGTAGATCCATGGATGCGAACCTTCTTTTCGCGCGCACCTGGTAGCAGCTTGAAGAGCCCGTTGCGGCAAATAGCCGAACAGCGGCAAGACCTTCTGCCGACGGCGTGCGCCAGTGCGGACGGACGGGAGAAAGGCAGGGAGCCTTGGCACTAGCGGTAGATATGCACAAAGCATTCGATTTTCACCCGGATTTCGACAAGGAGTTTATTCTAGAAAAAACATTCACAAGGACGTGCAGTGGCTAGACCGCTGCTCCAGCCATGCACAAAGAAACACAGAGCCTGCCGGATCACCGGTTCGTAGACCGGTACGGTACACCACGGCAGCACAAAGAAAGGGGAAAACCAAAATAACATAACAAAAAGACAAGAAAAAAACAGGGAGGGTACGGGAAGGGATTACAGTTGCTGGTGAGGCCGTTGCATCCTTTGCAGGATGCCGAAAAGCTCCTTCTGTATTTCTATATCCAGGTGGGGCCATCGGGACGCCCTCCTCAGGAACTGGCAGGCTAGCTGAATGGCACTCAAGTCGTGTGGTCTTCCCGTAGCCTTGCTTCAGGCGGCGACGATCCCGCGGAGGCAGCACAGGGCTGCTAACGAGGCCGCTGGCCGAAACGCGTCGGCAACGTAGAGGGATTTCAGTACGTCCCTGGGGTTGCCGCAGGGGATCCCGAAGGCCCCAGCAAAGAGGAACCAAAGGGACCGAAAGGCAAAACAATCCACTAGCAGGTGGGGGAGGGAATCCCGTTCCCCACACCTGACGAAATTGGGGTCCACCGCTCCCCAGGTCCAGAGGTGTCGGAGGGAATTGCAGGGAAGTCCCCAGTGCTGCAACAGGAATGCCGACTCTTGCCATTTTCGGGAGAGGATGGAAGTGTTCATAAGAATCGGTCCAGATTGTTTTGATGTTGCCAGATTTCTCTTCTCCAGCACGCCGACTTCCCCTTTTATGTTCTTGAAGACGTACCGACTCTCGTACTGATCGAAGAACTTTGAGAGTGAGCGAACGTGGATGTTCAGCTCCCAGTACGCCTCCTGCCTCAAGCGCCTATCTCCGAACTGCATGTTTGCAAACACGTGTATCCTGTGTTTCAGGCTGTCCCAGTCGGCGACTCTTCGGATTGTTGTTGCCTTCAGAATCGTCTCCAGGACAGACTGATTTCCGGGATGGGTTTCGAACCAGGCGGGCATGCTGATGAGCGCCGAACTGGTGCCTTGCCTCCGCCAGGATTCTCCGTTCTTAGGGAAAACCCCACCAGGGAGTGATCGGACATCGTGGTCATAATGTCTCGAAAACCCTAGATGCGATTCCCGAGTTCGGTACTGTGCAGGACGTCATTGATCGGCTTGTGACTTGCAGTTCGCGACACCAGTCCGAACTCGTCGGATAACCGCCGATACGCCGTCCTTCCTCTGGCGTCTTCGGAGTGAGTGATCTCATCCAATATCTTGAGATCGCCAGCAACAATCACGACGTCCTTGGAAGCAACCTTTTCAAGGAGTGCTGCATGCAGCGCGTCCGCACAACAATGTTTTAGCCTGTGCGGCCCGTACACGTTCACCAGGATGAGGTGAACAGTAGCGGACCAGGCCAGTCGCACGCCGATGATTCGTCCGGTTTGGGGACAGAACACTTCCAGAATAGTGGGGGCCAAGTTGTTCTTGATTAGGACCGCCACACCCTGCGTGTTCCGTTCTCCCTTGCTGACGAAAATCTGCCCGTTGAATCGCCGTTCCATTTGCTGACTAATCACGAGACCCATCTTGTCTGTCTACTGCAGACACACTATGTCTTGTTGTGCGATGGTCCGCACAATCCTTTTCCTTTTTCCCTGGTCGACCATACCGTTTACATTCCAGGAGGCGATGTTGAGCCTCCTGGCGGTCGATAGGGAAGAGGCCATAAAAGGGGGAGACCTATTTTTTGCCCTTCCTGAGCTTCTTCTGTCTGAGACAGCGAGCTCTTCCAGACAATGAAGAAGCAGCGGGCTTCTCGCTGCCGGCGTCACACTCCGTACCTGTGAGGTCGGTAATTTCCGCCTCCTCCGTAGAGTGTTCCGCCTGCGCAATCAATTTTCGAGATAGAGCCTCAATCTCGAACTTGGCGCAGAAGTTCGCCTTTACGTCGAGAAGCTGTTCCTCTAGCTTTTTGCGCTTGGTGACCTTCACAACCTGGTTGACCTTCTACTGTGCACTGCAGATCTTCTGCCAGATTTTCTCTTGCTGGGGACCACTCTGCACATCTAGGACTTCATTAGCCAGTGATGCCAACTCCTCCGTAGATTGCAGGGCCTCCTGCGACACCGGAGTGGCTTCGGCTATTTCTTCTTCCGCGCCTTCCTGCGCTACCTCCATCTTCTCGCCTTCTTGCTCTTCACCTTCCAGGATAAGAAAGGTTTCTTGCTCCTTGACGAGCATCCTCCTCTTTCCCTTCCTTCCCACTTTTATGAAGGCGCCCGCCGACAACGGGACGGCTTCTTTCACCTTCTTCGGCCTTCCTGCCTTCTGAGACTGTTCCGCCTTCTTGGTGTTTCTCTCTCTCACGGGAGGGAGACCTCAAATCCTTCTGCAGTTTGCAAACTCCGGACAGCTCCATTTGGGATGTCCGTGTTTCTTCCAGAAGGAGCACAGCTCCGGCTGCGGGCAGTTTCGGACTAGATGTCCTACTTTGCCGCAGCGGAAACAACGACACGTTGGGAAAGCGCCGGCCCTGTGGCCGAACTGCTTGCACCCGGTGCAGAATATCGGCTGTTGCCGGTAACGCACGTTCACACCCTGGGATCGTTCGTCAAGAACGGCTAATGCAGGGATTACAGCTCCCTCTTTCTACTACATTTCGGCGATCATGTCGCCAGAATATATATTTCCAGAGAAGTTCTGGAACTCAAGGTCCAGAACTTCCCCATACTGCTCCAAAAAGTTCCACACCGTTAGTTGCGGTGTGAGGATGGAGATGCCGTTCAGAAACACGGTTGTGTATGGCATCTCGCCAACACCACAAACCATCCTCCCTTGTATATTGATCCCCTTCTGTATCAATCGCTCTCTAATCTTTTCACAGTCTGTGAAGATTGTGAAACCGTTGTTTGCTGGTATGATCGCCTGTGTGCGATCAAAATTCATGTCCGTTTTATCGATGGACAGATACACCTCCCTGATATCACTGAACTTGATCAGCCCAGTCTTGAAAATGATAGGCTTCACATTAGGCCCTAACTCCACGATCGGCCGATCCACCTTTTGGACTTTACCGCATTGCGGCTTCCCTAATTTTCTTGGTGGGTGGACACTCGCTTGTCCAGCCGCCACCGACGCATAGGGAAAGGGCTGCGCCGCCGGAGCCGAACAAGATGACGTCTCGCACTGAACCGCGTGGACGTCCGCGGGTCCTGCCTAGGACGCCGCCGCTCCGAGCGCAACCCTCGCCGTCGCCACCGTTGCCACCACGGGCGGCACCCTCGGCATCGCCGCCGCAGGCGCGACCTTCCCCGCCGCGGACACGATCCTCGGCGCCGCCGCCGCGGGCACGACATCCGCCGTCGTCGCCGCGGGCACGACCCTTGGCATCGCCGCCGGCGCAGAAAAGCCCGCCGCGGGCGCGATCCTCGGCATACCTGCCACCGCCTCGCCGTTGCCGCACGTTACCTCCATGGCTTACATGGTGGACGACGGTCTCTCCACTCCTTCTCTAGGTTCCCTGCATCCTGGCAGCTGGTCTTGCGGCACGGGACCACTGCAGGTCTTTTGCCGCGATCTCCTCGCCACTTCTTTTGTAGTTTCGTCTGAAAAACTTCCCCTCTCCGGGCACACACGAGCACAATTAACTGATTATGTTGTCGAGCGCACAATACTTTGAGCCGCGAAGCAAGTTCACCTACTCGGCAGGTTTCTCCAAGTCCCTCAAGGGGTGGGGTAAGTTTATTTTTCTATAAAAATACAAAATTTACATTCGCACTCTCATTCACTCAATACAAACATTTTGCACTTGGGGGTCCTTGGGTTTTACTAGAGTTCTGCTTTTCAGGGGGGAATTCCAGCTGGATGGTCCCGGGCGTCGTCCTGGATTCTCTTCAGGATGAATCGGTACGTCCAGGCGTGGATCTTCCGGCAGTTCCTGATGCCGATTTCCCTCTTCAAGAGCCCTTGTAGGATCTCCATCGGTGGTGCGGCACTTTTGGCTTTCCTCATTTTCCACCACCGCACAAGTATGGCGGTGATGAAGAGGGCTATGGTCGTCCTCACCATAGGATTGTAACAGGGAACATTACCATCCCCATGAAACATCCCGGCGAGGATCTCCATCACGGACTTGTTGGTAAGTCCTATGATCCATTTCAGCATCAGCCAGTCATGCAGCAGTGTGATACACGTCAAGAGGTGAAGTCTCGTGTCGTCGTCTCCACATGCTGCGCAGTCTCGGTCTTCCCGTCTTCCTGTGAAGTGCTGCAATCGGGACCAACTCTGGATTCCTCCGTGATAAAACATCAGGAAATCATCCTGGGTGCCCGTCGGAAGGTCACTCCTCCAGAGCGTCGTGCCGATCGCTAACAGGTTGAACCGTTCACTCCCGTAGCGTTCGGTGGCTTCCTGGACGGCACTGGTGTCACGGTCGTTTTCTTGGATAAGCCTTCGGAGGTTTGTTCTCGTTACCCTCGAACATGCGAAGTCGTTGTGGTTGAACCACACTTCGCGGGTCCTGTGGGTAAACCTTCCTAACATCATCTCTGTATACCGAAGTATACGTGTTTGATGTAGGTAGCCTCCTCGCCTCCACTCCTGGATTTGCAGTAGGGTAACTCTGGACCGCTGGTAGATCCAGCTTCTCGTGTCCGGCGGGACAGGAAGCAACCAAGGGATCACCAGGCTGGACTCGTCCTGCCAGAGTTCCCTGCTTCGCGGCACGATCTTGATTTGCTGCTTCCGCACCAGCCGTTGCTTCCTCCTCCAGGTCGGGTCGATTGTTATCCATTCCCCTACTTTGCCTAGCAGCGCAGTCATCAGGCCTTTCGAGTTGTTAAGCAACAACGCGTAGGCCCTGTGCTCCGCATACGGCCGCTCATATCAGTAAGTGGCAATGTCCAGGATGTGTCGCGTATCCATGATTTCCATGGAATCTGCAAGCGACTTCATCCCGGAACCGCCTTCTTCCCTGGGACACACAGGGGTTTCAGTCTTACTCTTGGGCGATAGTGGCCCCAGAGTGTTTTTCTTTGCAGCTTGTCGAACTCCCTAGTAGTGTCCTTGTTCATCCTCGCGAAGGCCGCCCCGAAGAGCACTTTCGGAAGGAGTACTCCGTTCCATATGTTGGCCTTTCGCTTTATCCCAAGGTCCGTTCGAGTGTACTTGGCTGCTTCCTTGGCCGTTTTCCCCAGGATTTCCTTCCACAGCAGCTTCGACGCAGAGCCGTCGCCGATGTAGACTCCCAGGTACTTGGCCGTGTCCACCGTACGGAATCCACTACCCGTTAGAGTGGAGAGATCCAGTATTCCGACGCGCAGAAGCTGGCTCTTCTGGGAATTGATTTTTAAGCCCAAGCCCTGTTCCATCAGGTCCACCACATTCAGAAACGCACGCTGATTTTTCTCTTCCTTTATGAAAAAGAGTAGATCATCGGCGTATGCCAGATGGGTAAGACGCTGGCTATCGATGGTAATCCCGCTTAGTCGTCCGCTCTTCTCGATAAAGGACGACAACACCTCCATATAGATGACGAACAGCATCGGACTTAGCGAGTCGCCCTGTCGGACTCCTCGTTCCATCCTGATTGCTGCCGTCTCCTGGCCGTTGATCTTGATCCGGCAGTACTGGTTCTGGAGTACCGCCCTCACGAAGTTGCTGAAGTGTTCCGGAAGTCCTAGCTTCTCCAGAACATTCAGCAGCATCCCGTGGTCGATGGAGTCGAAAGCCTTCTCGATGTCAGTGAACACCAGCACCAGGTTCTTGCCGACGTATCGACTGAGTACAACAGTTGCCTGCTCACACTTGACATTGTCCGACATGTGTCGTCCTGGGACTGCACATGTCTGGACCGGAGAGATCAGCCTCGACATGACCTTGCCTAAGCGGTTGGACCAGATCTTCGCCAACCACTTGGCATCGTAGTTTAAGATCGAGATTGGCCTCCATTGGGCGATCTGGGTAGAGTCGCCTCCTTTCGCTAGCAATCTCATCCTACCCTCGTAGAAGGATTCCGGGAGTCTTCCTTCTTCTCGGATGCAGAGGGTCAACTGGTGGAACAAGCGCAGGTAGGCGTGCAGGTACCGCTGATAGTGCGTGATGGGTACACTGTCAAGGCCCGCTGCCACGTCCTTGCGAAGTTGCCCAAACGCAGTCTTCACCTTTTCTTCGGAGAACTCCTCCTTCAGTCTGTTCCGCTGGAGGTCGTCGGTCCTCTTCTCGAGATAGCTCAAGAAGGCCTGTTGACTAGAGCGACACAGCTGTTGTCGCCTGAAGTGTTTCGTGTAATCCCTGTGAAAGGCATCCACGATATCCTTAGACCACTGTCGCTTTTGGCCGTCGTACTGGCTGCAGAAGATATCTGTTGCCAGATTTCTCTTCTCCAGCACGCCGACTTCCCCTTTTATGTTATTGAGGACGTACAGACTCTCGTACTGATCGAAGTACTTTGAGAGGGAGCGATCTTGGATGTGCAGCTCCCGGTACGCCTCTTGCCTCAAGCGCCTATCCCCGAACTGCATGTTCGCAAACAGGTGTATCCCGTGTTTCAGGCTGTCCCAGTCGACGACTCTTCGGATTGTTGTTGCCCTCAGAATCGCCTCCAGGACAGCCTGATGTCCGGGATGGGTTTCGAACCAGGCGGGCATGCTGATGAGCGCTGCCCTGGTGCCTTGCCTCCGCCGAGGATTCTCCGTTCTTAGGGAAAACCGCACGAGGGGGTGATCGGACACCGTAGTCATAGTGTCGCGAAACCCCTGGTTGCGTTTCCGAAGTTCGGTGCTGTGCAGGACGTGATCGATTGGCTTGTGGCCTGCTGTTCGCCAGACCAGTCCGAACTCCTCGGATAGCCGTCGATACGCCGTCCTTTCTCTGGCGTCTTCCGAATGAATGATCTCATCCAAGATGTTGAGATCGCCAGCAACAATCACGACGTCCTTAGGGGCGACCTTTTGCCGGAGTGTTGCATGCAGCGCCTCCGCACAACGATGTTTTAGCCTGTGCGGCCCGTACACGTTCACCAGGATAAGGTGAACAGTCGCTGACAACGCCAGGCGCACGCCGATGATTCGTCCGGGTTGGGGACAGAACACTTCCAGAATAGTGGGGGCTAAGTGGTTCTTTATTAGCACCGCCACACCCTTCGTGTTCCGTTCTCCTTCGTTGACGAACATCTGCCCGTTGAATCGCCGTTCCATTCGCTGGCTTATCTCCAGACCCATCCTGTGGGTCTCCTGCAGGCACACAATGTCTTGTTGTGCGATGGTCCGCACAATCCTTCTTCTTTTTCCCTGGTCGACCACACCGTTTACGTTCCAGGAGGCGATGTTTATCCTCCTGGCGGTCGATAGGGAAGAGGCCATAAAAGGGGAAGACCTATTTTTTGGCCTTCCTGAGCTTCTTCTGTCTGAGAGAGGGTGCTCTTCCAGACAATGAAGAAGCAGCGTGCTTCTCGCTGCCGGCGTCACACTCCGTACCTGTGAGGTCGGTAATTTCCGCCTCCTCCGTAGAGTGTTCCGCCTGCGCGATCAGTTTTCGAGATAGCGCCTCTATTTCGACCTTGGCGCAGAAGTTCGCCTTCACGTCGAAAAGCTGTTCCTCTAGCTTCTCGCGTTCAGCGACCTCCACCACCTGGTTGATGTTCTCTTGTGCAGTGCAGATCTTCTGCAAGATTTTCTCTTGCTGAGGACCGCTCTGCACCTCTATGATCTCCTTCGCCAGTGTTGCCAAATCCTCCGTAGTCTGCAGAGCCTCCTGCGACACTTTAGTGGCTTCCTGTCTCTCTTCCTTCACGCTTTCCTGCGCTACCTCCATCTTCTCGCCTTCCTGCTCTGCTGCTCCAGGATTTGAGGAGTTCCTTGCTCCTTGAGGAGCATCCTGCTTTTTCCCTTCTTTCCCACTTCTATGAAGCCGTCCGCCGACACCGGGACGGCTTCTTTCACTTTTTTCTGAATTCCTGCCTTCTGAGGCTGTTCGGCCACCTTGATGTTTCTCTCTCTCACGGGAGAGAGACCTCGAATCCTTCTGCAGTTTTCAAACTCCGGACTGCTCCATTTCGCATGTCCGTGTTTCTTGCAGAAGGAGCACACCTCCGGCTGCTTGCAGTTTCGGACTTGATGTCCTACTTTGCCGCAGCGGAAACAACGACACGTTGGGCAAGCGCCGGCCCTGTGGCCGAACTGCTTGCACCCGGTGCAGAATACCGGTTGTTGCCGGTAACGCACATTCACTCCCTGGGATTGTTCGTCAATAACGGCCAATCCAGGGATCACCGCTCCCTCCCTCAACCTCATCTTGGCGATCATGTCGCCAGAAAATATGTTTCCAGAGAAGTTCTGGAAATCAAGGTCCAGAACTTCCCCAAACTGCTCCAAGTAATTCCACACCGCTAGTTGCGGTGTGAGGATGGAGATGCCGTTTAAAAAGACGGTTGTGTATGGCATCTCGCCAATACCACAAACTATCCGTCCTTGTATATTGATCCCCTTCTGGATCAATCGCTCTCTAATGTTTTCACAGTCTGTAAAGACTGTGAACATGTTGTTCGATGGAATGATCGCCTGAATGCGATCAAAGTCTATGTCCGTCTTGTCGAGGGACAAATAGACCTCCCTGATGTTATTAAATTTTATTAGCCCCGTCTTGAAGATAATGGGCTTCACGTTGGGGCCTATTTCGACTATTGATCGGTCCACTTTTAGTACTTTTCCGCTAAGCGGCTTACCAAATTTCCTAGGTGGGTGGACACTCGCCTGTCCAGCCGCCACCGACGCATAAGAAAAGGGCTGCGACGCCGCAGCCGAACAAGATGGCGTCTCTCCCTGCACCGCGTGGACGCCCGCGGGTCCCGCCTGGGACGCCGCCGCCGCAGGCGCAAACCTCGATGTTGCCGCCGTTACCGCCGCGGGTGGCACCCTCGGCATCGCCGCCGCAGGCGCGACCTTCCCCGCCGCGGGCACGATCCTCGGCGTCGCTGCCGCGGGAACGACCTCCGCCGTCGTCGCCGCGGGCACGACCCTTGGCATCGGCGCCGCCGGCGCAGCTAAGCCCGCCGCGGGCGCGATCCTCGGCATGCCTGCCGCCACCTCGCCGTTGGCGCACGTTACCTGCATGGCTTCCATGGGGGACGACGGTCTCTCCACTCCTCCTCTATGTTCCTGCATCCTGGCAGCTGGTCTTGCTGCACGGGACCACTGCAGGTCTTTTGCCGCGATCTCCTCGCCGCTTCTTTTTTTTAGTTTCGTCTGGAAAACTTCCCCTCTCCGGGCACACACGAGCACAATTAACTGATTACTTTGTCAAGCGCACAATACTTTGTGCCTCGGAGCAAGTTCACCGACTGGGCAGGAGAGGAGCAATCTCCCGACTGTCAAGAAGGTGACTCCGTTGCCGTTTTTCAAAGGCGTAGCGAAAGCAACGCCCCCAGAGAACGCAGCGTAAATCCCGGAGGTTTCCGCAACTACTGTCGCGGAAGCCTCCGAAAATCGCGAAGGCGAATGTAAGTTGTGGAGAGGAGGAAAGAAAAATCTCCAAAAAAAGCTCCGCAACATCCATTCCTGAGCTTTTCCAAAGGAAAAAGCAGTCCCGGGAATACGAAAACACGCGCGGCTCGTGCCGCTTCCAAGGAAAAAGCCGGCGCCTTCAACGCGTGCAATTCCGATTCTGTGACCGCCGAGAAGACCATTCCGATGCAATCGGACGGATGCAAGCGCACGTCGATCGTGCGAGCATCAGACTCCGCAAAGGACTCCGGTAGCGCAGCTGAACGACGCGTTACTCGCGCGGGTGCGAGCGCCCGCAGGGCTGAAGCCCTGAGGCGTGACATACTCGTCGCGGAACGGCGAGTGCTTACTTCAAAACCCTCAGGTTCTGCACCTGGCGAGGAGCACCCGAATACGTGCAGCACAGTTTAGGCCGGTGGCGACTGCGCCCTCCAGCCCGTCATGCTGCTTAATGCCCGCTCGCCGGGTGAGACGAGCACCACGGCCTGGCTTTCCCAGCCGTGATGAGGGCAATTGCGACTTCTCGTCGTGTTGCCGTAACGTCTTGGAACGTCAACGGGCTCCAACACGAGGAGGAAAGGCGACTAGCAGCTAACGCTCTGCGCGCCTTTGACTTGACGCTCCTACAAAAGATTCACAGCATCTCCGGGGAGCAGGCTGCCGAAATCGAACGTCGCGCGGGCGGAACGGTACTTTATAGGTGCGGCGTTGCACGTACGTGCGGCGTCGCTTTCCTCGTGCGATGATCTTTGGCGAAAGCGGTGCGCAGCGTTCGTTTCGACACAGAAGGCCGAGTGGGACAGCTTGTACTCAAGTGGTGCGACTCGAAAGACCTTGTCGTAACCAACGTGTACGCGCCCAGCGGTGCTGGACGATATGCCGAAAGGATTGAGTTCTTCGGTACCCTTCAAAGCCAGTGGCTCACTCGATCTCACCCTACTGTGGCCCATCTCATTGCGGGGGACTTTAACGTCCACCTGCTTTCCGAGAATAGATCCCACAAAAGGGAAAAGTTGCTAGCGGAAGAGATGTGCGCGTCCGTGCACGCGTGCAACTTGTTCGCTAGCGACCCTGTTATGGCAGCAACGCCGGACCACGTATCCCTTGATGAACACTTGCTCAGTCGAGTGGGTCGGAGAGGTCCCGTGCCGTCCGTGCTTTCAGACCACAACAGGCTCGAGTTCAAGATGCTCCCGCCAGGCAAGGGGCCACCAAACTGTTTTTGGAGGATGCCAGCAGACTGGCTAAGTCACCCGGTGGTGGTGGAGCATCTTCGCGAGTACCTCCGCTGCTCCGCCATCTGTTAGCTATCGGATTGGGACCGCTAAGTTTCACTTGGCGGAACGGGCCGCAGTTTGGAACGCCTTCGCGGCCCCCATCCTCCGCCCCTTGCTTTTTGTTTGCCCCGCCCCAGGAGTAGTTAAAAAGTGGACGAAGGACCTTTTCCGCATCGCCCTTTGGAGCAAGGGGAGGCTTCGAATCCCTCTGAAGGAGTTGTGCGCTCCGCGTCGGGACGGCGGTCTTGGCCTCCTGACGCTGGAGCACGTGGAAATCCAGCTGCGGTGGCAAACCCTCGCCATCGCAGCGAAGATGTGGATCACCCCTTGGTGCATTCCGGCCCGCCACCTCGCCAGGCGTGTGTCCCGATGCGAAGGACTCGCGTCGTTTCTTCTGTGCCCTGGCCGGAACATCCGAAGATGCGGCCTTATGCTCGGACGCATAGCAACCTTGGCGAAGACGAACGGTTGGATGGTTTGTGGCCCCGCCAACTCCGCCTGGTTGGAGGAGTCTGCTGGCACATGGGCTAAGCTGAACCGGAGGAGTGGAAACCACATGAACTGCCTGCGAATCGGCCCATACGCCAACCGCACCCTACGGGAAATACTGGAATTTCCCCGGAGCCGCAGGTGGGCGTTGACGACTCCCCTTGCTACGGCGATGCCCTACCTCCTGAGGGCGCTTCAGGATCGCCAGAAGCAGAGGTGGCAAGTCTCCTGCCGGATCGCAGGCAGGGAGAAGATGTTAAGCGGCTGGACCACAGAAGAACTGGCGGACGCCACGACCCCGAGCGTCCAGCCGCGTGGATTAATGAGATGAAGCGAGCTGCTCGCCATCCCTACGGATGTGCTGAAGTGGCCCCCGGTACTCAAGGAATCCAGGATCCTGCCCCTTAAGTGGCAAGAGTCGGCGTTGCTACTGCTGCACTGGGGTTTACCCTGCAACGCACGCCGCTTCCACTGGACAAGGGGAACTGTGGATCCTGAGTGTGTCAGGTGCGGAGAGCGGGAATCGCTCTCCCACCTTATTGTGGACTGTGCTGCCCTCCGACCCCTCTGAGAACGATTCGGGACGACCCTCGGGCTCCCTTCGGGCAGCACTCCCAGAGACGTTCTTCGGCCTGTCTTCGTGAAGGACGCACTGCAGCTAGCCGCAGCCATCGCAACCTTGTGCTGCGTCCGTGGCATCGTGGCGGCATAAGCGACGCCAACAACGAAGGAGTGGGTCAACACGCAAGAGATGTCATCCCATACGCCCAACGCTTTTTGCGGAGAGCTGCCGGATGGCACAACTGGGGAATATTCGGATGGACCTCGAAGGCTTCCTTCAACGTAGGATTCCTCCTCACAGCGAATAGTAATCCCTTCCCTCCCCTCCAAATTCTTTTTGTTTGTTCATTTTCTCTTCTTCTTTTTCTTTTATCCTCATCCCGTTTTCCTGCTAAGGAACGCTACGCCGGGCAGCGTGCCGGCGTCCCGGCAGGTCCCGTGCGTATGCCCGTGAGCGGGGCCTTGTACCGCGTATGCTGCGTTTTTTAAATAAACGCCCCGGGCGTACCCGGGTGTAAACCTCCAAGGCAAGAAAGAAGGCCGTAAGGCATTCGGCCTCCCCTCAGGAGTCCCTCAATTCCGACTCCGAGGTGGAGGCCGGGAACGCAGCCACCGTTTCTACGACACCCCGAAAGAAGGCTGGACGTAAGTCCACAAAGCCGAATAATATCCTTCCCCTTTACGAAGGGGAAGAGATGCTTGCCGGAAGAGAAGCTGACATGAGCGTTGAAACTCCCGGGCCCCTTCGCACGGAAGACTCTCACGCGCAGACACGGACGGGATGGAGGGGGTAGAGACCGAACAGGTGCTCCAAATGCCTGAGAAGGCAAAAAACCCACATGGACATCCCGCCCGACTCGCAAGAGTCGGGCTCCCCACACCTTAATCTTCCCAGCAGAAATGCCGCGAATCTCCTCCCGCCGTCGTCTGCGCATCGCCGTTTGGAACGTGAACGGCAAGACAGACGCCGGCAAGAGACGAGACATGGCCGCCCTTCTGGAATCCTTCGATCTTGCGCTGCTGCAGGAGATCCACATGATCTCCGCAGAACAAGCGCAAGAGATTTCTCTCCCGGTTACGACGGGGCGTTCATTTCATATAAGTTCAACAGAAACAATTATATAAAATAAACCTGTTGGGGACCATGCCCCAACCGACGACGGCACAAGTATCAAGAGTACATTGCTGGCACACAGGTCAGAATAACACAGATCGGTTTGTGGGAACTGGAAAAACAAGCAAACAAAAACAAAAGAAAAAGAAATCAATGGCAAACGCCGAAACAAGAGTCTTTGTGATCGCTCTGGTTCGCTCCGGGATAATAGTAATGGCATTGGTATTCTAGCAGAGCGAGCAAAAAAGGGGTATAGGTGGGCTTCAGGACGTAGTGGTCACCAGATTGAGCCGTTCATAGAAGTCTGTAAAGCGGCGGTGGATGCCGGCGATGTCCTCTCTGACATCGACACGAAGATGAGACCACCTAGGAGCGTTTTCAATGGAATCTGCTGCAAACCGGTATGCGTCCCTTCGCTGCGCTGACAACTGCAGGGCAGATCGAGCCCTCACGATGGCGCGAATGCAACACATGGTAGCGACAATCCCGCATATCGAAAATTCATTCCTCCTGAAGAACCGCCGCAGTACATCATTGACAGTGCCTCCCTGCGGCAGGATGGCTGAAACCAGCCTTCGCCTCAGTTTACGGAGGTCACCGCAGTACAGCAAGAGGTGCGGAAAAAGACTCGACCTCACCGCACCTCAAACAGTTTGCAAGAGCAGCTCCCCCGCAAACGATGCTTCGCAGCCGATTACAGTGGAAACCTTAGTGTAAAAAGAGCACCACATCTTGTTTCCACTTTAAGGGAACACGGAGCTGTCCAAACAAACGAAGATGACCCCTATCTTTCCGGAGGGTACACTTAAATGCTCATTCCATCGAAGCAGGCAATTTGCCCGTTTACGAGGAGTGGCAGTTTCTACCATCTCCTTCGTCGTGCAACAGCCGAGGAGCTTCCTGACTCCTGCAATTGAGCAGGAGAACTCCCATTTCGCCGGTAGGCAAATTTCTTTGCTTGCTCTAAGGGCAGACAGCGCTGCTGCGGGTAGTGTGGCGGGCAGACGATCCGACATGTGCTTGTCCTGCATGACTTCGTCCATTGGATGACTGAGGAGAAGTCGCAAGCGCCAAAGATCTAACAGGCGCGTTCCTTCGGAAGCTGCGCACGATAAAAAGATTCCTGCCGCCATGCATTAATGTTCATGGGGCGGCAGGAGATCCAACATTGGGCTTCCAGCAGTGAGGACAACTGCCTCAGCGAAAAGCCAAACCCTATTCTGGTGTGCCGAAAGTGGGGCAACAACGAAAGCAGTCCCTCGCTTTTCGTGCAGCGCCTTAGTATAAGTCGTGCGGGTAAGCACCACGGCGTACACCACAGCTTGGCACAGAGCCGCAGCATGCGAAACTGCACCTGCAGCTCGATGCTTTTTAAGTCTAGGATGCCCAAGCCTGCATCGAAAAGCGGCACCACTAAGTCTTTAAGTCTTAAGCGGGATCTTGCAGCGCCTCACAGCGTTCTGCGTAGAAGGTGCTGTGCCCAGACTTTGACTTCCTGAAGGGGTCGACAAACAAAAAATGAGGGGCGGAATAGGGAAGCAACGAAGGTGTTCCAGATGCTGGCCCGTTTTGTGAAGACGAACTCGCCCCCTGAGAACTGGTCAAGTGCACGCACTGCCTTCCGAAGGCAGTCCGACCACGATTCTGAGATTCAGAAGTCCCCAAACGGCACGCCAAGGTACCTTAGGTACCTGCCGGAGGGGATCCCCAGGCAAATCCAGTCGGACTGCCCCTCCCACGTCGCTCCAACCAAAACAACCATGCACTTCCTCCTGTTGACGCTCACGCTTGCACCGCGACGGATAAACTCAAAGAAATCTTCAAGCGACGCTGCCGGGGTGGACATGGGCAACAGAAGTAGGAGGTCGTTTGCATACGCTGCAACGGACGGCGTACCTGGACAGGAGCTCGGCAGGTTGGTTAGCGTAAGACTGTAAGCCTCCAGCACCATTGCAAAATAGTTCTTAAGGTAATGCGGGCTCAACCTATCATTCTGCCTTATTCCTTGCCTAACCGGAACGCCGTACACGCGACAGCCACTAAGAACAATGGATATATTCGCGTGGCGCCAGCAGGAGCGCAAGTACGCCAACAAGGATGTCGGGAGCCCAAGTAGTTTCTAGAGCTCAAGTAGAAGCTTTTGGTTCACGCAATCGAAAGCTTTGTGAAAATCGACTGTAACCGCCAAGGCTCCCATGGTTTTCCTCTGCGACCCGCGCCTTTGTCGGTGAGAGATCGAAGGCGTTGCTTTCCCACGACGATCCATCGCCACGCGATGCTGCAATTGCAGCCATTTGCGGATGAACAAGAGGTTCGCGTCCATGCACCGCCCAGGAACAGCGTAGCTCTGCTCCAGACTTACTAAAAACTCCGCGATCTTCCCCATCCGTGCCACCCATAGTTTTGAGAACAACATTACGTCCGAATTTACTAATGTGATCGTACGCCAATTGTTCAGTTGTCGCAAATCTCCGTCTTCCGGCAGGAGACGCATCTTCGCTTTGCGAAACCACACGGCGATATCGCATGCGTCTCGCATCAACGACGACATTATGAACACCAGAGGAATAAGCTCCGCCGCAAAGCTCTGGAAGAATTCCTCGTGGAGTCCATCCTCGCCTGGCGCTTTTCGTCTCTTGAGTCACGAGATGGCCGAAGGAATTTCCTCTGCCGTGAATTGCAAATGGAGACGCGCGCGGTCCTTCTCGTCTACAACAAGTGCATCAATCGGCAGAAGCAGCCGGAAGAGGCTGCGTTCCGTTGGTGCCTCTTCATACAGAGAAGATAATTAGCACCTGTCTATCCGTCGCACGTCGGCTGGAGCCGAGCATTCCCGGTCCTGGTCGTCAAGCACAACTGTCGCTCCAAACTGCCAAACCTGGCGCTAAGCCTTGGCCTTGTACTCGGATAATAGACTAACTTTTGCGCGCCTGGAGTAGGAGCGGGCCTGCAGAGAATCTCTGCTGTTGGCTACATTCTCTTCGAAGCCGCGCGGAAGCTGTTGCAAGGGAAACCGGCAGCAAAACTCTCGGACCGCTCTTTTCAGATTGTCCCAGTCCGCCAGCTTACTTATGGCGACGCCGCGGATGCACTGGCGAGGATGCTCCTCCTCCTCCGGGTGACTAAGCCAGTCTGCCGGCATTCTTCAAACACAGTTTGGACGCTCCTTGTCTGGCGGGAGCATCTTGAACTCGAGCCTGTTGTGGTCTGAAACCACGGACGGCACGCGACCTCTTCGACTCACTCGATAGAGCAAGTGTTCATCGAAAAATACATGGTCCGGTGATGTCGCCATAACAGGGTCGTTAGCGAACAAGTTGCACGCGTGCACGGAAGAGTACATCTATTCCACTAGCAACTTTTCCCTCTTGTGTGCACTATTCTGGGTCAGCAGGTGCACGTTAAAGTCCCCCGCAATGAAGTCCGCCATAGTAGGTTGATCACGAGAGAACCACTGGCTCTGAACGGTACCGAAGAACTCAATCCTTTCGGCATATCGTCCAGCACCGCAAGGCGCGTACACGGTGGTTACGACAAGGTCGATCGAGTCGGACCACTTAAGTACATGCTGTCCTACTCGGCCTTCCGTGTCGAAGCGAACGCCGCGCACCGCTTCCGCCAAAGTTCCTCGTACGAGGAAAGCGATGCTACACGTAGGTGCGACGCCGCACCTATAATGTAACATTGTACCGAGCGCAGTTCGATTTCGGCAGCCTGCTCTTCGGAGATGCTGTGAATCTCCTGCAGGAGCGTCAAGTATAAGTCGCGCAGAGCGTTAGCCACAAGTCGCCTCTTCTTGTCGTGTCGGAGACCGTTGAGTTTGCAGCACGCCACGGCAACACGACAAGAAGACGCGATCGCCCTCATCACGGCAGGGAAGGCGAGGCCGTGGTGCTCGCCTCACCCGGCGAGCGGGCAGCACGCAGTACGAAGGGATGGAAGGCGCGGTTGCCACCGGCCTCCATCGTGCTGCGGGTAATCGAATGCTTCTCCCCGGATGCTGAACCTGCGGGTCCCGGGGAGAGCACTCGCCGTTCCGCGGAGAGCGCATTACGCCTCAGGGCGTCAGTACTGCGAATTCTCGATCCCGTGCCAGTAACACGTGGTTGGGCGGCGTTATAGGACTTCTTTACGGAATCTGATGCTCGCACGATGAGCGTGCGCTTGCATCCGTCCGATCGCAGCGCAATCGTTTGCTCGGTGGTTATAGAGGCGGACTTGCACGCACTTTTTCCAGGAGAGAAGTACCCCCCGCACGGGTTTTCTTCTTCACGCGGCTGTTGTTTGCCCTCAAACAGCTAACAGATGGAGGTTGCGAAGCCTTCTTGTGAGATTTTTCTTTTCTCCTCTCGACAATCTCTCACTTGCCGTGACGATTTCCGGACGCTTCCGCGTCTTTTGTCTCGGAAACCTCTGAAGTTTTCGGTACCGTATCTAAAGGCGTCGCTTTCGCCACGCCTTTAAAAGGAGGCAGCGTAGTCGCCTTTTTGTAAGTTGGGAGATTGCTTCTTTCTTGACGAGTAAATAAACTGGCTTCCAGGTTCATTGTATTGCGCGCACGACGAAAGTTAATTAGTTAATTGTGATCGTGTGTGTCCGGAGAGGGAAAGTATCCAGAGAAAAGTGAGTGTGAGACAGTCCACAGTGAGTGTGGACAAGAGTGTGCTGCGAAGGATCTGCTCATACAACTACAAATGAAGCGCCAAGGAGATCACAGCGGAAAACCTTCAAACTTCCTCAGCAATAGTTTCAGCTGTCAGGATGCTGGCATTAGCAGAAGAGGAGAAGCCGACGTCCCCATGCAGATGGAGGTAACGTACGGCAACGGCTAGGTGGCATCGGCGAAGCCGAGGATCGTGCCCACGTAAGGCTTTGCTGCGCCCGTGACGGCAATGCCAAGGGTCGCGCTTGCTGCGGCAACGGACACGCCTGCGGCGGCGATGCCGGGGGTCGCGCCTGCGGCAGCGGCGGCGGCAACGTCGAAGTTGCGCTCGCGGCGGCGTCCCAGGCGGGACCAGCGCGCGTCCACACTGTGCAGGGAGCGTAAGATGCGACGCCATCTTGCTCGGCTGAGGCGGTGCAGCCGTTTCTGTAGGCGTCGGTGGCGGTGGGGAATGTCAGTGTCCATCCGCCAAGGAAATTCGGCAAACCTCTCAGAGGGAAAGTCAAAAAGGTAGATCGGCCTATCGTCCAGTTAGGGCCAGAGGTGAAGCCTATTATTTTTAAGACTGGAACGATAAAGTTCAACAATATCCGGGAGATATATCTGTCTCTAGACAAGACAGATATAGATTTTGACCGTAACCACGCAATCATTCCCAGCAACAACGGGTTCACGGTCTTCACGGACTGTGAATACGTTGGGGAAGGATTTATCCAGAATGGGATCAATATTCAAGAAAAGATGTTTTGTGGCGTTGGCAAGATGCCATACACTACCGTGTTCTCAAATAGCATATCCATCTACACACTTCAACTCACGGTGTGGAAATACTTGGAGAAGTTTGGGAAAGTTCTCTACCTCGAGTTTGAGAACTTCTCAGGAAAAATCTTTTCTGGCGACATGATCGCCAACATAAAATTAAAGGAAGGCGCGGTGATCCCTGGGATAGCAGTCATCGATGAGCAATCACATTGTGTGAAAGTGCGTTATCGGCAACCGAAAATATTTTGCATCGGATGCAAGCAGTTTGGCCACAGGGCAGGCGCTTGCCCAACATCTCGTTCCTGCCGCTGCGGCAAGATAGGACAACATGTTTGAAACTGTCCGCAGCCGGAGGTTTGTTCCTTCTGCAAGACGCATGGGCACAGTAAATGAAGCTGCCCTCAATTCGCCATTTGCAGAACGATCAGAGGACACTCTCCCGTGAGAGACAGGAATATAAAAGAGGCGGAAGGGCCTCAAAAGTTGGCAGGAAGGCCGATGAAAACTAAGGAAGCCGTGCCGGTATCGGCGATCGGCTTTATCGAAGTCGGTAAAAAGGG
Organism: Raillietiella orientalis; assembly: GCA_036172245.1. Classification (NCBI taxonomy): domain Eukaryota; kingdom Metazoa; phylum Arthropoda; class Ichthyostraca; order Raillietiellida; family Raillietiellidae; genus Raillietiella; species Raillietiella orientalis. The sequence goes on along the minus strand of JAYWIR010000081.1, from coordinate 101,443 downwards.
AAAGAGGAAGATGCTCATCAAGGAGCAGAAAGCCTCTTTTACCCCAGAAAGAGCAGCGGAAAACTAGAAAATGGAGACAGCACAGGAAGAAGCAAAGGTGGAAAAAGAAGCCACTCGGGTGTATCAAGAGGCCCTGCAGTCTACCCAAGAGCTGGCAAAGCTGGCGTAACAACTGATGGAGGTGCAAAGCGGGCCACAGCAGAAGCAAATCTTGCAAAAGATCTGCAACGCACAGGAGGCGGTGAATAAGGTGGTGGAAGTTACCGAGCGCGACAAACTGAAGGAACAGCTTCTCGACGTTAAAGCAAACTTCTGCGCAAAGGTGGCAATAGAGGCTCTACCTAGGAAACTTATCGCGCGAGCAGAACACTCTACGGAGGATGCCGAATTTACCGAGCTCACCGAGACGGAGAGTGACGCTGCTAGCAAAAAACCCGATCCTTCTTCATCGTCTGGAAAAGCACGCTCTCCCAGACAGAAGACGCTCAGGAAGGCCAAAAAGTCTGTCTTCCCCTGTATGGCCTAATACCTGTCGACCGCCAGGAGGATCAACATGGCCTCCTGGAACGTACACGGGTTAGTCGACAAGAGAAAGAGAAAGAGGTTTGTGCGGATCATCGCAAAACAAGACATCGTGTGCCTGCAGGAGACCCACACGTTGCGTGTCCAAATCATCCAGCAAATGGAACGACGTTTCAATATGCAGATGCTCGTCAGCGAGGAAGAACGAAACACGCAGGGTGTGGAGGTCTTGGTCAAGAACCAACTGGCCCCTACCATTCTGGAAATCTTCTGTCGCTTGCCGGGATGTATAATCGGCGTACGACTGGCCTGGACCTCTCACGTTCACCTTTTCCGGGTAAACGTGTACGGGCTATCAGGTGTGCCTTCCGCACGTTCGTATCGGCCAGCCAGTCGCGCTTCAGGGTTTCCAGCAAGCTGGTACGGTCGCTGTATCCCCTTTTCCCGCTTGGGGCGTACACGTTCGTGACGATCAATTCGATCGAGTTGGACCAGCTGAGAATCAGGCGACCGACCCGACCGTCGTCATCGAAGCGCACGCCCTTCACGGCAGCATGGATGGCCGGCTTCACGAAAAACGCGACCCCACAGGTGTTGCGGGCGCCGCATCACCAATACAGTCGACCCCCCGCGATCGTCTCGATCTCCTGGACGTCTGCCGAGGTGATCACGTAAATCTCCTGCAGCAGGGCCAGGTCGAACTCACGCAGGGTGTCGGCCGTATCTCGTCTGCTTCCGTCGTCGCGCAGCCCGTTGACGTTCCAACTGGCCACGCGGATTCGACGGCGACAGGCGAGCCCAGGTGTTATTCCTGGGAAATCCTTTCTGCGGCGTGCGCCACCTGTTGGGGCGGGACGCTAGTTGGGGCAGGAGGAACAGGTGCCTCGAGCACCTGGTCCCCCTGCTCCATCGGTGACGGGGCGTCGGGCGGGTCACCCTCCGGTGGTGTCGCGCATACCTTTTGGCCCTCCTTCGTACGGGTGGGCTGTACAGGGTCCGCGCCGGCAATTAGGACTTCGCCCCCCTGCTCACCTTCGTCCATGGGGCTGTCCTGCTCGACGGCTTCCGCGCGTGGGAGCTCCCCCTCCGCGATTCCCACGCTGCCGGCGACTTCCTGCATCTCCTCCTCGCTCGTGGAGGGGAGGCGCTTCCTCGGCTTTTGGGACTTGCGTCCCGTCTTCCGGGGGTGCCTCCGAGGAGGAGGATGCACTTCCGGTCCCCAGGTCGCACTCACCTGCGGGGGCCTTCTTCGGCGGAGCCGGCCTTCGCACGGCCTTGCGTGAGGGGTTCTCACGCTCAGCCAGCGTGGCCGCGAGCTCCTCCGCCGCCTTCGCGAAGGCGGCGTCCTCGCCGGCAACGAGCGCGTGGCGCGTCTCACCTTCTGTGCAAACAGAGGGTTCGCCGTCGCAAACGTCGGGCGCGGCGGAAGCGGCGAGGGGAGGCTCGTCGCCTCGGGTAGCAGCCTCGGGAACGCTGATGCGCTCCAGTGCTACCGAGCACTCGCGGAGAGTTTTAGATCGCGGACCAGGTTTTTTCGCCTTCGCGACCGACTTTTGCTCCGCCTTCTCTTGTGAACCGTTTTTGGGTTCTTTTCTGGCCTTTACCAGCGTCCATCCTTCTTCCTCGCCCGCGTCTTTGGCGGTTTTTTCCGCCGCTACCTGGGTTGGAGGAGGAGAAGGCTGCTGGGGCCGGCCATTTTCGCGATGAGGTATTTCAACCTTATTCACCTTTTGCGCCTGTTCCTTTTTGGCAGCAGGTGGCACCGGGGTGGGCGTTTAGGGCACACACGACGGACGTGTCCCTTTTCCCCGTACAAGTGGCACTCGATATTCGGGCACCGCCTGCGCACATGCCCTACTGCATCGCAGTAGCAACAATAGCGGGGTTTCCCCACGTACCAGAGGTCGACGGGCTCCTTCCCGACCTCCAATTTGTGGGGTAACCCAGCAACCTCGTTCATAGTGACACGCGCTGCTGCCTGTCCACCAAAGAGGCTGTTATAGCCGTCAAAAATGGTTGGCTTTGCCCACAGCGCGTGCACATCTCAATTTTTCTCAATTCCGCGTTCACCGCAGAGCGCGTCATGCGGTTCGCGATCCCCGTTAGATGGACCACTACGGGGCGATCCATGCTAACGGGTAGGATCTTTCGGCCAGCCACATTCAGCGGGGTGTTGATGAGGCGCTGCACTATGGCTACGTCTTTGCAGACGACCTCCACGCGTCGCCACCCGCTGAGTACGGCGAAGTCGTCAAGATCCTCCTCACGCACGGGGAATTCCTGTAGTGCCTTGCTAAAGGCACGCGCGGTGCGACCGTCGAACAGGTTTCCTACCTTATAAACCAGGGATGGTTTATATCCGGAGGCCCTGTAGGCCGCTTGCTCAGCCAAGGTTTCCGCGCTCGGCGCGGCGACCATGGCGCTCCAGCTCCTCGTCTTAGGCGACGAGGGCGATTACGGGGCGGATGCCCCTGATTCTGTAGGTCGTGGGGGGGGCTAGCCTCCCTCACGCCTACCTGCATCGTGGTGTCCTCTGACAGCGATGCCATCAGACACTAACGATGTGAAAAAGCACACACTGAACCTAAAAGCCGCTTTTCGCTGCTCGTTCGCGGAGCGCCGGAAAAGCACGTCGGCTCTCGAAAAGAGGGATTTGGGGAGGGGCCGCGCAACGAAAGGTGCTATCTTCAGGCCCGACGTTACGCGAGAACTCCCGACATGTGCGGGTGAGCAAAGTATCGAGCGGGAGCCGAGAGGCAAGCCTGGAAATCCGGGTCGTCTAGCTTGCTGGACGACCAGGGCCGGGAGCACTCGGCACCTGCTCAAAAGCGCGGCATTGTGAAGAAATTTTACTCCTCTTGTACGCCACGGCGCCTCCGGAGCGAGACGTCTCACGACTCCTGCTTCCGGAAGGTGCTACAGCGATCGGGGAGGAGGAGAAAAGAAGCCTCGACGAGCCTTTCACGATGGACGAGATCCTCTCGGCCATCGGAAAGCTCAAGAGGCGGAAGTCTCCAGGGGAGGACGGCCTACCCGCGGAGTTGTACCAAACTTTCGCGGCAGAGCTTACCCCTCTGGTACATCAGCTCACCTTGCTGATTTGCGAAACATGTGACGTTCCCACCTCATTTCATCCAGCAAAGATGCGGCTCCTCCCGAAGGGAGACCTAAGAAGAATGCACAAATAGCGTCCCATCACAATAGTGAATGCGGACGCCAAGTTGCTAGCAAAGGTTTGGGCAGAGCGTCTGGGACGGGTTGCCAACATCTTCGTCAGCCCGGAACAGACTTATGCTGTTCCCGGGCGGAGCATGGAGGCGAACCTGTTCCACGCTTCCACATGGTTAAAGCTCCAACAAGGAAGGGGCTTATTGAGCAGCCGGAATTCCGGTGAGTCCGTTGGCGGGAGACGGAACGGTCGGTCAGGGAAGGGAGCCCTTGCGGTCGCTGTCGAATTGCGTAAAGCATTCGATAGCGTCGACCAGAATCTCCTGCTGGAGCTTCTGGAACGCTTGGGCTACCCGGCCTCTTTGTTGGCCTACCTGCGCTCCAGCTGGCGCGACGCGCTCATCAATGTTCTTTTCAGCGTGCAAACCTTTCACGGAGTACCGGTGCGACGCGGCATACGGCAGGGAGACAGGCTGAGCCCCCTGCTCTTTAGCGCCTCTTTCGAATTGGTGCTGAGAGCGTACATGGAGACTCTGGCGCACCTGCCGCGCGATTGTCCCGGTACGCCTGCGGTTTTGGCATACGCGGACGATGTTCTGCTACTGCTCCCTATGTCCACCCCGTCTGCGGCGGTGGAGGAGTTCTTCGACCTGCTGAGTCGGGGAACAGGACTGACGGTGAACAGGGCGAAGTCGTCCGTAATGGCAGTCGGAGCGGCGTAGGCAGGGCAACAGGACTGGTTCCGTTTGGGGAACCCCACAGTGATGTACTTCAACTACCTTGGTGTGCCGTTGGGGGACTACTCCCCTGCGGAAGCGTGGTCCGGCAGCCTTCAGAAGGCTCAGGTGGCGATCGGACCGTTCCAGGACGGCAGGTTCTACCTGCAGGAACGGGCCGCGGCGTGGAACGCCTTTGCGGCACCCCTCCTTCGCCCATTGCTTTTCGTTTCCCCCCCTCAGCGGAGTCAGGAAAAGGACGAAGGAACTCCTGAGGATAGTCCTTTGGGGCAGAGGGAGGCCCCGAGACCGTCTCGCGGACTTGTGCGCTCCGCGTCGGGACGGCGGTCTTGGCCTCCTGACGCTGGAGCGGCTGGAGCTTCAGCTCCAGTTCCGGAGTGTTGCCTTTATGGCAAAAAATTGGTGCACCGCCTGGTGCCTCCCTGCACGTCTCCTCGTCGAGCGGGCCACCGGCAATGCGGGACTTTCGTCCTACTTTGCACTCCGAAGCCCCAATTGCCACTGCGGACTTCAGCTTCGAAGGGCCGCCAAGCTCGTGAAGACCAACTCGGAGCGGATCCTCGTACGCCCCGCGAACGGTCCTGCCTGGTTGCAGGAAAGCGTCCCCACGTGGGCTATGACTCAGGAGGAGAGCCCGCAACACGAACGAATATGTCTGGTAGGGCCTCACGCCCACCGCACGCTCCGAGCAATCTTCGAGGATCCCCGAAGGAGAGCGTGGGCTCAAAGAACCTCCCTTGCTGCGGTACTGCCTACCATACGGGAACATCTGGGCAGCGACGTCGCGGCACAATGAGAGGTTACTGTCAAGATCGCCAGCAGGGCAAAAAAAAACGGGGATTGGAGAACGGGTCACGTCAACAACGCTGAGACCCCGAGGACCACCCTACACGGACGCATGCTCTCGGGCGAGCTACTGGATGTTCCGGAGGAACATCTGGAGTGGCCCCCGGTGCTCATGGACTCGCGAACTTTCCCCATGAAGTAGCAACAGTCGGCACTCCTGGTGTTGCATTGGGGCCTCCCCTGCAACACCCGCCTACACCACTGGACACGGGGGGGTGTAAACCCCAATTGTGTCAGGTGCGGGGAGAGGGAATACCTCCCCCACCTGCTAGTGGAATGTGTTGCCCTCCGTCCCTAGTGGGAACGCTTTGCCGCAGCCCTGGGGATCCCCGGAGGCAAACCGAGAGACGCTTTGCGCCCCCTCTTCGTCCGTGATGCTCTGCCATCGGTGGCCTCGCTTGCAGCCCTGTGCTGCCTACGCGGCATCGGCGTGGCCTGCAACAAAGCGACGGGAAAGTCCAGCGTCAGAGACGCCACCGTGTACGCCGCTTGTTTCCTGAGGATGGCTACGCGATGGCCCCATCTGGAACCCACCATTTAGTGACAGCTTGCCGGCATCCTCCAGAGCATGACGGATCCTCCCAGCAGACAGTGATCCCTTCCCGCTCCCTACCCGGTTTTGTTTATTTTTTTTTTCTTTTTCTTTGATTCCCCCTCCCCTCTGCTGCCGAGGTCGACCGCGCCGGTCCGTGCACCGGTAGCCCGGCAGGCTGAATGTTTCCAGGGCGTGGATGGACTACTGGTCCAGTCACAGTTTATATGAGTTTATTTGAAAAAATAAACGTCCCGGCGTACCGGGCTTAAAGAGAGACTCTGGAGCGTGACGCCTCTCAGGAATTCGCGAAGGTGTTCCTTCGCACCTAAGAGTCGCTTCCAGTCCCCCGGCAGACGCCAATCCCTGGATGGCAGCCCCTTGTCGCGAGGCCGCATCTCGAAAATTAACCGGGAATGGTCCGACAGCCGCGACGCAACCCTCCCACGTTTGCCGACAAGTGAACACAGGTCAGCGACGAGGAAGACGTGATCGATGCTGCGGACCATTCCCCGCTCAGCCGCGAACAAGTTGCGCGCACGCATGGCGGCGCACAACTCGTTCATCGCGTTCTGTTGTGATTCTGGCTCACCTGTCAGCAGGCTGAGATTGAAATCTCCCGCTATCAGGTGAGCCTTACGCACGTTCGTGGCCGCCAGCCAGTCGCGCTTCAGGGATTCCAGCAGCCTGGTGCGGTCGCTGTATCCCTGTTTACCGCTGGGGGCGTACACATTCGTGACCATCAGTTCGATCGAGTCGGACCAGCTGAGAATCAGCTGACCTACCCGCCCGTCGTCATCGAAGCGCACGCCCTTCACGGCAGCGTCGATGGCCGGCTTCACGAAGAACGCGATCCCGCAGGTGTTGCGGAGGCCGCATCACCAATACAACCGACCCCTTGCGATCGTCTCGATCTCATGGGCGTCTGTCGCGGTGAATACGTGGATCTCCTGCAGCAGGGACAGGTCGAGCTTACGCAGGGTGTCGGCCGTATCTCGCCTGTTACCGTCGTCGCGCAGTCCGTTGAAGTTCCAAGAGGCGGCACGAATCCGACGGCGACTGGCGAGTCCAGGTGTTACTCCTGGGAAGATGGCGATGCGGCATCCGCCACCTGTTGGGGCGGGACGCTAGGTGGAGGAGGAGGGTCAGGCGCTGCATGCACCTGGACCCCCTTCTCAATGGATAAAGGAGCGTCGAGCGGGTCACCCCCAGGTGGGGTCGCGCCTATCTGTTGGCCCTCCTCCATTGGGGCGGGCTGTTCAGGATCAGCGACTGCAGGGAGGACTTCGCCCCCCTGCTAACCCTCCTACATGGGGGTGGCCGGCTCGACGGCTTCCGAGCGTGGCAGTTCCCCCTCCGGGATTCCCACGCTACCGCTACCTTCCTGCTTCTCCTCCTCGCTATTGGAGGGTAGGCATCTCCTGGGTTTCTGGGACTTGCGTCCCGACTTCCTGGGGGGTGCCTCCGAGGAGGAGGATGTGCTTCGGGCTTCCAGGTCGAACTCACCTGTGGGGGCCTTTCTCGCGGGAGCAGGCCTTAGCACGGCCTTGCGTGAGCGGTTTTCACGCTCCGCCAACGTGGCCGCGAGCTCCTCAGCCGCCTGCGGGAACGCGGTGTCCTCGGTGTCGACCGGCCCGCCGCGTGGCACACCCTCTGTTTGCACAGAAGGTTCGCCGTCGCGAACTCTGGGCGCGTCGGAAACGGCGAGGGAAGGCTCGTCGCCCCGGGTGGCATCTTCAGGAACGACGATACGTTCCAATGCCAACGTGCACTCGCGAAAGCTTTTCGAACGCGGCCCGGGTTTTTTTGCTTTAGCGGTCGACTTTTCTGTCTTCTCCTTTAAAGGAGCTTTTTTCTCTTTTCTGGATGCTACAAGTTGCCAGCCCTCTTCACCTTCCGCCTCTTGGGAAATTTATCCTCCGTCTTTTCTTTTGGAGGTTGACGATCTGGCACCTTCAGCCGGCCAGCGTCCGCCTTAGGTCTTGTGACCTTTACTGCGTGTTTCCCCTGCGCCTTTTTCGCGGCAGGAGGGACCGGGGTGGGGCGTTTTGGGCACACACGTCGAACGGGGCCTTTCGCATCGCACATGTGGCATTGGATGTTAGGACACCTCTTGCGAAGGTGTTCTACGGTATCGCAGTCGCCGCAATACCGGGGCTTTCCCACGTACAAGAGGTCCACGCTCTCTTGCGCGACGTTTAGCTTGTGGGGAAGGCCACAATCCTTACTCACGGTTAACCGCGCTGCAGCCTGGCCTCCTAAATGGCTATTAAAGCCTTCGAAGATTGTTGGCTTTGGCCACAGCGCGTGCACCTCGCCGAACTTCCGAATTTCTTGTGCTACCGCAGAGCGAGTCATACGGCTCGTTATTCCAGTGAGATGGACCACCACGAAGCGGTCCATCGTCACAGGCAAGATCTTGCGGCCGTCGACGTTAGACGGGTTGTGATCAGATTCTGAGCCAAGGTGATCTCCTTGCACACCACCTCGACTCGCTGACCTCCACTGAGAACGGACTGGCCGTCAAAATCTTGTTCTCTTACTCCGGCGTTTTGCAGCGCTTTCCAAAACGCGCGTGCCGTTTTTCCATCAAATAAGGGGCCTACATGGTACACCAAGCTGGGCTTGCACCCAGCTGCCCGGTAGGCCGCCATCTCGGCCATGGTTTCCGCGCTCGGCGCGGCCACCATGGCGCTCCAGCTCCTCGACATAAGCGGCGAGGGCGATTCCGGGGCGGACGCCCCTGATTCTGTAGGCTGTGGGGGTGGGCAAGCCTCCCTCACACCTACCTCCATCGTGGTGTCCTTAGGCATCGCTGCCATCCGACACCAACGATGTTCCACACGAACACATACAAAGAAAAAACCCCTCCTGTCGACTCGCTCGGGAGCTCAGAAAAAACACGTCCTTCCGTAACGAAAGAGCGTACTTGTATGCCCGTCGTTACGCAATTACCCCTACTATCCGTCACCTGGCGGAGTATCGAGCCGGGGCCGAACGTCAAGCCTGGCAATCCGGGTCGGCCAGCCTGATGGACGATCAGGGCCGGGAGCACTCGGCCCCGGCTCGAATACGGCACCTCGTGCGGTGTTTTTATTCCTCCCTTTACGCCAAGGCACCCCCGGAGCGAAACGTTCCCAGTCCTATGCTTCCGGAAAAAGCCCCGGCAATAGGGGAGGAGGAGAAGGAAAGCCTCGACGAGCCTTTTACGACCGGTGAAATTTTCGCCGGTATCAAAAGGCTCAAGAGGCGTAAGGCGACAGGGGAGGACGCCTTCCCGCGGAGTTCTTCCAGTGCTACGCGGAAGAGCTGGCCCCCCTGGTGCTTCAGTTGACCAGGCGGATCCGAGACGAAGGCGATGTTCCCGCCTCGTTTCGGTCAGGCAGAGTGAGGCTCCTTCCGAAAGGGGGAGACCTGAGAAAATTGAACTGGCGTCCCATCACAATTGTGAACACGGACGCCAAGTTGATTGCCGGGCTGTGGGCGTCGCGATTGGGGCAGGTGTCCAATTCCATAATTAGCCCGGAGCAGACTTACGCTGTTCCCGGGCGAAGTATGGAGGACAACCTCTTCTGCACGAGCACATGGATGCACGCGCAGCGGAGTAAAAAAGAAGGCAAAGGGAAAATTTGCAACCCTGCTTTGTAGCCGCTAGTGGGACAGGGTAGGGAGCCTCATGCGAGAAAGGGGGCCTTAGCGATCGCAGTCGACCTCCATAAGGCTTTCGACTGTGTTAACCAAAAAATCCTCTTGGAGCTCCTGCGTCGCATCGGCTTCCCACCCTCCTTGATTACCTACCTGCGCTCTTGCTGGCGGAACGCGATCATCTCGATTACTTTCAGTGGACAAAAGGTGTAGGGCGTGCCGGTGCGGCGGGGCATAAGGCAGGGCGACAGCCTCAGCCCCCTGCTGTTTAGCACCTATGCTGAGTTGGTGCTGAGAGCGTACAGGAAGACTTTGGCCCCCTGGCCGAGCTCCTGCCCCGGCACGCCAGCCGTAGCGGCCATTGCCGACGATCTGCTGCCCCTGCTTCGCGGGTCCACCGCGGCATCGGTGCTCGAAGATTTCTTCGAGTTGCTATACCGTGGCACAGGCCTCCAGGTAAACAGGACGGAGTCGTCGTTGCTTTTCACCGACTTGACGAGGGCCGGACGGTCGGACTGGATCCGCTTGGGGATACCCACGGGCAGCTACATCAAGTACCTTGGCGTTCCGTTGGGGGACTTCTGCTCTGCAGAAGCCTGGTCCGACAGTCTACAAAAGGTGTAGTTGGCGATCGGCCCGTTCCGGGACGGCAAGTTTCACTTGCGGGAACAGGCCACGCTATGGAACGCTTTCGCGGCCTCCCTCCTTCGCTCCCTACATTTTGTGTGCCCAACCCCGTACCAAATTAGGACACGGACTAGGGGCCTTATATGGAAAGCCTTCTGGGGCAACCGGAGGCCCCGCGTCCGGCTCAAAGACTTGTGCGCTCCACGCAGGGACGGTGAAATTGGTCTCCTGTCGTTGGAGCGCATGCAGCGACAGCTCCAATTCAGAATACTTGCCCTTGTGGCAAAGTTCTGCACAGCACCCTAGTGTGCACCCGCAAGACTCCTTGGTCACAGGGCAACCGGCTGCTTCGGATTGACTTCATTCCTGGTAGCCAACGACGGTAGCCTGAACCATTGTGGGTTTCAGCTGCGGGATCTGGTTGCCCTGTTAAGAGACAATCCTTGGATCTCCAGCATTCCTGCGGACTGGACAACGTGGCTCCAAATGTCCGTTTCCGCATGGGCGAAAATAAACGGCTCTAGCGACGAGGAGTTCTCTTGCCTCCGTAGAGGCAGATACACTGGTCAGCCACTGCAGCACATCGTATCCAACCCAGGAAAACTTCTGTAGGCTTCTTTCACCCTCCTTGCCAATGTGCTGCCCTCCCTCAGGGAAGTTCGGGACAGCGAACAGGAGGCATCGTGGGAAGTGTCCTGCCTCATTGGAGGCAGGAAAAAATCACTGAAGGCGTGGACGTAGAGGGAACTAGCGGATGCTAGTACCCCGAGTTTCGCGCCGAATGGACTTTTACGATGGGGTGCACTGCTCGACGTACCTCCGGAGGAGAAGTGGACCGCAGCGTCTTGGGACAAAGGCACCCTTCCCCTGCAGTGGCAGGAGACGGCGTTGCTTCAGCTCCATTGGGGACTTTTAAGCAATGGACATCGGGGAGTGTGGATGCCAGTTGCGCAGAGTGCGGGGAACGGGAGAAGTTCCCCCACCTGATTCTGGAGTGTGTTGGCCTCCACGAAATATGGGACAGACTCTCGTCGATCCTCAACATTCCGGAGGGTGGCCCGAAAAATATATTCAGACGCCTTCTGACGCGAGACGGCTTGCCAGCCTCCGGGAGCGTAGCAGTGCTCTGCTGCATAAGCGGTATCCTGGAGAAGTGCACTGCGTCTAGGAGAGGGAGGACCAGCCGGAATGCCATCCACTGGGCAGCGATCTCCTTGGAGAAAGCGTGCCGTTGGCGCCGACTTCAAAAACATTTACCGGCACTTGTTCGCATCCGAAACCGGACGCAAAGGCCTGCTCACGGCGCACCGTGATCCCCTCCCTCCCTCCCGCTCCCCAAAAACATTGCCCTCCAGACGTTTTTCTTTTTTTGTTTTGTTTTCTGTTTATTTTCCCCGTCCCGGCGCCAGTGAAGGACTTTATCGGCCTCCGGGTCGATAAAGACAAGTGCTATTGAACTTCAATGAACGTCTGACGTCCGAAAAAGAAAAATTTTTTTAACAACAATAACCTTATTACAAAATTTTATAATGTCAGAATTTTAGTAATAAAAGCCCCGGTTTACCCGGGTGAAAAACCTGCGACGGGAGACGTGAGGCGCACGTCTCCCCAACCTATGGATTTGGGGTCATGCCCCACCACAAAATCAGCCCCCGCCACTCCGGCGAGGCCGTGGAACAAGGTGGCCGCGGCATCTCCGCCGGACGTGGCCGCTAAAGTGCAGGCCTACATAAAGGAGGGCTACAACCCAGCCCTCCTTTACAAGGTAGGAAATCTTTATTCTCCGCTTACAACGCGGAAATTTGGAAACGCCATCCGTAGGTTGGGAATCCTTGACGAGGGGATTCTTTGCTTCTCGATTCGGAGCGGCGGGCAGTTCGCGGAGCTGATCTACAAAGATGCAGCGCTCACACACAAACTGCTCTGCACGCCCGTTCCGTTCGAAGGGCGGAATCTCCTCCCACACACGGTGGATCACTCTATGGTGATGCACCTCACGGGTACAACGGTGCGGATGACCGATGAAGCCATCCGCACTGAAATCAACAAATTCGCGGAGATATAAGCGATGTGGTCAAAGCCCAACGCCTTCACTTATCGAGGCGCATTCAGTGGGCGAGTGGCCGCACGCGAAACTCTCCGCGAAAATAAAGAACTTCCCCACAAGCTGGAAGTCAACGACGAGCTCTTCGACCTCTGGTACGTGGGGAATGAAATGATGATGTGGGAACGACTCTCGTCGATATTAAGCATTCCGGTTGGCGACACGAAAAATTTATTCAAACGCCTCCTGATGCGGGACGCCTTGCCAGCTTCCGGAACTGTAGCAGTGCTCTGTTGCAAACGCGGAATCCCGGACAAGTGGACCGCGTCAAGGAGACAAAGTACCAGTCGGAATGCCATCCACTGGGCAGCCAAGTATTTGGAGAAGGCCTGCCGTTGGCGCCGACTTCAAAAAAATTTGCCGGCACTTGTTCGCATCCGGAACAGGATGCAAAGGCCTCCTCACGGCGCACCCTGATCGCCTCTTCGCTTCTCCTCCCGACAAAACAGGGCCCCCCCTTGTGTTATTCTTTTTTTTTTGGCTTTATATTCTTTTTTTTTGTTTTTCCCACCCCTGTGCCAGTTTGTAGGAACTTCTCGTCATACGGTTCGGTAAGGACAAGTGCCAGAAAAATCAATAACCTGCTCTGCTGACAAAAAGACAAACATTGCTGAAAAAATATTGACGTTATTACGGAATTTTTTCCTTTGTAAGAAATTTTTGTATTAATATCCCCGGCTCACCCGGGTGAACAACCTCACCATTGAACGCTCCGATCTAAGCATGAGAGCTCCCTTCTCCCCGATATCGTTGCCACTGATTGCAACCGCATGCTGATCGTGGACGTCACCATCCTGTTCAAGAACCGGGGAAAAGCCATGGATGCAGCAAGAAGCCGAAAGTTGGACAAATATCGTGGCATCAGCAGGGATTACCAAGCTCAGGGCCTCCAGGTTAAAGTGGAGGTGATCGCGTTCTCGGGTCGCTGGGAAGCTGGCACCCGAACAACGACGCCGTTCTCAGCTGTCTCGGCCTGAGTGCACATGAAATAAAGGCGGTTAGTCCTAAAATCGTGTGCTCAGTGATCCGAGCTGCTCGAGATATCTACTTTTACAACACCACCGCTCGGCCCTCCACCGACATCGAACTTGCTGCCCAGGAGTTCACTCCGGCAGCTCATCCCTCGTGCGGCCTATAGGGAGCTGATTGACCTGTAAGTTCAGTGTCCCTCGTTGACTCTCCGTGTCCCACCAGTGCGAACACACCAATGTCACCTAGTGCATTTCCCCTCACTAGGGTTACCATATTTGTCAACCAAAAGCGTGGAAACAAAAAGCTGAACTCCACGCTACATGACCCCATCGCTGATCTGAAACAGAGATGCACTCAGTGCTCCGTGAGCTTTGATAAAAAACATTTATTCAAAACTCACAAGATGGCACACTGGGGATTTAGCAAGAAATCCAACTTGCTAGTTAACTTGTACGAAGAGCCCGCTGAATATCTGTTCACCACCTTTGAGAGTGCACCGAATGTTCCCCCCTTAAAGAACTCTCCACCGGAATCCACCCTTCAGACATGTAAACCATCAGAACTTACGGAACCACGCTCGGAACAGCATATCCCACAAGATACGATACAAGCAATTAAGTCATTTAGGTGCAATAAGGATGCCTTCCAACCTTTACAGCATGAACGTCTACAATTAATCCCGCAAGCTCGAAGTAATGAATCCTACATGACATCTCCTATTTCCTCCGTAATCAATACACCGCAAGATACCGTTACACTGTGTGAAAAAGAAGCATCATATGTCGAAATTTTGAAGAAAATTACGATAGTAAGAATCACAGCAATTTGAGCACGTAACAATATGTCCACAGCAAGGCCCTGCGAAAATAACCCCACCAGACCCCAAGAAGCAATCGGAACATCCTCATAGTCCATGTGACTGTCCCCTTTGACAACACACAAGCTTCACTGGATGAAGCCGCGGCGAACAAGATCGACAAGTACCGAACCGCGCGAAGGGAATATGAAGCACAGAGATGGTTGGTCAAGGTAGACGCCATCGTTGTAGGGTCGCTGGGTAGCTCGAACCCGAAAAACGATGCGATTTCAGCTGGCTGGGTCTGAGCAACACCGAAAGAAAGGCGCTTCGCCCTGAGATCGTGTGCTATGTTATCAGGGCGACTGGGGACATCTACTTTAACCATACCACGAGCCGACCGTCGACGGACACCGGATCCACGGCCCGGACTCCCTTATCACCACCAGCCAACTCGTCCTGGTGCGGAGCAGCGTTCCGCAGCCTCCGAGCCGCCGAAGCGAACCCGACCGCGATCGACGGGGAGGCGGCAGCAGCTGGGTACCCGCCCCGAGGCGGCGCGGCGCGGGCTGAGCGAGGGAGCGGACCGCGGCCGCGAACCGAGAAAGCCAGCGGGAAAGCCTCCCACTTATGCTACACCACTCATGTCTCTTCACAATGCCAGATTAGAGTCAAGCACAACAGGGTCTTCTTTCCTCGCTGATCTTTCCAAGCCAGTTCCCTTGGCTGATCTTTCGCTAGATAGTAGGTAGGGACAGTGGGAATCTCGTTAATCCATTCATGCGCGTCACTGCTTAGATGACGGACGTGTCTAGCCGGAGCTCCCGCGCACATAAGTGTTCAACCGCTGCTAGTGCAATTTAATCAGTGGTGACCTCCAGTGAATTTTCGTCTCACGAACCCTCGGTCCACAGTTAAACTCTCCACCAACTTTTGTGCGAGTGTGGACTATTTTGTGGCCAGTGTGGACAATCTCGTCCCCCGCCCGTGTGCTGCCATGGCTAAGACCAGATAGCACGCTGGTTGGGAAGGTAAGAGGGAATAATCGACAGAACCGATTGTTTGGGCTCCCACCACGTTGCTCCCACTTCTTACGTTAACCCTTAAACCACAGTGGTTGATCATTGGGATCAGCCACGCTGATTCCCAGCCCTCCTTTGTTCTCGCGTGTTTTCGCGGGAAAACTTAGCGTCCCCTCCGAGCGATCCTATTGCTCGACTCGGCGAACTTGCGCGCTCATTGGCTGAGCGCTGCATTCCCACGTGACTAAACTCAGCGTCGTGCGCCATCTTGCCACGATGCCGGCGTCGCATTGTACGCTCTCCGTGGAGCGCGAACTATGGATTTCTCACGGAACCGACTCTCCTGTGCCTTGTTCTCTCCCAGAATGTGTGTTTGCCACAACGGCAAACGATATTAAAAACCGTGTGAGAAACCTTAAGGCGCACTTGAGCCGTATAGATGGCGTGCATATCCCGGCAGTTCGTTTTTTCTGGCTGCAATGCCACAAGAGTGAGAGTACAAACATGCTACTCTCTCAGCATCGTTACCTCAAACCTCCCGTGGAACTCCATGAGATGCTGTTAGCTCTCAAGTACAAGTGTCCGAAGTGCAATGCTTCTTTTGAGCGCCCATCCTTGCGAAAGGCGCACCATAAATGGAAGCATCTGCACATGGATAGAGCCCTTGGTGCGTCCAACGAAGGCCACGAGGACCTTGGGGACAAAATTGACTATCCCAATTCTTGGGATGAGGCGGATTTCCCCGACTCCTCGGGCAGCTCCATGGACACCTAACAACTCCACCAGAAGTGGTTCAACTTACCAACAACTGGCGGTCACAGCACACCTCATCAGAGCGAGGATCTCTCTAGACCTGCAAAGGGTAAGGGCCGTAATGAAGCCAGTCAAACGATGAACGAAACACCCTCCATCCTTGACATGGAAGTACCCATGACATCAGCGGTGAAATAGCGTCACCTTTCTCTGCCACCCCCTCTCCTTGGACCGCCTGCCTCGGTTCCAATGGAGGGGACAAGAGACTTCCACCAGGCTCTTCAGCCACGAGTTCTCTTGACTCGACTTTCCCAGGCTGAGTTGGACTACTTCGCCCGCCCTCCACAGCGCAATGTGGTATCTAGAGTGCCCACCCCAGTGCAGGAGTCGCGGCTGTCTGGTCACTCCACCCTGACTCTTGCCTCTCCTTCTCAAACTGGGGCGAGCTGCTTGAGCAAGTCTCCCCGGGAAGCGAGCACATCGTACTGATACCTCGCTCTCGCCCACCCGCTCCGCCTGTGCATCCAGCGTACGTGCGCGTGGTCGAGAGAGAAAGACCGAGACGCCGCCAGCAGCGCCCAGTTATCCCTCGCCTCCAACGGCAATTACGAATCACGCAGGCTAGCAATGGCCGAATAAACTTAGCGGATAACGATCGGAGACCCAATTGCGTCCCATCTCCAGTTCCTCATGTGGCCGAACCGTTGGCTCCGGCTCGC